>CAWUFW010002759.1:0-1200000 GCA_963921515.1 Calotriton arnoldi
GCATGTCTGTGTGTTCACTTTCATTCATCTGCGCATGCTGTGATCCCTAGTGTTGTACCTGTTTGTGATGCTTGCTGACTTGAGCTATGTTCACCCAAAGTCTTCTCCCTGTGTTCTCTGTGATGTGGGTGCATGGCACATTACTGGTCATCAGGGTGTCACCCATAGGTGTGTTTGCTGTCAGGGCTGAGTTTGTGTGCAGACGCAGATGGGTCACAGTCAGGTTTCCCCTTGGCACTTGTTGTTTGCCCCTGTCATGTGATTTCCAGTTTGTGTTATCTTTCAGTGATTGTGACACGTTGTGTGTGTGACTGATGGCACTCCTCAGGGTCCGGGCTGCAATGTTGGTTGTTGTCTATGTGTGTTCTTTGTGGGTGACCTTGGCTTCTTCATTGGTGTGTGACTGTGGCTGGGATCCCATTGGTCGGTGTGGTATTGCCGTCATGTCCATGTACAGCGTAGTGTGCAGTGTGTCAGACATTCAGGAGTCTTGTTGAGTGTCCATGTGTGATGTGTTTCTACACCTTGGTTCCCACCCACCACCCTGGAATAGTCATGGGTGCATGTGCAATGTCACCAGTGCATGTGTACTTCACTGCTGCACATTGTTGGAGGTCGAGGGGTGTGGTGTTGAGTGTGTGCAGATGAGAGTTGTTGCCCGGCTAGGCCCCTGCCTCCATGTTGGCCTTGGCTTACTGGCCATGCTGATTGATTTGTGCTTGTGTAGGTGTGATGGTAGTTTGTTGCTCAGGACACCTGACTGTGGTTCACAGTGTGAACGACATTTAGCTTTGTCATCACAGTGGTATTTTTATTCAGCCCAGGGTCACCACATTGTGGGGGCCCTGGGGGTGGTGCTGTGGTGTGTCTGTGACTTGCTGTGTCAGTTGTTGTTCCTACGTGCCTGTGTGACATGTGTGTTTTGTGCTCCCTCTCACCTGACAATGCCTGCTTGCCCACATAGGGGATTTGGATCCATGAGTTACCTTAGTGTGGCAGTGTATGCACATCTGTATGATTGGTATTCAGCTCTCCTCATGTGTTGTGTGGTTGCCTGGGGACACTGGCACCCCCACCCCTCACCTGCTGTGTATGATGACAGTGTTGGTCTGCCTGTTTGTGTTTGTGCATCTGCACCACTGCATTGGCATATCTTGGGTGTGCCATTGGCTGTATGTTGTTTGGTGTGTTTCCCCTGCTGTCCCTGGGACTCCTAGGTCATCGGTCAGCACAGTGATCATGGTTTGTGTGTCCCATTGCTGCCATGGTATGGTATCTGTTCACCTCACATCTGCTGTCTCCACAGGGTATCTGCATTTGTGTGCCCATTGGTGCAAATATGTGGTTCTGCATTCTGATGGTCACTTCTGTCATTGTGTCATTGATGACTGTTGACGGTCTCAGCCCCCATGGGTGTTGTTTGTCTGCACATGGCCAAAGGAATGTTTCATTTGCACTGCAGTATTTGGCTCCCCCAATTTATGTTGCAATGGGACACATACACTACTTTGCCACAGATGAGTTTTTGGTTCTGTGACCAGGAATGATCCATGCAGTTTGGCAGTTGCAGCTCTTTCTTTGTCAACAATTACCTTTTGGTCACTGTGATGATGAGGATGTAGACCCCATTGCCACAATGGTCAAAATGTGCTTCAGCTATGGACCCCACACTTGCCTTTTGGTCACTGTGATGATGGGGGTTTAGACCCCATTGCCACAATGGTCAAAATGTGCTTCAGCTATGGACCCCACACTTGCCTTTTGGTCACTGTGATGATGGGGGTTTAGACCCCATTGCCACAATGGTCAAAATGTGCTTCAGCTATGGACCCCATACTTGCCTTTTGGTCACTGTGATGATGAGGGTGTAGACCCCATTGCCACAATGGTCAAAATGTGCTTCAGCTATGGACCCCACACTTGCCTTTTGGTCACTGTGATGATGGGGGTTTAGACCCCATTGCCACAATGGTCAAAATGTGACTCAGCTATGGACCCCACACTTGCCTTTTGGTCACTGTGATGATGGGGGTTTAGACCCCATTGCCACAATGGTCAAAATGTGCTTCAGCTATGGACCCCATACTTGCCTTTTGGTCACTGTGATGATGAGGGTGTAGACCCCATTGCCACAATGGTCAAAATGTGCTTCAGCTATGGACCCCACACTTACCTTTTGGTCACTGTGATGATGGGGGTTTAGGCCCCATTGCCACAATGGTCATGGGCTGCTTGCATTGTGGGTGCCACACACATATATGTGTGGCCCATGTGCTAGGGGGTCACATTGTATGTTGAAAGTCATGTTCGGTGTTGTAGGCATTTGACACAGCCTACACACGCTTGTCATGGTGGTGGGGGATGTCTTAATCTTGCATTCCCTAGGTTGTGGTGTGCTTGTTGTGTCATGCATTGTCCATCCTATGAGTGGGGGTGGTAGTAGTGGTAGGCATCCTGCCCCCCCTGGGTGAGGGTGGTAGTAGTGGTAGGCATCCTGCCCCCCGTGGGTGAGGGTGGTAGTAGTGGTGGGCATCCTGCCCCCTGGCTAAGGGTGGTAGTAGTGGTGGGCATCCTGCCCCCTGGCTAAGGGTGGTAGTAGTGGTAGGCATCCTGCCCCCTGGGTGAGGGTGGTAGTAGTGGTAGGCATCCTGCCCCCCTGGGTGAGGGTGGTAGTAGTGGTAGGCATCCTGCCCCCCGTGGGTGAGGGTGGTAGTAGTGGTGGGCATCCTGCCCCCTGGCTAAGGGTGGTAGTAGTGGTGGGCATCCTGCCCCCCTGGGTGAGGGTGGTAGTAGTGGTAGGCATCCTGCCCCCCTGGGTGAGGGTGGTAGTAGTGGTGGGCATCCTGCCCCCTGGGTGAGGGTGGTAGTAGTGGTAGGCATCCTGCCCCCGTGGGTGAGGGTGGTAGTAGTGGTGGGCATCCTGCCCCCCTGGCTAAGGGTGGTAGTAGTGGTAGGCATCCAGCCCCCCTGGGTGAGGGTGGTAGTAGTGGTAGGCATCCTGCCCCCCGTGGGTGAGGGTGGTAGTAGTGGTGGGCATCCTGCCCCCCTGGCTAAGGGTGGTAGTAGTGGTAGGCATCCTGCCCCCGTGGGTGAGGGTGGTAGTAGTGGTAGGCATCCAGCCCCCCTGGCTAAGGGTGGTAGTAGTGGTAGGCATCCTGCCCCCTGGCTAAGGGTGGTAGTAGTGGTAGGCATCCTGCCCCCTGGGTGAGGGTGGTAGTAGTGGTAGGCATCCTGCCCCCTGGGTGAGGGTGGTAGTAGTGGTAGGCATCCTGCCCCCCGTGGGTGAGGGTGGTAGTAGTGGTGGGCATCCTGCCCCCTGGCTAAGGGTGGTAGTAGTGGTAGGCATCCTGCCCCCGTGGGTGAGGGTGGTAGTAGTGGTGGGCATCCTGCCCCTGGCTAAGGGTGGTAGTAGTGGTGGGCATCCTGCCCCCTGGGTGAGGGTGGTAGTAGTGGTAGGCATCCTGCCCCCGTGGGTGAGGGTGGTAGTAGTGGTGGGCATCCTGCCCCCTGGCTAAGGGTGGTAGTAGTGGTGGGCATCCTGCCCCCTGGCTAAGGGTGGTAGTAGTGGTAGGCATCCTGCCCCCGTGGGTGAGGGTGGTAGTAGTGGTAGGCATCCTGCCCCCCTGGGTGAGGGTGGTAGTAGTGGTAGGCATCCTGCCCCCGTGGGTGAGGGTGGTAGTAGTGGTGGGCATCCTGCCCCCTGGCTAAGGGTGGTAGTAGTGGTGGGCATCCTGCCCCCCTGGGTGAGGGTGGTAGTAGTGGTAGGCATCCTGCCCCCCGTGGGTGAGGGTGGTAGTAGTGGTGGGCATCCTGCCCCCTGGCTAAGGGTGGTAGTAGTGGTGGGCATCCTGCCCCCTGGCTAAGGGTGGTAGTAGTGGTAGGCATCCTGCCCCCGTGGGTGAGGGTGGTAGTAGTGGTGGGCATCCAGCCCCCTGGCTAAGGGTGGTAGTAGTGGTAGGCATCCTGCCCCCGTGGGTGAGGGTGGTAGTAGTGGTGGGCATCCTGCCCCCTGGCTAAGGGTGGTAGTAGTGGTGGGCATCCTGCCCCCTGGCTAAGGGTGGTAGTAGTGGTAGGCATCCTGCCCCCGTGGGTGAGGGTGGTAGTAGTGGTAGGCATCCAGCCCCCCTGGCTAAGGGTGGTAGTAGTGGTAGGCATCCTGCCCCCTGGCTAAGGGTGGTAGTAGTGGTAGGCATCCTGCCCCCTGGGTGAGGGTGGTAGTAGTGGTAGGCATCCTGCCCCCGTGGGTGAGGGTGGTAGTAGTGGTGGGCATCCTGCCCCCTGGCTAAGGGTGGTAGTAGTGGTGGGCATCCTGCCCCCTGGGTGAGGGTGGTAGTAGTGGTAGGCATCCTGCCCCCCTGGGTGAGGGTGGTAGTAGTGGTGGGCATCCTGCCCCCTGGGTGAGGGTGGTAGTAGTGGTAGGCATCCTGCCCCCCTGGGTGAGGGTGGTAGTAGTGGTAGGCATCCTGCCCCCCGTGGGTGAGGGTGGTAGTAGTGGTGGGCATCCTGCCCCCCTGGCTAAGGGTGGTAGTAGTGGTAGGCATCCAGCCCCCCTGGGTGAGGGTGGTAGTAGTGGTAGGCATCCTGCCCCCGTGGGTGAGGGTGGTAGTAGTGGTGGGCATCCTGCCCCCTGGCTAAGGGTGGTAGTAGTGGTAGGCATCCTGCCCCCGTGGGTGAGGGTGGTAGTAGTGGTAGGCATCCAGCCCCCTGGCTAAGGGTGGTAGTAGTGGTAGGCATCCTGCCCCCTGGCTAAGGGTGGTAGTAGTGGTAGGCATCCTGCCCCCCTGGGTGAGGGTGGTAGTAGTGGTAGGCATCCTGCCCCCCGTGGGTGAGGGTGGTAGTAGTGGTGGGCATCCTGCCCCCTGGCTAAGGGTGGTAGTAGTGGTGGGCATCCTGCCCCCTGGCTAATGGTGGTAGTAGTGGTAGGCATCCTGCCCCCTGGCTAAGGGTGGTAGTAGTGGTAGGCATCCAGCCCCCTGGCTAAGGGTGGTAGTAGTGGTAGGCATCCTGCCCCCTGGCTAAGGGTGGTAGTAGTGGTAGGCATCCTGCCCCCCTGGGTGAGGGTGGTAGTAGTGGTAGGCATCCTGCCCCCCTGGGTGAGGGTGGTAGTAGTGGTAGGCATCCTGCCCCCCGTGGGTGAGGGTGGTAGTAGTGGTGGGCATCCTGCCCCCTGGCTAAGGGTGGTAGTAGTGGTGGGCATCCTGCCCCCTGGGTGAGGGTGGTAGTAGTGGTAGGCATCCTGCCCCCTGGGTGAGGGTGGTAGTAGTGGTGGGCATCCTGCCCCCCTGGGTGAGGGTGGTAGTAGTGGTAGGCATCCTGCCCCCTGGGTGAGGGTGGTAGTAGTGGTAGGCATCCTGCCCCCGTGGGTGAGGGTGGTAGTAGTGGTGGGCATCCTGCCCCCCTGGCTAAGGGTGGTAGTAGTGGTAGGCATCCAGCCCCCTGGGTTGGGGTGGTGGTGCGCATTCAGGCCCCTGTGTGCATATGTGGCATTGGTGATGGGCATCCCGCCCCTATGGTGCTGCTGTTGCTGGTGTAAGTATATTCAGATTCCCCGTGTATGTGTGTGATGTGTCGTGTACGTGTTGTATGTGTTTTGTGGTTGGTGTCTGACTTACCTTCTGCGCCGTACGCGTCCGTGCCTGTTCCGGTAGTAGATGTAGAATATTGGTATGATCGGGACGAAGGGATTCATGGTTGGTTCGTGTCGTTCGTCCTTCTCGTTGCTTCGCGTCGTCCTCGTCGCTTCGCTTCGTCCTCGTCGCTTCGCGTCGTCCTCGTCGGTGCCGTGTTCGTCTCGTAGCCGTGGATCGTGTTGTGGCGCGATTCGGAGCTTATGTGCGCCTCTCCCGGATGCTTTGACGTGCCGTGCGTAGCGACGGGTTCGGCGCGTACGGGAAGCGCATCGTACTTGTCCGGCCGGACGGGGCTGCATTTTCCCTTCCGTGCGACTCGATTCGGCGTTTCCGGATTCGCCTCGGTCGGAGAACAGGACCTGGTTTGGGTGAGTACGGCTCGGCCGAGAATTTTTGCTGTTGTGCGCATCGTACTTGCTCGTTCGGTGTGCTGTACGGATCGGTCGGAAAACTGGCTTTCGCATGGCTTTTTTCCCGACCGAATGGTATTGGGTGCGCCTCCGACCGAGATCGGAATCGGCCCCTTAGTGTAAGGGTTATAGAGACAGCCCTGTCAAGTACCACGCATCAGGCGTTAGACTAACGCATTTCAGTGTGGTGGTCCTCATTACCACACTGAAATGCAAGGTCACGCCTTTTAGCGCCTCAGCTGTCAAGCGCTGGGGTCTGCTATAATGCACCAGTTACAGCTGCAGTGGCAGCGTGGTGCTCCTGACAGGCTTGGGGGCTCTGGCTCAGCTGCTAGAGCTCGGCCTGCACAGTGCTACAATGCAATTAATAGACGTCACAGTCAGAGTGTCAGAGTTGTTTCTGAAACAATAGGTGCGTCGCCGTAGCAGTTCTTCTAAACTTTTTGGCTGCTGCTGCGCAGTGCAGCTCAGGGGCAGATCTCAGGCATCCCGAACGGAGAGTGCCAGCCAGAACCTGTCCCACACTACGATCGGCACCAAGGCAGCGAGACCGTTGAGGCTCCCAGTCACGGCCGTCATGCTCCAGAACTGAGACCCGGAGGGGGGCTGATGATATGGCTGTGGCCCTTGGCGCGCGTCCCTGCATTGCATAGGAGGTGAGACGGTACAAGGCCTGGGTGGTGGCGACTAGGGCCGTGGGGCTGATTATTTGCACCGCTTGCAGGGATTGGCTGAGCCGCTCACCGACCCCTGCCTCGGGGCGCCTGGACTGGAGCCGGTGCTGCTGCCCAGACTCTGTGAGGGGGGCTCAGGGGCAAAGCAACTGGTCCGCACGGCAGCTGGGATTAGGTGGCGGACACACACTGCTTGGCCTCAGGACCAAAACCTCGGGCCTGGATTGCTAAGACGAGAGAGTGAGCAATGCAACGCACCTTGCCCCTCCGCGGTATCAGGGTCCAATACTGGCGATTCCTGCGATGGACTCGACCCGCCACAAACCACCTGGCTCAATGCTATTGGCGGAACACACTGGCCTGCTACCTGGCAATGAATATGGCATTGGCAGCACCGCATGCCAATGTCCTGTATCCTGCCACCGAAGGACCTAGCTGAAACAGTGTGTCTAGTGTGCTGTCCAGGCGAGAGCTCAGGGCTGAGCCAGAATTGCCACTGTGACTCCATGCGACCACCACGAGGCCCGCTAATTGCCGTGGTGCAGGCTCGCTTGCTGGCCTCCCGTCTCCGAAAGAAGTAAGTGTGCACTCAGAGCCGAGTATCTAGTTGCACTTGCTACTTATAATTGGTGCTATAAAATTGGGTTAATTCTGAGCTGCCTGTCGTGCCTTTGTAGTCTGAGAAGTGTGCAGTCACGCAGTCTTTCTCTACTCAGTTTGAGCAGTGACACGTTAGCGCACTTTAGTGTACTGTAACTGAGTCGGGGTAGGGTGCATGTGCGGGTTGACTAGTGCTGCATGCAATTCACCTAGGTATAGCGCCGCGGGTGGTGCCACACGCTGTACAAAACAACAATATCTCCAGCACTGGGCTGTCTCCTCCAGCTTAACAGTACGATCAAGTTACAAGGGCACTAGGTCAACACCCTTAAATTTCTGGTACTTTGCAACAGTTTTAAGATCCTCTTAGAGTTTCTCCTTGCTCATATGGGTTTAATTTCTGATATTTATATGTTTCCCTCGTCTTCATTGCTTGATTTTGCTCACGAAAAAGTGCCACTTATAGTCGTTAAAATGTCACTCATAATTAGTGTAGTGTATCTCCTATTTCCCTAATAGGCTCTGCGCATTGGAATAATATACCCTATAGGTTTGACATAGGACTAAGGTCAATATGTCCCTATCGAGTATATTAAACTTAATTACTTGTGCCAGCTAGCTCAGAGGCCACTAGAAACTCCTTGATAAACAAGAAGGGAGTAGTTTCTGGCAGCCGCAAAACATGACAACTTTGTTTCCCTTTTAGAATCAGAACGTGTCCCAGAGTCGTGGAAACAATAGATAACTATTTCACTCAGCTCAATCGTGCATGCTTAGTTTTCCTCAAAGTTACACAGAAAGAATAGACGGGCGTTTCAATAAAAGATTTATTGAACAGTCTTGTTTCTCGTGTAAGTAATATGTGCTGTTACGATCACAAGACAGTATGAAAGATAAATAATGTACAGCGTAAGCAGTAGAAATAAATAATACTGCGCTAGCATGATCTTTAGTAGATATTCATTTACATAAATAACATAGACTAAAAAATGCGAGTACTCATACGATGCGTTTCTAAGCTAGTTCTACCCCAATGTACCTAACCTAACCTAGGTGTAGGGAGAGGTATGAAGTAGGTGAAGTATTCCTTACTATGGTATACTAAGAGTATGTTAAGCCTAGTATGCCAAGAGTCCCTCTAGGTTTCTAGTCAGCTCCATACCTTAAGAATGAGAAAGGTGGGAATCTCTTGCCAGACTCGAACTCCAACACCCCGCGAGGGAAGTCAGATCACTGGAAGCTGGACTCTGCGTGCAGGGATGACAGCGTCTTCTCAGTGCGTCAGGCCGGGAAACGGGCTCCTCTAAAGTCGAGGTCTCCTCTGATTTACAAGGGCTAGGGAAGGTATATTTATACCTGAGAGGTACCTCAGAAAGTTAGCATTGACGTGAATCGGACAGCGGAAGACGTCATGATGAACCCTCAAGTTATAATGGTTCATGCATAATAGATGAGTCCTTGAAGAAATCAATAGTCCTGTGCTAGGGAAACTCCCGAAGCCTAAGGGTCTGTTCTTCAAGAACTCGTTGTGACGTTAGGGTGGACGGATGTCGGAGACCATGCCTGTATTTGAAGTGCACGGTTTAATGCCTAAATAAGGACTGGGATTTTATGCCTATATAAGGGCAGGGCGAATTGTGCCTATATAAGGACATGATACAGGAAAACCCATGTACGGACACCCTAAGAGGAATACAACATTAGCCTGAAATTATGAAAATGTCACACATGGCAATCGGAAACCTTGGCAGCTATGTAGAGAACATAGAATAGACAAGTTCAAAATCAAATCGGATGATCATAATATATGGCATCAAGTGCCTTCTGCTGCACATTATAAGGATATTGCATGTCACCAAAAATATCTGCGACCATACGGAGGCACAGGTTGAAAACTTAGACCCTTCATAAGGTCCTGGAACTCCAAGGTAACTTGCAATATATCTCTTAAAGTCTAGGGTGTAATTTATTCATTTATAATACATGGTCTATCCTTTACCCTTCCCCCAAAATGCCTAAATTCCTCATCTCATGCTCTTTGATATGAGCAAGTATCATTGCAAATAGTTATTACGTTATTTATTTAGTAGTTTTATAGAGCACATTCGAGAACCAAGGGTGCCAGAGGGCTTTACTTAAAAGTAGAGCCATACCTTAGGTTACCAGAGTTACAATTTTGGGTTGGGGAGGGGAATTTGTCCATAGAATTTGCAGTTGGAACGGGCTTAACATATAGGCATTAAATACAGTTACATTTACAGGAGGGTAAGGGGCGTTCAGAGCTATCCGCCTTGTGTTCCGTACTATCGGCAAATCTTGTCGATGGGCAGATTCCATACATATGAAACAAGGATTTTCTGGAAGATTGGGTTGGATCTAAGCGGAAGCGGCTATTGAATAGTAGGCTTTTTATTTCCTTTTCTGAACATGTCATAGGATAATATTGCCCTGATGGCGATGGGTGGGTGGGAGCGAGTTCCAGATTCTGAGAGGTACTCTCAGTGATCAACTGATTTAGCATTTTGGAATTCTTTAGGGATTGAGTCTCAAGAGGAGGTTTTTCAGTCTCCACAATTGTCGAATTCCCCCCACGAAGTGTATTTTCTTGCGTATGTACATCGTTTTGCCCTCATGCAAAGCTCTATGAGTGATGCAAGCCAGTTTTAGTATATAAATCACTTCAATAGGAAGGTATTGCAGATTGGTCTGAGTGGGAGGTACATAGTCATACTTCCTAGACCGCATGACCATTCTGGCAGCTGCATTAAAGGTTGCCTTGAGGAGAACTAGGTGTAGCTTGGCAAACCCCCTTAGTAAGGAGTTGACATAATCCAGTCTAGGTAGGACTAGGGCTTGAACTACATACTTCAAGATGGGCTCTGGGATGAACTATCTGATGCCTTTCTGCAGTTCAAGTTGAAGTTGTGCTCTTTTCACTAGATTATAAATGTGCAGCTGCAAGGTCAAATGTTAGAATGATAAGACTCAAGCCCAAGGATTTCACAGAGTTGCCAATGGTTGGATTGTAATTAAGGATAGCTCTCTCTCAGAGCCACATTTGTACTGGCTAGATGTTTTTGGAGAGAGGGATGAGAAGAAATCGTGTTTTATCTGGTTAAATGATGCTGTGGACTTGGTGTTGCTGAGTAACTAGGATAGAGAATTGATGTCCTTGGAAGATGAGACCTTTAGATAGAGTTGGGTTTCTTCCCTATATAAACTGTAAGTAATCTTAGTCCAATTTTAGAAGAAAAGGAGCGTGTAAAAGTCCATCCTTGATTTATCTTGCCAAAATTCCAAGAATAATACTGTTCATTCCTTCATTCTCATCAGTCCATTAAAAAGATAATCACTTGGGAGTCTTGTGTTTCTTAATGGATCCACATTTTTTTATTCAATAATGCTTTTCATCAAAAGCAGTCAACGCAGCCCAGCCAAAGCGTTTCATCCCTACGGACATCATCAGAGCTCAATATCACGATTCAATCAGAAGACTCCGTTAATTCCTCTGTTCTGTATCACAATTCACATAAATGTTTCATATCCTGTTCTCATAGATCTCGTGCTGTCAGTCCCAATAACGTGTCCATGGAGACCTCCTGACTGCTGCTCATCCAGTATCCATCTAGTTAAATGCATTTACCTTGATTTTGGATCCATTAAGAAATACAAGACTCCCAAGTGATTATTTTTTAATGGACTGATGAGAATGAAGGAATGAACACTATTATTCTTGGAATTTTGGCAAGATAAATCAAGGATGGACTTTTACACGCTCCTTTTCTTCTAAAATTGGATTTTGCATGAATGTGGCCCTGGGGCAGTGTGACCACTTAAAGTTGAGCGCGAGAGTATGCTAATGGAATTGTCCTGATATTACACCAGTGTGCCCTTGTTCTTAGCCCACACTGCCAGTTGCAGAATTTTGGATTGTAAGTAATCTTAGACTTACGGACGATGGAGTTGAGGAGTTCCACCTAGATGTTGAATAGTGTAAGTGAGAGTATTGAACACCTTGGTGTAGCTCTGCTGTATTGGAGGTGGAGCTGGCAATTCTGATGCATTGGCTATGATGTTTCCAGGACTGAAGAGAGACACTGAAATACTGAGTCACTCAGGCCAGTCTTTCTTTTAGTATTTTAAAGAGATTCATGTTTTACTGCATCGCAGGCCACCATCAGGTTGAGGAAGACAAGTAGTCACGAGGCTCCCTTCTCTAAAATGTGGGTGCATCATTAAGTATTTTTAGGGTTGTCATTTCTGTGCTGCTATTTATTATCGCTGAATCATCCGGCCTGCAGGTCATTTAAAACTATTTTCCTCTAGGAAGAAGTTTAGTTTGACTTTTACACAGCTTTCTAAGAAGTTCTCTAGATATGAAAGATTCTTTATTGGCCAAATATTCTTTAGGTCTTCAGGATCTGCTCCTTGTTTTTTTTAGGAACAGAGGGATTTGGCCTGTTTTTTGGCATTCTGGTACTGATCCTTGATTCAAAGTTGATTCACTAGGGTTCAACCAGAAACAAGTCACTGATCCACTGATCTCTTTGAGTAAAGTGAGTGGTAGAAGCTCAGAGATATAAGGAGGGTCTGGCTGTGGCAATGATGTTAATTAAGTTCTCATGGATGATTTCTTTAAATAAGGACCATCTACTGTTATAGTTTTGGGAAACGTTATTCGGGTTTTGGTCTTTCGGTGTGACAGGAGTGAGAGTTGGATCTTTTTCACCTTCTCAGCAAAGAAGTTGGGTAACTCCTCACATTTTACTTTCATAATGTGTGACAACGAGCAGAGAAAGCCCTGCTTTTGTGGTGTACACAACCGATGTGCAATAAATAATGGCCTGGTTCTGGGCCAATAATGGTCGGATAGAGCATCTGCCCCAACGTTCCACTGCTTATATTTGTGTTTCTCCATTTTTAATTTTTAATATTCAAGCCCAGGTGGGTGGAATGTTCTAATAGCATTATAGCTCTTCTGCCTTGGGTCAAAGGCAATAATGTATATTTTTGGTCTAGAACCAGTTCATTGTCTTCAGCGGGGCTCCCAGCATTCCAATGTTATAATCTTTGGAAACGACCCAAAACTTTCCAGAGTGACCCGAAAAGCAATATCAACACATATTGAAAAGACTAATAAAGCTCCTTAACAAAGACCAGAGCCAGTCGTATCGGCCATAATAAGACAAAGTTGCGCTTTATTGAGAAACTTAGGGCCATATTTATCAAGGGGGTTGCATCACTTTTGCACCATGCAATGTGGTGCATGCGCAAAGCAACCCCAAAATGTGATTTATCAAGCCACGCAAGGCCACTTTGTCCGGCCCTGAGTGGCTTGATAAATCAGGAGTAATGCAAAGCAGCGCAAATTGCTGCATGGCCTTACTCTGCCCCAGGGAGGCGTTCCATGAGTGTTGCATGTGTGTTTCCATGCAACTCCCATGGAATTTGACACATTTCCAGATTTACCATTGGTTGATCTGGGAATGTGCCTGGGGAGGCTTAACGAGGAGAAATATCTTTATTTCTCCTCATTACTTCCTCTTTCTAAGTGTGTGCTGCATTCTGCAGCACACATAGAGGAACATGCCTCATGGGATTGTTTTTGTGCAGGAACGTGCGCCATCCTGCTAGCATCGCAGGCACCCTTGCACAATTGGTGCAAGGGTGGCTGTGTTGGCGCTAGGCAGACCATTGTGCTCTAGCACTAGGAAATGACAGGAATGCACTGTATTGTGATAAATGCGGCGCATTCCTGCTCTTTCCATGTAATGCAGCGCAGCAAGGTGGCTTCCTGCGCTGCGTTACTTTTAGATAAATATGCCCCGAAGAACGAAAATTAAAAATGACCACAAGCAGATGCCGCTGCATCTTTCCGTACTTTTCCCAAATTTCTAGCGATAAGACTAAAATCATATTACTGTTGTAGCAGCTTACAGCAGTCTGAACTGTACACACTCTAGTGTAAAAAAGAAATGACTTTAAATAAATTCTTCTTGGCTCAGAGAGCTCTGCACAAAGAAGGATGTGTAGCAGCATTTCAGGGATCATGTTATATCACCCGCATTCCTTAATCTCTTGTTTGTAAATCCGGCTGCCCTCTTCCTTCCAAGCTTGAGTGAATTCACTGAGGGGACAATTCCGCGGCTTAAACGCCAAAAGTGCTGCATGTCCCAGGTGTGAAGGTTACAATGGAGGTCATTGTTCGGTCCGCCACAATCAGCCGTTTCCCCCCGCCACAGAATAATGTGGTCTTTACGAATGATAACTTTACTGACCAAGGTTTGCAGCATTATTCATACCCAGACGTGTGAGGATGTTGCAACTAAATTATTGGTTGGCCACAATCAAATGAGCTCTTATCATAGTGTCATAATTCCCCCCACTCACCTCTGTTCCATCCCATCCCTTCCCTCCTGGTTCCTTGGTCCGACTCCCCCCCCCCCCCCCACTTTGTTCTCACCCACTTGATACTCTGATTTTCGTTCAATGTACGGCCGTTGTGACACTGTTCCTGATGTTATGCAAAGCACTTCTACACTTCTCGGTACTTATGCGCCATATAAGTCTGTTAAATAAACGCATAGCACTCCTACCCCTCTGGGTGCTCATGCGCCGTATAAATGTTTTAAATAAATGCTAAGCACTATTACCCCTCTCGGTGCTCTGGTGCCGTATAAATCTTTTAAATAAATGCAAAGCACTCCTACCCCTCTCGGTGCTCTGGTGCCGTATAAATCTTTTAATTAAATGCAAAGCACTCCTACCCCTCTCGGTGCTCTGGTGCCGTATAAATCTTTTAAATAAATGCAAAGCACTCCTACCCCTCTTGGTGCTCATGCACCATATATGTGTGTTAAATAAATGTAAAGCACTCCTACCCCTCTTGGTGCTCATGCGCCATATAAGTCTGTTAAGTAAATGCAAAGCACTCCTACCCCTCTTGGTGCTCATGCGCCGTATAAATCTGTTAAATGGAAAGCACTCATACCCCTCTTGGTGCTCATGCGCTATATAAATCAGTTAAATGCAAAGCACTCCTACCCCTCTTGGTGCTCATGCGCCGTATAAATCTGTTAAATGGAAAGCACTCATACCCCTCTTGGTGCTCATGCGCCGTATAAATCTGTTAAATGGAAAGCACTCCTACCCCTCTTGGTGCTCATGCGCTATATAAATCAGTTAAATGCAAAGCACTCCTACCCCTCTTGGTGCTCATGCGCTATATAAATCAGTTAAATGCAAAGCACTCCTACCCCTCTTGGTGCTCATGCGCCGTATAAATCTGTTAAATGGAAAGCACTCCTACCCCTCTTGGTGCTCATGCGCCGTATAAATCTGTTAAATGGAAAGCACTCCTACCCCTCTTGGTGCTCATGCGCCGTATAAATCAGTTAAATGGAAAGCACTCCTACCCCTCTCGGTGCTCATGCGCCATATAAATCAGTTAAATGGAAAGCACTCCTACCCCTCTCGGTGCTCATGCGCCATATAAATCTGTTAAATGGAAAGCACTCCTACCCCTCTCGGTGCTCATGCGCCATATAAATCTGTTAAATAAATGCAAAGCACTCCTGCACCTCTCGGTGCTCATGCGCCATATGTATGTGTTAAATAAATGCAAAGCACCCCTACCCCTCTTGGTGCTCATGCGCCGTATAAATCAGTTAAATGGAAAGCACTCCTACCCCTCTCGGTGCTCATGCGCCATATAAATCTGTTAAATAAATGCAAAGCACTCCTGCACCTCTCGGTGCTCATGCGCCATATGTATGTGTTAAATAAATGCAAAGCACTCCTACCCCTCTTGGTGCTCATGCGCCGTATAAATCAGTTAAATGGAAAGCACTCCTACCCCTCTCGGTGCTCATGCGCCATATAAATCTGTTAAATAAATGCAAAGCACTCCTGCACCTCTCGGTGCTCATGCGCCATATGTATGTGTTAAATAAATGCAAAGCACTCCTACCCCTCTTGGTGCTCATGCGCCGTATAAATCAGTTAAATGGAAAGCACTCCTACCCCTCTCGGTGCTCATGCGCCATATAAATCTGTTAAATGTTAAGGACTCCTACATCTCTCGGCGCTCATGCGCCATATATATATGTTGAATAAATGCAAAGCACTCCTACCCCTCTCGGTGCGTATGCGCTATGTAAATCTGTTAAATAAATGTACAGCACTCCTACCCCTCTCGGCGCTCATGCACCATATATGGCGCTCACTTGCCAAATATATGTGTTCAATAAATGCGAAACACTCCTGCACCTCTCGGTGCTCATGCGCCGTATAAATCTGTTAAATAAATGCAAAGCACTCCTGCACCTCTCGGTGGTCGTGCGCCATATATATCTGTTAAATAAATGCAAAGCACTCCTACCCCTCTTGGCGCTCATGCGCCATATATATGTGTTCAATAAATGCAAAGCACTCCTGCACCTCTCGGTGGTCGTGCGCCATATATATCTGTTAAATAAATGCAAAGCACTCCTACCCCTCTTGGCGCTCATGCGCTATATAAATCTGTTAAATAAATGCAAAGCACTCCTGCACCTCTCGGTGGTCGTGCGCCGTATAAATCTGTTAAATAAATGCAAAGCACTCCTACCCCTCTTGGCGCTCATGCGCCATATATATGTGTTCAATAAATGCAAAGCACTCCTACCCCTCTTGGCGCTCATGCGCCATATATATATGTTGAATAAATGCAAAGCACTCCTACCCCTCTCGGTGCGTATGCGCTATGTAAATCTGTTAAATAAATGTACAGCACTCCTACCCCTCTCGGCGCTCATGCGCCATATATATGGCGCTCACTTGCCAAATATATGTGTTCAATAAATGCAAAGCACTCCTACATCTCTCGGCACTCATGCGCCATATATATATTTATATATATGTTGCATAAATGCAAAGCACCTTTACACCGCTCAGTGGTCTTATGCCATATAAATCTGTTAAATAAATGCAAAGCACTCCTACTCCTCTCGGTGCTCATGCGCCATATAAGTCTGTTAAATGCAAAGCACTCCTACCCCTCTTGGTGCTCATGTGCCATATAAGTCTGTTAAATAAATCTACAGCACTCCTACCCTCTCGGCGCTCATGCGCCATATATATGTTTTAAATAAATGCAAAGCACTCCTACCCCTCTCGGTACTCATGAGGTATATAAATCTGTTAATTAAATGTAAAGCACTCCTACACCTCTCGGCGCTCACTTGCCATATATATGTGTTAAATAAATGCAAAGCACTCCTACATCTCTCGGCACTCATGCGCCATATATATATTTATATATATGTTGCATAAATGCAAAGCACCTTTACACCGCTCGGTGGTCTTATGCCATATAAATCTGTTAAATAAATGCAAAGCACTCCTACTCCTCTCGGTGCTCATGCGCCATATAAGTCTGTTAAATAAATCTACAGGACTCCTACCCCTCTCGGCGCTCATGCGCCATATATATGTTTTAAATAAATGCAAAGCACTCCTACCCCTCTCGGTACTCATGAGGTATATAAATCTGTTAATTAAATGTAAAGCACTCCTACACCTCTCGGCGCTCACTTGCCATATATATGTGTTAAATAAATGCAAAGCACTCCTACATCTCTCGGAGCTCACTTGCCATATATATGTGTTCAATAAATGCAAATCAGCCAACATACATTTGTTCATAATGCCTCCGTGTCGATGATGGCTTGCTCCTCATCGACACGGAGGCATTATCAGGGATTAAGACCCGTTCCTGGCTCAATACAGCACGAGGTATTAATCAGTATTTTCCCGGGTGACCAGTGCCCATTACCTATCCCACCGGCTATCCTAACTCCTGATGCCGTGGGATGTCAGCCACCGAATTACAAGCAAAAATTGTACAGATTTCTTGACGGAGTTTGCGAGGACTACGATAGGGTCATTATCCACTGACTACCAACTTTAGGAAGAAATTTTCCTCGACACCTTCGGCCTTATTTGAGTGCCTAGGTCCCCAGAACCCCCTGTCCTGAAGAGACCCCGTAACTCGAGAGGGTCGAAAAGTCGTCGGCTACAAAAGAAGGGAGAGTCCTAGAACATTAGAAATAATCTCTACAAAGTGTACTGAAACCATATCTCATAAGGGACCTCCCTTATTATTCCAATAACCAACTGCTTCTTTTTACCAGTCACTGTATAATACGTCACTGTTGGTTATGGTCACTACACTGGGGCACATCAGTCACTTGAGTCACTTTTTTATCCTGTATATAGTGTGAATACACAGTAAATTTCTTACTCCTTCTTCTAATGATTGTCTTTTGCAAAATTAAAGTTACGTCCATGTTCGGCTGAAGTGGGCACGACAGAATTTCTGTTGTATGTGGGCTTCATTTTCAAACTTTGATTGATTCCTTATCATAACCTATGAAATAACAGTGTTAGAATGTTATAATTCTCCGCTCTAACTATAACTCTAATTTAGATGCAAGTAACTAATACTCCTTGCGTAAATTTAATTTTTTCTGATTGAAATGAGTTCCTTGTGAATAAATGTATGTTGGCTGATCAGCTATACCCAGTTCACAGGGACATATGGGTCGCTCTTGCTTTTATTAAAATTCAATAAATGCAAAGCACTCCTGCACCTCTCGGTGCTCATGCGCTATAAAGATCTGTTAAATGTAAAGCACTCGTACGTCTCTCGGCGCTCATGCGCCATATGTGTTGCATAAATGCAAAGCACCTTTACACTGCTCGGTGGTCTTGTGCCATATAAATCTGTTAAATAAATGCAAAGCACTCCTGCCCCTTTCGGTGCTCATGCGCTATATAAATCTGTTAAATGTAAAGCACTCATACATCTCTCGGCGCTCATGCGCCATATATATATATATATATATATATATATATATATATATATATATATATATATATATCGACACAAAGTTACCTCAAACAGCAGAAGCCCACACAGGTGAGTATAGCCATTCGATATCTTTATTGAAAGCTGCAGCCACAACATAAACGAACTCCACAGCATTTCTCAAAGCCGACGCGTTTCGAGATGATTCTCTTCTTCACAGGCTTGATTAAGGGCTGCTATATATATATGTGTTGCATAAATGCAAAGCACCTTTAGACCGCTCGGTGGTCGTGTGCCATATAAATCTGTTAAATAAATGCAAAGCACTCATGCGCCACATAAATCTGTTAAATAAATATTGTTCAATCTGTGGCTAATTTACTGCGGCAGCAAAACAACAATTCTGCTCAAAGATGATTGATTGAGCTATTCACACAGGCAAAAGTCATGCATTCTCACAAGAGCTATCTCCTGCAGCCATGTTTTTATGTAAATCTCAACCCTTTATTCAGATGGCCAAGCCAGGGACATCTTAAGAATTTTGTGTGCCCTGGGCCAAACGTTTTTTGGGGCCCCCACCTTGGACAAGCTTTGAATTTATGATCTAAGTTCAGCTCTTTCATGCCCTCTTTAGCCAGGTCACTGGCAGTGCACAGGCGCACTCATCCTAATTTTAAACGTGTTTACATCTAATATTCAGGGATTGTGACGTGTAATATTGCTGTGAGTATTCTGTGACACCCTTCTATTTCTCATATGTGAGGTCCTGTTTTGATCTAAAAGAAACTTTTTTTATGGATGTTTCTCTGCAAAATGTTTCTAATAGACTCTCACTCAACACCCACTTAAAAATGAAAGGAAAACAGTATTTAGAACAATCTGTTTAAGAATTATTCAAGGTCACAAGGACAAGACTTTCTGCAGAACAGAGCTGGCTCTATCAGGGGTCCCCCTGAAAAGCTGGGGCCCTGGACCAAAGCCCACATTGCCCATGCCTTAAAACGTCTCTGGGCCAAGCAAATCCAAATCCAACATGGCAAGTCCAGAACTGTGTGCCATGTTTGCTTCATATTTAACCTACAACACGCCTTCCTTTTACTCGGTTTTTTGAATCTCAGTTCCTAGTCTGGAAGTGCATATAGTTTGAAGCACTGTGCTCATCTAATAAAGCCATTAATGAGAAGAATAATAACAAAGCATTGCTTTTATAAACATCTGGTAGATGCAAGGTTGACATTTCACAGGGCTGTAAGTTTTACACAACGAACAATACCCAGTTTATCAGCCTTAGGAAGGTGACTTCAGGGCCGAACTGGGAACAGCAACCAGCCCTGGCAGATTGATGCTCGACCGGACCTGGGAGAGGGGGTCGCTAGCAAGAAGCACCCCTCCCGCTTTTGTTACAGGGGGACGATTTTGCAGCACTGCTGCAAAACCGACCCCCAGTGGCAAAACCAGCCCCCACGGGCACAAAACCACTCCGGCCCACTGGGGAAATGCCCGGTGCCCGCTATAGCCAGTCCGGCCCTGGGTGAAATAGTGCAACTTCTCAGTACTTGTACACAAGGACATGTGCCCCCGTTGTGGAGACTCCGTTACCGGCCCCAACAACAGTCCCTTTTAGGGAACAAAGATCAATGCAGGATCTGTTTATCCCTGACCTGGCCCACCTCCTGACAGCCAGGTCCATGTGGCACAAGAAGGAGGGGTGGTTAGCTGAAGAAGAAGTAAGCTGCAGCAAACTCTTTCATCTGCAGCCCCATCGTCTGCCTGGCACCTGCTTTCTGAAAGGCTATACAATGGTCTTAAATAGGGTGATCAGCATGGCTGAAGGCAAGTCTATTTCAACTGGTTCTGCTCTCCAGCACTTCAAACTCTTTTACGGTTTACGTTTATGGCTAAAGGCACATATTTGGCTGCAACTGCAAGCTGTCTATTCCTCTTGCATGTGTTATCTTTAAACTCAGAACAGTAGTTTTACTTATGGAAAAACTGTTCTTTGTCAAAGTACCAACCAATACCTTACCTCCGCCGAGTTTGGATATTGAGCTCTGGTTGGTGAGAATTATAAATATGGAATAAATGAGCGGTTCATCCTGTGTTCATGAGTCTGCAGAGCCCCACAGGCAGCAGTGGGCATCTGACCTTGCTGGAGCTCCTCATATGACCTTGGGCTTGGCCCTACCTTTAATCTGGGGAGCCTGGCCCCCACGCACACTGCTAACTTCCTTCCAGTTGCCTCCTGCTCGAATAATCAACACACTGCGCACTCTCCATCAGCTATAAATGAGTTGGTACCACAGGCGTTATGGGTGGAAATGGGATAGCCTCTCCAATCGGCCCTTGCTTCGCGACAACGCATTACAAATTTACAAAAGAACTGACCCCCGGGAGAGTAGAACCAGCAGTGCAAACTGGGAACCCTAGCACCCCTGCTTGAGCTTTTGGTTAAAGTGGGTTCTTCCCCCTTCCCCTGGTAGCCGCTGACCTCTCTTGTGACCCTGGTGCCCCACCAGTCTTTGGCCTAGGTACCCGAAGAGGGTTCTCAGGCTACACTAGGTCCCCCTCACCCTCCCGGGCTCTGCGGAGGCCTAGCACTCCTGTGACGCCTTTGTCCCAGGGTCTGGGGCTCCTTGATGGGGACATGGCTCCATTTAGCTATTTTTGGTCTGCCTAGGCTGAGGCTACCAATTTGTTGTTGGATTTGAAACCAGGCCAAACACACGCCATGTTCTGAACTCGACAACAAGCAACCACAAGTCTACAGTATTACATCAGTGCTACACAGTCCTCTAAAGCAAGTTTCTAACGCTACAAGGCAGCCACCGAGTTTCAGAACCCCAGTACAGGGCAATAACCCTATACTTATTTTCTGTAACATTTATTGAACAGTTGGGACTAGAGGCTTGAAACTACCATTTAAAAAAAAAAAAAAATTTGTGGAGTTTTATATAGCGCTAACTAGACCCGGAGGTATCAGAGTGCTTTACATGAGCACCAGTTACGTTACATTCAGACGCATTCATTTTTTTGTTAGGCACGGGGAGATTAAGGGGCAGATTTACAAGCCCCTTGCGCCACTTTTGCGTCACTTTTCCCATGTTAAAAATGACGCAAAAGTGGCGCAAGGGTCTTGTAAATAAGCCCCAAAGTGATTTGCCCAGAATCACAGAATGTTGAGCGTCCCAGCCGAGACTCCAACCCGGTTCACCAGCTCCGAGGTCGACCGCCCTAGCCGTTAGGCCACATTCTCTCCCCAATACCATGATGTATTCTCATGTTTACTGCATTGTATTTTATAACTAGTAATCTTGGATTGACTGGCTCCAATTTATTGTGCAGATAACAATTAGACCTTCAAGTTTTACCACGTGTATTTGTTTGACATCTCTCTGTGCTTTTCCATACTTATTTCTTCTTGTCCATTGATAGTCATCCATATTTACTTTATGTTCAAAGTCAATATGAAATTGTGTTTTTCTACAGTTTATAACTGATAAATGTACACTCACATTTACATGTCTGCAATGTTTTGGTGCCCTATGTATCTATATACAATACAACAACTGAAAACATTAGCATTGCGGTTCTAGCACTTGTGCATATCTGAGTTTTTATTAAACTTCACTACCAACCTTTCCTCTTTTTCTAACTCCATATGCATATATACTGGCCCGGCAGTCGTTTATAGTATAGAAAGAGAATCAAAAGAAAAGAAAACTGATTTATTTTTCGCCTTTTAAAAATTAAACCCAGACCCAGAAACAAAATGTCTTCTGTCCAGATATATGTAAACAACAGTAAAAATGGAAAAGGTTTGGATTTAGTAGTAGTAGTAATTGTATTCGACCAACTAATGTTTATTCACAATATAAACATGCAGGAAAAATACTTTCCATAAAAACATTAATCAATACTATAAAATAGGTATGACATAAAAGCATATCATACTTCATCTAATATAAGAGCAAATATAAAAACAATCACATTAGATCCTAAAAGCTTATTAGCCTTATTAAAAAATATCTAAAACATACAAGTTCTTATCCTAGTTCATCCAATTATATATCTTACTTCTTATAAACAAGCTCATAAATGCATCCTTAAGATTAAGGCTGTTACATCATTTTTAATCCTACTATGTAAAATATATCACATTAAACTCTATTTATAATAACATTAATAAAAGGAATTGTATTAATTACGTGCTACTTGGTAATAACTAGGATCTTGATCCTAGTGCACTATGCATAAAGCAAATATCTTGATAAAGAAAACACCACTGGTCGTGTAAAGGATAGAGACGACATGCTGGAATTATCCACCTTTTACTAATCTTAGCATTGGCAGGGCAAAAGTACATAAAATGATCTATAGCTTCAGAGCAAAGGCTACACACGGGCCACAAAGGGATTACAATTGCATGCTTCCATTTGCTTTTACTGAGGTTCAAAGGCAAAGTCCCACACCTGATTTGTAGATAGTGCACGTGCATGTGGTGGTTCAATCTGATCCACAAGTGCCTCAAACAAGAGGAAACATTTAAAATCTAAGAGCCTTTCATTTAAAGTGCCAAGTGCTACAGCGTTAAAACAGGAATCCTTAATATAATTCCAAAACCTTGCTTTAAAAGGGATACCACTTCTTTCAACAAAGACTTGGGATCCTCCCGCAGGTCCCTCAGCCCTAGTCTATACAACCATTGTCTGACCTCCTTAAACCACACCACTCGTCCAACTGCTTTAGCTAAGATTTGTACTTCAATTATGGTTTCTTCAACGGGAATCTGGGTTTTGCTAGTCCATAGTCTTACCCAGAACACTAAAACCTTCAATGCAGAAATATGGGTAATACTCTTTAACCCACGATCAAGGCGAACCAGCACCAGTGGCGTATTTCTTGGGAGATTTAGTAGTGATCTTAAAAAAAAATTCTCCTCCAACTCTAAACTCTTTGTCTGTTCCATACCCCACAATTCAGCCCAGTAGAGAGCAGCGCCCAGCCCTCTAGCTCGATGAATTTCAACTGCGGGAGAGATAATGCGGAAAACAGTTTGATTTAATTTTTTAACATCTGCTGCGTCTACGTGCTATAATGCAAAACTACTCTTTTGGATCTGGGCAGACCATGTCAGATTGCTAGCCAGTCTAATGCCTAAATAATCAAAAACCTTGACCTGCTCTAAAATATTTAATCCCAACCTCAGCTTCCCTTTGAAAGATTGATGGTGGTTAAAACTCATAAATTTGGTCTTTAAACAATTAATCTCATGGCCAATTCATCACAAGCTGTTACAAACCTATTTAAGACATTCTGCATGCCCATTGGTGTTTTCAAAATCAACAGCGTATCGTCAGCAAAGAGGAGTGAAGGAATTAATCTGCACGCTAATTTGGGGGATCGCCCCCACAATCAAAGGGTGTTTTAATTAACCCATTCATGTATAGGGTAAACAAGGTAAGGGCTAAGACACAGTCTTGGTGGACTCCTTTTAGAACACTTATGTTCCTGGTTAAGATCACCACCTTTACTCCACCTAACTTGTGCAAAGTTATCTTGGTGCAGACGCACTATAAGTTGTAACAACCATTGGGCATCCCTACATCCCTCAAAGCGGCCCACAGTTTAGCTCGCTGGATGGAATGGAAGGCGGATTTAAGATCCACAAACACAACATAAAGGTGTCCCTTCCCAATAATAGCATCCTTCCATACAAGCAATAGGAAGCGGAACACCTGATCAAGAGTGCTTCTGGATGCACTGAAACCAGCTTGCAGATGTGACAATATGTTGTTTTCCTTGATCCATATATGCAAATGTGTCAGGAAAATTTGCAGAAAACTTTCTGTGCAGTGTCAATGAGGCTGATTGGCCTATAGTTGGAGGGGTCCCCTTTCTTTAATATTGGCATGATTTCAGCACCCTTCCATGTGCTTGTGATATCCCCCCTCACGAGCAATGGCATTAAATACTGAGTTGAGTATATGACTTAATAAACACGGTTGTTGTGCTCATCTCAAAATTTAAAAAAACAGCATTACCATGTGGTGGACTGTCACTGGAGGCGGTGCTGGCAATTAAGTGTCGGTGCCGTGCACTGGAAACCACAGGCACAAATTAAGCTCTGAAAGAGAGGTACTTTTTAAACTCCTAAGTTTTCCTTAAATCGCATGCTGGGGCAGATTTACAAAGAACTGGTGCAAAGCAGCAAAGCAACCAACGTTGCTGTGCTTCATTGTGCTAGGGGGAGAGAGCAGTGCAGAGCCATACTTAGTAAATATGGCCTGCTGCTGCTCTCCTCCCCTGTGCTGGCGCTCCTGAAAGCTTCCTAGCGCTAAACACACACTTTTGCACCATAGTGCAAATCTGTGTGCGTGCTGTCTAGCATGTAATGTTTGAAATGTGACTAGCAATTAAAGCATTTCTCTGATTTTACACCTGCCTCAAGAAGATGTTCTTTTTTACATTTTTAACGTTGGAATGCCAAGTACCACATCCCTCTTAACAAAATGTAGTACAAAGCAGTGCAAAGCGCTACCTACGCTACTAAAAGGGGAAATTTCCAGCGCAAACACATTTTTCACTGGAAATTAAATACCATATCAAGACTTTCCACCGCTTTGCATTACTTTGAGTGACTCTGCAGTGACGCAAAGCCTTGACAAATGTTCCCCCTCAACTTCCATCACCCATATGGCTGGTATGGGGATGGAGACAGAATACAGTGAACACAATCTATCAGCCATTGCTGCTTATTTGAGCACTCCTAATGAAGCTTTTCACTGAAAAATGAGGCAGTGAGGCATTTCTTCGAAGGACTTTTTCTATCTCAATCATCTCATAAGGGACCCTTGCTTCAGTGGGATTTAGAGTTTGTTCTAATCTCTGTAATCCATACACCATTCCAGCCTATGGCTTTCTTTGACATAGATTTATTGACCTTGAAGATGGCTTTCTTGTTAGCAATCACTGCTGGAAGAATGATCAGCGAGCTACAGGCTTTTTTTGTCCAAAGAAAGGTACACTTTCTCTGCTATTTCTGGCTTCTAAGTGTATACTTATCTTCCATTTTGTTGGGTTTTGTCAGTGTTGTTTGACAACTTTATGAAACCATGTTTTTTTCGGTGTTTATCATCTGTTTTCACCAACAAATACTAGGAGATCGGAGTTTTTTCAAGTGAATTCCCAATGTTTCAAATCAGTGCACACAAAGTCATTGGTGGGTGGTGGGGAAGTGACAGGAGCAATGTCAGTGTGCCACCTACCCAAAACTTTATTCTGCGTGACTGCTCGGAGAACAGATGTGAGTGCACAACACGTCAAATGTCTAATCGCCAGGAGAAAATTTGTTGGATTTTCTCCGCACACAAGAATTTCTGATGCAGTTGTATGACCGCCTCTTAACAACATACTGATATCTGATACTCAGGGCAGTTTTAGTAAGGGGCCTGAATAGATAAGAGTATGACACCACTTGAGTTTTATTGCATTTTTACAGGTTTATAGATTTTTAGAGAGAGTTGCAGACGTATGCCATGACTGAGGTCCAAGTCAGCATTGCAGCCCAAAGTTGTCAGCCTTCCTTCTTCCAGGTGACTGTCTGCAGCATGGGTCACTGGTCAGTTCTCGAAACCAGACTGTGAATATAATCTTTAAAATCCAGTATCTGGGGGTTAAGCCCCATCAGCACAAGTGGGGTTTCCTCGTTTGGACTGAGAAGACACCACCAATCACAGAGAATGGAAAGGGAGCCAATTTCCCAGGGAATCTATTAGGATCTCAGACAGAGAAATGGTCATAAAAATGCTCCCCACTGGCTATGAGGATGTGGCAGGAGCAGGTGACTGGGCATGAGTTGCTGGACAAACAAGGGTTTCAGCTGCAGCACGGCCGCCTATTTAGAAACCCATAGTGTGGGGCCAAGCACACTGATTTGAATGAGCATTCTGAGACCCTGTGGTTAAATCCTAGAGTGCATAGGTCTAACCCGAGATGTATGACACTTGTTAGGGCTGTAGGAGGGGAATGGGGGTTTGCCAGGCAGCCACTTGCTGCAGCAGTTAGTTGTAAATGTTGAGGTAGGGACAGTGAATATCCACAAGCCACCTTTCCTCCAAATATTGTTGTTTCCTCTAGGTGGACCTTTACTGTAAAATCACCCTCCCCGCACCCCCAAAGTAAAATGGTCACCACATTGAGTTCCTTATTTGGGGGCAGATTTATTAAGGTTTTATGTCGCTTTAATGATATAGCCCTGTGCAAAATCCTTTTTGGCATTTGCTAAATCACACAAAGCCACTTTGCGTGGGTTTTCGTGGTTTCGTAAATACAAAGTAACACAACGGAGCGCATTGCGCTACCTTGCATTACTTTGCATCGGGGAGGCGTTCCATAGGTGGAGCATGGGTGTTCCCATGCATCCACACATGGATTTTGACCCAATCCCAGCTTTACTACGGTCAGTAAACCTGGGATTGCGCCAAATGGTGCGCCTCCCAGACCAACCCATAACAAAAAATATCTTTATTTCTCCTTGTTACTTCCTTTTTAGGTCGAGCCTAGCGCAGCGCGCATGCGCTGCCCTATGGGGAAGCCTCTTGGAATCACTCCAGACTTCCCCGAAACTTTTCCGTGTGGTTTTTCAACTCCCACACATTCTATTGGCCTTTGCTTGTGGCTTTCAAAAATGAAAGCACGCAATTGGCCAAAGGTGGGTGCATGTCCCACCTTTTCTCTAAATGTTCACTCCCACGGCCTCCAGCTGTCGGGAGCGAGCAGCGGTGCGCAGGCTGCCAGCTGCATTCCTCCCTTGTCGTGGATCATGTTACAAATTAAACATAGCGTGGTCGCTTTCACTTTCGCGGCCGCACATGCTTGTCTTCCACACTTGTCTGTGGTTCTTTTTCATGTTCACTCCTTTATTTGTTTCTCGCACTTTTTAATTTGTCACGCTATCTCCCATTGGTTTATTTGATTGCAAGCACGTTATTTAATTAAAAGCCGTCGTCTAAAAAGGCAGCGAACGCCTGCAAGGCAGGCATAGTCATGTCAGCTACACTAGACTTTTAATTCCGGAGTACTACCGGTGTGTTTACCATGGCACACTATGCTTCCACTTCTGGAGCATTACCGGTGTGTATACCATGGCACACTACGCTTCTACTTTTGGAGCATTACCGGTGTGTATACCATGGACTCTATGCTTCCAATTCCGGAGCATTACCGGTGTGTATACCATGGACACTACGCTTCCACTTCCGGAGCATTACCGGTGTGTATACCATGGCACACTAGGCATTTACTTCCGGAGCATTACCCGTGTGTATACCATGGCACACTATGCTTCCATTTACGGAGCATTACCGGTGTGTATACCATGGCACACTACGCTTCCACTTCCGGAGCATTACCGGTGTGTATACCATGGCACACTACGCTTCCACTTCCGGAGCATTACCAGTGTCTATACCATGGCACACTACGCTTCCGGACCATTACCGGTGTGTATACCATCGCACACTAGGCTTTTACTTCCGGAGCATTACCCATGTGTATACCATGGACACTACGCTTCCACTTCCGGAGCATTACCGTGTGTATACCATGGCACACTATGCTTCCACTTCCGGAGCATTACCAGTGTGTATACCATGGCCGGCGAGGTACGTGGAAGTTGGTAAAAAGCAGCAATCCGTACACTCCATGGGGCTGTTCATGTAATTAATCAAACAGGAGCACAATCCATTGTCTTCGGTCTCTCCAGCAGCCTTAACCAGCATCTTACACTTTCACCGTCAAAGTGCAAGTTGCTGCTTAACGCTGCTGGAGGGAGCGGAGTCGGACAGTTTGACCACATACATATTCCACTCTAGTCTATTTGCTGTCGCTAGCATTGCAGCAGTCTGCTATGAACTGCTTTTCTCTGTGGCCAGTATTGAAAAGACTAATTACAGTACTAAATACAGCAGCTACATTGCTCTACAAAATACCTTAAAAACATTGCCAATTTCTCTGGCTAAACACTTATAAGGTCCCAAAGGCGAGACCTATCGACTATGCCAATGCTTGTTCTATGTGTTATGCAGTCCACATCACATGTAGAAAAAGTAAAGTGCCTAAGGTAACCCTTCCTGCACAAAAACAATCCTGCTCGTAACACAGGCACCCTTGCAGTATGGCTCAAGGGTGCCTGCGTTGCCGCTGGGCAGCGCACAGTGTGCAAGTACAAGGAAGGAGCAGAAGTGCACCACATTTGAGTAGATATGGCACATTTCTGCTCTCAATTTCATTTAACACAGCACAGCAACTTTGCTTGCTGCCCTGCGTTGCGTGTAAATTTTGTAAATCTGCCCTTTGGCTTAATGACGTTGTTCTTGCCACAAGCCCTCAGTTGTAAAATCACTGCTTCTGCAGTGTGGTACCCACTCTTCATATATTCATTGCAAGTTCTTGGCCAGGATTCTTTGAAGCCCCCTTCCTGGCTCACTACCCATTCCTCGGGCACCAGGGAGAGCCCCTTCGTTGTGAGCATGAATGGGTTCTGTCTTAGAGCTAGACAAAAATTCTTGCTCTTTTAACTCTGGCTTGAGACTTTGAAACAGACACAACATTATTTGTGGTTAAAACGAGACGGGAAAATGTTTATTTTGGTTGGGTTTTAGCTATTTTGGAATTTAAAGTGCAGCTGGAAAGTACCTGTTCAATCACAATTAATCTGGAAATGAGAGGATGTCTGCTAAATGTTCAAGCTTTTTCATCCCGAACAGAATTTTACTTACAACGGGAAACAATTATTTTCTGTCATCATCATCATAGCTTTATGCGATCATTAAAAACAATCAACAAATGCAGTGGCAGCCGCTGCATATCTTAGGTGGTGGGGCGGCCACGGGGGGAGTGCACGGGTTTGGGGAGGGCTTAAAATAATATTTTAAAAAATAAAACTTACCTGCCGCTCAGCTACGCTCCCGCTGACGCAGCATTGCTGCTCCTCTCATCGGTGTCCGGCCAGAAGGGGATGGTCCCTCAGGGCACAGGCTCCACAGACGCTGCTCTTACATGAGAGCAGTACTAGGATTGGTCTGAGCAGCCTCGTTTGCCGCTAAAACGGTGCATTGGAGCCTGTGCCTTTTCTCCAACCCGGCTGTGTAACACAGCCGGGTTGGAGAAACATAAGTAGGCATGTGTGTTTGCCCGTCCTAGGACAGTAGGCCAAGCACACATGCGCACTTATGAGTGCACTTTACTCCTCCTCCCTGACATGTCCAGCCCGCCCTTTAGTTATTGTATTGCGGGGCTCAGACAAAATAAATAAAATGACAATAACTGTGTTATTGTCATTTTATTTATCATCTGCTGGCGCGGGCTCTGGGGCGACGCTCCTCCGCCATTGCAGAGGAGCCGTCCCTGTACAAATATTAAATACATAAAATATAATAAAACATCCAAAGAGGAGATTAACCATTATTTTTTTTCACTCAGCCTAAACTTGTATTTGATCGACTGAGGAAACATTGTATGGTTTTGATCTTCCTGGAGCTCTAATGTTCTATATCAGTGGGTCTTAACCTTTTAACTTCTATGTACACCCCACTGAATCTCTACTGAAAGCTGTGGGCACCGGCCGAAGCAATTTTTATGGATCAATCCTCAAAACTTTACACAAAAATACAGAAACAAATATACATTAAACAAACACATAAATTATGAAGTATTTTATTGAATTCACAAACGAAAAAAACACAAAAATTTAAATTGTTATTTTCAATTTAAAGGTTGAGGCTCTTCAAAATTTGGTTTTATTTGTAAAAGAAGAAGAGAGATACTATCAGTCCTTGAATCAAAGCTACCAATCATCCACACTAGATTTTGTTTGTTGTACTTGTGCTGCTCCCACACGTCAAGCTAACGTTGCCAACTTAATTTTTAGCTTTCAATTTCAAATTCCTTCACATTTACGGCGTGTTTAAAAAAATTTAATTTTCAATTTCTTGCATATACATGCTTTATTAATCTGACAATGTTTAATTTTCCAAAGAGTTGCAGACCCCTGGGTAGATGTCACGATTGCCAGATTAAGAACCACTCTTGTATATAGAAAAGAATAGGCAGTTTATAGTCTCTGATCTGTGAAATACCTGACAGCATCCTCCTCTCTCAGGCTAGAGTCCAGTCTCACATCCTACTCTCATCCCTGCCAGGAGAGGAGCGAGACTCATAACATATCTGGGCACTCCCGACTCTCGTGTCAATGATTCCTCTTTGATGTCCAACATTGTTGTGCTCTTTGGGGCCATTTCCCGAATTTGGGTGATAATCTTGCAACAGTCGTCTGCAGGAGAAAAAGTCGAAATGACTTACTGTGTCTCAGAATATCTTAAATTGTGAAATGATGGAGTTTTCGATGCATTTTATGCTTTTTTCTGGCACTATTGTCTCTGGACTTTAAGAATTCATGCTTCTCCGCCCCCATCCGAGCATGCCATCCAACGTCTCTGTGGTTCATGGTAAGGGACGGGTGCTTTCAGCTTTCGGTTCTTCCCCCTCCAGACTTTTATCCACCACAAGAGTGTTCACAAAAAACACGGCCATGGTGGCAGCGCACGTCCTCCATCATAGGATGCAGATTCGGCTAGCTCTGGGCGACTGGTTGGGCACAGCCAAGTCTCCTCTGCAGGCATCACAGCACCTTCAAAGCACAGCCATACGTCCTCAATACCTACGGTTTTCTATCGAGAAAAAGTCATCTATGGTCTCAGCTCAGAGGATGCAGTTAATAGGGGTGACATTGGATAGGGGAAAGCCATTTCAACCCCAGAGAAGTCCATAACACTTGTCACACAAACCCTCAGTTTCCAAAACCTCTCAACAGCCAGCAAGGTCGGTTCTAAGATTGATGGGCCAGAAAAGCTTTTTCTGGGACTTCAGGCACCAGTGCCTAATTTGTGAAAGAACATAAGTGCCAGGGCCCTCGTCAGGAGGCCACTGCAGCTAGGAACACTTTGCCCCTGCCGTGCTGCCCATGATAGTAACAACACAACTACTAACCATCACAATCCTACAAGTGTGACAATTTGGTCTATTTCAGACCCGCAAAACTATAAGAATGGCTGGGCGGCAGGTAATAGTCATTTTCAATGTGTAGTGAATTAATAATTTACTGTTGTTGTGATCATTTCTAAAGCAGCCAGACAGCGCCACCTTTTCCCTTTTCTGACATGAACCGACGTACTACGCTCAGTAACTGGTTTTCATCTTGTGGTTAAAATAATCCAGCTACTTCATGCGAGAAACGTGGACTCGCATTCATTTATTGGTTAGCTAAGGCACACTATGTTTGAATGTGTTTAATGTTTTTAAAGCTTTGATATTTTTTGTTCATAATGTGATGATTACAAAGATGATATTTTATTGACAACATTTGACATTGATTTGGGGTTGGAATACGTCATTCACGTGGTATGTGTAGTGTCCTGCTGGACACGTTCTAGTGTCTCAGCAGACACTGAGGGGCATATTCACAAGGAGCTATCGCTGAATTAACGGCACTTTATCGCAGCCAAAGTCGTGATAAATATACCTCTCCATTCACAAGCTGGTGTAAACAGCCCACAGCACCAGTTTACCCGCGATAGCAGCCGCAAAAAACATCGCCACAGAGGACCCGCGCAACTATTGCTAATAAGATGCAGATTGGGCGTTCCCGTGCCAAAAGGCGCGACAACAACACACCTCAACATTCTCAACGACCAGCCACATCGGCGATAAAAACACAAAACAGGCGATAAGGCGCGTTAGCACCAGGAAATCTACACCTGCTCTGACCTGGTGTAAAGTCGGACGGCAGCCTGCAAACCAAAAGGGAGCACAGCCCAGGGCTACATCGGAAGGGCAACAGATGCCATGGAGCCACCCATCATGCGGCCGGACACCCAAGAGGGCCACAACACCCACCGCCACCACCCCCAGGACCACCCCTCCCTGGCACCCCCCCGACCAAAGACATGCCACATCAGCCACACCTAAACATGTACAAAATATTACGCTTGATGTCGCACAATCACAATTGGTGACATGCATGTGTCGTCACAGAAATGAGCAGCACACATTCACTTTCGAAGCAACAAATGAAACTTTATTAAAATGAACACCGAAATGAAATGAAGACACATGGCCGCTCCCCTCGGGACAATACGTAGGTCACAGCCTGTAAGACAAAAAACATGATGAGAAGGTGTGTCCTGCGCACATCAGAGGACAGAGAGAGAGCGAAGGAGAGAGAGAGGAAGAGAGGGGGGGAGAGAGAGAGGGGGAGAGAGAGAGGAAGAGAGAGAGAGAGAGAGAGAGAGAGAGAAGAGGAGCGAGAGAGGAAGAGAGGGAGAGGGAGAGAGATAGAGAAGAGGAGAGAGAGAGAGAGAGAGAGAGGAAGAGAGGGAGAGAGAGAGTGCCGCCCCTGCGCACCCAGGCCACACTGCTCACCTGCTGCCACCTGTGTGTCTCCAACCACGTGCCGGTATGTATAGCAGGACACCAGGTCACACATCTGAGTCAGAGCCGTCAGCTGAAACAGAGTCCAGATACATGACTGGCACAGTACACACACTTGCACAAGACAACATCGCCTGCCCGCCCATGTACACCCAGGCAGAGGCACCCCAACCCCTCCCGCCACCCATCGGAGCATGCCCGCCCATGCACACCCAGGCCTCAATGCTCACCTTCCGCCACCGGCGCATAGACAGGAGGTCCCACCACGTGCCGCTGCAAGCCACAAGCCTGGGGCCCGCGGACATGGCACTCTCCACATCATGCAGCCCCGCTCTGCAGGCCACCAGGTCTCACGTTTGGTGCTGGGTCTTAATTACTCCATGGCATAGGACATACCAGTGCACCCGGCACCATCGCAGGCTGCACACCCGCTCAGCCCAATGGGTGCCACCAACTCTGGGATCCGGGAAGCGACGCCACGTGGCGGTAGGCCCGCGCTGCCCGCTGGCTCTGGCCTATACTGCGGTCCAGCAGGGCACACAAAACCTGAGCTGTCCGGACCGCCGGGACGGGGCATCATCGCAGGCTGCACACCCGCTCAGCAGCTTAAGGTGCCACTGACTCAGTGCACCCAAAGTCACCGTCCCGTGGCGGGGTGCCTGTGCCATCCGCAAGGCCCCGTGTGCCACTAACCCTGTGCAACCCCAGTCTGCGCCACGTGGTGGTAGTCCCGTGCCGTCCACAAGGCCCCGTGTGCCACTAACCCTGTGCAACCCCAGTCTGCGCCACGTGGTGGTAGGCCCGTGCCGTCCACAAGGCCTCGTGTGCCACTAACCCTGTGCGCAAAAACTCATGGGCCCTTAATGATTGAGAACCGTGGAGCGTCAGTCATCCAGTCACCACCGGCAGAGGGGAATGTGACGTCGTCGGCCCCTGATGTTGGCGGAGTCACATGGCCTGTGACGCCTGTGCCGGATGGGTGTGGTGTGCGTGCAAACCTGCCCTCAGGGAGTGGCTGTGACATGCTGATAACTAGACCAGTGACCTGCACACCACCAGCGAGTACGCCTGCGACGGGTAGCAATGAGGTCCCCCCCTCGGAGCGTTAGCGGAGTGGTCTGGCCTGCCGTACACCGGACCAGCGCAGAGCTTGCAACAATGACTCGTGGGCTCTGGGCGTGGTTCAGTCCATGTCCGGACAAGGAAGTGACTAATGCGTGTGTCCCTGTTGTAGTGTTCACGGGACCCGGTACACAAAATGCAATGTAGCACCCTCTGACTGGCATCCCACAGGATGAACATCATTGACGCAAGGGAAGTCACTGTCCCTACATTCATCCACACATTCACACATGAATGATGAAAGACATGACACAGCAGTGCATCACTGGATGTTTATTGCACATCCAGTGCAGTTATGCAGCTGGAGCGGTACAGGGCAATGCCGAGCACACTACACAATATGGGCACGTGGAGGGCCAGCCAGAGTCCATCCGGGGATGACATGTACTGCGGAAGAGGAAGGGTACAGTCCGCAGTCTGGTCGCCGTGTCATTGGTCGTCAAACAGGATGTGGCAGTCCATGTCGCTGTCCAAGGTGAGTGCATCGGAGTGTATCGGGGGTCAGTGGAAGGTCATGAGGCCATGTGCGGGACCAAGCAGAAACAGGCCAGGTGGCGGAAATGTATGCTAGTGCCTCCTTCTGAGAGCCAACCCATCCACGTCCTCGTCCTCAGATGTGTGCTCTGCCCCACCTGTGGGTGTTGCAGTACCGGCTGCGGCACTGTGTGCCACTGACACATCAGGGGCCTGAGTGGATACGCCTGCCACACTGGGAGGCACTGACACACCAGGGGAGGAGATGTGGATGGTGTGGGGCAGCCGCATTCATCAGCGACACGCCTTGTGGCAGCAATGCCATGATGAAGTACTGCAGGGCATGGTCGATCCCTGCTATATTTAGATGGTGTGCAGCGGTGGCTGCCATCCTTTCCGCCTCCATCCGCATCATGTCCTCCATGAGCCTCCGCATGTGTGCCAGCTCCCGGCTGGCATCGCTGGAGCCACTCTGAGCGGACAGGTGTTCTTCTCTCCGCGTCATGACTCCAGCGATGTCAGTCAGGGCTGGTTGGAGACCATGGGGCGGACGTAGACACCCATGGATGGTGTCCAGTTTGGTATCCATGAGGTCGAACTCCACCCGCACCTGCTCAGCCGTCTCCCTCTGGCCCTCCAGCACACGGCGTTGGAAGGCCATGTGTTGTTCCTGGGGGTCTTGGGAGAGTGCCGGGGCTGTGGGTGCCTCCTGCTGGGTGGTTTGGGTGGTGGGTGGGGTCTCATCGATGTGGCTGGGCTGCCCTGATCCTGGAGGTGAGTGGCGGATGAGGTCAATGATGCCTTGGATGGTTTGGGTGTCGATGCTGGTGTTGTCCTCCTCGTCATCAGTGAAGAGTGGCTGGGACTGCTCTGCACGAGGTGTTGACGATGCCCCTGCAATGTGAAGGGGAGATGGTGTATTACAATGTGTCCACATGTATGTAGCCGCATGGTACAGGTTGACATTCAGACAGCATGGCATTGTACATTGTGACAGTCTGTGGGTCTGGGCGAGGACCCAGGGTCATTGTGGGTGTGCACTGTGCCCTGCTTGCTTGTGCATGTGTGCCATTGTGGCCATCTCCACCCGTCCCCCCAGTACCTGGTGGTCACTCACCCTGTTGCGGTTGTGTTGTGTCCTGTCGAGCAGTGTCCGGTCCCCCGACTCCAGCCACAGTCTCCACACTGATGACTGTCGACACCAGCTCCTCCATGTCATCCAGCTCCAGCTGTGGTGCTGGGCCCCCACCTCCGGTCTGCGTTGCTGCCTTCTGGTTGGCGGTGAGTTTCTCCTTGGTCTTCCGCTTGATGTCATTCCATCGCCTCTTGACCTTGTCCATTGTCCACTTGTGCTCTCCAACGGCATTCACCTTGTCGACGATGTCCCGCCATATTCTAGTTTTGGTGCCCAATGACACGTTGGAGGTGACGAAGAGTTGTTGATGGTGTTCCATCACCTCCGTGACTATGATCCTGTTCGTCTGCGGACTGAACTTGGTCTTCCTCGTCTTCTTGTCCGTGCCCTTCCCTGTCCCCGAGATCCCAGGCTGGTTGTCCGGGGTGCTTGTGGGGTTGCGCTCGTCCTCTGCGCCTGCTCCGGCTGCCTCCATGGTGCTTGGGTGTTGGTCAGTTTGTGTGTGGGTGTTTTTTCTACTTTTATGGTGATTTTTGACGCCTGCCAGGTGTGTGTTGCAGGCCTGGCGTTGCTTGTCGCTGATTTCCTCATCGCGTTTTGGCCCAACGCGTGTTTTTTGGTGTTGTGGTTTGTGTTTTTATCTCCGTCGTGGTGGTTGTATCGCGGACATTGTCCGCGGTTTCGGCAGACTATCGCTTGCTACCGCCTTGTTGTGAATTCCACGTTGACACAGGGTTATTTTCCCGCGATAGGCTGCGATATTGAAAGTTGCGTTACGCTACTCTTGCGGTAGTTATCGCACGTTCTTGTGAATATACCCCTGAGTTGGTTAGCCACTCCCTTGGGGGAGTGGTCACACATGCACCCCACACCCATCCATCACAGGCGTCACGAGTGACGTGACCCTGTTAATAAAAGGGCCCGGGTGCACGTGCTCGGGGCCAGTTCCAGTACCCCAACTATGTGTCTGTACCATTATTGTGCCTGCATGTGGGCCTAGGGCCCAAGACACTACAATGGCGACGAGCGGGTCGCTCCCCGCGTGAACACTGGCAGCCGTCTTCCAGTCTGTGGTGGGAGGGGAAGTGCAGCTGATGCCTAAAGCACCCCCATGCCTGCTTCTGAAGTGACCAGATCACCGGGGGACGCCTGGACACGCGTCCACCGGTAATGCCCCTGTATCTGCCTGTATGCTGAGGCTGCGGCAGTCCCGCTGCACGGACAGGCCCAGCAGCGTGACATCCGTCGACGGGGTGGAGTGTTGAAGCCAGCACCAGGCTCGAGGCACACGCACACAGTGTCGTTAGGCACCACAAGAGCTAAACTGCCACCCTGCACCAGCATCGCCCACGTGGGGTGAGAAGACTGCGTCCACCCTCGGACAGACCAAGTGCCCAGGTGAGAGGAGCAGAGATTGGCCCTGGCGCACAGCACAACTGGTCAGCCCGCGCCGACACTCGCTACCCTGTGCGGCTGTTCATTGCCCCAGGAAACAAAAGACCGAGTCAGTGGCCCTGTCACCCCTACTCCAGGCAGCGGAACTGGTTAGTGTGAATCCCGCCAGCAAGGGAGTGAGCGCAGCAGGAAGTTGCTGCACCACCAAGTACAGCACAACGCCCGCGGAGGCCCAGAGCAATGCCGCCAGCGTGAAGGGCCTGAGAGGAAGTGAAGACAAAGCAGCAGCGCTGTGAACGGGTCCATGCCCCCTTACCTGCTCTGGCGCTTGGAGGCTGCCTCACCAGCTGCCCCAGCGAAGAGGTGCCGTAGCGGAAGCGCTGCCTTCCAGTTTCCCAGCCCAAGCAGCGATCACCTGGTCTGGGAGTCTGCAGGTCTGAAGAGGTGCTACCGGCCAGCGAGAGACGTCTCATAGAGTGCTTCTGATTCCTGCACCCGGAGGCGGCCAGTGAATGAAGAGGCCCGCTTAACTCCGATACTACACCCGCAATCGGAAGTAAGACTGCTGCGGCTGGAGAGAAGTGCGCAGCGCCACCTAGCGGTCGCCTGAGTGCACCGCATTGTCCTCAAGCACAATACGAGAGGCAGCCCAGAAAGGAACTAAACGCAGGACAAGCCAGCTAATGCATCCACGGTAATGGCACAATGGTAAAATGAACAAGAGGAACCGCCTTACCGTACTAGCGCAGTCTGTCCCTTCTGCATCCTCAGCCCAAGCACATTCCCGCACTGTGCCTGCCTGAGCTGCAGGGCCCCAACCCTACGTGAGCTGAGTGAAATGATGACCACCGCGCCACCTGGAGGCCTGCAGTCGCAGCGCACCCGGCATGCTGCAGGCCAGAGGTTTTGCTGAAAGTGCCCAAAGACTGTGAGAGCCATCTAGTGGCCATTTAGGCTTGCCACACTTGTAGAAAACGAGGGAGCTACATAGAAACGTCTGGCAGCACTGGGATAGCTGCTGCAACCCACAGTAACAGCGAAGGGAGAAGCAGTTCTATGCCCGTCCATGTACAACACCCCCACGAGCACTGTAAAGCCCTGAGGATTATCAAGGTGGGGAAAGAGAGACCGGAAGTGGTTCCACACCAGACAGCAGGTAGACACATTGCGGTGCTGACGATAGTGCTGTCCCAGCACAAAGAGACTGTAAACCCAGCAGAGAGCACTCAAGTAGCCCAAAGCTGCCCCAGTCAAGTACCAAAATGAAGAAGAAAGTGCGCTGCATGCCCCAGGGGTGAGTGGACACCACGTCAGCGAGGAAATTGAGCCACACGCCCCTGTCGGGGAACGGCCACCACCGCAAGGGAAAAGAGCAAGCACGCCAAGCACCAGAAGGGGGCGTCTTGAAGAAGGATCAAGAACACAAAATTTGAGGTGCGCCGACGCATGCACCCAGAAGTTCGACTGCCTGGGCAGGCACCAAGGAGAGTGAGACCTCTCCACAGAAAGGAAGTAATGCAGAAGGCAACATGGAGAACCTCCACATCTCCTCCAAACTAGCACCAGCGAAACCCCGCAGGGGGCCAAAAGACAGAACAGAGTGTCCTCCCTCACACTGCCTCAAGACGGAGTTGCCAGAAGCCCAAGACAGGCAAGAGGAGAGGCGCACACTCCACGTGGCAAGCCGCCACTGCAACATGTGCCCCGAAAACAGGCAACACGTGGCCGGACGCCACATTCGCACAGCAAGCAAGAAGCCTGTCACACGAAGTGACCAACCCCGCCAAGCATGCCTGAACGGAGGTAGGATCAAGCGCCATGATTGCGCAGCCTCGAGGCGCAAGCACGACGTCCTCGAGCGAAGAAGGTAACTGCCACCCTGGCACTGCGAAAATCCCTGAAGAAGAAACACAGAAGTCACGTGGCTGTACTCCACACAGCACCCAGGAAGAAGAGAGGAGAGGAACTGGAAGTCTCTCCCGCATGGTCCAGAGACCGTTAAAGTTGATAGGCCCAGTTGGCCTGATTGGAAGAAGGTGCATGCGACTGCACCCAGAAGAAGAATCAAAAAGAAGAGTGACAATCCTGTCACCATGAAGAACTGGACAAACACAGGTGCGCTAGGGAGAACAAGAGGGGAAGCACGAGGACTCATAGCACCACAAGCCAAGAGCACACCCGGAGACACCAGACAGCCACCAAGGCGGACCGACGTCCCTGAAGGCAGCCCCATGGGAGAACTAAACGTAAGCCGCAGCAAGCGCGAACAGCGTCTCTCCCCAACGCTTCCCAGTGCGACCGTCCATCCCCGAGTGTTGGCAGTCTAAGTCGGACGCATCCCTGCTCCCGACCGCAGATGCCAGAGGTGAAGGAACAGCCTCAGCAAGTCAGAGACATGTAGCTGCGAAGTCCCTCCAGAAACCTCCTCTCCTAGAAGATCATCACCACCTGTCGTCCAGGTCCAATGGCAACCACATCATCATTGCCATGTGCATGACACCGCACTCAGCAGTAAATGTGGAAGTGTGACCAAAGGGTCTACACTAAGAATCGGACAACCGACCAATTTCAGGAGGGGAAGTCGTGAGTGGCCGGGCCGGACGTTGAAGAGAGCCCGAGCTGCTAAAGGAGCGCATCCTGACACACCAACAGCAAGTGAAGGGGGTGACAACCAGAGAATGACCTGGCGACCGCCCAGCGGGAGCCCGAGAGTGAGCCGCAAGCATGCGCAAATAGTCTCATGCCTCACGTTTCTCAGCGTGTCCATCACGCCACTGTCACCAACGTCATAGTAGCCCAAGAAGTCCAAGTGCACGGATATAACTGCCTCCCCAAAGGAAATGGAGGCACCTGGCCACCCCCACTCTAGGTGATTGACTCAAGAACAAAGGCCTGCAACCATCACGGCAAGTCATCACCAACTGTCGTCCAGATTCACCACACGGCTGGCAATGCCATCACGCCAGTCCTCGTCAAGTGTGTCAAACACTATCATCTCCAGAGTACCGATGGAATGGAGTCCCACACCGTTGCCACACCAGACGATAAGAAGAACCAGAGGCTACCTGCTAACCTGGCTTACACCTGAACTGCGGCAGCGAGAGCATGTCTTGACCAAGACTCATCCACCCCTGAGGTTTGTGCGAGCGACTAGGTACTGGCTCCTCGGGGGTCTTGCAGCTGCCCCCACGTCGGCACACAAGAAGCCCCAGCACAGCCTACAAGCAGTCCCGTGGCAAACCCGACAAAGGGCCTCCCCAGGCGGGAGAGTTGGACTAGATATTGCCCCACCGACGGGTTACCGGAGACAGCAAAGTAGTCTAACAGAGGCTTCAGTAAATCAAGCAACACATTTGTGAACCTTCACCCTGGACTCCAACCATGCTCTTGACGCACCCTGTTTATGAACTGTTAGAACCCACCACAGACCATCCTCAATGCCAGCGAAGTGGAGCAATTTCAGACCAAAGGACATGTTTCCACTGGTATGCTACAAGAGTGCAGATGACGTCTCCAAGCCAGCATTCGTGTCCTGAACCACTCAGGTTAAATTATGAGTGCCAGTCAAGATTGTCCTGCTGCAGTCAGAGTCACTAGCCCATGTCTGCTGTCTTCCTGCTGCCCGATTCGAGAACCTGATGGACCCTGTGGTGTCTAGTTAATTGTTGTTTACCCCTACAGGTTGGACTGGGGTTTGTTTTGTTTTTCATAAAAATTTGGGAGGAATGTAGTGTCCTGCTGGACACGTTCTAGTGTCCCAGCAGACACTGAGTTGGTTAGCCACTCCCTTGGGGGAGTGGACACACATGCACCCTACACCCATCCATCACAGGTGTCACGAGTGACGTGACCCTGTTAATAAAAGGGCCCGGGTGCACGTGCTCCGGTACCCCAACTATGTGTCTGTACCATTATTGTGCCTGCATGTGGGCCTAGGGCCCAAGACACTACAGTATGCTCGATGCATGAAAAGGGAGCACCAATTACATTGTTTTTATTATTTTTTAACGTTTTCACTTTTTGTCGAGGCAATGAGCAGGATCACGGATTGATTTGAGCATGCAGTTTAGCTTTCTATCTGTTGAGGTCACATGATTGGGAGTGATCATGTGCATCATTGAAATACACTTGAGACGTTAACGTCTCTTTAAACAGTACATGCACTTTAAACAGTACATGCACTTTAAACAGTACATGCACTTTAAACAGTACATGCACTTTAAACAGTACATGCACTTCGGTGAGAGGCGAGATCAGGTGTCTTTGTTGAAGGTAATAGAGAGGGATCATTTTGGTTAATACACGGTGGTTGGGGTACAGGAATTTAGGTTTGAAGCATGGGAACAGAATATAATGATGTGGCACGAAAAGCACGGCACACATTTTTTCCGATTATTTTGCATGGATAAGTTCATTTTATTTATGTTGAAACATATAAAAGGCGGGCACCTTTCATTCATAAAGTAGGGTATTGTGAAACCACTAGTATATATGAGACTGGGATGGGTATGAGTCATTTACATATGATCTGTTTTATTGTAGTTACCCCTGAAAAAGGACATTTAATGCCCGAAATGCATTGGGTTTTGCCAAATAAGTTGCGCTTTGAAGAATGGAGAATCTCCTTGTGTTTAGAAGAAAAGCCTATTTAGGTAGCGGTCGAACTTGGTTGTGACATAAGCAAGAACAATACTGAAGTAAAACATGAATTATGGATTAAATTGGAAGAAATAAACATATGGATTAAGCTTGAAAATACTGTTGAAACGTATCTATTCGTAATATTCGCAGTGCATCCTGGGTTGGGGCCTGACGAAGTGCCAACATTTTGCAGTCAGACTGTCACAAGCACCGGTGAAAATGCGGTGTTTGCAATGGATTGTATATGAATGGTGAAATCAATTTTTTGGCATCATGACTGGAAGTGTGAGGATTCCTCCAATCCTGGTTCTCAGTCATTAATAGTAAAATGACCTGCACATCCTCTTGAGTGGTGAGGTGTTCAAGTCTCCATGAGCCGAGCTGGGTCTAAGAACCCTTTTCCACTTGGTGGTGGGAAAATAGGTCCTAATTTGCAGGGACAACGTGACCGCCATGTTCTACTTCATAAAGTAGTAAGTAGTAAAATTTATTGTTTCAGCCAAACAAGCAAAAACAATTAAAATTCAATATACAGCTAAATTTATCTTCAGCAATTCATCAAATCAGGTGCTATGATACAATTAATTAATCTTTTAGAAACTGTACAATTAATTTAAAATCATCTTAAATCATGTACTAAAATTTTGGCTCCTGTTTCTCGCAATGATGAGAATATATATACAACTCTTTCCTTTGATAAAATACATTTTAAAGACAAACAGCCTCTTTGCTAGCCAATCATTTTGTCAATGCAAATTCTTTCATCAACATCTTTCATCTTTACATAGCTAGCTGACCCTGGCAATCAAACTAATAAATACTTGATGTATAAATAGTATACATGGATACTTGCGTGCTCTATACAACTCCATTAGAAAATTGTCCAACATGCCTATCAACATTCAAGTTTAAATATGCAACTGATCTTTGTTTCCATGCTGCGAAGATATAATATGAAACGGCCATTATGATAACTCTATCATCCGTTCTCATACAGAGAGCCTCCGCCTCTTTGCAAGTTCTAATATTAGATTGATAAAAACTCAGGGGTGTTTTTCTAAGTGGGGTATTGGTGCCTCCAGAGTGTGCGCTGTTTTATTATCTCGAAATGTTAGTACGGTGCAAAGGCGAGGAAACTAACACCCTAAACCCTCAGTCGGGGACCCAAGGGAGGTCCACTAAGACATAAACTTCAATCCTATGCACACGCTGTTAAATTACTAAAACATGACCATGTTCGGTCAAATTTATGTTAAATCATAATCATATATCACACATATATATTCGAATATTTTCTTGGTTCTTTTATTCAATTCGAACGCCCAGCCAACACGTGTTTCGTCGTGGGTGATTGCCCACTCGACTTCTTCAGGGCTGTAGGAAAAGTAAATTTAACTTTAGGTTCTCCCCACCGGTTTTACTTCCGTCCCGGCTGTATTTAAATTGTTTCCCTTATTTCAATATTCTTTACGCGTGTAGATAAATGCTTCAATCCGCATATAGTTTATCCCATAGCGAGTATGCTACAGTTCTAGCCTTATCCGTGCGTACGTATTCAACGTCCAATTAGTGATTCTAGCCTGTATATATAGGCATACAATTATCTCATAGCGAGTACGCTAGAGTTTTGGTCGTCTCTGTGCGTTCCTGTTGATGAACCGGCTATGAGATAATCGTATGCCTATATATACAGGCTAGAATCACTAATTGGACGTTGAATACATACGCACGGATACGGCCAGAACTGTAGCATACTCGCTATGGGATAAACTATATGCGGATTGAAGCATTTATCTACACGCGTAAAGAATATTGAAATAAGGGAAACAATTTAAATACAGCCGGGACGGAAGTAAAACCGGTGGGGAGAACCTAAAGTTAAATTTACCTTTCCTACAGCCCTGAAGAAGTCGAGTGGGCAATCACCCACGACGAAACACGTGTTGGCTGGGCGTTCGAATTGAATAAAAGAACCAAGAAAATATTCGAATATATATGTGTGATATATGATTATGATTTAACATAAATTTGGCCGAACATGGTCATGTTTTAGTAATTTAACAGCGTGTGCATAGGATTGAAGTTTATGTTCTAATATTAGATGTTAAGAAGATTGGTCGCAAATAATATCTACTACTGTGGTACATAAAGTGACACAACAAAAGAAAATGTGTTAACGTTTTGCGGCCTCCAAGAGAACAAGGGCACTGCTCCATTTCATTACAAGGTAATTTCAACCATCTTTAAGTCACAGCAGCCACTGGTAGAGTGCCTAATCTAAATTTAAGATAAAGGGCTCTTTTTCCTGCCGGATAAATATCGTCCAGACAATCAATTAAACCCAATTCTTGATTAAAAGAAAAATAGCGCTTTGAAAAGGCTCCTAGGTGGCTCATATTTATTTGTTGTTTGTAGTGCCAATATTCCTTTATTACCATGTCAAGGCTATCCTTTGTGATCGTTTCAGGATGGAGCCAATATTTGTTTAAGCCAATTGTGGACAGAACATCTGACAAATGAGCGAACCACGGTGGTTTGTAATAATCTTGCTGCTTCATGATATCTTGCAATGTGAGTCTATATGATACCAATTCAGGTTTAGACCATATGCGAACCCAATATCTTAGGGGAGCCAGTGCAATATAGTCCTCAATTTTGAGTATCCCTAAACCCGTCCTCAAAGCCAACATTGGTGTACCAGGCCCCTGTTGTAGCAAACATCGTATAAAATTATTTTCAGTGATTTGAATATTAGTGCTTTTCTTATAACCTCAGACCTCAGTGCCATATATACAAGCAGCCCTTGCTTTCATTTTGAAGGCTAGAATTGCTGATTTCACTGGATGTTTGCCCAATGAATTTGCGAACCTCAAAACCCCTCCTGCTTGCTGTGCCAATATTATTGTAATTTTTGATTGCTGTTGCTGAGTTTATCATCCAGTCGTAAACCAAGATAATCATAAGTGGATACTTGTTTCAATGATGTTTTATAAACCTTAAAAGTGGCTTGCAATTTTTGTTTTTGATTTAAAATCATATATTTAGTTTTATCGACATTAATAGACAATTTACTTGCTGTACAGAAGGACTCAAAGCCTTCCAATAGTTGATGCATTGATATCTCCGTTCTGGCCAACAGTACTGCATCGTCCGCAAAATGCAAAATTGGAATGTGGTCATTACCTACTTTCGGTACATCCAAATTTAGGTTTTTCAGAGCTGGAACAATGTCATTTATGAAGCAATTAAAAAGTGTTGGGGCTAAAACACAGCCCTGTTTGACGTCTCGCTCAATTGGTATTTCGGTTGTATATTCCCCTCGTGTGCTGTATCTGATTCTTGTGGTGTTGCCAGAATGCAGAGCAATTTAGTTCGACCATTGAGCGGACATAGACCTTCCCCTACCAAGACCTTAAAAATTAATTCACCTTTCTTTGTTTTCTTGCAATAATCTTTCGATGGAAGCGGTATCTCCCAAGCTCTATCCTCTTCGATTCACCACAGAACAGTGGGTGAATCTTTGTATTAAAGTCCCCACAAATGATTTTACAGACTGATTTTGATCTGGGATAGACCGGGCCTCCTCACATTGGTTCATAGCACTGCATTAATGATTTTTCTACGCACGACGTCAAAAGATGTTCCTTGAGGGACGCAAGATCCGATTTAATTTTCGCTCCGTCCCTTGGTGGAAAATATAGATTTATAATTTCAAATGCCCATTTTTGGCTGTCTAGATGTGTAATTTGAATATTTTTATTTAGTACAATGTGATTTATTTAAAAGTTTTCGAATACAGAAGTTCTTATCCATGTAATGAGGCCTCCCACTGGTCTTACCTTTGTTTGTTTTGTTGCCGGCAGATGGTATGTTGAATAACCGTCTAGGTCAATCATGTCTACAGACCACGTTTCTTCAAAGCAGCAGATGTCCTGCTTTCTAATAAAAGATAACCACTCCTTGGCATCTACCTTGGATTTAAGACCTGCTATATTCCAACTCAACATTTTCAGAAACTCTATTTGGCCAGTTTTTGGAAAAGAATTTCCGGATTTATCCTACAGACTTCCATTACCTTGGTTTATTGAGGCGGATGTTACTATCAGCCTTGATGGTGGATAAGGAACTTGATGATCTAAGTTCTGAGCCAAGTTATTTACTATGCAGTACTTTAGGTCAGATCGATTGAAATGTTGAGAAAGAGTTGTATCGGAACTTAAGGCGTTATGCAGCACCGAGGTCGTATTTTTTGTATGATTACTTATTCTTTCAGGACTATGGGGGATTAATTTTTCCCTAAATATGGACGGATAAAGGTCAAATTCCAATGATGTTATATTTATGCCCCAGGTCTTCATTAGCATTTTGTGACTACTTCATAAAAGGAGAGGGCAGTAGACTTGAAATCCCATGCGAGGTGGCCAGACTTCAATGGCAATGAGCCATAGACACAGAAACTAGAGCGTCGACAGCCCATCTGGTGGGATCTCTGAATACAAGACAACGGGCAGACCACAGGGAACAACAATTGGGAAATACTGCTAAGCATCACCCAAAAAATCTTCAGCCTTTGGGGCTTCCGAAACTGGATCTTTTTAGTGACGTATGGGAAAAAGAGGCAGTCACTACTCTGCCGTGTGTAATTCCCGAGGAAGGGGGCTTCTTTATGCAGGGAGTGGATATGCAACCCCCGTTACAAGTCCCAGCTTACCCTCTGATACAGGGGGTAAGTCAGAAAATGGGGAGCAGGAGAGGGGCTTGTGTCGCCTTGATATCCCCAATCTAGGGTTGTCGCCTAAGGGTCCTGTTCTTGCTGGACCTCAGCATAAAGCAGCCTTGGCCTCTGACAGTAAGGCAGGCTCTGCTATCTCAATAGGCTCTTCCTGCATGTCTGCCCACACTGAGCCGGCTTGTCTGGAATTTGAGAAGGGGATGTTAACAGTGTGATTTCTCAACAGAATACAGAGAACAAATATTGCAGCGCTGTTAGACTTGGCATCTTTTGGCGTGTTTCCCCTGACTTTTTGCTTTCTGACCTCCTGGTTTTGACTCTGTTTTTGCTGGTGTAATGATTCTGCGCACTTTCCTCACTGCTGTCCAGTGGGAAAGTGCAAGTGCTCCTGTAGAAAATGTGTTATGGATTGGTGTTTCCATGATTGGCCTATTTGATTTATGTGTCAGTCCCTAGTAAAGTGCACTGCGAGTGCCAGGGCCTATAAATCAAATGCTGTTGGTGGGCTGCAGCACTGGATTGTCCCACCCACGCAAACAGCCCGTAAAGTGTAACTCTGGCCTGCCATTGCAGAGCCTGTGCGCAGCCTGGGGCTGCCATGTCGACTTGGCAAGTGCACACACTTGCCAGTCCCTAAACCTTCCCTTTTCTACATGTTAGTCACCCCTAAGGTAGGCCCAAGGTACCCCTGTGGGCAGGGTGCATTGTATGTGAAAGGTAGGACATGCCCTGGTGTGTGTGGCATGTCCTGATAGTGAACTACAGCCTACTTCATTTTCACTATTGCAAGGCTACCTGTTCCCCATAGGCCAGAATGGGCAGTTTTGATTATTACATCCTATGATCCTAACTGACCCAGGGAACATGGTAGAAATTCGAGTTTAGTATGCCTGAACTCAGAATGATAAAATGCATCTTTTAGTGAAGTTGGTTTTAACATTCTGTGTTTGAAAATACCACTTTTAGAAAGTAGGTATTTTCTTGTCTAACCATCCAAGCCTGCCTCTGCTAGGTTGTGTATTCCTTGTCTGGAGTTTGAGTGACAGGGGCTGGGGGATTCCAGGAGACAGGGTGCGTCAGCACAGGGCTGAATAGCAAGATCTACATGTAGATGGGTGGGAGGAGATGCACCTGGGACCTGAATAGGGCTGTGCCTTCCCTCCACAATGCTGGCTCCACCTCCTGTGGTGTGTCCGATGTCCCTGGCCTACACTGCCAAAGGAAAGAAGGAGTCTTGTCAACAAAGTGCTCCAAGACTGACCAGAACTGGTTTGGGTCTAGGCAAAGGCCTCTCTGCCTTCAGAGAACAAAGAGAAATTGAGGATAAAAAGGGGGACCCAAACCCCAGAACTTTAGAACTCTTTTGGACCAAGAAGACTGCCAAGAAGAAGAGCTGGAGAAGCTGTGAGGAGGAACTACCACTTTGCTGTGTGCTTTGCTATGTTGGCCTGCAGTGGCTGCTTCTGTCTTGGGCAGTGAAAGGACTGGACTGAACTTTCTGCAATCTACTTTGTGAGTTTCTCCAAGGGCTTGAGGTAGAGCTTGCCCCCTGTTAAAGAAGTCTCAGGAACAGCAAAGACTTCAAGCCCGACGCCGTCTATGACGCCGCTGCCGACTCCGTGTCCTGAAGGCACCGCAGAGGGCACCGTCGCAACGCCGCACCGCGACCCTGGTCTCACCGACGACGCCTGCTGACGCCACCACCGAGCCGCACTCCGCACCGCCTCGCTTCACGACAACGCCTTGGTATCCCCGACGACGCCGCTCCACGCCAGACTCGACGCCGCTGCTTGCACCATGGTTCGAGGGCACCGCTCGTACAGTTACACGACGCACCGCCCTCATCCCGCACCGCAGCCTTGGCCTACCGACGCCGGTGCCATCGACTCCAGTTTGTCAGCCGACGACAGCGCTTCAGCAACGACGACGCCGCTGCTGCACCGTGACCTGCCAGCACCGTGACGAGCACTGCCTTCATCTCACACCGCGACCCTGGTCTCACCGACGACGCCATCTGACGCCGCCACCGAGCCGCTGCTCGCACCGCGACCTGAGGGCACCGCACGCCGCACCGCTGCACTTCGCACCGCAGCACCCGACGCCTGCCGACGCCAGCGCTCCTGACTTCAAACCGAGAGGAGATCGATCTGCCACGCGTGTGACTTCGAGGGCTCCGACGACGCCTGCACCGACCTCCGGAACCAACGCCTGCGGACGCTGTGTTTTCGGAAGCCCACCGCGAGGTCATCGACGCCCTGCATTTCTGAAAGGTACTGTTTGCGGGTCTTCCCGACACCGTAGCTGACCCGCGACGCCGCGGTCAGCCAGAACTGTTTGGATTTGTTTGTTCACGATGCCGTGATAGCCCCGGACGGAGCTATCGACATCAAGGAACTGTTTTTAAGGACACTGTGATAACTGAAGATTTTTGAAGTACTGTACTGTGGATTTTTATCGTATTGGTCTTGTTTTAAGTATATAAAAATATTGGATATTTTTCTAAACTGGTGTGGTGTCCTTTTGTAGTGCTTACACTGTATTACTGTTGGTTATGTGCAAATGCTTTACACACTGCCTCTAAGATAAGCCTGACTGCTCATGCCAAGCTACCAAGGGGGTGAGCAGGGGTTATTTTAGGAGTGTAACTCCCTTATCCTGACTAGGAAGAAGGGTCCCTACTTGGACAAAGGTGCAAGCACTTGCCAACTAGAGACCCCCATTTCTAACATTGGTTGTCAGCGGTGAGGATAGGACTTGTGTTTGCACTTGACTTACATTGATTGGTGTGCACTACTAGCATATCGCAGACCATTACGTACCACATACAGGTTCTTTTTCTTTTGTGGCCTATTTTTGATCTTGCCAGTTTGAACTTGCTACTTCAACATGCCTGAATCTATAGTATCATCAAATGCATCAGTAGAAATTGCCTTTGAGGAGGATCGATTGGAAGCCTACAATGTCAAGGAGTTAAAATCGATTTGCAAAAACCTGAAAGTCCAGGTCAGAGGCCTCACCAGGAAGGAGGAGCTACAAAAGGCGCTGAGGGCCTGGGTAGCAGCCAGACATGCCAGTGAACAATCTGGTGATCTCAATGGAGAGGTGGAGGAGCCTGTTCATAGGGTGGATTTGCTTTTGGGAGGGGGGGAACCCTCCAGGCCAGGCAGCAGTAGCTTGTCCCCAGAGGAGCTGGAGGACAGGCGGGAAGCAAGGAAGTTTGAATTAGAGAAACTCAGAATAGAAAGTGAGAGGGAAGACAAGAGAATAGCCATGGAGGAAAGGAAAATGATGTTAGATCATGAGAGAATTATCAAGGAGCTGGAGCTAAAGAGTAGAACCGGCTCAGATGGTGACAGCAACGCTTCAGCACACACAGACAGGATTGTACACATCCCCAAGAACGTAGGTAAAGAGTACAAAAAGGGTGATGACATACAAAGGTGGTTTCAAGGGTACGAGTCGTCTATTCATTTGAATGGGGTCCCTGAAAGGAACTGGGGGGCAGGTTTGTGGCCTCTCTTTCCAGAGGAAGCTAGGGATACCATGATAGCTTTGGGTAAGGGGCAGGACCTCACCTATGCTGACATGAAAGACGCTCTCCTCACTAGGTATGGACTCACTCCTGAGAAGTACAGGGATCAGTTTAGGTCCAGTAAAAAGTCTGAGGCCAACACTTGGTTGGAATGTGTGAATATGTTCTGTAGGTCGCTGGATGGTTGGGTAAAGGGCAGTAATGTAACAGATTTTCAGGGGCTCTACAATTTGATTGCATGGGAGCACTTGTCTAGTCTATGTTTTGCAGATCTGCGCCAGCACCTAGTTGATAGTAAGCTAACTGTCCCCAGGAAGCTTGCTATGGAGGCGGACCGCTGGGTGAGTACCAGGGTCCACAAGAAAGCGTTTGGGGGAGACTCAGCCAAAGGTGGGCAGGGTCCCCAGCAGAAAAGTGTGGGGGACAAGGGTAAAGCACAGGAGTTCTCTAAAGGGCCCCAAACTAGTACCCAGGGTAAAGGTTCCCATCCCCCAGGTGATAAGAAGAAAGGGGTCCCTACAGGGAAACCTGTGGAGACCGGCCCCCGCAAGTGTTATGCATGTGACCAGGTGGGTCACTTGAAGGGGGACCCCAAGTGCCCAAAGGGGACACAGCCACCCACCGGTGGACAGTCCAAAGTGTTGGCTAGTGTAGCGCTTGGGGAGGAGGGGTGCCCACAGGAGGGTGGGGATCCCGCAGAAATGACCCTCGTCTCACTAGGGGACAGTGAGATGGTCCCAGGAAACCAGGTGCCCCCTAACACAAAGAAATATAGCACCTGGGTGACCGTCAATGGGAACAGGGTAGAGGCTCTCAGAGATACTGGAGCCAGTGTGACCTCAGTCCGGTGTCACCTGGTCTCTGAGAAGCAGGTAGTCCCAGGGGCATTCCACCAAGTAGTTGCTGTAGACAACTCTGAGCGCCAGTGTATGGTGGCGCAGGTTCCCTTTGAATGGGGGGGTCTCAGGTCCCTTGAGGGTGGTTGTGAGCCCTACCATGCCTGTAGATTGTCTGCTAGGTAACGACCTGGAGCAGTCCTTATGGAAGGATGTTGAGCTCAGGTCTCACTTGGAGATGCTTGGGTTGCCAGAGTGGGCATGCGTGTCTACTCGGTCAATGGCAGCCAGAAAGGGTGATCAAGAGGACTTGGAGCCTGGAACAATGGCCCAAGTCCCTGCCAAGAGGAAGGGCAGGGGGCGTGGGAAACCGGCCCCCGAAGTTCCCACGGACCGGGAGGAGGCGGACCTCGAGGGGGACGCCCCGGTGCCTACAGGGGAGTAGGTAGCCAAACTGGGAGACATCTCTGAGCTGACCCCTTGGCAGCAAGAAGGGGGTCCCACCAGGGAGGAGTTCTGCAGGGAGCAGAACGAGTGCCCTACTCTGGAGGGTCTGCGGCGGCAGGCTGCAGACCAGGCAGCTGGTAATCAGTCCGGGTCACATCTGATCTACTGGGAGAATGGTCTCCTATACAGTGAGCCTAAGGTTGCTGAGCCTGGGTCAGCCCGTGTGCTGGTGGTACCCCAGCGCTTCAGGGCCTTCCTACTGGGTCTGGCTCATGACGTGCCTTTGGCAGGACATTTGGGGCAGGACAAGACCTTTGACAGGCTTGTCACCCACTTCTTTTGACCCCAAATGCGAAGGCAGTCAGATGCACACTGTAGGTCTTGCCAAACTTGCCAGGCAAGTGGTAAGAGTGGGAGGAAGGTCAAAGCTCCTCTCCAACCTTTTCCTGTTGTTGGAACACCCTTTGAAAGGGTGGGGATGGATATTGTGGGGCCACTGGATCCCAAGAGAGCCATGGGCAACAGGTACATCCTGGTCTTGGTGGACCATGCCACCCGGTACCCGGAGGCAATCCCTCTCAGGACAACGACGGCGCCAGTGGTGGGCCGGGCGTTAATGGGGATCTTTCCCGTGTGGGCTTCCCCAGAGAGGTGGTTTCTGACAGGGGGACCAATTTCATATCCAAGTATATGACATCCCTGTGGAAGGAGTGTGGTGTAACCTACAAGTTCACCACTCCTTACCACCCACAAGGAAACGGTCTGGTGGAGAGATTCAACCAGACCTTGAAAGGCTTGATCAAGGGTCTAACAGAACCCATGAGGCTAGAGTGGGACGTCCTCTTGCCATGCCTGCTCTTTGCATACAGGGAGGTGCCTCAGAAGTCTCTTGGGTACAGCCACTTTGAGCTCCTGTATGGCCACCCTGTCAGAGGACCTCTGAGTTTGGTAAAGGAAGGCTGGGAGGCAACTCCCAGGAAAACTCCCCAGGATGTGTTTAGTTACATGCTGGCCTTTAGAAACCAAACTGCCCGCTTCAGGAAACTCGCTCATGCGAACCTAGAATTCAGCCAGAAAGAAATGAAGAGGTGGTATGACCAGAATGCCACTCTGGTCGAATTTCAACTTGGGCAAAAAGTGTGGGTCATGGCCCCAGTGGCACCTTGTGCCTTGCAGGACAAGTGGACAGGGCCATATGAGGTGGTGGAGCGCAAAAGTAACGTCACCTACCTGGTGGATTTGCAGACTCCAAGGAACCCTTTGAGGGTCCTTCACGTGAACCGCCTCAAGCCCCACTTCGAGAGGTCCGAAGTGAGTATGCTCTTGGCGACAGATGATGGGGTGGAAGAGGAGAGTGAGCCTCTCCCTGACCTCCTGTCTACCAAGGAGCATGATGGGTCAGTGGAGGGTGTGATCCTCTCCCCTACATTGACTCAAGAGCAGCAGGGGGACTGTCACCAGTTGTTGGGACAGTTCGCCCCACTGTTCTCTCTGACCCCCGGTGTTACTCACTGGTGTACCCATGACATGGACACTGGTGACAGCCCTCCTGTAAAGCACAAAATGTACAGGTTGACTGACCGGGTCAGGGCCAGCATCAAGGAGGAGGTCTCTTAAGATGTTGGCGTTAGGGGTGATTGAGCCCTCCAACAGTCCTTGGGCCAGTCCAGTGGTCTTGGTCCCAAAGGCTGCTGCACCCGGTGCCACTCCAGAACTCCGGTTTTGTGTGGACTACCGTGGGCTCAATGCCATCACCAGGACTGACGTGCACCCCATCCCCAGAGCTGATGAGCTCATTGATCGGTTGGGAGCTGCCCGGTTCCTCAGCACGTTTGATTTAACGTCTGGGTACTGGCAGATTGCCTTAACCGATGGGGCCAAGGAGAGGTCAGCATTCTCAACCCCAGAAGGTCATTACCAATTTCGGGTGATGCCCTTTGGGTTGAAAAATGCCCCTGCCACCTTTCAGAGGTTGGTCAATCAGGTGTTGGCTGGACTGGAGGATTTTAGTGCCGCCTACCTGGATGACATTGCTGTGTTCAGTTCCAGCTGGTAAGAACATTTACAGCACCTTGAGAAAGTGTTGAGGGCTCTGCAAGGTGCAGGCCTCACGATCAAGGCCAGTAAGTGCCAGATCGGGCAGGGTTCTGTGGTGTACTTGGGACACCAGGTAGGAAGCGGCCAGGTGGCGCCCCTACAACCCAAGATTGACACCATTCTGGCTTGGGAGCCCCCCAAGACCCAGACAGAGGCGAGAGCCTTCTTAGGTCTCACCGGCTACTATAGGAGATTTGTTAAGGGCTATGGCACCATCGTTGCCCCCTTAACAGAGCTGACTTCGAAGAAGCAGCCCAGGAAGGTGATCTGGACTGAGTCCTGCCAGAAAGCTTTTGATGCCCTGAAGGCAGCCATGTGCACGGCGCCCGTGCTCAAGGCACCTGACTTCTCCAAAGAATTTGTCGTGCAGACTGACGCTTCAGAGCATGGTGTGGGAGCGGTGCTCTCACAACTGAATGAAGAGGGCCTGGATCAGCCTGTAGTCTTCCTTAGCAGGAGACTACTCCCCAGGGAACAGAGGTGGAGTGCCATAGAAAGGGAAGCTTTTGCTGTGGTCTGGGCACTGAAGAAGCTGAGACCATACCTGTTTGGGACTCACTTCCGGGTTCAGACAGACCACAGGCCCCTCAGATGGTTGATGCAAATGAGGGGTGAGAATCCAAAACTGCTGAGGTGGTCCATCTCCCTACAGGGAATGGACTTTACGGTGGAAAAACCGCCCTGGCACAGAACACGCCAACGCAGATGGTCTGTCCAGGTTCTTCCGCCTTAGTGAAGAGAACTCCAGGGAGGTTGGGTAGTTCTCCCTACTTTCAGCTGGAGGGGACATGTGTTAGACTTGGCATCTTTTGGCGTGTTTCCCCTGACTTTTTGCTTTCTGACCTCCTGGTTTTGACTCTGTTTTTGCTGGTGTAATGATTCTGCGCACTTTCCTCACTGCTGTCCAGTGGGAAAGTGCAAGTGCTCCTGTAGAAAATGTGTTATGGATTGGTGTTTCCATGATTGGCTTATTTGATTTATGTGTCAGTCCCTAGTAAAGTGCACTGCGAGTGCCAGGGCCTATAAATCAAATGCTGTTGGTGGGCTGCAGCACTGATTGTGCCACCCACGCAAACAGCCCGTAAAGTGTAACTCTGGCCTGCCGTTGCAGAGCCTGTGCGCAGCCTGGGGCTGCCATGCCGACTTGGCAAGTGCACACACTTGCCAGTCCCTAAACCTTCACTTTTCTACATGTTAGTCACCCCTAAGGTAGGCCCAAGGTACCCCTGTGGGCAGGGTGCATTGTATGTGAAAGGTAGGACATGCCCTGGTGTGTGTGGCATGTCCTGATAGTGAAATACAGCCTACTTCGTTTTCACTATTGCAAGGCTACCTGTTCCCCATAGGCCAGAATGGGCAGTTTTGATTATTACATCCTATGATCCTAACTGACCCAGGGAACATGGTAGAAATTCGAGTTTAGTATGCCTGAACTCAGAATGATAAAATGCATCTTTTAGTGAAGTTGGTTTTAACATTCTGTGTTTGAAAATACCACTTTTAGAAAGTAGGTATTTTCTTGTCTGACCATCCAAGCCTGCCTCTGCTAGTTTGTGTATTCCTTGTCTGGAGTGTGAGTGACAGGGGCTGGGGGATTCCAGGAGACAGGGTGAGTCAGCACAGGGCTGAATAGCAAGATCTACATGTAGATGGGTGGGAGGAGAGGCACCTGGGACCTGAATAGGGCTGTGCCTTCCCTCCACAATGCTGGCTCCACCTCCTGTGGTGTGTCTGATGTCCCTGGCCTACACTGCCAAAGGAAAGAAGGAGTCTTGTCAACAAAGTGCTCCAAGACTGACCAGAACTGGTTTGGACTAGGCAAAGGCCTCTCTGCCTTCAGAGAACAAAGAGAAATTGAGGATAAAAAGGGGGACCGAAACCCCAGAACTTTAGAACTCTTTTGGACCAAGAAGACTGCCAAGAAGAAGAGCTGGAGAAGCTGTGAGGAGGAACTACCACTTTGCTGTGTGCTTTGCTGTGTTGGCCTGCAGTGGCTGCTTCTGTCTTGGGCAGTGAAAGGACTGGACTGAACTTTCTGCAATCTACTTTGTGAGTTTCTCCAAGGGCTTGAGGTAGAGCTTGCCCCCTGTTCAAGAAGTCTCAGGAACAGCAAAGACTTCAAGCCCGACGCTGTCTACGACGCCGCTGCCGACTCCGTATCCTGAAGGCACCGCAGAGGGCACCGCCACAACGCCGCACCGCGACCCTGGTCTCACCGACGACACCTGCTGACGCCGCCACCGAGCCGCTGCTTGCACCGCGACCTGTGGGCACCACACTCCGCACCGCCTCACTTCACGACGACGCCTTGGTATCCCCGACGCCGCCGCTCCACGCCGGACTCGATGCCGCTGCTTGCACCGTGGTTCGAGGGCACCGCTCGTACAGTTACACAATGCACCGCCCTCATCCCGCACCGCAGCCTTGGCCTACCGACGCCGGTGCCATCGACTCCAGTTCGTTAGCCGACGACAGCGCTTCAGCAATGACGGCGCCGCTGCTAATCCGTGACCTGCCAGCACCGTGACGAGCACCGCCTTCATCTCACACCGCGACCCTGGTCTCACCGACGACGCCATCTGATGCCGCCACCGAGCCGCTGCTCGCACCGCGACCTGAGGGCACCGCATGCCGCACCGCTGCACTTCGCACCGCAGCACCTGACGCCTGCCGACGCCAGCGCTCCTGACTTCAAACTGAGAGGAGATCGATCTGCAATGCGTGTGACTTCGAGGGCCCCGACGACGCCTGCACCGACCTCCGGAACCGACGCCTGCGGACGCCGTGTTTTCGGAAGCCCACCGCGAGGTCATCGACGCCCTGCATTTCTGAAAGGTACTGTTTGCGGGTCTTCCTGACACCGTAGCTGACCCGCGACGCCGCGGTCAGCCAGAACTGTTTGGATTTGTTTGTTCACAACGCCGTGATAGCCCCGGACGGAGCTATCGACATCAAGGAACTGTTTTTAAGGACACTGTGATAACTGAAGATTTTTGAAGTACTGTACTGTGGATTTTTATCGTATTGGTCTTGTTTTAAGTATATAAAAATTTGGATATTTTTCTAAACTGGTGTGGTGTCCTTTTGTAGTGCTTACACTGTATTACTGTTGGTTATGTGCAAATGCTTTACACACTGCCTCTAAGATAAGCCTGACTGCTCGTGCCAAGCTACCAAGGGGGTGAGCAGGGGTTATTTTAGGAGTGTAACTCCCTTATCCTGACTAGGAAGAAGGGTCCCTACTTGGACAAAGGTGCAAGCCCTTGCCAACTAGAGACCCCCATTTCTAACAAGCGCCAAAATATCGAGTATCAAAATATCCACAAGAGAAGTGTACACAGGTAAGCATTGGTTTACTATACTTAACTCCACATATATAAACATTGATGCTATATACACTTTAAAAGTACTTAGATGTGTATTTAAGAATGATAAATCTATACCTACCTACCTATATGCACTTACCTGCACAAGAATTTGGTTCTCCATATTTAGACCTCGATATTTTGGCTCCATGATATTTTTAATGTATATTTTGATATGCAATCAACACCGCACTCTCTACCATCAGAGGTCCTAAAAGTCAAGATGGTCGATAGGAGTCCATTTTAGAAGATAGCCTGCTTCGGCAGCTGGGAAGTATTCATTTAATGGTGTTCACATCATCTAGCAGCACCCCTGACTACTGAGGTTTCCCGGTGGTGGCTGGCAGGGAACGTGGGTGGTGAGGTGGGGAGGGGAGGGAGAAAATATATGAAATATAACCACTTACCTCCTCCTCCGTTGATGCTTCCAGGTGCGGCCAGCACCATTTGGAGGTAGGAGGGTGGGGCTGGAGGGGGGGAGGACGCGTGAGGTAGGGGGGAGGATGTGGGAGGGGGAGAGGACGTGGGGGAAGCGGCTAAGAAAAAGTTAAATTAAAAACTTACCTTTTCGCTGCTTCCTCGCCCGTCTCTCCTCCGTAGTCCTCCCTCACTCAGAGTCGGCCACAGGAAGCACACCCAGGCTCCCAGTCAGCCAATCAGAACGCTGTGTTAGCAGCATTGTGATTGGTCTGAGAACCATTTTTCGGCGCTCAGACACTGACTGGAGGCCTGGGCATGTTCTCCATGTAGGCTGCGATGCAGCCTGCATGGAGAACATGTGAAGTGTGCATGACTGTTTTGGGCGGCCCGAGAGGGCCGTCCAAGCAGTCATTGCGCACTTTAGGAGGGTGCAACCACTCCTCCCCTGCCCCCGCCCTTGCCCCCTCACGCAAAGTTGTGGGTGGAAGTAGGAGAAAATTAAGTGATAATAACACAAGTTATTACCATTTTATTTTCTCTGTCTTTCACTGCAAAAAAACAGTGGGGTGATGCTCCTCTGCCTTAGCGGAGGAGCCGCCACTGGTTGCTTCAACCCGGAAGGAGGAAGCACACAGGCTCCCCTAAGCCAATCAAAACACTGCAATGCAGCATTGTGATTGGTCTGAGTGCCATGGTTCGGGGCTGGTGTCACTACCTGGGAGGAGGAGTGGCACCCTGTCACCACAATCATCTGATTTGTGATCGCCCTGGTATGTACGGGCTTGAACAACTCAAGGTCACTATAGTGTTTCCATGTCAGACCTCAGTCACTGAAGGACTAACAGCAATGAAGCGCGCTGCCTAAGCCTGACACAACAACCTCTGTTTACTTTTGGTTCAAGGCAATTCAGACTCTCTAATGAATGGCTCTTCCTAGTGATTCTTCTTCCTTCCCTTCTACTGTCTGTCTCATGTCTGTTCCTTCTGCTCTTCAGACTCTCTCATGGCTGTCCCTCTTCCTCTGTGGTCTCCCTCCTTCCTCGCTCTCCTCTCCAGTGTCTAACTTCTGCTTGTTTACCTGCCTGTTAAATTTCATTCTGCGCCCTCCAGCTTTTCTTCATGCTGCTTTTCTCTCTGTCTCGTCAGTATTACTCTTTGCCCCTCTCTCCACATGTGATCCTCTCGCTCCTATGCTTGTCTCTGCCTTGTTAATCTCCCTCTTTTTTGCCCTCCCCCTCCAATGTGCCTCTCTCATATGCTTGGCCTTCTGCTCCCCTCATGCCTGTCAGGGCCGGCTTTAGAGCTGGTGGCGCCCGTGGCGCCCGGTGCAATAGTGTTTGTTGGCGCCCCCCAACGACCTCCTTCTCCGTGGATTCTCTCACTACCACCCTTCAACAGTGCCCCTCAAGTCTTCATAACCACTCTTTCTCTCATGAAATTATTTTGTTTTATAGCTCCTGTCATACCAGTGTAAGGTGTCAGAGCACTTTACATCACATACACATTACAGAGACAATGAATCATATGTGTGAATCAGTGTATAGGAAATGTTACACCAGACAGAGGACTACAAGGTGTAGGAGTCACATGCCATCCATACTGGTAGACAGTATAGGTTGAGTGCTTGGTCTGGAGAAGCACAAACTCACAATTTAAAATGTAACACCATGGTTGGGGGTTGGCTTTACTAATAAGAATTGATTTCTACCCTAGTGAACCCTTTTGGCAACATTAGGATAAAAAAAACTGGGGTGGAATCATAACCTCTAATCTATACCTTGTAGTCTGCATGCAGCTATTTGATGACAGTTAATAGTTCACTGTCTATATTAGGATTTAAACTTATAAACTGCAAGTAACAAAACGGTCTCTCTGACAGAAGCAGGAAGGAACGCTCTGACCTATTTACATTATATGCACTTTGTGATCTGCATAGTACACATGCTTTGCAGCAGGCATAACTTTCTGCCCTACTTTATGAGTTGAAACTTTCACTAGACAAAAACTCCATCTCACCCCAGCAGGAAGATTAATAACCAGAGTCATTAAGACATTTTTATGGTTGCCTGAAAAGTGCTGGAGTGTTCAAAATAATGGGGCGACCCGGTGTCCCTCAGAACCTGGGTATTAGTAGTAAATAGAACAAGCGGTTCTGTCGGGTTTAAACAATTGCTTAGATTGATAGCACATATAAAGAAACAAGCGAACACACCGACAAACAAAATAGAATCAATCATATATTGAAAAGGGTATTGAATTTCCTGGCTGTCACAAATACAAATTAAATTGCAACAAAACAATAAGTGACTGTGGTGCAAACGTGACATATAGTGATTAGTGAGATAGACTGTACACTATATACATAACAAATACATTAGTGACATAAAAACGATTTCTTCAAAGTATTGTCCTATATGATTATACACATGAAATACAAAAAGCACTTAATGAATCAAATCGTGATCAAGAGAACTGTATGGACATATATTAAATGTCGACGTTTCGACCCTAGAGGTAGCGCACACTGGTATGCATCAGGGGCGGGTCTTCCTCAGGACTGTAAACAAAGGGGCGGACAGCCAAACAGCAGAATCTTCAATGAATAAGATCAGGAATATGATGCGTGAATTAATTCCAAAGGTGAACTTCACTGTGGTTCAAGTTCAAGGGTAAAGTCGCAATCAGGAGAATTCTTCCTAACTGCAAAGGCTTTATTGCTGAGAGACTCTGCACCAGCCGGTTAGAGTCTTTTCTTTGGGCACACTTAACATCCACCAGCCGGTTGGAGTCAAGGGATTCATTCAGTAAATCTTCAACGACGACAGTTTGGTCGCATTTCTTTTAGAGATCAGCGTCCGTCTGACAGCTTCTTCAAAGATATAATGGGGCCCCATTATATCTGAATGAATCCCTTGACTCCAACCGGCTGGTGGATGTTAAGTGTGCCCAAAGAAAAGACTCTACCCTTTGTTTACAGTCCTGAGGAAGACCCGCCCCTGATGCATACCAGTGTGCGCTACCTCTAGGGTCGAAACGTCGACATTTAATATATGTCCATACAGTTCTCTTGATCACGATTTGATTCATTAAGTGCTTTTTGTATTTCATGTGTATAATCATATAGGACAATACTTTGAAGAAATCGTTTTTATGTCACTAATGTATTTGTTATGTATATAGTGTACAGTCTATCTCACTAATCACTATATGTCACGTTTGCACCACAGTCACTTATTGTTTTGTTGCAATTTAATTTGTATTTGTGAAAGCCAGGGGAATTCAATACCCTTTTCAATATATGATTGATTCTATTTTGTTTGTCGGTGTGTTCACTTGTTTCTTTATATGTGCTATCAATCTAAGCAATTGTTTAAACCCGACAGAACCGCTTGTTCTATTTACTGAAAAGTGCTGGAGGCAAGGAACGGGACAGCAGGTGCTTTTAAAACCATATTGTAATTAAAAACTGGGCACCCCCCCAAAGTCAGCGCCCGGTGCGGTGGCACCGATCGCACTGCCCTAGAGCCGGCGGCCTGGCCCTGATGCCTGTCACCCTCCCTCTCCTGTCTCCCTCTTACTCCTCATTCCCCTTCAGTGTTTCTGTCTTCTTCCTGTCCCCTTTCCTCTTAAATCTCTCCCTATCCCCATCAGATTTTCTTTCTACTTCCTGTCTCACTACCTCTTTTGAGTCACTCCCTGGCTCCCCTCACATCCAGTGTGCTTCTCTCTCATGGCTGTTCAGGCATGCGTAACCTCTCATATTCCCCCAGCTACTCACCAGCCTGTCTCTCTCCTCCCTGTCTCTCTCCAACCTCTCTCTCTCAAGCCTGTCTCTCTCCTCCCTGTCTATCTCCTCCCTGTCTCTCTCCCCCCTGTCTCTCTCGTGCCTGTCTCTATTATACCTGTCTCAGGGGCGTAACACAGGCCCTCGCAGCCCCCGCGGTGTGGGGGGCCCCCAACATCCAGGGGACCCCCTCAGCACCGCACTTCGACCGGAGAGCTCCAGATTGAGTCCGGAGGGGGCCCCTCCAAGCACCCTGTAGGAGGCCCCCTCAAGTTTTGTTACGCCACTGACCTGTCTCTCTCCTCCCTGTCTCTCTCAATCCTGTCTTTCTCCAGCCTGTCTTTCTCCAGCCTGTCCTCTCTCCTCCCTGTCTCTCTCTGGCCTTCTCTCTTATACCTGTCTCTCTCTCCTCCCTGCCTCTCTCCTCCCTATCTCTCTCCAGCCCGTCTCTCTCATGTCTGTCTCTCTCCTCCCTGTCTCTCTCCTCCCTGTCTCTCTCCAGCCTGTCTCTCTCCTCCCTGTCTCTCTCCTCTCCATTCACCCTCCTCCTCTCCGGCCTGTGTTTCTTCTGTCTCTCTGCCTCTCCAGTCACCCTTCTTTCCTCCCCTTCCAGTCTGTCTCTCTCACACTTTTTTCTCTGCCTCTTTAGTGTCTCTCCCTTCCGCCTCCCCTCGCTTTGATCAGACATTACATAACGCGTGCTCATATTTTGACTTCCCATCATGATTGCCTTTGCTCCATGAAATGATCAATATTCGTTTTCCCTTGGTGATTTGCTGTCTGTCAGTAAACCCATGCACAGGTCAAGGGGAAGCAATGGTGCCATGGGCCCTGGTGCAAGCACGGGATATGGACCCCTTTCACTGCTGGTTGAGTAGAAACACGCGGCCAGGGCGCAGTGCCACTGCACCAGCTGCACTGTTTGTAACTACGCCCCAGAGGGACAAATAATCACCCCCACTGTGGATCTTACCCCTGAGATAATACACAATGACTTTCGCTCCGTGCTCCGAGAGCTTGTAAAGCATTGGTTAAGGAGGACCAGGCCTGATCCCACTGAAGCACTCATGCCCCCGCGATCGCAAAGCCAGCCTGGACCTCCTTGGGATAAAGAAATGGCTTCTGGTTGGAAATATTCCGGTTTTTTCAAATGGAGAAAGCTGTAAGTTCTTTCTTTGGGTTCCCCCTGTTATGAGTAGTTGGATACCTTTATTGTGCAGGTCGTGTTTTGGTCTATGTGGACTGCAGAGACTGCACTTTGTAGATCTTGTTAGACCCTGACGTAATGAACCAGTTCTTCGTCTGAGCTGGTGGCCAACATGAGCCATATGGTGACCTATTCTCCCACTCTCATACGAAGACTGCAGAATAAAATACTCCTGAGGCTAGTCTCTCAAGTTCCCAACCAATCTCTTCCGCCCTAAGACACTGCAGCATTTAGCTGCTTCAGGGACTCCGCTTATCACACAAATTGTGGTTTCTCTTGCTCCTCCAGTACTTATCCGGCAGAGTCGAAATCTGCAATGGGCTCTCATTTGTTTCAGAGCTGCCTGTCCATGAAAGCTCCCTGAACACGCTTCTTTTCCCAACTTCTGTATTTGGTCCGGTTAATTCATGTTCTTGATTCAAACCAGCCTGGGTTTAGGGAAGGCATGAGTCCAGAGTTGGCTGTGCTCTCAGCTCTGGGTGATTGATGACTGAAGGTGGAGGATAGCATGGTTGAGCATTGATCCTGTTGGATTTAACAATTTCTTTCGACTCAACGGCTCACCCACTCTCATTCACTCCACGGAAGGAATGAGGCTTGCCTATTTAATTGTCTGGTAGATCTCAAATGTTTTCCATGCCTCCTTTACAGCACAGATGAAGACGGGTATCCCTAGGTGCCCCGAGCCTCCTCACTCTTTTTCTGTTTAATATCTGTATTATGTCCTTGGAGAGAGTACTGCATAAATACAAAATTCAGTTCTTTAAGTGTGCCAGCGGCACGCAGCTAGTGAGCTGCCTAAACCCCAAACCAGGTAAGGATATCCCTTTTCGTGAGGCATACTCCCACCCAGATTTTACCATGATCAGAACACGGATCTCACTAACCCAGCAGCGCATGTCTCATCCAAGGCCTAAAGAAATATGATCACATCACCCCATTCTGGTGGAACACCATGGCTCCCCTTGCTAGCTCGCGCCATGTTCATCTAGAAAGCCATCACGACCAGCACCCACGTTTCTCATGCAGACAAGCTGACCATCTGTGGTGGTTCTTGGCAAACCTGCAGGGAACAAACACCATCAGACTGCAAAATAAGAAGTGTAAAAAAGGGAAAAGCAAGGCAGCAGGCCTTTTTTTCTATATACCCAGAATCTGGAACAACATCCCCGTATCCATCAGGACCGCCCCACCACTGCTCCAATTTAGGAAAGGGTTGAAGACTCAACTGTTTACATATCACACCACATTAACTGTCCACAGCCCAACTACCTCTCCTATCACTCATTGACTGTAAGCTTGTGTTTGACCCTGGGCAGTGCTGCGCTGTCGTTTGGCTAGGTTTGCTCTATAGAAATACCGTATACATATAAACCTACATACATAGAGTGGCAGAAGTTTAGCTCTGGATTGCCCCTCTCTTTTGAGAGTGAGATCCACCCAGAACGTTTTCACTTTTAGAAACTATTCAAAACTTACTTAATTTGAAAAAAATATAATTCCCATTTCTCCGTCTTGACACCAAGCCTATAACTAACTTGCACTTCTCCGATGTAAAGTGCGGAGAAACTTAGATATACATACGCTCTACCACTACCCGATAGGATTATATCATTCTTCACCCTGTGATGATGGCTGCAAAATTTTTCTTCAAGTCAAGTGTAAGTTGTGGCCACTTGATCAGAGAGCTTTAGGACCACATTCCCGGCTTTGGATCTGCGGCTCATAAAAGGACGAACGCAGAAAGTGCACCTTTCCCAATCAGATTTTTTTATTTCTTACATTTGGATCTCCGGATGGTTTCGCGTATCAGTTGCAGACTAACTGTCCTGTTATTTTTAACTTGATTGATAGGTTGGCTCAATTTGATGCCTAAAAATAACTCCGGGGGTTTGATGGATCTGCATGAAACTTGCCATGACAAACCCAAACTGGATGAACTTTTATTTGAAATGTTCATGCAGATTCATCAAACAAGCCAAAGTTAATAAGAAAACAAAAAGCCAGCTTTTTAATGACAAATCAGACCTAATATAACTACATAGGCATTATCGCTGCTTGTGCAAAATATATGTATATATATATCTATATCTATATATATAGATTTATATATATATATACACATACATTCAATCAAAATCAATTAAAATAGCTTTATTTCGAGACAAAGCCATAAAAGCAGAATAAAACAATTGATAAAATAGTACATAGTCATGGCCCTGTAGAAGGCTACGGCTGAAACGCGTAGGCCATTTTCTCACCTTGGTGCAATGCAATAAAATATATGAACTAAACCTACGACTTGGATAATTGCTTCTTTGGTGGTGCTGTGTCCTATGTGCAAGTGGAGGCTGTGTGAGAGCGCCCTGACCGCTGCGGAAAGGATTTAATGACATATATATATATATATATGAATGCTCAAGCTTGTACCGGTTCCATGAGAAGCACTCCAACACAAACACAGAGCCATTCCCCACTGTTGCCGACGCGTTTCGAAGTATTCTTCTTTTTCAAAGGCTTGTGGAGAAGGAAGACCGGCACAGTCCAATCACCCACTCTGGTACCAGCAGGATAATTAATGTACTTTACCGGCACTACAACTCCCAGAACACTTGGCGCAGTCTCGTCCAGAGCTGCCCATTAGGGGGCGCGCCAGCATGTATAAGAAAGAGTGGGTGATTGGACTGTGCCGGTCTTCCTTCTCCACAAGCCTTTGAAAAAGAAGAATACTTCGAAACGCGTCGGCAACAGTGGGGAATGGCTGCGAAAGGGAGCAGGCTGACGTCTTCCATACCTGTAATTAAGGGCTGAAGCTTGGAGCTCTGTGTTTGTGTTGGAGTGCTTCTCATGGAACCGGTACAAGCTTGAGCATTCAGATATTGGCGGCGGCCGTGCCGCCGAGAGTGCACCACCCCGTGAAGTTTGGGGGCCGCAGGGGTTGGTATATACCAGCCTCTCCTCGTGGGGCATGAACACTGGATTGAGGAAGCGCCCACCTGCTGAGGCTCATTTGCGGGCCTTCAATGTACCAGCAGGATAATTAATGTACTTTACCGGCACTACAACTCCCAGAACACTTGGCGCAGTCTCATCCAGAGCTGCCCATTAGGGGGCGCGCCAGCATGTATAAGAAAGAGTGGGTGATTGGACTGTGCCGGTCTTCCTTCTCCACAAGCCTTTGAAAAAGAAGAATACTTCGAAACGCGTCGGCAACAGTGGGGAATGGCTGCGAAAGGGAGCAGGCTGACGTCTTCCATACCTGTAATTAAGGGCTGAAGCTTGGAGCTCTGTGTTTGTGTTGGAGTGCTTCTCATGGAACCGGTACAAGCTTGAGCATTCATATATATATATATATACACATACATTCAATCAAAATCAATCAATATAGCTTTATTTCGAGACAAAGCCATAAAAGCAGAATAAAACAATTGATAAAATAGTACAATAAAACATCTTCAGCGAGACATACAATAAAAGAGCCATTTCATTAGTCTAAATACTACTTACACTGAATCCTGGGATAAAATACGGTCTCTCTCTATCACATAAAAACACTTTACTAAAATAAATAGTAAAAATGTATAAATACACATCACCATTTAAAGTCACTAGTGCAAAATCAACTATTACTACCTGTCTCTTGTGTCTATAATTTAATAAGGATACATTACTAAATATAATGATGGTAAAATTCCTCCTAAATCACGCATCACTTGTACATATATACAGTAATGAAAATATAGAACTATACACTAGGTGATTTACAAGCCCTGTTCTACCAAACCAGAACGCATCTTTTGTCTTAGTCTCCACATTCCCAACAGGAGCCTGCTAACACCGAAACAAATTAAATGATTATCATTGAATTTGAACGTCCTAATGGCCTCTGTATATTTTCTTACTCCCAGTCTTTGACGCAGTGGAATAATCCATCTTTTCCTGCAGGTGCTATAAAGGGGACAAAAAACAAAACATGTTCAATAGTTTCTTTGGGAACGCCACACATTGAGCACTAGGCGACATTAGTTTCCTTGTTTCGGGCCCAATTCGCTATGAACGAGCCGATAGGCAAAGATCCATGCCGAAGCTGTAGATATAAACGCCTAGCTATTGGTGGATGCATGTCGTCCAGAAAGTTCTCCTTTCTGAAGAAGTTTTTAACAGAGAGGAAAGTTTCCATCAAAGATCCTTGACTCCGGCTAGAGAGCTGCGCAAAATCTTTGGCTTGCCAATACACTGATTTAAGCAATTTCTTGGGTATAGCCCTAACTGCACCATGGGGACTCCACAAACTCTCAAGAACAATTTCCATTAAGGAGGTCTTAATATACCTTATCCATGGTATATTTAAGGAACCAGGAATAGTCAGAATTTCTTCCAGGCCTTTACAATAGGAGATGAGCTCTGGTGTAAACCAGATTCTCCTCCAGTAGAGCAGTGGGGGGTAACCCTGTTTTATCAGCGATTGGTCTCAAACCCAGGTCCTGCCTAAGTGGCAGCAGAGGTGTACTAACAGGTAATCCTATAAGCAGCCTCATAAATTAGTTTTCCACAGCTAAAAAGAGGTTCACTTTAAGATGACCCCATATTTCGCTCCATAACACGACGACCCCAGTGCTTGAGAATTATATATTTCTAGGGCTGGGCAGATTGGTCGGAACTGGGACCTTAATATCATCTTAATTATTCCCCTGCTACTTGTTCCAACTTCAGCCTATGGCACATGAGGTGAGTGTGCCACCCCCATCTGCTCTGCCAGGGTTATACCCAGATAATCGAATGTGCTCACACACTCAAGGGAGATGCCTGCTAACTTAGGGTTTACATTATACAGAGGCACAGTCATGACTCTTAGTTAAGGTTGACACCTCCCTTCATGGGAAATCCTATTTTTATTTAGCAGGACCTGTAAGAGTGTGCTAAATCTAGTGCAGATCAGTCCAACAATTCAAATTTTATAAGGGAGTCCCAAATATTTTTTTACTCACCAAATACGTGAGATTTTCAATTAGATATTTTTTCTGCACATAACACCAAAACCGATTGATGATTCTTCATCAGGTTTTTATGGCCCAGTAGTCTTTTTGTCATTCTTTGCCTTTTTTGGTTTGGTGAAAAGCTGTTCAACAATGGTATGATACTAAATGTCTTTATTTCCTTATCAAATCATCTATGAAAGCAAAGCCTGCCTTTCATCCTGTTGCTGGACTAGTGGGGGGGGCAGTGATGCAGATGAAGAGCCTATGTTCACCTGTGGGTCCTTGCGTTCAAACTCTTGGACTCTTGCATCTCACTGAAGGCAATGCCTACTCCATGGCCTCCTAGACTCCACATTAATCCCTCACTCCCTTTTCAAGGCATCCTACCTACAGCAGCATTACTCATCATACGCCTGAAGAAATATAACCACATCATCCCCACCCTGTTGGAAATCCACTGGCTGCACTTGCCAGCCCTCACCATCTTCAAACCAGTTGCATCAGCAACAAAGACTTCACGACCAGTACCCATGCCCACCTGGCTGACAAGCTCAGCATCTTCAGTGGCTCTCGGCAGGCCTGTAGCCAGGTCACCGTCTAACTGGAGACGGAGAACTGCAAAAAAAGGAAAAACAGGCAACAAACCTTCTGCACGCATGCACCCAGGATTGAAATAACTTGTGGTCTGGGAGGCATTGTTTTGCAGTAACTTAGTTTTGATTCCAGCCTCCCTAGTCCGGAACTGAATCACTCCCCAATAGGAGACCCAGGATCTAGAATGGCATGCCTGTATCCATCCAGTCTGCCCCAGCCCTGCACTAATTTAGGAAAGGGCTGAACACATAGGCCTCTTTATAGGACACTACAGCACTGTGAAGGAACAAGCGAACAAAACCGCTACCTCACCAATCACAAGTTGTGTGTGTGTTTGCCTTGGGCCCTACAGCACTCTGCTCCCACATACAGGCATACAATAGGGTCTGCCAAGAGTCAGTCTTGTGCCAGCCCCCGTGCCACTAAGCCTGATATGCATGCCCATAAATCAAGCACAGTAGGGTTTGGGTGCAGCCCACGGCTTGCGGTAGGGCATACTTGGGGACAGATTTACAAGGAAATGGCGGAGTGCAGCAAATTTCGCCGCACTTCGCCATTTCCAAAATGCAGGGATGCGCCGTATTCACAATATGGTGCACCCCTGTGTTTTCCGTATCGCTGGTGCTAAAAATAGCTGCCTAGTGCTAACACAGACACCCTTGCAGACACCCTTGCGCCATAGTGCAAGGGTACCTGCGATGCAGGGAATGATTGTTTATGTGCAGGAAGGTGTCCCTTCCTGCACATAAACAATAAATAATGGTGATTTGTTACTTCTAGCACACATAGGAGTAGCAAACCGTCATCATTTAATGATTGTTTATATGCAGGAAGGGACACCGTCCTGCACATAAACAATTTTAATGGCGTTTTCGTTTTGCTCTTTTGCAGCACTCGTAGAAAAAGCAAAAATGAGGGGAAATAAAGGTCTTTCTCCTCGTTGTGCCATTCTAACGCCTGCTACTGCATGGCGCTAGTTTTTAGCGTTGCCTAAGATTTACAGATCCTTGTAAATCTGGGGCAGCGTCAAAAGCAATGGTTGTTGGTGTGGAACGCCCACAGCAACACCCATCGCACGCCCCTTTCACGCAGATACCAGCGTGAATGGGCACCATATTTTCAAAGCGTAAGTGATTTTCCGGTGGCGCAATCCCCTTGTAAATATGCCCCTCAGTTCTTTGCTTAGGGCCTTGCATTTTCCTCCCCCGTTTTATTTTTCGACCCTTTATTTCGCACTAGCCCTCCTGTTCTCTTTCCCTCCTCCCGACTGCCATGCCCCCTCCACGTCTTCCTTCTGAGGTGTCTTCCGCTCCCTTTGGACAGAACTGCTTCTTGCTACCTCGGAAACTCTTCTGCTTTGTCCAACTATCTGTCTCCAGCAGTTTATGATTTTTGCTTTTAGTTTTTTCGCCCATTCACGCCTCTCTTTTTACCCTCTTATACCCAGCTCTCATCACTCATTTTGCCCTTCACTGTCTCCACCTGTTCCTTCCTCTGTCCTTTCCTCCCCTTTACCTCTCCTTAGTCTGTCCATTTCTTCTCTGTCCTGTCTCCTCGTCCCTTCCTATCGCAGCCGCACTCCTGTACTCGTTTTGCTTTCCCTTCCAACTCCTTCTCCTCCCTCACCCCCACTCTCCAACATTCCTTCTCAGTGTGAACCTGTCATCTAACCCCTAAACAATTCCTCTCTTTTCTGTTCCTCCTTCTCTGTCCTTCTTCCCACTCGCACCCTTTTCTTTCCCTGCTCTCCCTTTCCTCACCTTTCTTTGGTTTCCTCTCAGCCCCGCCTCTCCTCCCAGCCCTCCTCCCCCCGCCCCTCTCCGTCTGCTGTTGCCCTCTAATCCCCCCTTCTTGGAGGCGCGAGGCAGGCTCAATGAGCCCCTTTGGGGATGGGGCCGGACTGCGGAGATACAGCGCGGATTGCAAACAATTGACATTTTCCCATAAACTCGGGCTTGGGCGCCTGATCCCCGGATCACACACACAGCTATCGATTCCGCTTGATTTGTCCTTGTTAAGTTATTTTTCTCCGTGCCGCAGACCGGGGGTAATTCCATAAAGTGATTCCTCTGCCTGCCTCATCTGGCGCGGATGAAGGGGGGCACGGCGAGGCCGCCCAGCTCGGGTGGCATCACTCATAGCCTGGCGCTGAGCATGTCAGCCGCTGCGCTGGGCCGGCTTTTAATAAGATCCCTGGATGGAAGCTTCCTGCGCAAAAATCAATTCACGTCTGCTGGTGGCTCTAATAGAAAGGACCCCGGAAGCAACAGAGAGGCGAGATTCCCGGAGACACTGCGCCATCAAGCGTCCCAGAGGCGGCGCGCGGCCAAGAGATGCTACTGCCCTATCACAAGCGTCCTGGAGGCACTAATGTGCAATTCCAAGCTTCCTGGAGACACTACTGCGCTATCACAAGCTTAACGAAGACACTTCTGCGCCATCCCAAGCTTCCTATAGACAGTACTGCAGCATCCCTAGCCTCACGGAGACACTACTGCACCATCCCAAACTTCACAGAGACGCTACTGTCCCATCACAAGCGTCCTGGAGGCACTGATGCACTATCCCAAGCTTCACGAAGACACTACTGCCCCATCCAAAACTTCTCAGAGACACTACTGTGCCATCGCAAGCTTCCCAGAGACACTACAGCCCCATCACAAGCACCTGGAGGCACTAATGTGCCATTCCAAGCTTCCTAGAGGCACTACCGCGCCATCCCAAGCTTCTCAGAGACACTACTGCGCCATTGCAAGCTTCCTAGAAACACTACTGCACTATCCCAAGCTTCACAGAAACAATACTGCACAATCACAAGCTTCCCAGAGACACTACTGCGCCATTGCAAGCTTCTTAGAGACACTAATGCACAATCACAAGTTTCACGGAGACACTACTGAACCATCCCAAGCTTCTCAGATACTACTGCACCATCAAAAGCTTCCTAGAGACAATATTGCGCCATCACAAGCTTTACAGAGACACTACTGCTCCATTCCAGGGTTCTCAGAGATCCTACAGCGCCATCTCAAGCTGCCTAGAGACACTACTGCGCCATCACAAGCTTCCTAAAGACACTACTATGCCACCACAAGCTTCCCGGGAGACAATACTGCACCATCCAAAGCTTCTCTGAGACACTACTGCGCCACCACAAGCTTTCCGGAGACATTACTGCATCATCCCAAACTTCCTGGAGACACTACTGCGACATCACAAGCTTCCTAGAGACACTACAGCACCATCCCAAGCTTCCCAGGGACACTACTGCACGATCCCAAACTTCCTGGAAACACTACTGCACCATCGCAAGCTGCCTAGAGACACTACTGCGCCATCGCAAGCTTCCTAGAGACAATACTGCACTATCGCAAGCTTTCTAGAGACAATACTGCACCATCTAAAGCTTCATGAAGACACTACTGCGCCATCCCAAGCTTCTCAGAGCCACTACTGCACCATTGCAAGCTTCCTAGATGCACTACTGTACCATCCCAAGCTTTCTTGAGGCACTACTGCATCGTGCCAAGATTCCCAGAGACACTACTGCTCCATCCCACACATCCTGGAGACACTAGAGCACCATCCCAAGTTTCACGGAGATGCTGCTGCACCAACCCAAGCTTCTCAGAGACACTACTGCTCCATTGCAAGCTTCCTAGAGACACTACTGCGCCATCCCAAGCTTTCCAGAGACACTACTGTGACATCGCAAGCTAACAAGAGACACCACTCTGCCAACCCAAGCTTCTCGAATACAATGCTGGGCCATTGCAGGCTTCCCCGAGACACTACTGCGCCATCCTATGCTTCTCAGAGACAGTAATGCAAAATCCCAAGCTTCTTGGAGACACTACTGTGCTATCCCAAGCTTCTCGGATACACTACTGTTCCTTCCCATGCTTCTTGGAGACACTACTATGCCATCCCAAGCTTCTCAGATACATTACTACGCCATACCAAGCTTCTTAGAGACCCAACTGCGCAATCCCAAGCTTCCCAGAGACAATGCTGCGCAATCCCAAGCCTCTCGGACATACTAATGCGAAATCCCAAGCTTCTTGGAGACACTACTGTGCCATCCCAAGCTTCTCGGATACACTACTGCGCCATCCAAAGCTTCTCGGAGACACTAATGCAAAATTCCAAGCTTCTTGGAGACACTACTACGCCATCCCAAGCATCTTGGATACACTACTGCGCCATCCCAAGCTTCTTGGAGACACTACTGCGCCATCCAAAGCTTCCCGGGGATACTAATGCGAAATCCTAAACTTCTTGGAGACACTACTGCGCCATCCCAAGCTTCTCGGATACACTACTGCGCCATCACAAGCTTCTCAGAGACACTACTGCATCATCTTAAGCTTCCCGGAGACACTACTGTGCCATCCCAAGCTTCCCAGAGACCCCAATTCGAAATTCTAAGCTTCTTGGAGACACTACGGTGCCATCCCAAGCTTCTCAAATCCACTACTGCGCCATCCCAAGTGACTCAGAGACACTGCTACATCATCTTAAGCTTCCCGGAGACACTACTGCACCATCTGAAGCCTCTCGGAGACACTACTGTGCCATCCCAAGCCCTGGAGAAATTACTGCACCATTCCAAGCTTCCCAGAGACAGTACTGCGCCACTCCAAGCATCTGAAAGACAGTACTGCGCCATCCCAAGCTTCCTGGAAACTCTACTGCCCCATCCCAAGCTTCCTGGAGACACTACTGCACCATTCCAAGCTTCCCAGAGACAGTACTGCACCATCCCAAGTTTCCTAGTGACACTGAAACTCCATCTCAAGCTTCCAGAGACACTACTGCTCCATGAAGTGTCGTAGCACTGGCACACCAACACGTGTATCCCGGGAACACAGCTGTTCCCTCACAAGCTTCCTGGAGATACAACTGCACCATCCCAAGTTTCCCAGAGACATTCCTGCAGCGTCCCAAGAGTCCCGTAGACACAAATGCGGCATCAAGCATCCATGAGATGGCACAGCATTAAGTGCATCCCTGGAACGCTACTGCTGTATCCCAAGCTTCCTGGATACACATAGCTATCATGAATACAGAGGTAGCGTGCCATCACAATCAGAGACACATTTGGCAATCACAAGCTTCCTTGAGACACTATTGCACCACTGAAAGCTTCCTGGAGATACAGCAACAATAAACGTTCTAGAAGTAGAAAGCATCCATGAGGCGCTGCAAGCTTCCTGAGGTTACCCAATCAAGAATGACAAATGCCACCAGGCATTTCATTGATAGCACATTGTAGGAACTTTTTCAGGAGTCCCCAGGCGAGCCAGAGATTACTGGGCCAAGACTGTGTCAATCAGAGCCATTTATCACTGATATCTTGGGCCTTTACTATTGGACTTAATACCTAGCACCAAGTACACCCCTTTAGCACGTGACCCTCAGGTAGTGAAGTCGAGCAGTCTAAGTCTTACTGTGGTAAGTAATGCCGGGTAGAGACTCAGCCCTCAACAAGATGACCAACACAAGTCAGTCATTCAATGTCCAGCCAATGCTTGTACTTTGCAAAAGAACAAGTATTTTACTCAAAAATACACGCAACAGAATACAGTACATAAGATCTCAGCGATAACAAATTATACTGGCTAATACAACTATATCTCTGCTATTATGAGGTAGTCTTTGCTGCTCCCAATGGACATCCTCTTAGGGTATTAGTGTGCCACAGTCCTTTGCCAGTCTCTGTGGCCCTCTTGCTTAGGGTTTGGTAGCCAGAGAGTCTGCGAAATTCTCCCCCAGTCACCAGGTTTTAAAATGTCCTCTGTGTTGGTAGCAGTCTCTTCCCGGGGCTACACCGGGTTTGCGCAGTACCTCAGTCGTTGACTGACTTAGTTCTTTGCTTGAACAGCCCTCGTCTGCGTTGACCGGTCCATGCTGCTTAATGCGGTGTACCCTGCATGGCCTAGGGAGCACGAGGTGCAGAGACTCTGGCTTGGCCCTGCTGTCTGGAGCGCATTCAATGCCTACAGTGTGGGCACAAAGTAAGCAGGTAAAGAGGCTGTGGGATAGTTGTGGTGCTCATAACTCAATGGATCTTCTAGCTTGCATTCTTCCTCGGGCCATAAAGAAAACCCACCGCCTAAACTAGCGAGGTGCCCACCCTCTGTGGTCTTGGTAAGTACTCACCGCTGGGTGCAAGCTCTCACTTGATGTGGTTCCCCTCTGGTACTCTAGGTTCCTCTTGGTGGGAACTGCAGATTCCAGTCTGATCTTCTTTAGTGCCACATGGCTTCTTGGTGCTTTTGTTCTGCAAGAGAACTTGTAAGTAATGAGTTCCTCTGCACCTTCCATCCATGGAGGGAATGGGTTTTTTTTCATCATCAAAGTACTTTATTTCGATCGCATGACCATAAAAGTGCAAATGCAGTAAATACATACAAAGGGTGTTGATTCCCACTGTGCAGTCACTTTATGATTCCAGAGCATCGCCCTCCCAAAGCAGCCTAAGTTTTTCCCTGACTCTGTAGTGGCCATCTTCTGATTGTCCCTCCTCGGCAGCTTTTTGGCCTCCTTCATTTGACCATTGACTTCATGCAAGGACATCTTCAGGCCACTCCAAAGCAGTTGGTCATCTCTCTCCTTCGCATCGGGGTCAGGCACCTCCTCCTATCAGTCTTAGGTGAAGTCCCCAGGTTACTAATACTGATCCTGGCAGAGGAATTGGCGGTGGTTATCCAAACCTGGAGCAGAGAGTTTCTTGGTCGCCTCTGGTGAAGAGACCCCCAGATTCCTGATAGTGAAATCTTGGCACCCTGCCTGGAATTCTCTCCCTCACCCTCATTCTAATGTGGCCACCAGGATTTGTGTGTTGTTATATATATTTTTATTTGGCATATATAGCCATAAAAAGTAGCACATTACAAACAATTACAATGTAGATTGTACAGATATTGTAACCCTAAGCACCATATAAAACCCAATAAAATCCTAATAAATTATAAAATAAACAATCACCCCACCTCTAAAAAACTCTTTGTTCATCACCAGGGCAGGGGAAAGGACACATACATTAGCTATACATTTATACATCTGTACATATTGCCAAAAGTCAGAGCTAATCCACAGACCATAGATAAGGGTGAATTTCTATCACATACTAATCTCCGACAATATTACCATTTCCTTCAACGACTCCTGTATTGCAGTTAGAAATCTTCCTATTGCACATGTACCCTTTAAACTTCTCATATTTATCAGTAAACTAAGTGCTTGGTCCCTACTAAAAGTTTTATAAGCTAAAAATAGGTTTTACATTTTTTTCCGTTCTTCTAAAAACCACAAACAATCCATCAAGATATGTGGACTACTACATTTTACTTGTAGGCCGCCCCAGGATTTGTGTATTCCAGTCCTTCAGGTCTGATGCTGGTTCTAGACAGTTGTGTCCTTTTGCTTTTTCCCCTCAGACTGGTCCAGCCAAGCTCTTCGTCACAAGGCAGGAGAAAGCCAAAACAAGGGTACAAAGGCAAGCATCTACATATTCACTTGTGGGGGAGTAGCCCTCAGAGCCCTTCCAAATGCCTAACAATGCCGACACGTGACATTCATATCTCACGTGGATGGTTGAAGGACCCAGTTGCAGGGGACTGGCAGACTAACTTGAAAAACATCAGAGGCCAGTAGATTGGTCTCCGGTCTGGTCAGGTAAAAAAAAGACTGCTTTGCCACTATAAATGGTGTCGCTACCACCACTGTCAGTCCGCTATAGCCTGGCAAGCTGACAGTAGACACACTTGGTAAAGAGAGTGCACATGAAGTGCCCCTCTAGACCACTAACCCTGATTCTGGATTTCAGTTTATGTCACAAAAGTACCTCCAGCGTATATGCGTCAATGTCATGCGTGCTGAAGCAGGGGGCCAAAAAGCTACAGCTTGCTATAGTGAATTTAAGCGCACTCTCTACAGATCCATGGAACTGTATCCCAGCACACACACTTTCGCGAGCATGCCAAGGATGCTAGTGGCCAATGGCACGCTTCCTGAAGATACTATTGTGCCATCCTGCAGACACTGTACCATCAGACATTCCAGAGATAGTGTGCCATCGTGAGTACCAGACACACTACCAGATGATCGCAATGGTTCCCAGAGACGCTGCGCCATGAAGCATCCCCATCATACTATTGTGCTACCTTCATGTAGAGCCGAAGCATCCCAGAGACGTTACGCCATCAGGCGTCCCAAAGATACTGTGCCATTGGTAGTTCCCCAAAGAGAAAATGTGGGCCATCGCATGCATTACTATTATTATTAGTAGTAGTAGAAGAAGTAGTAGTGGTAGTAGTAAAAATAGTAGTATTAGGATTATTTTTGATTGCGCACACGTTCACTTGAGGAGAATAAACAAGTCAAAAAGACATAAAAGCAGGACAGTAACCAAAGTCACGAACCAAGAGCCGAGCCCCACCCAGGAGGCTGTGCTAGAACTTCAAAAACAGGAAAGCTTTCACAGTGTATTTAAAAGCTCGAAAGTTTACTCTGTGTCTCCAGAGGGAGGTTGTTCCAGCGTTTGGGTCTAAGAATACAGAAGACTCTACCACCACAGAGAAGCAAGTCACAGTGTGTGTGTGTGTGTGTGCGTGCGTGCGTGTGTGTGTGTGTGTGTGTGTTGGGTAGTAGCTGGTAGGGAGTCATGACATCCTTTACTGGATCCCTGCCAAGTAATCTCGTCCAATGGAGTTGGTGGAAAGCTGGTCAACGACAGCTGCCCGTCATTCGCTTATGCTAGTGCTGCGAACCAGAAGAGTATATTAAGGCACAGAATGCCTTTATGTAATGTGCATTGGGAAGCCTGCATAGCAGTGAAATGTTGGTGGAAAGGCAGGGAGGATGCAAAACTGATTTACTTCTTTGTGTGAGAAAGGTGACGAACCAATCGGACATTAGTCCAACTATCCCAGCGGCTTTGGGGCGATGCATCAGGATGTCATGGGTGACAGTATTGAAAGCCACTGAGAGTTCCAGAGCAGGTTGTCACTACACTGTCCTTCATCCTGTTACATACAAAGCTGATCCATAGTGGCTACTAAGACATTCCATGCTATGTCCCAGCTTGGAACCCAGCATGAACCTCATCTAGGAGGTTCCATTCTTCACCGATGGTTCGCTAGCTAGCTTACTAATTGTTTCAGATGTTTTTAGACTTGTTCGGTAAATGTTTAATAGGCCAATTTTTTTTTTTTAGCTCAGAAGTGTCTAGCATTGCTTTTTAATACAGGGATAACTTCACCTTTCTTGAAAAGCAGCAGTACCGGTCTTGTGAGTAACAAGGCATTAATGCCCTATTCATTTATTTCCCCTATTAGAGGAAGGAGGCCCTTGAAAAATGGACATAGGGCAGAAGTCATTAAGAGATCTTGACTTGATGCTTGATAGAATGCTAATTACATTATTAGGGCTGATTGGTAAATTCTAGGATAGTAACCGGGGCAGTGTGACCTGTTTCCCTAGACTGTGGGAGGGGGCCCATTCAACTGAACCATATCCTCCTCTTAGATCTTCATGGCTTTGGAAGAGAAGAAGCCTGGTAAGCTGCCGCAGAGCTTCTGGGAGCTGGGCACTCCTGGCTTAGTTTATGGAGGATGGCAAAGTTCCTTGACAATCTTGAATAGATCTTTGAAGATGTTGGATGAAGGCTGCAACTGGGAGGCTATAAAGTTAGCCTCCTTCAAGTGGAGACTGGATTTATATAGATTTAAAATACTGCTGTACTCTAGTTCCCTATCCTTGGGGTAATCTCTCCACCACCGCCTCACACATTGTCTGACCATAGGTCTTTCCACTTTAAGCTCAGACGAAAACTATCTGTGGAGGTGTGCGCTGATCCTATTGAGGGTAGAAACAGTTGGGACAACCCTGTCTGCGAGAGGTCTAATAGCCTGAAACAGTGCATCTAGAAGGGCTTCGGGGGCATCTTGGGTGGGTCGGGATGCATGCAAAGTCTTGAAAAGATTGCTGGTTTTGTCTATGTCTATCCTGTCCCATTTCCTAATGGAGTGAAACTCTACGCTTCTATGAACCTTTGTGTCTAAAGAAGGAAACAAAAGGTAGAACTTGATGAAGAAAGGGTCAGACCAGATGAGTAGTTAATGCTTAGGTTACAGATAGCAGAGGGGGGTGAAGGGGGTTATAGAAACGATGTCCAGCATATACACCTGTCTAAGGGCAGGTCATTTAATCATTTGTTGAAAATCCAGCTCAACTAGCTCATCAGGTCTGGATTATTTTCAATTTCTCTGTGAATATACGAGTTCCTCAAAATTACTAAGGGCCTTATTTTGATGTTGGTGGGTCTGACACCGATGTTCAGTCGGTGTCGGTCCCACCGACATCTATGTCCGTGGTCAGACTGCTGCATTACGATGCGGTTGGTCGGACCGCATTGCTCGAGGGACCGACCAACAGCTTCGAGCCCATCAGGTAGTCGGTCAGATCGCATTCCCCACAATTACAATCCACCATTCCACCAGCCATTTAATGTTGGTTGTTTTCACGTGAAAAGGCTGGCGTAAAGGCTTTTTTGGGGCCCCCAGCAGGGCCCCTGTCCCCCGTGGCCCTCCACTAAGGGCCCCGGGGGGCACCTGTGGTGCCCCCCTAAACATCCCTGCATCGTGTGCACAGGGTGCAGGGATGTTTAAAAACATACCTTTTGGCATTGGGGCTTGAGCTCCAACCCTTTTCCGGGCCGCAGCACAAGCCTTAATGCAAAGAGGCATGTTTCCAACTGCCCCCACGATGGCCAGTCCCCTTACCGCAACAATGCCAGTCGGACGAGCGTCGTAATCGGGCCCCAAGTGACCAGTTACCAGGTGACTATGGACAGCAATCTGTACAGCTCCAGAAATTTATCTGCAAAACCAGAGTCTGAGCCTGGAGGGAAATTAAATAGAATAAAAGTAACATGTGGAGCTGGCTGAAAGTGCATGCTGACTCACAAATGTGTAGAGCGTGTTCAGAAAGTGGTAGAGCCTTCCTGTGTTGGAACTAGTTTGAGGGATCCAAGAGCTAGCACCTGCTCCAATTGCGGCCACCTTGCTTTTGGACCCAAATTCAGCACCTTCTACATCCTTTTAGCACTTGACTCTCAGAAGTGCATGGCAGAGCAGTCCAACGTTTACTAAGGAAGATGTTGTGGTCTAGATACAGAGAACTCAGCAGACAGAGAAATATCAATAATGCTAGCAACTAAGTCAGTGCATTGACTCTGAAAATAAAAAAGTGGTAAAACCCAACGCAGCTAAATACTACACCTGAAGCACAAATGCAAACCAGACCTCTATTCTCTCCTGAACTAGAGACCGGGGGACAAAAGTCGCACCCAAGGGGACGTTTATGAGCTGACAACTCCACAACCCCAGCATGGATTTTGATGTGGATTGAGAGGTTGCATTCAGTCTATCCTCGTCTACCTTCTAAGGGAGGACCAAAGTCACCTCAGGGCCTAGTTGGGATAATGTAGGGGCACATTGGGGATCAGGGCAAAGGGGCTCACCATAGGCACTTACACATTGTATATGATACTTCCGCTCCTGGCCAGCTCTTAGGCGACCTCTGCTCCTAAGACAACACACACTCCAAGCAGCTCCCTATAGGTCTGAAGCACTTGGGCTGATGAATCATTTTCTAGGCAGGCACTTTTCTGTCGGAGCACAATCCAGCACCCACTTCTGCTCGGTAGGTAGCCTACTCTTCCTACGAGGAAGAAATGAGCTCTCTCTCTCAGTAATATGGAGCCAAGCTTGGTTCTGGAAATTAATTTTTTAGAATAAATGTTTTACATTAACGCAACATTAATGCATAGACACACAAAGGTAGTTTGTGGAGAGAAAACATGTAATTCACATTGAGAGTGACTATAGTTAATGTAGGTTGGAATTTTAAAATGGCTAGCGTTGATTGCTATCTTTTCTTTGTGACACATGAACATTATATTTCTAGGTAAAGCTGGAGTTCGAATTATCGAATGTTACATTCTTTTTCCTTCTTTCCCATGTGAAGAAATGTTTTCTTTTCTTTGTGATGACCATTGAATGTTTTAATGAATAGCGCATTCAAGAAGACACCTTCAGTGTGCAGGTTGGTACTTGTATCTCATCTAGTAACATGCCTTAGGTCTTAGACACGGGATCTACACCATGATGAAGTAAGGAGACGGTGGGGAGGGACTGGGGCTTTAATTTTCTTCTTGCTTGTGCTTTTTTAAACCACGCCATGTGTTATCTAGTTGTACGGGGGTAAAAATACATCAGACCCTCTTTAGGTGATGGGAGACGGACCGAGAAACAAGCTCTAACTTACATACTACCTTGTGTGCCTCACCTTATGATAACCAAACGAGCAGAGGGTGGCACCTGGGCCAAATTTTTCTTCTTTTTTTCTCCAATCACTCTGTGCGTGCTTGATTTCTATGCGGGTAAAGACACGCGTGACAATCTGCAGTGGCAGTGTGGTACTGGTTGAGAGATACACTTTATTTCACAAGCCGCCTCTTGTGCTTTACTATATGATATCCGTACAAGAACGAGGGCGCACCGGGGCTGATTAATGCATGATTATTGGAGATTTGTGAGGAATCTATGAGTCCCATACTAACCATATACTTCCAGGTTGGTTGAATTGAGCCACTCCAATCCTAGATGGAGTGAGGGTTATGATATAAGACGAAAACCACCAATGGGGTACCGGAGCCTGTAAATCCACGTTGTGTGTGTAAAAATATGAGAATGGACAATCGAGACCTCCACAGCCATTTAGGGCAGACAGCATGTTGAGGTTGGAGCTATGAAGTGATATATTGCACGTGCTCAGAATCATAGTAGTCCTTAAGGCGGCAGGAGTCCTTAAGGCGGCAGGTGCCGTGCCGGGGACACCCTCATGCTGTCATAGTGTCGGGGTAAGATCTAGGTACTTGTATAATGTCAGTGTGTTGTGAAGCTACAGATGTCGGCGGTGTTAGTTGCCTCTTGTAAAGTTCACCTAGTTACTGTACTACCATCGTTGTCTTCATCGAAGGGGGATGAACAAATGGTTTGTTCACCTGTCGGTTTGTATAATGTTACTTCAACGTGAATGTAATTCCGGACCAATACAAATTTGGGGGAAGTAAGTTTAGGTTGGAGTTGAAATTGCGTGATCTGTTAAGGCGTATATAGGTGGTTTAGAGGCCAATCCAAACAACATGGCTGCTGTGTCTCTAAACGCGAGCCGCAGTGGGGTGAAGGCGGGGTGCTCTAGCTCCAAATGACGGCAGCCTGTTGTTGCACATAAAAAGGGCTCTAGGGATGCGCCTTAAGCGCTCTATTGCGGCGTTTAATGGCTGCTGTTTTTCCCAATGCGACCATGGGTAAGAAACCTAGCGAGTCTCAAAATGGCGTCAGTGCCCAGCCGCATGAGCACCAGAGGAGAAGTTGTCCTAGCGAAGCTCAAAATGGCGGCAGTGTCTTAGTGGAGCATGGTGGGGGATGGCTTTGCAAAGCCCATAATGGCACCCACGTCTCCTTGCGTGACCGCTACAGTAAAGGGGAGCCTCAACGGCGGCCGCCTCTTCCAGTATGAGAGAGGGTAAATGTGATGGGCCCCAGCTGGCGTTTGGATTCTTCCAGTTAAAAGGTGATAAACAGAATGTCGGTTGTGCCTTCTGGGGTAGAGGGCAAAGCTAGTGCTAAATGAGCTGTAGTGATGTGTTAAATGGTGGCTGCGCCCTTCTGTCCTCGAAGAGGGGTAAAAGGGTGGGGGGGGCCGTAGATCCTAGGTCAGCCACGTATATGTGTGTTGCATGTGTGTGTATATATGTTTATGTATGTGTGTATATATGTATGTGTGTGTATACAGGTATGTGTGTATATGTATGTGTATATATACCACGTTCATGAGTAGCAACAGTATTACTGACCAATCGGGACCTAAAGATACAGTGAGACTTATTACAACATATAGTCGCCAGGAGAAGCAATTCAGGAAAATTATCTACAAAAATTGGCCCATTGTAAAAACAGACTTAACAATGTCACAATTGGTGCCTGAGTTACCTGCACTAATCTTTAGACGTGCACCCTCTATGAGGGATGCACTGGTGAAAACTAGTCCAGAGGTCACTGTTTCATCAAATTGGTTGTCCAAAAGAACAGGTTTTTATAAGTGCAGCGCGTGTCGAGCATGTAAATTTGGGAAGAATACTTGTGAGTTCTCTACAGCATTTGAACTTAAACCTATGAGAATCAAAAGTCTGTTAACTTGTCGTACGGATTTTGCAGTCTACGTCTTAGAATGTTCATGTAGATTAAAATACGCAGGCAGTACTAAACTACAAGTTTTTAACCGCATATTGCAACACTTGCGGGCTATAGTAAACTCTGACTCAAGTTATCCGGTGGCTCGACATTTTAAACATGTGCATAACAACGATCTTAAAAACCTGAGTTACTTTGTGATTGATTCTGTGCCCAGGTCACTCAGAGGTGGTAATAGAGAGAAAAAACTTAGACAGTTAGAGTCCTATTATATTTTAATACTCGACACCAAGATGCCTAATGGTCTAAACACAGGGGAGGACCTACATAACTTTTTATAACTTATTGGGCAAGACTCTACTGTACTGTGTTGGAATGCCAGTTTTGGCCTAAGGTTAAGATGTCTCCTTTAGAGGTGGTCCATTGTTATTCCTTGGTTTTAGCTATGTTTTAGCCTGGTTTTACTTGGGTTTTACTTGGTTTTACCTCAGGTTTTACTCGGCTATTACGTGACTTTGCCTTGAGTTCTAATGGTCACTTTGGAGTTTTTACCTTTAATTCTTTTAGCTATCATGTTTTTAGCTATGTATCCTTTATCTCTATTTTTCTGTACTGTATGATGTTAAAGTAATGCACTAGCACTTTATATCTACATCTATGCATATTGGTACCCTAGGCTGAACGTGCCCACAAGAATGTAATGGACTGATTAATGTTTACAGGACTGAGCTCATGTTGCACATCTATATTTGTTTACAATGCACTTGCACTTTATTTTTATGAATAATATAAGCATCTACCGGTCATTTTCAAATGTTATTGGCAGTTATGATTTTAATAACTGGTTTTTAGATGACGATATTATTTTAATGTAAATTATATGCACTTGCACTTTATCACCATGTCATGCACTTAATTTTGCCTGTTTAAGCATTTAACATTTTAGGTTTACCTTAACAATATACCATTGCGGCTGTATTTGGATTGTTGAAGTATGTTTTCTAGTTTCATGCTTTAAGAAAAGGGCGGGCTTTTTTCACCAGTTTTTCACAATTGTAGTCACTATTTATTGCTTATTGGCCCATAGAACGTCATGTGATCAAGACAGTGTTCCACTGTCGAAACGCGTAATGCTGGGCACTTGCCTTATCCTAATTATGCTGAATATTTTGCAATAAACGCACTTTGAAGCAACTAAGCACGCTGTGGTCCGTACCTGAGTTTTTGCCGTGACGGTGGCAATACAGGAGCGTGGATTTCTTTATATATATATACATGTGAACGTATATATGTGTGTGTATGAGGGGTAGCAAGCGCTGAATAAATGCAAACCCTTCCCTCCACAATCCTTTTACAATCCAAATAAGAGACTAACATGTCCACCGCTCAAATCATATTAATTTCATATTTCCCTACACTAATTCACCTCTAATCCTTCTTGGGTTCCGGGGTAGCGTGCTACTTGCCAAAAAGTGTTCAATGTTGCCATACGATCGACAATCTGCAGATTTTAGCAAAAAAATAGTTTTGTTCCCAGCTCAAAACGGTTCAAAAGTTACTGAAAACGAAGCAACATGTGTTTGCATGCAGTGGAAGGCCCTTTGGAAAGGTTAACTAGTCACACTTCTGTTGCTTGTTACTATATTTGGGTGTTGAACTGGTACTAATGAGGTGCAACCAATGCACAGGCAGTATTAACAAGAGTAAAAATGACAAAAGAATAAAGTAATACCATCACAAAATGTGCTGCATTACGCTGCATAATTTGCCCTTTCTTGCTGCATAATCTACTCAACCCTGTCGCATAATGTGAGCCCCCCTCTGCTGAATAATTCCAGTGGCCCTGCATATAGTGTATGTTTGAAAGACTCACAGAAAAGATTGTAAGTTATAAACTCTTGAGAACCTGTTGAGTATGTACTTGTTTCATCTTGATTGGACAGTCGTATGAGAACTGTGTGTAGGTGTGTAAAATGTTAGAGCTGTGTTTTTAACATAGAGCTTAGCTGAATTGAACTGTTCAGACTTAGACCCAGACTAAGATTTAAATTAGAGCTCAGCAGAGTAGGTGATTTTAGAGTACTCTGAGAGAAAGAACTGACTTTCCATATCTTTCACTTTTGAGGCGCCCCATACTGGTTCGTTCTCTGATTTATAAAATCTTGACTCAACTGAATTGCATATTAATCGAAGCATACACATTTTGATTATTAATTGATACTAATCTGATTTTATAGCTTTCTGTAAACCATTAGTTTTTAATAAACATTTATACTTTAAAACTAAAATATTCTCTGTCTTTCTTAGGGGGCCTAATGTGCTTCACATATGTGAGAATTGTGGTGTATTATATGGTATGGTGATGCAACCTAACTATGTAATACACTCGCAAAACTGTCGTGGGCCCAGTCAGGCTGGTTTGTAAAACCTTTAGCTCAACCCTGAGTAGCTGTGGCTTTGTGCAGCAAGGCTTAAACAAAGGAACTAGTGTAAAGCATTTAGAGGCACCAAACAACGACATAAAAAGTCACACAACAGGAAAGAAATCCGACCCCAATTTAAAAAAATAGATTATATTTTTATGAATTTTAGACACCAAAATGAGCAAACTCCACCACACAACTCCAGAGAAATAGATTTTTAAGTAAAATGTAAACCTCAGCTTTTTAGTCCAAAGCACAAACAAGCATTGGTAAATGTAAAGTTTACAAACTTTGGAAAAGTTCGAAAGAGTTGTGTTTGGCTACTCAGGCCCGAGTGGGCGACCAAATCCAACAGGGAGGATGTCGTGGGCCGGGGGATTCAGACACTAATGAGTATTTGGACAGAGCTGGGAGCCTGTGTTTGTGCCCGGGGAGAGGAGACCAGCGTGACTGCAGTGGCGCGGTGTAGCCGCGAGGAGCCTGTGTTTGTGCCCGGGGAGAGGAGACCAGCGTGACGCAGTGGCAGTGGGGGAAAACTACAACGCCCATCATCCCCAGCGCCTGGAGGCACTTGAAAACGCTGACGCCGGCCCGCGGCGCGGTGTAGCCGCGAGGAGCCTATGTTTGTGCCCGGGGAGAGGAGACCAGCGTGACCGCAGTGGCGCGGTGTAGCCGCGAGGAGCCTGTGTTTGTGCCCGGGGAGAGGAGACCAGCGTGACCGCAGTGGCAGTGGGGGAAAACTACAACGCCCATCATCCCCAGAGCCTGGAGGCGCTTGAAAACGCCGACGCCGGCCCGCGGCGCGTGACGCGCCCGGGCCAAGGGTGGGCCCGTCCACGCCCGTCGGAGCCCGGAGGAGGCTAGGCTGCGCCGGGCCCCCCCTCTGACATCTGACATCTGGATTAAGGTACTCTCATTTGTTCTAGTTATTGAATCCCTTACTATTCATGGTAAGAAAGAAACCATTTGTGGACAAAGCAGGGGAGGTAGAGTGGCAACCCTTGATGCGTTCCTGACTACAGCTGCAAGCGTCCTCTCTCACGAAATAGAGCTCACAGAGAGACGCTTGTCCATGGAACCGCTTTTGCTAGCCAATAGGTCATCTTCTGGTAGCATTGTCGAGATCGCCCCCCTGTCCCCCAGATCTCAATCGTTGTCACTTGACGACCTCAAAGGGAGTCTCCATTAAATATTCGATCACCTTCTATGCTCACCCCGCGGGGAAATGAAACGCCATCTTGCATCAGTGTGGCTAATCCTGTCCCCTTAAAACAACGGAAGGCGCGTGGAATTGCCAAATCAAAACAAGCCAAACCTGCAAGAGTGACTAAACCCAGGGCAGTTAATGTAAACTCAGCTAAACCGGATACTGTGATAGCGCAAGCGCTACCAAGTACAAGCGCCATGCCCCGAGAGTTAGAGTTGGACAATGTTTTTTGGGCAGAAGTCACCAACCGAATGACCACTCTTCTCGATCCTATTCTTTTTAAATTGACGAAGATTGAAGAAAAATTAGCTGCCCTTGAGTCCCAAATCATATCTGTACCATCATTAATCCAGAATGCAGAATCTACACACCTACGTATGGTTAATCCACAACAAACTGCCCGTGCTTATGGGGACGCGATCGCTTTACCATCTTCGAGTATCCCCCCCAAGTACATCCATAACGGAGGGTCTGCCACCTCTAGTGCATGAGCAATCCCTCCCTCAACTAACGGTCCAATCTCTATTAGTTATGGACAAAGAAGAAGTGACACAGAAGGCATATCAGAACGTATGAGGGTCAGGGGAACTAAGAATGGCACCTCATCCACCAGGAACAGACCATCTTCCTGTAGCAAGGGATGTTAATAACCGTCAACAATGCCTCCATCTTCCACCGGCAGCTTCCCCTTTAGTGCTGGTGTTGACCAACGTTCCTCTTCTGCGCCCTAATCAGCAGGAATCTACCACGCAGCTTATGGACAAATGCCTGCACTGACTATCCAGCCAATCCATGAACTGGGGCATGGGCAGTCATAAGTTAGCCAGCCAAATCATTATGGCCAGGAGGGTGAGGTGGGTGGGTCAATCAATGAAAATCTTTCCTGGAGATTGTGTAGTGATAAATTTTGATAACCCTTATACTGGTACTTTCCTCCTTAGAATTCTGGATAGACTTCGCCCTAGGAACACGCAGATTATTCCTCTACCATTGGAATATTTTTATAAACAGGCCCCATTTCCAGGTCACGGTCAGAGGGGCAGCCTAAGATCAGGCTTTCAGATGTCACATCAGTTAGATTGCCCAAACACTTCATTGGGTGTTGGGCTCTCAAATAGATTTGATGCCCTTTCTGATATGGAAGCATGCAACTGACCATCAATACCCACGTACCCACCTTACACAATTTCAGCCAATATTGAGCACACTATGCAGGTTTTACCCTTGCCCGTTTCACCCCAGGAAATAGGAGATAGGAACAGCATAGGCCTAGCTACATGGAACGTAGCAGGAATTGCTTCAAAAGTAAGAAACGTGGAGTGGCTTAATTATTGGCAAAAGAGGGACGTTATATGTTTCCAAGAAACCTGGGCAGTGGAGCTAGTTTTCTTTGCAGGGTTTCGGTCTATTCATACTCCAGCTGTTCCTTCAGCATCAGGTAGAGCTAAGGGAGGTTTACTAACCTTGGTTTCTAACACACTTTCGGTACAAGTAAAACAGTTGGGTCCTCAGAATAATTATTTTCAAATTCTCCAATTGGAGGTGAAAGATCAGGTCCACTGGATACGAATTAATTTTTACAATAATAATTTTGGGGGCAACATGAAACAAGTGGTTGATAATTTAAATAATGAAATTCGATCAATTAATTTACGGACACAGAAGGGCCCTCCCAGCCTAATATGGCTGGGGGATTTTAACATCCATTTATGTAAACATAATGAGGCCAGCGTGTGTGGGTTGGAGGATCCGCAAGGTAACCCACTTACACATTTTACGCACAGTAAATATGGTGACTCACTCAATAGGCTATTATATACAAGGCACCTGACTATAGTTAATAGCGGCAAGACAGGTCAAATAGAGCCTACATTTAGGAGAAACAACTCGGAGTCTACAATTGATTTTATTTTAGCTTCTTCTGTATTGCAGGATAGAATTGACCATTCTAGTAATATATTCACCAACCACAGTGATCATGCAATATTACTCATTCATTTAAGTATCCCCCAAAAAGTGAGGAGACATCAACAGTTAGTGAATAACATTTCATTATCTAGAAATAATGGATATCAACTGAAGTGGGCACAGGTGGTGAAAAAGAACTTGGCCCCTGCCATATTAACTCAAGTGAGGGGGGACATTCTTCTCTGTCTGACTGAGGATGTCTCTCCCTCCCTTTTAGTCTCCCAGTTTGAAACCCTTCTACTAAAATTAAAAGTTACACTTACCCGACATAAACCAGTAAATGGTACTCCATCCGGTCGGTGGTTCGATTCATGATGCTCCCTAGCTAAGAGAACCCTTGATAGCGCCTTAAAAATGAAACCTAGAGTTCCAGCACTGATAAGTTCACTTCGCAAAGATTATAAACAGGCTAGAAGTACACATGTTAAGGAACTAAGGGAGAAGGTCTGGGATTATTTGGCACAAGCTGCAAGTTCACGTGATAGCAGGGAGTTCTGGAAAGTTATAAATGCTCCACACTTCAAAGACTCAAACGATCCGTCTCTGGATAGCCATGTAGAGGAAGATGCATGGATAGGGCACTTTGAAAGCATTTTTGCATTACATTCCCCCCAAGAGCTTCCACAACTAGACCAACTTTGCCACATTAATGGGACCCTGACCTTCTCTCCTTATGAAGTGAGAAAAAGACTGGAAGCCTGTGTTAAAGGGAAAGCTCCGGGTCCAGATGGGATCCCAATTGACCTTTTTCAGGTCGATTTCGAACTATGGGTCCCTGTTATAAATGGGATTTTTGGTGGGCTAGGGCATGTGCCAAAGCCAGGCAGAAACCACCACTCTAGTCAGGGTAAGGGAGTTACACTCCTAAAATAACCCCTGCTCACCCCCTTGGTAGCTTGGCATGAGCAGTCAGGCTTATCTTAGAGGCAGTGTGTAAAGCATTTGCACATAACCAACAGTAATACAGTGTAAGCACTACAAAAGGACACCACACCAGTTTAGAAAAATATCCAATATTTTTATATACTTAAGACAAGACCAAAAACGATAAAAATCCACAATACAGTACTTAAAAATCTTCAGTTATCAAAATATGCTTTAAAAACAGCTCCTTGATGTCGATAGCTCCATCCGGGGCTATCACGGCATCGTGAGCAAACAAATCCAAACAGTTCTGGCTGACCGCGGCATCGCGGGCCAGCTACAGTGTCGGGAAGACCCGCAAACAGTACCTTTTAGAAATGCAGGGCGTCGGCGACCTCGTGTTGAGCTTCCGAAAGCACGGCGTCCGCAGGCGTCGGTTCCGGAGGTCGGTGCAAGAGTCGTCGGGGCCCTCGAAGTCACACGTGTTCCAAATCGATCTCCTCTCTGTTGAAGTCAGGAGTGCTGGCGTCGGCAGGCGCTGGGTGCTGCGGTGCGAAGTGCAGCGGTGCGGCGTGCGGTGCCCTCAGGTCGCGGTGCGAGCAGCGGCTCGGTGGCGGCGTCGGATGGCGTCGTCTGTGAGACCAGGGTCGCGGTGCGAGATGAAGGCGGTGCTCGTCACGGTGCTGGCAGGTCACGGTGCAAGCAGCGGCGTCGTCGTTGCTGAAGCGCTGTCATCGGCTGACGAACTGGAGTCGATGGCGCTGGCTTCGGTAGGCCAAGCCTGCGGTGCAGGATGAGGGCGGTGCGTCGTGTAACTTTACGAGCGGTGCCCTCGAACCACGGTGCAAGCAGCGGCGTGGAGCGGCGTCGTCGGGGATACCAAGGCGTCGTCGTGAAACGAGGTGGTGCGGAGTGCGGTGTCCACAGGTCGCGGTGCGAGCAGCGCTCGGTGGCGGCGTCAGCAGGCGTCGTCGGTGAGACCAGGGTCGCGGTGTGGCGTTGCGGCAGTGCCCTCTGCGGTGCCAAGGTGTCGTCGTGAAGCGGTGCGGAGTGCGGTGCCCACAGGTCGCGGTGTGAGCAGCGGCTCGGTGGCGGCGTCAGCAGGCGTTGTCGGTGAGACCAGGGTCGCGGTGCGGCGGTGCCCTCTGCGGTGCCTTAGGGACACAGAGTCGGCAGCGGCGTCGTCGATGTCGTTGAGTTGCTTTTCTTCTGTTGCAGCACAAAACACACAGTCCCCAGTGCTGAGGGCAGAAGAGCTGGAAGTCTTTGTTGTGCCTGAGACTTCTTGAACAGGGGGCAAGCTCTACCTCAAGCCCTTGAAGAAACTCACAAAAGTAGATTGCAGAAAGTTCAGTCCAGTCCTTTCACTGCTCAAGACAGAAGCAGCCACTGCAGGCCAACACAGCAAAGCACACAGCAAAGTGGTAGTTCCTCCTCACAGCTTCTCCAGCTCTTCTTCTTGGCAGTCTTCTTGATCCAAAAGAGTTCTAAAGTTCAGGGGTCTGGGCCCCAATATTTATATCCCAAAATCCTTTGATCCTTTAGGCAGAGAGTGTTTGTGCCCAGCCAGAACCAGTTCTGCCTTCTCTGGTGTGACTTCCTGGCAGGAGGTGGAGACGCCATTGTCAGAGGCAGACCAGGCCCTTTGAGGTGCAAGGAAATCTCCTCCCCCTTCCCCAGTTGCAGCCCAGGTCTATTCAGCCCTTTCCTGACTCACCTAGACTATCTGGAGCCACTCCTGTTCCCCAGCCTTCTGTCATCCAAAACCCAGACAGGCAATCCACATTCCAACAGAGGCACACAGGATGACTGAGCAAGAAAATACTTACTTTCTAAAAGTGGTATTTTCAAACACAGAATGTAAAAATCACCTTCACTAAAAGATGCATCTTTAGATTCTGAGTTCAGGCATACTAAACTTTATTTTCTTACCTAGTTCCCAGGGCCAGTTATGTTTATAAGATGTTATAAACAAACTTCCCATTCTGTCCTATGGGGAACAGGTAGCCTTGCAATAGTGAAAAACGAAATTGGCAGTAATTCACTATCAGGACATGCCACCCACACCAGGGCATGTCCTACCTTTCACATACACTGTACCCTGCCCACCGGGGTACCTTGGGCCTACCTTAGGGGTGCCTGACATGTAAGAAAAGGGAAGGTTGGGGCCTGACAAGTGGGTGCACTTGCCAAATCAACATGGCAGTACCAGACTGCGCGCAGACTCTGCAATGGCAGGTCTGAGTTACCTTTTCAGGGCTACTCACGTGGGTGGCACAATCAGTGCTGCAGGCCCACTAGTAGCATTTGATTTACAGGCCCTGGCACACTCAGTGCACTTTACTAGGGCCTAACAAGTAATCAAATATCCAATTATGGAAACACCAATCCATAACACATTTTACCATAGGAGCACTTGCACTTTACCACTGATCAGCAGTGAGAAAAGTGCGCAGAAACACTAAGCTGCACAAACAGAGTCAAAATCGGGAGGTCAGAAAGCAAAAACTCAGGGGAAACACGCCAAAAGATGCCAAGTCTAACAGTCCCGTTATTGACAAATGTTTTTAATAGTATAGCGGTGGTGGGTCCCCCATCATCCTGGAGACACAGTATAATAGGCCCAATTTTTAAAAAGGGAGATAGAGGCTGTCCTAAGAATTATAGGCCCATCTCCCTCCTGGACACAACTGCCAAACTTATGGGCCGGCTGTTGTTAGCCAGGTTGGAGGAGTGGGCTCAAGATCGTAATATTTTAATGCAAGCGCAATATGGCTTTCAGAAAGGCAAGGGGACAGTGGATCAATGTCTCAACCTCTCGCTTTGCATAGACAAGTACACAAAGGCCAAAGGAGGGAGGTTATACATGGCCTTCATGGACTTGTCAGCAGCCTTCGATTGTGTGTCCCACTCTAAATTGTGGTTGATGATGGAGGGCATGGGGATTGACCCGCTGATTATTTGTTTCATCCGTCAGTTGTACGCCAACGCCACCGCCTCCGTGCGGTATGGCAGAAATGGGGAGTGCACGCGGTCATTTAAGATTGAGAAGGGAGTCAGACAGGGCTGTGTCCTCGCCCCGTTCCTTTTTTCCATCTATACCAACGGGGTGGAGGCGGCCCTGTCTGGTCTCTCCCTAGATGTGCCGAAATTTGATAACATCTCTCTCCCAATTTTGGCATATGCTGACGATGCGGTTTTAATCGCCAGGACTGGGATAGCTCTTCAAAGCCTTATATCCTCGTATGCCTCATTTATGGCCTCACTAGACCTCAGGGTGAACAAATCTAAATCGTTCATTATTATATCGGGAGCTCCTAGAGGCGTTAAAGCACCGTATTTCCATCTGGCCTCAAAATAAATCGAGGTAGTTGATTCCTTTCCGTACCTGGGGATCTTGTTTGATAACAAGCAATCCTGGAACAAACTAGTGGCAGCAAGGGCCCTGGGTATGGAAAGAGGAACCCAAGCTGTTAGACTTGGCTTTTTCAGCGGGTTTACCCCCAGACTTTTTGCTTTTTGGCCTCCTCTTTTTGACCCTGTGTGTGTTGGTTTTAGGACTCTGGGCACTTTACCACTGCTAATCAGTGCTAAAGTGCATATGCTCTCCGTGTAAATTGTGTTATGGATTGGTGTTTCCATGATTGGCCTGTGAGAAGTTGGCCTGGCATATGCTGTTCACTAATTAAAGTGGACACCTTGCACCAGGGCAAATCGACTCTTATGGTAGATAGGTTAAAGACAACCTTATTGAAAGCTATCCTAGTGGTAGCTATGGAGAGCAGCCTTCAGGCTAAGTCTTGAAGGAATGTAAAGCAGCTTGTTTTACCAGTCTATAATCTCTTGAGTGACCAAATGAAAGAGCACCACACCAGGTATATATTAAAAATATATGTATTTATTACTAAACACACCCCCCTAGTCTCTTTATGAGGCTAGAGTTCGAAGTACATAAGTTATAAGATCTTAATTCACAGTAATAGCACAAATACACGTTTGGGTCCTAGGGGCGTACCAAACCATATACCAATAAAGTGGTATGCGAACCACGACTGAACTAGACACTAGGCCTAGAGCCTCTAGAAGTGCTTGGACCACAAGGAACCACCCAAGGTAGTGACACAGGGGACCCACGGGAGACGCGTGCAGTGTAAATACACAACCGCGATACGCCGTTAACTTCTATGGAGAAAGTCGGGATCGGGAAAATAGAGGAAAGGGACACTTAAAAGAGGACTAGGACAAAACCCTTTGAGATCTAGGACTTTGAAGAGTCTCTACCCACGGGAGCACCGGAGTACTCGTGTTACCTCACCCAGGGAAGCCGGGTGCATAGGTGCCTTTCGGGGTCGGGTTTCGTTGTCGATTCGAATGGCGATCTGCTGCAAAGTGCTGCTGGCGGCCAAGAGAAAAGTGTCCGGGTGGATCCAAGAGTGGATCGGAGTTCTGGTGAACCTGAAAGCAGAGGGGACAGAGTCTGGGTCACTAGCCAGTGACCAGGAAGGCGATGGACAGATGCCCACCGATGTCGAGTGCTTCAGGTGCGTTGACGGTCGTCTTGACTCTTCAGCCACGAGGTCCGGGAGGCGTTGTCGGCGACCAGGAGCAGGATTCGGGCTGGTGCTCGATGTCTGTCGAGTGCTGAGGTGTCGGCGACCGGATTGGACCCAACAAGCCTTGGCAACGGCAAGTCTCGAGTAAGATGTAGATCGTCGATGGTGCAGACCAGCAAGGTCTGTGGAACTCACCCAGCGAGGGTAAGTGAGGGCAGGCCTGGAGCAACCAGGATGCCAAGTAAGGAAAAGATTGGCCTTCGTTAAGGGCTACTAGCCAACGGGCTAGCGACCGCGAAGGAGCCTCGTGACGCCGCACGTGGAGCTGGCTTACAGGACACTCGTGGAGTGGGGGCCAGTGATCTTCGGTGCAGGTGGTGCTGGAGGCTAGGGCTACTCGGAGCCCAAAGCACGACTTCTTGGGAGACCCAGAAGATGATGCACTTGCAAATGTGCTTGGTGTCCAGGGGTCACGGTCTCAAGTCACCCACGATAGCCACGGGCCTCAGCTTTGCTGGGGACTCAGGGTAGCCTCGGGGAAGTCTGAGAATCCACCTCTGGTGATGCGATGACTTCGGCGTCCGACGGGAGCTTCAGAGATGCGGACCGGACAGATGCTTCTTTGGTGCCTGCCAAGCAGGGGAGTCACTCCTTGACCCCAAGGGAGATTCTTCAGTCCTCTAATCTTGTCGTAGAGCGTCGAAGGCCCAGGATTCAGTTTCAGAGTTTCGTCCAGGTATAAACTAAAGTCCTAAGGACTGGGTTCCTACCTTTATTCTAAAAATAGGGGTTGGACTACTCTGTGGCCCCACCTATGGGTGGGTCAGGGCAGAGGGGTGGCTACACCCCTTTCCCTTTGTCCAGTTCACGCCAAAGCAGGGGCTGCAAGCCCCTGATCCGGTTTGAACTGGGGTATGCACAGGGACACCAAATGTGCCCCCAGTGCAGGACTTCAAAGCACACAGATAGTGCTCCCGCCCAGCCCCAATACACATTGTCCTGTCTGGGGAGGTGGTCACACCTCCCTGGGACAGGAAACCTATTGTCCAGGCCTCCCCTGCCGGAGTTTCGTCCAGCAGCAGGAGGCCAGACTCGTGTCTGTGGCAGCAGCATCCATTTTGTGATGCCAGGGCTCTGGAAAGAAGTTACCGGACTCGTCAGAGTTAACATGTCTTTCCTCTAGAAGGGTGGAATGCTACCCCCGCCGCCAGGATTGGCGGGGGGTAGTATTCCAAGATGTTTGACACCAAACACGACATGTTTAGGTGCAGCCATTCCAAAGTTAGCATTTTACCGCGAGGATATAATGCGCTTAAGAGTATATGGTCAGGCTGCACTACAAACAGCATCAGAGATGGTCTCCGAATGCTGCAGAGGGGCCCTGCTCATGCAGGGGCACCCTCTCACATAGGAACCATGCACTCTGCCTTTAGGATTGATAAGGCCTGCCTTAGGAGTGACTTATAGGTTTATATGTGTGTATGTATTTCGTGATATAGGTAACCTATATCACAGTAAGGGGTGCATGCACCACCTTACCCAGGCTGCAGTAGCAGACCTGTGGTGTCAGTTTGGATGGCCTTCCAGGGGTGGCATAATACATGCTGCAGCCCCTGGCAGGCCTCTGAGGTACCTATGCCCTTGGTACATAGTATACCATATACTAGGGACTTATAAGGGCACTCCAGATCCCAATCAGAGATGTGCCTAAGGCACATGGAAACCATTTTAGAGAGGAAGCAGCTAGGCTGGGGTTCTGATTAGCAGGGCCCCAGCCAGACTAATGTCGAAAAACAGTGAAGCATCAGCAAAAAGTGGGGGTACCCATGTGAAGCAGATCCTACTCTCCTACACAACCCCCCCAAACGTAGGGACATTAAACTAACCTTGCCCAGTTAAGTCTTCATGTTCTAAGTGGAAATACCTAGAGAGTCCATCTGCATTCGCATGGTTACTCCCAGGCCTATGTTCCACTGTAAAGTCCATCCCCTGTAGGGAAATGGACCACCTAAGCAGTTTGGGGTTTTCACCCTTCATTTGTTTTAGCCATAAGAGGGGCTTATGGTCTGTCTGAACCAGGAAGTGTGTACCAAACAAGTATGGCCTCAACTTCTTCAGAGCCCAGACCACAGCAAAGGCCTCCCTCTCTATGGCTGACCAACGTTTCTCTCTAGGGGTCAGCCTTCTGCTAATAAAAGCTACTGGCTGATCCTGACCTTCTTCATTCAATTGTGACAGTACAGCCCCTACCCCCAATTCAGATGCATCTGTTTGAACAATGAACTTCTTGGAGTAATCAGGACTCTGCAGAATTGGAGCAGTGCACATGGCCTGCTTGAGGTCATCAAATGCCTTTTGACAGCTAACTGTCCACTGAACCTTTTGGGCATTTTCTTAGAAGTTAAGTCATTCAAGGGTGTCACTATTGATCCATACCCCTTGACAAATCTCCTATAGTACCCAGTCAGGCCTAAGAAGGCTCTCACCTGAGTCTGGGTAGTGGGAGCAGTCCAGTCCATGATGGTCTGGATCTTGCTCTGCAAAGGTTGAACCTGGCCTCCACCCACAAGGTGGCCCAGGTACACAACCTGACTCTGCCCTATCTGGCACTTAGTGGCCTTGATAGTCAGGCCTGCCTTTGCAGGGCCTGTAAAACATTCCTGAGGTGGACCAGGTGATCCTCCCAGGTGGAGCTAAAGACAGCAATATCATCTAGATAAGCTGCACTATAGGCTTCCAGTCCTGTGAGAACTGTGTTCACCAACCTCTGGAAAGTGGCAGGTGCATTCTTCAGACCAAAGGGCATTACCACAAATTGATAATGCCCACTAGGGGTTGAGAATGCTGTCTTGGGCTTTGCAGTATCAGCTAGTCTGATCTGCCAGTAGCCAGCTGTTAGGTCAAATGTGCTGAGATATTTGGCAGAGGCCAACGTATCTATGAGCTCATCTGCCCTGGGTATTGGATGGGCATCAGTCCTAGTGACTGCATTGAGACCCCTGTAGTCTACACAAAACCTCATCTCTCTTTTTCCACCACTGGTGTGAGGTTTCGGTACTAGGACTACTGGACCAGCCCAAGGGCTATCTGAGGGCTCAATTACTCCCAATTCCAACATTTTCTGGACTTCAGTCCTGATACAGTCCCTGACATGGTCAGGTTGCCTATAAATCTTGTTTTTAATAGGCAGACTGTCCCCAGTGTCCACTTCATGAGTGCACCAGGTGGTCTGACTGGGTGTCAGTGAAAACATATGTCGAAACTGATTGAGGACTTGCCTGCAATCAGTTTGTTGCTGGGTAGTGAGGCTGCCTGCCAAGGCTACACCATCAACTGACCCATCGTCAGGGTTCTGTGAGAGCAGGTCAGGGAGTGGGTCACTCTCTTCCTCCTGCCCTTCATCAGTAGCCATGAGCAAGCCCATGTCTGCCCTGTCCACATATGGTTTTAACCTGTTGACATGGAGAACCCTGTGGGGACTCCTGGGTGTTCCTAGGTCTACTAAATAAGTGACCTCACCCTTCTGCTCAACAATAGTGTGGGGTCCACTCCATTTGTCTTGGAGAGCTGCTGGGGCCACTGGCTCCAACACCCACACCTTCTGTCCTGGCTGGTAAACAGTCAGAACAGCTCTTTGGTCATGCCAGGCCTTCTGAAGTTCCTGGCTAGCCTCAAGGTTTTTGGTTGCCTTTTTCATGTACTCAGCCATCCTGGAGCGGAGACCAAGTACATAGTCCACTATATCTTGCTTTGGGGGCTTGAGAGGTAACTCCCATCCTTCCTTCACCAAGCACAGTGGACCCTCACAGGGTGGCCAAACAGAAGTTCAAAAGGGCTGTAACCAACCCCTTCTGAGGCACCTCCCTATATGCGAATAAAAGGCAGGGCAAGAGTATGTCCCATCTACGCCTAAGCTTTTCTGGGAGCCCTTTAATCATGCCCTTCAAGGTTTTGTTGAATCTCTCAACTAAACCATTGCATTGTGGGTGATAGGGTGTGGTGAACTTATAAGTCACTCCACACTCCTTCCACATTGCTTTCAAGTACCCAGACATGAAGTTAGCACCCCTGTCTGATACTACCTCCTTAGGAAAGCCCACTCTTGAGAAGATTCCCAGGAGGGCCCTTGCCACCACAGGTGCTGTAGTGGTCCTGAGGGGAATAGCTTCTGGGTACCTGGTGGCATGATCCACTACCACCAGGATAAACCTGTGCCCAGAGGCTGTTTGGGGATCCATGGGACCAACAATGTCAATCCCTACCCTCTCAAAGGGCACCCCCACCACAGGTAGTGGTATCAGGGGGCCTTTGTAGTGCCACCTGCTTTGCCACTGGCTTGGCAGGTTACACAGGAGCGACAAAACTCCTTACTGTCTTCAGACATGTGGGGCCAGTGAAAGTGAGGGACAATTCTGTCCCAAGTCTTGTTCTGGCCCAGGTGTCCTGCTAAGGGAATATCATGGGCTAGGGTCAATAGGAAGCCCCTGAACTTCAAAGGTATTACCAACCTCCTGGTAGCACCAGGCTTGGGGTCTCTACTCTCTGAGTACAGGAGTCCATCATCCCAATACACTGTATGGGGACCACTAGCTTTCCCAGCAGCCTCAGCAGCAGCTTGCTGTCTGAGGGGTTCAAGGGAGGGGCAGCTCTGCTGCTCCTGGCTCAGATCTGCCCTAGAAGGTCCCCCTGTCCCCAAGAACTCAACCTGGTCAGGTTCAAGTTCCTCTGGGACAGTTCCTTCTTCAGGGCTGAGATCATCCCCCTCAAGGGACTGATCTTCCTCCTGAGCCAAGGGGAAGGCACTGCCTTAACCCTACTACTCCTCCTCTTGGAAGGCACTTGGTCCATTCTTCCAGGATCCAAGGCCTGTTCAGTGCTAGACATTTTGGCTTGTGACCTGGTCACAGCAAACACATCTGCAGGGATCCCCAGCATTTCTGCATGGGTCCTGAGCTCCACTTCTGCCCAAGCAGAAGTCTCTAAGTCATTGCCAAGCAAGCATTCGACTGGTAGGTTTGCACTTACCACAACCTTCTTAAGGCCAGTTACCCCTCCCCAGGAGAAGTTAACAACTGCCAGAGTATGGTCTGTTCTGACATTGCTAGCATTGGTCACTTGGTACATCTCACCAAGCATAACTTGCCCAGGCAGCACAAGGTCTTGTGTCACCATTGTGACACTTGCCCCTGTGTCCCTAAATGCCAAAGCCTCACGTCCATTAATTAAAGGCTGTTGTCTGTACTTGCCCAGATTACTGGGACTCACAGTGGAGGTCACATCCATGCCTCCATCACAGACTAACACAGCCTGAGTCAGTTCCCTGACTAAGTCAGAGCCCAACTCAGTTCCCAGGGTGAACCCTACTAAACCCTTTGCTGGAGCACTTCCACCAACTGTACTAGGGGGAACAGGTGCCTTAGGGGCATTGGTGGGTGCTGGACTGGAGTCTTTGGACTTGGTGCAATCACTGGTCCAGTGGGTCTTTTGCTTACAGACCTTGCACCATGGTTTTCTTTGGCCTTTACCCTTGGTAGACTGGGAATCCCCACCAGAAGAAGATTTTTGGGGGCCTGATGAAGACTTTTGATCTTTACCCTTCTCCCCACCCTTGTCAGAGTTCTTAGCATCTTGCTTCTTGGTTTCCCCACCTTGGTTCTGTACCTTCTGCTTCACCCTGGTTCTGACCCATTTGTCTGCCTTCTTTCCCAATTCTTGGGGAGAGGTCAGATCAGAGTCTACCAGGTATTGATGCAACAGCTGATTTTGACAGTTATTAAGAATCTGCTCCCTCATTATCAGATTATACAATCCTGAGAAGTCACACACCTTACTGCCCATCAACCAGCCTTCCAGAGCCTTGGCAGAACAATCCACATAGTCTACCCAGTCTTGAGTCTGTGCTTTTGGGTGTCTCTGAACTTCAACCTGTACTGTTCAGTGGTTAGGCCAAACCCATCAATAAGAGCACTCTTCAAGACCTTGTAATTGTCAGCATCCTCCTCTCTAACAGTGAGGAGCTTGTCTCTACCTTTGTCAGCAAAGGAGAGCCACAAGATTGCTGCCCACTGCTCCTGAGGGACCTTCTGTACTTTACAGGCCCTCTCTAAAGCAGTTATCCATTTGTGGATATCATCCCCACTCTGGTAGGGAGGGACAATCTTGCTCAGGTTCCTATGGTCATAGGACCTTTCCCTATCTCTAGGGACATGGCTGCCACCATGGGACTCTAGTCCCAACTTTTTCTCTCTCTAAGGAGATCTAGGGATTCTCTATCTAAAGCTAATTGCTTTTTTCTGAGTTCCAGCTGAGTTTCCTCATACTGGACTAGCCTCTTTCTTCTCTCATGAGAGGATTCTCTCCTATGAGATGAGACAGAGCTCCTATAGAGGTGCCAGAGTGGTTAGACTCCTGAGAAGGAGACCTAGACCTTCTGGGCACACTCTTAATCCTTCCTGGGGGACAAAGAGGGCATCATTTTGATCATCCTCATCATCATCCACAGGAGGGATTTGGTTTTCCAGGTCAGGGTCATTGTCACCCTCCTGGCCAGTTTCAGAGGGGGCTGGGGGTATTGGTACCCCTGGCCTCCTCCTCTTCTTCTGCCCCACCCTCAGCTCCTACCCCTTCAGTCCCTACAGGCTTACTAAGGTCATAAGCCACCAACAACTCCTTGAGGTGTTGGGTGGTGGGGCTTTGGCCTGTCCTTATTTTTCTCAAGTTACATAAAGCTCTCAATTCCAAGAAGGGGAGTGTATCATACTTGGAGGGTGGAAGCTCAATGGCTTCCTGCAAGGATTCTTTGGATCCTGCCCTTAAAGACATTACTAGTGTGGTGTGGTGTATGCACTACCTACTCTAATGTGGCCTACTAAACTCTCTTGAGTTGTAGAAAGGGTTGTGCTATCCCTTAACACACAACTCTAAGTTCAGTAGAACTTACTGTTATTCTAAGCTTAAATTATATGTACCTTAGGTACCTTTAGTGGTTTTCAGTTGATCAATTCAATTGAGATTATCTGGTAAAACAATAGCAAGCTGGAATCCCACACGCTGCACACCAATGTGAGAAGTTGGCCTGGCATATGCTGTTCACTAATTAAAGTGGACACCTTGCACCAGGGCAAATCGACTCTTATGGTAGATAGGTTAAAGACAACCTTATTGAAAGCTATCCTAGTGGTAGCTATGGAGAGCAGCCTTCAGGCTAAGTCTTGAAGGAATGTAAAGCAGCTTGTTTTACCAGTCTATAATCTCTTGAGTGACCAAATGAAAGAGCACCACACCAGGTATATATTAAAAATATATGTATTTATTACTAAACACACCCTCTAGTCTCTTTATGAGGCTAGAGTTCGAAGTACATAAGTTATAAGATCTTAATTCACAGTAATAGCACAAATACACGTTTGGGCCCTAGGGGCGTACCAAACCATATACCAATAAAGTGGTATGCGAACCACGACTGAACTAGACACTAGGCCTAGAGCCTCTAGAAGTGCTTGGACCACAAGGAACCACCCAAGGTAGTGACACAGGGGACCCACGGGAGACGCGTGCAGTGTAAATACACAACCGCGATACGCCGTTAACTTCTATGGAGAAAGTCGGGATCGGGAAAATAGAGGAAAGGGACACTTAAAAGAGGACTAGGACAAAACCCTTTGAGATCTAGGACTTTGAAGAGTCTCTACCCACGGGAGCACCGGAGTACTCGTGTTACCTCACCCAGGGAAGCCGGGTGCATAGGTGCCTTTCGGGGTCGGGTTTCGTTGTCGATTCGAATGGCGATCTGCTGCAAAGTGCTGCTGGCGGCCAAGAGAAAAGTGTCCGGGTGGATCCAAGAGTGGATCGGAGTTCTGGTGAACCTGAAAGCAGAGGGGACAGAGTCTGGGTCACTAGCCAGTGACCAGGAAGGCGATGGACAGATGCCCACCGATGTCGAGTGCTTCAGGTGCGTTGACGGTCGTCTTGACTCTTCAGCCACGAGGTCCGGGAGGCGTTGTCGGTGACCAGGAGCAGGATTCGGGCTGGTGCTCAATGTCTGTCGAGTGCTGAGGTGTCGGCGACCGGATTGGACCCAACAAGCCTTGGCAACGGCAAGTATCGAGTAAGATGTAGATCGTCGATGGTGCAGACCAGCAAGGTCTGTGGAACTCACCCAGTGAGAGTAAGTGAGGGCAGGCCTGGAGCAACCAGGATGCCAAGTAAGGAAAAGATTGGCCTTCGTTAAGGGCTACTAGCCAACGGGCTAGCGACCGCGAAGGAGCCTCGTGACGCCGCACGTGGAGCTGGCTTACAGGACACTCGTGGAGTGGGGGCCAGTGATCTTCGGTGCAGGTGGTGCTGGAGGCTAGGGCTACTCGGAGCCCAAAGCACGACTTCTTGGGAGACCCAGAAGATGATGCACTTGCAAATGTGCTTGGTGTCCAGGGGTCACGGTCTCAAGTCACCCACGATAGCCACGGGCCTCAGCTTTGCTGGGGACTCAGGGTAGCCTCGGGAAGTCTGAGAATCCACCTCTGGTGATGCGATGACTTCGGCGTCCGACGGGAGCTTCAGAGATGCGGACCGGACAGATGCTTCTTGGTGCCTGCCAAGCAGGGGAGTCACTCCTTGACCCCAAGGGAGATTCTTCAGTCCTCTAATCTTGTCGTAGAGCGTCGAAGGTCCAGGATTCAGTTTCAGAGTTTCGTCCAGGTATAATCTAAAGTCCTAAGGACTGGGTTCCTACCTTTATTCTAAAAATAGGGGTTGGACTACTCTGTGGCCCCACCTATGGGTGGGTCAGGGCAGAGGGGTGGCTACACCCCTTTCCCTTTGTCCAGTTCGCGCCAAAGCAGGGGCTGCAAGCCCCTGATCCGGTTTGAACTGGGGTATGCACAGGGACACCAAATGTGCCCCCAGTGCAGGACTTCAAAGCACACAGATGGTGCTCCCGCCCAGCCCCAATACACATTGTTCTGTCTGGGGAGGTGGTCACACCTCCCTGGGACAGGAAACCTATTGTCCAGGCCTCCCCTGCCGGAGTTTCGTCCAGCAGCAGGAGGCCAGACTCGTGTCTGTGGCAGCAGCATCCATTTTGTGATGCCAGGGCTCTGGAAAGAAGTTACCGGACTCGTCAGAGTTAACATGTCTTTCCCTCTAGAAGGGTGGAATGCTACCCCCGCCGCCAGGATTGGCGGGGGGTAGTATTCCAAGATGTTTGACACCAAACACGACATGTTTAGGTGCAGCCATTCCAAAGTTAGCATTTTACCGCGAGGATATAATGCGCTTAAGAGTATATGGTCAGGCTGCACTACAAACAGCATCAGAGATGGTCTCCGAACGCTGCAGAGGGGCCCTGCTCATGCAGGGGCACCCTCTCACATAGGAACCATGCACTCTGCCTTTAGGATTGATAAGGCCTGCCTTAGGAGTGACTTATAGGTTTATATGTGTGTATGTATTTCGTGATATAGGTAACCTATATCACAGTAAGGGGTGCATGCACCACCTTACCCAGGCTGCAGTAGCAGGCCTGTGGTGTCAGTTTGGATGGCCTTCCAGGGGTGGCATAATACATGCTGCAGCCCCTGGCAGGCCTCTGAGGTACCTATGCCCTTGGTACATAGTATACCATATACTAGGGACTTATAAGGGCACTCCAGATCCCAATCAGAGATGTGCCTAAGGCACATGGAAACCATTTTAGAGAGGAAGCAGCTAGGCTGGGGTTCTGATTAGCAGGGCCCCAGCCAGACTAATGTCGAAAAACAGTGAAGCATCAGCAAAAAGTGGGGGTACCCATGTGAAGCAGATCCTACTCTCCTACATGGCCTATTTGATTTATGTGTCAGTCCTTAGTAAAGTGCACTGCGAGTGCCAGGGCCTATAAATCAAATGCTGTTGGTGGGCTGCCGCACTGGATTGTGCCACCCACGCAAACAGCCCGTAAAGTGGAACTTTGGCCTGCCATTGCAGAGCCTGTGCACAGCCTGGGGCTGCCATGTCGACTTGGCAAGGGCACACACTTGCCAGTCCCTAAACCTTCCCTTTTCTACATGTTAGTCACCCCTAAGGTAGGCCCAAGGTACCCCTGTGGGCAGGGTGCATTGTATGTGAAAGGTAGGACATGCCCTGGTGTGTGTGGCATGTCCTGATAGTGAAATACAGCCTACTTCGTTTTTCACTATTGCAAGGCTACCTGTTCCCCATAGGCCAGAATGGGCAGTTTTGATTATTACATCCTATGATCCTAACTGACCCAGGGAACATGGTAGAAATTCGAGTGTAGTATGCCTGAACTCAGAATGATAAAATGCATCTTTTAGTGAAGTTGGTTTTAACATTCTGTATTTGAAAATACCACTTTTAGAAAGTAGGTATTTTCTTGTCTAACCATCCAAGCCTGCCTCTGCTAGGTTGTGTATTCCTTGTCTGGAGTGTGAGTGACAGGGGCTGGGGGATTCCAGGAGACAGGGTGAGTCAGCACAGGGCTGAATAGCAAGATCTACATGTAGATGGGTGGGAGGAGTTGCACCTGGGACCTGAATAGGGCTGTGCCTTCCCTCCACAATGCTGGCTCCACCTCCTGTGGTGCGTCTGATGTCCCTGGCCTACACTGCAAAAGGAAAGAAGGAGTCTTGTCAACAAAGTGCTGCAGGACTGACCAGAACTGGTTTGGACTAGGCAAAGGCCTCTCTGCCTTCAGAGAACAAAGAGAAATTGAGGATAAAAAGGGGGACCCAAACCCCAGAATTTTAGAACTTTTTTGGACCAAGAAGACTGCCAAGAAGAAGAGCTGGAGAAGCTGTGAGGAGGAACTACCACTTTGTTGTGTGCTTTGCTGTGTTGGCCTGCAGTGGCTGCTTCTGTCTTGGGCAGTGAAAGGACTGGACTGAACTTTCTGCAATCTACTTTGTGAGTTTCTCCAAGGGCTTGAGGTAGAGCTTGCCCCCTGTTCAAGAAGTCTCAGGAACAGCAAAGACTTCAAGCCCGACGCCGTCTACGACGCCGCTGCCGACTCCGTGTCCTGAAGGCACCGCAGAGGGCACTGCCACAACGCCGCACCGCGACCGTGGTCTCACCGACGCCGCCTGCTGACGCCGCCACCGAGCCGCTGCTCGCACCGCGACCTGTGGGCACCGCACTCCGCATCGCCTCGCTTCACGACGACGCCTTGGTATCCCTGACGACGCCGCACCACGCCGGACTCGACGCCGCTGCTTGCACCATGGTTCGAGGGCACCGCTCGTAAAGTTACACGACGCACCGCCCTCATCCCACACCGCAGCCTTGGCCTACCGACGCCGGTGCCATCGACTCCAGTTCATCAGCCGACGACAGAGCTTCAGCAACGACGACGCCGCTGCTGCACCGTGACCTGCCAGCACCGTGACGAGCACCGCCTTCATCTCACACCGCGACCCTGGTCTCACCGAGGACGCCATCTGACGCCGCCAGCGAGCCGCTGCTCACACCGCGACCTGAGGGCACTGCACGCCGCACCGCTGCACTTCGCACCGCAGCACCCGACGCCTGCCGACGCCAGCGCTCCTGACTTCAACAGGGAGGAGTTCGACCTGCAACGCGTGTGACTTCGAGGGCCCCGACAACGCCTGCACCGACCTCCGGAACTGACGCCTGCGGACGCCGTGTTTTCGGAAGCTCACCGCGAGGTCATCGACGCCCTGCATTTCTGAAAGGTACTGTTTGCGGGTCTTCCCGACACCATAGCTGACCCGCGACGCCACGGTCAGCCAGAACTGTTTGGATTTGTTTGTTCACGACGCCGTGATAGCCCCGGACGGAGCTATCGACATCAAGGAACTGTTTTTAAGGACACTGTGATAACTGAAGATCTTTAGAGTACTCTACTGTGGATTTTTATCGTATTGGTCTTGTTTTAAGTATATAAAAATATTGGATATTTTTCTAAACTGGTGTGGTGTCCGTTTGTAGTGCTTACACTGTATTACTGTTGGTTATGTGCAAATGCTTTACACACTGCCTCTAAGATAAGCCTGACTGCTCGTGCCAAGCTACCAAGGGGGTTAACAGGGGTTATTTTAGGAGTGTAACTCCCTTATCCTGACTAGGAAGAAGGGTCCCTACTTGGACAAAGGTGCAAGCCCTTGCCAACTAGAGACCCCCATTTCTAACATTGGTTGTCAGCGGTGAGGATAGGACTTGTGTTTGCACTTGACTTACAGTGATTGGAGTGCACTACTACCATATCGCAGACCATTACGTACCACCTACAGGTTCTTTTTCTTTTTTGGCCTATTTTTCATCTTGCCAATTTGAACTTGCTACTTCAACATGCCTGAATCTATAGTATCATCAAATGCTTCAGTAGAAATTGCCTTTGAGGAGGATCGATTGGAAGCCTACAATGTCAAGGAGTTAAAATCGATTTGCAAGAACCTGAAAGTCCAGGTCAGAGGCCTCACCAGGAAGGAGGAGCTACAAAAGGCGCTGAGGGCCTGGGTAGCAGCCAGACATGCCAGTGGGCAATCTGGTGATCTCAATGGAGAGGTGGAGGAGCCTGTTCATAGGTTGGATGTGCTTTTGGGAGGGGGGGAACCCTCCAGGCAAGGCAGCAGTGGCTTGTCCCCAGAGGAGCTGGAGGACAGGCGGGAAGCAAGGAAGTTCGAATTAGAGAAACTCAGGATGGAAAGTGAGAGGGAAGACAAAAGAATAGCCATGGAGGAAAAGAAGATGATCTTGGATCATGAGCTTAAAATGAGAGAGCTAGAGCTGGATTGGGAAGCCGGTAGGGCTTTGTCCAGCCCAGATGGTGGTAGCAAAAATGTAGTGTCTAGTACTGAGGGGGAGGTACACGCACACACAGATTTGGGGCCCTGCTTCAAGGAGGGGTTGACATACGCCAGGGGGTTCAGGATTGTGAGGTTACTCCCGGGTACGCAGTGTCCCTAAGGTGGATTGGGGAACTGGCACAGGGGATCATTTTCCTGGTAGTGGGAGGGACACTCTACTGACTCTAGAGGAGAGGTGCAGGGAGAGGGGTTCCCCCATGATAGACGCCCTGGTAAGTGAGTATGGAGACCAGCCAGAAGAGTATGGGTTGAGAGACAGCAACAGTCAGGCACTGTCTCACCAGTCTTGTGAGAATGATGTGGGGTACTTTTCTGAGGCACTGGATGGTTGGGTGAAGGGTAGTTTGGTTAACACCTGTGTGGGGCTGTGTGATTCAATTGTTGGAGAGCATATTTTAAGTCCCTGTTTTCCAGAGCTAGGCCAACACCCGGTGGAGTGTGAGTTCTCTGACCCCAGGGAGCTTGCACTGGAGGCAGACCTTTTGGTGGATTCCAGAGGGTCTGGAGAAGCATCTGGGGGTGACCCGGAAGGAAGTGGCTTAGGTACTTCCCCACCAAGGGTGGTGGGAGAGGTTCATGGTAGCCTAGCTAGGTCCCGGTGTCATGGGAAGGGTGTAGGGACTCACGTCCTGTCTCCGCGGAGAAGGAGTGGGAAGGGGCTGCGGCCCAAGGTGCCCGAAACCCGGTCCCAAAGCCTGGGTGGTTCCAGGAGGGAACACCAGGTGGGGAGCCTAGGCTGTACTGATAGGCCGTCCGTTGAGGGGGATCTCCTAGAGTCAGGAGAACCTGGAGCATCTGTAAACGGAGCTCCAGTGGTTCTGGTGTCTGGCGGTGCTGCTCCTAAGTGGAGGGTGCAGAAGTCCAGAGTGAGGGGTGAGAGGGGGATGTGTTCCCCAGTGGGAGAACCAGTGGGTCAGGGGCCAGCCAGAAGGGCTGAGCCTCCTAGCAGTGACCATGGTGACACCACTTCTGTCCTGGGGGATCTTCGCGCACTGTCAGATGGACAGAGGTCGGGAGATCTGCGCCAGGCAGACTGTCACACAACGCATGAGTCATGTGTTACCCTCAGGGGGGGCATGCATGCTCCCAAGGAAGTCCTGGTGCGCCGGGCAGGTGCTCAGCTGCAGGGTTTAGTCCCTGGGTTGGGAAGCCAGGTTCAGGTCCTGCCTGACTTGGAGGGAAGGACGTCTGTAAGCAGTGTCCTGACCGGTTTGTCTCCTAGGGGTACCACTCCAGGTGGGAGGGTGCAGAACTCTGGAAGGGGGTGCAGAGGGAGGGAGTCCTCGCCTCTGACCCCGGTTCAACTTGAGGGTTTAGACCCTAGGTTGGGAGACCAGTTGCTGGAGGGAGGTCCTGAACTGGTGGGTGAGTTGGGCAGGACACCTGCCACAGGTGCCCTGACAATTTGGGAAGGACCACTAGGTCAGGGGTTGCCAGCTCTGAGGTCAGAGCACCCCAGGACTGACCCTGGTGAGGCCACTTCTGGCCTGGGGGGTCTTCATGCTCTGTCAAATGGACAGGAGGCTGGAGACCTGCGCCAGGCGGATTCTGGCACAACTCATGAGGGGTGTGTTTCCCTTGGGGGGGTTGGTGTACTCCCCCGGAAGTCCTGGGTTGCCAGGCACAGGTCCAGCCTAAGGGTACAGACCCTGGGTCCCCCCTGACCTGGGGGAAGGGGCAACTGCTAACAGTGCCACTACCAGTTTGTCTTCTGGGGGTGCCGCTCCAGATGGGAGGGTACAGTGCCCCAGGGAGGAGGACCGGGTGTGGGAGAGCCTACCACAGTCCCTTGTTCAGCCTCAGGGTACAGACCCTGGGCTGGTGTACCAGTTGCAGGATAGCACCCCTGAACTGGTGGGTGAATTGTGCAGAACGCCTGCCACAGGTGGCCTGACAATTCTGGAGTTGAGGGGGACTGCTCCCGGTGGGGGGATGCAGTGCCCCAGGGAGGAGGACAGGGTATGGGAGAGGCCACCCCAGTCCTGTGTCCAGCCTCAGGGTACAGACCCTAGGCTGGTGTACCAGTTGCAGGATAGCACCCCTGAACTGTTGGGCGAATTGTGCAAGGCACCTGCCACAGGTGCCCTGACAATTCTGGAAGGGGGTACCGCTCCAGGTGGGAGGGTACAGAGCCCCTGGGAGGAAGACCGGGGGTGGGAAAGCCCACCCCAGTCTCCTGTCCAGCCGCCGGGTACAGACCCTAGGCTGGTGGGTCAGTGCCAGGATGTCATCCCTGGCCTGACAAGAGGGAGAGTGGACAAAGGGTGCCTGGCACCTGGGGCTACCGCCCCCCACTCTCTGACGCCACAGAGGTTAGAGAGCCCTGAGAGGCATAAGGCCTGGGTCTCCCCACTGACAACTGTCGGTAGCCACTGTGGCTTACTGTCCTGGTGGACAACGTTGCCCCTGGGCGGGGGACAGGAGTCACACCCCGGGGGTGGACTGGGCCACACCACTGTGTTGGCCATGTGGGCACTGTCGGCCTGTTGGAACACATCTGTGAGCAAAGTAAGTTTAGGCGCTGCACAGATGGGGTTCACAGGTGAAGAGAAGGGTACCCCATGGGTCAGCTTAGTGGGCCCTGAGAGTATGGATAGAGGGATCCAACTTGGTTTGGAAAGGCGTAGAACCAGAACGTGCCCCCGCTGTTGTGGGCCAGGTCTATGTTCTATCGCCCCAATCAGGGAAGTCCATCAAGGGATTGATTAGTCTACCCTGGCTTTAGGCTGGGAGGGGTTGTGTTAGACTTGGCTTTTTCAGCGGGTTTACCCCCAGACTTTTTGCTTTTTGGCCTCCTGTTTTTGACCCTGTGTGTGTTGGTTTTAGGACTCTGGGCACTTTACCACTACTAATCAGTGCTAAAGTGCATATGCTCTCCGTGTAAATTGTGTTATGGATTGGTGTTTCCATGATTGGCCTATTTGATTTATGTGTCAGTCCCTAGTAAAGTGCACTGCGAGTGCCAGGGCCTATAAATCAAATGCTGTTGGTGGGCTGCAGCACTGGATTGTGCCACCCACGCAAACAGCCCGTAAAGTGGAACTCTGGCCTGCTATTGCAGAGCCTGTGCGCAGCCTGGGGCTGCCATGTCGACTTGGCAAGTGCACACACTTGCCAGTCCCTAAACCTTCCCTTTTCTACATGTTAGTCACCCCTAAGGTAGGCCCAAGGTACCCCTGTGAGCAGGGTGCATTGTATGTGAAAGGTAGGACATGCCCTGGTGTGTGTGGCATGTCCTGATAGTGAAATACAGCCTACTTCGTTTTTCACTATTGCAAGGCTACCTGTTCCCCATAGGCCAGAATGGGCAGTTTTGATTATTACATCCTATGATCCTAACTGACCCAGGGAACATGGTAGAAATTCGAGTTTAGTATGCCTGAACTCAGAATTATAAAATGCATCTTTTAGTGAAGTTGGTTTTAACATTCTGTGTTTGAAAATACCACTTTTAGAAAGTAGGTATTTTCTTGTCTAACCATCCAAGCCTGCCTCTGCTAGGTTGTGTATTCCTTGTCTGGAGTGTGAGTGACAGGGGCTGGGGGATTCCAGGAGACAGGGTGAGTCAGCACAGGGCTGAATAGCAAGATCTACATGTAGATGGGTGGGAGGAGTTGCACCTGGGACCTGAATAGGGCTGTGCCTTCCCTCCACAATGCTGGCTCCACCTCCTGTGGTGCGTCTGATGTCCCTGGCCTACACTGCAAAAGGAAAGAAGGAGTCTTGTCAACAAAGTGCTCCAGGACTGACCAGAACTGGTTTGGACTAGGCAAAGGCCTCTCTGCCTTCAGAGAACAAAGAGAAATTGAGGATAAAAAGGGGGACCCAAACCCCAGAATTTTAGAACTCTTTTGGACCAAGAAGACTGCCAAGAAGAAGAGCTGGAGAAGCTGTGAGGAGGAACTACCACTTTGCTGTGTGCTTTGCTGTGTTGGCCTGCAGTGGCTGCTTCTGTCTTGGGCAGTGAAAGGACTGGACTGAACTTTCTGCAATCTACTTTGTGAGTTTCTCCAAGGGCTTGAGGTAGAGCTTGCCCCCTGTTCAAGAAGTCTCAGGAACAACAAAGACTTCAAGCCCGACGCCATCTACGACGCCGCTTCCGACTCCGTGTCCTGAAGGCACCGCAGAGGGCACCGCCGCAACGCCGCACCGCGACCCTGGTCTCACCGACGACGCCTGCTGACGCCGCCACCGAGCCGCTGCTCGCACCGCGACCTGTGGGCACTGCACTCCGCACCGCCTCGCTTCACGACGACGCCTTGATATCCCCGACGATGCCGCTCCACGCCGGAATCGACGCTGCTGCTTGCACCATGGTTCGAGGGCACCGCTCGTAAAGTTACACGACGCACCGCCCTCATCCCGCACCGCAGCCTTGGCCTACCGACGCCGGTGCCATCGACTCCAGTTCGTCAGCCGACGACAGCGCTTCAGCAACGACGACGCCGCTGCTGCACCGTGACCTGCCAGCACAGTGACGAGCACCGCCTTCATCTCACACCGCAACCCTGGTCTCACCGACGACGCCATCTGACGCCGCCACCGAGCCGCTGCTCGCACCGCGACCTGAGGGCACTGCACGCTGCACCGCTGCACTTCGCACCGCAGCACCCGACGCCTGCCGACGCCAGCGCTCCTGACTTCAACAGGGAGGAGTTCGACCTGCAACGCGTGTGACTTCGAGGGCCCCGACGACGCCTGCACCGACCTCCGGAACCGACGCCTGCGGACGCCGTGTTTTCGGAAGCTCACCGCGAGGTCATCGACGCCCTGCATTTCTGAAAGGTACTGTTTGCGGGTCTTCCCGACACCGTAGCTGACCCGCGACGCCGCGGTCAGCCAGAACTGTTTGGATTTGTTTGTTCACGATGCCGTGATAGCCCCGGACGGAGCTATCGACATCAAGGAATTGTTTTTAAGGACACTGTGATAACTGAAGATCTTTAAAGTACTGTACTGTGGATTTTTATCGTATTGGTCTTGTTTTAAGTATATAAAAATATTGGATATTTTTCTAAACTGGTGTGGTGTCCGTTTGTAGTGCTTACACTGTATTACTGTTGGTTATGTGCAAATGCTTTACACACTGCCTCTAAGATAAGCCTGACTGCTCGTGCCAAGCTACCAAGGGGGTGAGCAGGGGTTATTTTAGGAGTGTAACTCCCTTATCCTGACTAGGAAGAAGGGTCCCTACTTGGACAAAGGTGCAAGCCCTTGCCAACTAGAGACCCCCATTTCTGACACAAGCCATAAAGGTTTTGCCAAAAAATTAGGCGCCAGCCCTCTTAATATAATAAAAAATATATACCAAGCTAAAACTAAGGCGGCGGCAACCTATGGGGCTGGGGTGTGGGGAATGGCTCAAATTGATCAACTGCAGATAGTGGAAGACACCTTCTTTAAGTCAAGGGTCTCACTACGACCTTGAACATCTAATTACATCTTGCATCTCGAATTGGGCCTCCCATACCTGTCTGATTCTATCAGAATGGCGCCCATCCTGCTGTGGCTCTCGATTTGGCGAAGGGCCACCATCAACTTAACCCAACGTATAATTGGTGATTGCCTGGGGCTCGAGGGCCCTAGCAGGATTGGTTGGCTCAGATATGTGGAGACGGAATTGAATGCAATAGGGCGGGGAGACCTCTTTAGGGACCCAACATCTTGCATCAAGGTCCTGAAACAGAAATTAATTGACCTCTTTTTGCTGAAGGCCAACCGCGACCGTAGGGAAAAGAACAGGCATTCCCAGGCGCTCGCAGTCTATGATCAAATTCCACCAAGATCGGAGGAAGGCTACTGTTACCTTTCCTCCATTACAGTAGCCCAACACAGATTTATTCTGCTGCGCTTTCGCCTGAATCTAATTCCCTTGATGTTGTGGTTCCCAGGAAAGAGGTACAAACACGCAGATCTAGGTCCCTGCCCCTGTGATAACTGTTCACCACAGTCTGACCTACATTTGGTTCTCTTTTGTAAGTTTTATCTTATTGAAAGAAAAAGGTTCCTCCTTCCAATTTTAAGGCAACATTTTTTTATGCAATGCAGAGTGGCACTGCATTTTCTGAAAGCTCTTTCGAACCCCCATGTCTGTTATTTTGTAGCTTCCTTTTTGTGGGCCTGTTGGAGGAATAGAAGGGCCAGGGGTTTGCTATCATGAATTATGAATCTTAATCTTCACGGATTAAATTGTACAGATGATTTTGGTTTTAGCAATGAATTAAAAAAGTTTAATACGGTTTTAAAATTGTTTAATGCTTTTTTAGTTAATGTGTTTTATTGTGATTTGATTGATGAACTTGTGCTTTTATGATCTGTCTGTACATAGATCGAAAAAAGATTTGAATTGAATTGACAGAGCTGGTCACTTGACTATGGATAAAATATAATGGAATTCATCTTATTTTGGAGAAATATATAAAACAGAGAGGGGTGCCTATCTATGCTGCCTATATTGATTACTCAACAGCTTTCCATCATGGAGACAAGCAGACTTTTGGAGGAAGTTGAGTGCCATGGGAATGCCAGGGGGTCTCCTAAAACTCATCATTGCTCTTCACACCCCTACCTGGCATGCTATGTTGGGAGGCAGGCAGGCATGACTCAGAAAATCCCTAACAGAAATGGCTTGAAATAGGGATGCCTGTTGGCGCTCCTCCTGTTTTTTACTGTATATGGCAGATCTGCCCGATGTGTTGAGTAAGGTTGCTGGTGATGCCCCAAAATTAGGCTACTCTCCTCTAGGGACATTCCTTTACATGAACGATATTGTCTTGCTAGACCTGACTCCTAAAGGCCTTCAGAGACGTCTCGATACCTTGTCATCTTACTCAGATGCTCAGTTCCTGAAGGTTAATATAAATAAAACCAAGGTCCTGAGGTTTCATCGAAAGAGATGTCAGATTAATACAAAGTATAAGTGGTTTTATAATGATTCTACCACAGAAGTAGTAAAATCGTACCCTTATCTTGGAAGAATTATGTCGGCAAATTTGGCTGACAGTGAACATATTGCACATATATCAAATAAGGCATATGCCCATGGAAATGCACTAAAGGCACTTTATGGAGCAATAGGTCACAGGCACTTAAATCATCTCTTAACAGTACATAAGATGAAGATTCTGCCGACTCTTTTATACGCTAAAGAGACAATAAATATTAATCAATGGCACTTTATGCATAAGGCGGAGGGGATTATTCTTTGCACTATCTGCACTTTAAATTCTATGGTCTCAATAGGAGCCCTAAGGCTCGAATTAGGATTGGTGAGCACTTTTATAAGAAGACTAGCTGCTATTTAAGTTGGTATCATTGTATACTACATGACAAAGAAAAGTCTTTAGGGAGTCTTATGGCTTCAGAATGTGTTGTTCTTACTATAAAGGCTGGATCATTTTAACTAATATTTTAACTGCACTTCAGCACTTTTCTTTGACTAGATTAGCTATCCAGAGTATGACTTATGTTCACCTAAAAATTATTTAAAGCATACCATGAGAAATTGCTTCATGGAAAATGATATAGATATATGTAGATCAAAATCCTGGTTCCATTGTATTAGTCAATCAAGTCAGGCTGCCCAAGGGTCTTTGAATTGGAACCTAGAACATAGAGTGAAAAGGTGTATAATGCTATGTTAGGTTGAAATGTTTATCACTAAAAACTGTGATGATGCATGGCAGAATGTACTTTGGGAGGAGAGTATATGCATCTCATGTTATAATGATGTACAGACTTTTGAACACTTTATATTTGTCTCTCCCATTTTAAACGTTTGTCAACAGAGATTTTTAAAACCACTGTTTAAGAAATATGGTATTGCAAAAGCTACAATGGAGATGATAAATTGCCCAGTTAATGAATTAATGTGTTGTCAAATATTTAAATTTGTTAGTTCTTTTTTAAAGATGTATTAATCAATGAAATTTTGTATATTTTAGTTCTCATTGTAAGATCTAAATCTCTAATAAAACCTTGATTATTTGGACAGTTACCTGGTCACCAAAGAAGTCCCAAGTCCAGCTCCACACTTTAAATCAAGACCGCCATAGACTTCAATGGAGTGGTCCTGGTTCTGGGGATGCAGGGTGCTCAGGATGCTGAAAGATAATCCAGGTGCTGTGCAGTCGACAGGGGTGTGCTTGCGGTCCACGGGGAAAGTGGGGTGACTTTGGCCACAAGGGTCGGATCCCTCTACTCTTTGAGCCAGTAGCAGGACAGCTGTGGCTGGGCCACCAATCTCCGTACACAGCGGGCCCAGCAGTGTCTTTTGGTGAAGGCTGGTGTCCCTGCTTGGGTGACCAATCTGGACTCAGATGACACTCCCAGGCCGAGCAGACTTGGGTGCAACCATTGGCCATTGAGGAGGGGTGCTTGGGGTGCCCAGTGGCTGTCAGCGGCGATTTGCAGAAATGGCTGCTAACTTGCCAGAGTGGGTTTCTTCAGCTTTGATGGCCCGGGTGCTGGTTCCAAGGGGCCAGTCGACTGACCCTTGGAGTGACTTCATGGGTTTGGGGCTCGGGAGCCACATGCCAGGAGCCACAGGCACAGTCCTCTCTTGGCTAGCCCAAGATGCAGCAAGTGCAGTCCAGCAGACAATGTAGCCTCTCTTGACAGGCCCAGGGGTCAGCAAGGCAGAACTTCTTCAGTCCTTTCTTCAGTTCTGTCGTGATCTGAGATTCAGGGTGCCATATTTATGCCCAGAAAGTGTCCTGGGAGGATGATGCAGTCACTAGCGAATGGGCTCCACGGTCCCTCCTTGCTTGTGACGACTTCCAGCTATGTGTGGCATCTAGCAATCCCAGAGTGCACTATTGTAACCTCCCCCAAGATGTCTGAGCCCTCTCTTGTATGTTAGGAGCTTGGTAGCCCACCCTAGAGGTGTGGCTACCAGCCGCCCACTGAAAAACTGGTTTGGGCATTGGTCTCCCCTCTCTGTTTCCGTCGCCAGCCTGGCTACCTCAACAAAGGGGCCACCCTTCAGGAGTGTGATCACCATTTTCCCACCAAAGGTGGCTTCACCTTTGAAGCTCACATTTTGGGCCAACACCCTGAGTGGTTTCCTGTAAGGGGAGGTAACACCTCTCCCTGAAGCAGGCTTCTATTGTTCTTGAGCCTGGGAGTCGTTCACACGACTCTCCAGGAGGGAAGTAGGCTGTCTGGTGGCCATCAACTGTGCTAGACCACTCGACAAACTGGGCAACAGAATGGCAGCTTTCTGAAAGATGTCTTTCCTTAAAAGTAACATTAAATTCAACGTGGGCATCAAGTCGAGTTTAATGTCATGATTAATTTGATACCTTGAACTGCCCATTTTAGTAGTCTCATTCAGAAGTTAGTCGGGCTGAGGGGTCTGCTAGTAACTCCGTGTTAGCCAATGGGGCTACTAACTCTTCCACAGCAAAAACGACAATTTGGAAGTTTTGCTGTTAGGACATATTAAAAGTACATACCCTACGTAGTAACATACTGCTTCCTGCCTTAGGGCTCTATTTTCCTTCCTTATGGGAGGCCTACATATATCGTTAAGGGAAGTGGGGGCTTTGCTATTGGTTTAAATGACAAAGTTGAACTAGCAGTGTCACTACTCCCTTTCCAGGCTGCAGTGGCAGGCTGGGAGCCATTTTTTACTTAGCCACACACAGGGTGGTGCAACCGGTGCTTCAACTCTGGGGGAACATTCTGTCTTACATGCCCTGGGTTCCCTTGGTACCATATACAAGGGACTTATAAGTAAGTCAGTTTATGCCAATTTGGGGTAGCCAATTCAACATACATTTTGTAAAGGGTTAGAGCACTGGCAATGAGGTCTGGTTAGCACGCCTCAGTGCACTCTCAGAGTTGAAAAGCCAGCAGCATCAGTGCAAAACCTTTGGGGTGATCAAGCAAAAAGAGTTTTTTCCTTACAACATATTATTGAATGCATTTGATTTGTTGCCCAGGCTCAGTTGTGAAAATCAATACATCTGATTAGCACATACAAAGGCACTAACAGTTTTCAGCCTGCCAAAAGGGCAAGCAGTCACATATTGTAGCCCTGGAGCACAGCAATCTTTCTGATAACTCTGGGGTGTGGTTCCTCTTCATTTAATGAGAAACCCTGGCACACATCCACAGGGCAACTTCCAAGTTCTTGTGCGAATGGGCATTCCAGAGTAGAGTTAAATATTGCCCTCCTCCTTGACTAATATGACCAGTTTATGGCAGTTGTGGCTTCTGGTCTGACTACCAGGCCATGTCCTTTGTCAAACTATAGTACTCTGGCAAAGGAAGCAGGAGGCACACTGCAGCGGAGATGATCTGACACCCCTTCGCCTGGAAATTGTATTTAATATTGTATTGGTGTTGGAGTGTTCAAATGCCTGCTCCGTGCCACACAAAGACCTGAGTGAGCCTCAGCCGAGGCCCTCCATTTAGCATCCAACCAAGCACACACATAGGGGCCGATTCCGATGTCGGACGGACTCAGGTCCGTCCGACATCGTCGAGGAGCCGTAACCGACCGACCTGCTGTCGTCGGTTACGGCCCTGCAGTACGATGCGACCGAACCCTGTTCGGTCGCACTCGTATACTTCACAATGGGAGCATGCATTCCGAGCGGAATGCATGCTTGCATTGTGAAAAGCAGGGGTGCAGTTCATCCCTGCACTCCTGTGGCCGGCACCCCAAGGTGCCTGCCACCGGGTGCAGGGATCAACAGAGGGGCACCTATGGTGCCCCCAGGCCGCCATTCGGCGGGCTCGCACTCCATGGGGGCCCTACTGGGGGCCCCCAAAGACAGTTACCGACTGCCTTTTCGTGCCGGAAAGACCGGCACGAAAAGGCAGTGAAATACTGCCATCGTACTCCCTCGGTCGTGAAGAGGCGGCCGGGGAGTACTGAAGGATTCCCGGACGGCGGACGGGCTCTCCGAGCCCGTCGTAAGCCATCCGGAAATTCGAGTCGGATTCCTTTCCAACCGAGCCCATCGGAATGGCTCGGTCGGAAAGGAATCCGGCCGGCACGTTCCGATTCGGTCGGAAGGGCTCCGACCATCGTTCGGTTCCCTTCCGGCCGAAATCGGAATCGGCCCCCATAGTCTTCAACACACCCTGCACCCCACACACACAAAGTATAGAAGCAGCATCAATCCATACTGCAAGCAGATAGAGCGAAGGAGTAGGTTAAGGGGGAATCGCAGAACCTTTCAAACAAGGGAGACCAGTAGGCATCTGCGCCGTTAAGGAGACAGGCAAAAAGACCTGTACCTTGCACTATAAATCTATCCCCCCAGCACTGCCAGTGACGCTCCCACAATGCCTGATGAGAGGACAGAACTCTCTCTCGCCTCAGGTGCCCCTCATGACCTCAAAGCCAAGTTCTGTTATTTAAATCCATGTAAACAGGCAAATCCTGAGTGAACATGCATGATTGTCATGTTCTTGAGGTCAAACTCAAAAAACCTGCCACAACAGTCCAATGATTTTCCAGAAGATATGCACAGGGCATGGGTGCAAGTTCTCGAGAGTCCCGCAACTCATCTTTCCATCTCATTAGCAAGCTTCCTATAGACAGTGCACCATCAAGTCACAACGCTACTGCAGCTTTACAAGCATCCAAGACAAAGTAATGGCCCTTGACATGAATCCCAGCTATAGTGTGCTATTGCAGGAGCCTCATAGACACTTCTAGGCCATCAAAACCTTCCAGAGGGACTATGCCATCAAGGGCCCCAGAGATAGCACAGCATTGCAAGTGTACCAGAAATTCCACTGGGTCATCAAACGCTTTCTGGGGACACTTACCTACCCATCATCACAGAAATAGAACACAATTCTAAAAAAGTCAGCGATCCTGCACTGGCAAGCGTACCAGAGACAGTGCACCATTGTAAACCTCTTGAAGATAGCACGCTTCTGGGCACATCCCCGAGACACTGATGTGCCATCATAAGCTTGCCCAAGACACTACTCTGTCAGCCACCCCCATGATAGAGTGCCATTGAAAATGAGTTAGAGACCCTGCATCTTTAGCATTCCAGAATAAATGTGCCAGTGTGAATGTCACAGAGACCCTGCACCATCAAGCATCCCAGAGGTAGGTCACCCTCCCATGTGTTGCAGAGATAATGCGCCATTAAACGGTCCAGGAATAGTGTGCCATTGTGGTCATCGCTTAGCAACTACTGGTCCATTGCAAGCTTCCCAGAGAAATGCACCAACAAGCAATCATGCCAGATACACTGGGCCTTCTCTAGCTTCCTAGATCAACTGCACCGTCAACTGTCCCAGGGATCACATGCCATCGTGAGCACCTCAGAGATACAACTGTGAAGTCGCTAGCTTCCTGGAGGCACTGCACTATCAACCATCACAGAGATTGCACTCTAATGTAAGCTAACCAAAAACACCATGTGACTAAGCAGCCCAGAGACAAAAACAACAGTTGATGGACAGAATGCAGAACAATGTCATACATTCACCCCAGTACACAGATCTGGGCCTAAATCCATCGTTTTTTTGCTCACCATGCTATTCCAGTTTGAACCCAGCCATATGCAAATCAGTCTTGACCCTGTGCCTCATGGGAACAGTCCAGCCTGAACTGCCAAGCCAGGTCCTCCCTGGACTGGAAACAAGCATCCTAGGACCGGTTTCGGGGTTTCACCCCTCTTCAGCCAGGATAGCTTGATTCCAGTGGCATGGAGAGCACGGGACCCACGTCTGGGCATACCCGTCCCACTCGGGGTGACAAATGCAAAAACAACAGTTGATGGACAGAATGCAGAACAATGTCATACATTCACCCCAGTACACAGATCTGGGCCTAAATCCATCGTTTGTTTGCTCACCATGCCATTCCAGTTTGAACCCAGCCATATGCAAATAAGTCTTGACCCTGTGCCTCATGGGAACAGTCCAGCCCGAACTGCCAAGCCAGGTCCTCCCTGGACTGGAAACAAGCCTCCTAGGACCGGTTTCAGGGTTTCACCCCTCTTCAGCCAGGATAGCTTGATTCCAGTGGCATGGCGAGCACGGGAGCCCAGAGACACCATTCTGTGGTGAGTATCCCACAGTGTCCTATGTCCCTGAGATAGATCACAATCTGAAATCTTCCAGAAATGCCGCTCTACTAAGCACAGTCAGGCATCCCATGTTTGTGAGTATCTCAAAGACACTGTGCCATCAAGTGTTCTACAACGCTCATCATCATGAGAGTACCTGGACAAATGTATGTGAATTAATGGAAAACCAAAAACTCAGAAACCATATTGGAGGAAACCAAATCAAGGAAACCCAGGGGCATATTTACAATATTTTGGTGTAGGGCAGCGCCGCAAGCCTTCTAGCTGAGTTGCCCTATGTCAACAGAAAAACGTCAGAAATGCATTGTATCTACAAGATTCTGTGCATTCCTGTCCTTTTTGCCGGTGCCCAAACTACAGCCAAGTGCCAACGCATGTGCAAGGGTGTCTGTGTTGTTGGCATGATTGTTTTTGTGTAGGAAGGGATGCCTTCCTGCACAAAAACAATCAAAGGAGGTGTTTTCCTCATTCTTTGTGCTGCAGAATTCAGCACAAGCGGAAAGAGGAAAAAATGAGAAGAAATGTAAACATTTCTCCTCGTTACGCATGCTCTGGGAAGGCGTTAGTTTTGGCGCAGCCCCAGATTTATGCTTGTTAGAATTGGGGGTCTCTAGTTGGCACAGGTAGGTACTTGTGACAAATAGGGACCCTCGCCTCTAGTCAGGGTAAAGGGGTACACTCCTAAAATAACCCCTGCTCACCCCCTTGGTAGCTTGGCACGAGCAGACAGGCTTATCTCAGAGGCAGTGTGTAAAGCATTTGTGAACACATACAGTAATCTAGTGACACACTACAGATGGACACCACACAAGGTTTATATCAAAAATAAGTATTCTTTATATAGTTTTAACACAAGACCATAAACGACAAAAATCCACAATACTGTACTTAAAATGGTAGTTTTAGCTTAGTTCAGTTCAGTTCTTAAGATGCGACACTTTAAGTCAATGTACCTTACGATGCGGGACGCTTCCACAACAAGCAATGTTGCAGCGATGGAAATGCGGCAAAGTTCTGGTGCAAAGAAATAAAGACGTCAAGTTCTTCCTGATGCGGCACGCTTCTCCGAGGTTGCGAGAAGTCTCGACTCGATGCGTCAGCTACAGCGGCGACACCCTTGTTCCGTGATGCGACGGCAGCGGCTTTGGCGGCGACCCTCTTCTCCGACGTTGCGAGACGCTTCCGCTCGATGCGACAACTGCAGCGGCGACACCCTTGTTTCGTGATGCGACGGCAGCAGCTCCGACGGCGGCACGCTTCTCCGTGGATGCGAGGCGCTTCTCTTGATGCGGTGCAATGCGACAGCTACAGCGGCGACACCCTCCTTCGGAGTTGCGACGGCAGCGGCTGCGACGGCGACACGCTTCTTCCTCGATGCGAGACTCTTCTCTTGATGCGGTGCAATGCGACAGCTACAGCGACGACACCCTCCTTCGGAGTTGCGACGGCAGCGGCTGCGACGGCGACACGCTTCCTCTTCGTTGCAGGACGCTTCTCTCGATACGGTGCAATACGACAGCTACAGCGGCGACACCCTCCTTCGGAGTTGCGACGGCAGCAGCAGCGACGGCGACACGCTTCTTCCTCTTGAGTCGCGCTTCCAGCTCCTTGCGACACGCAGTCCCTTCAGAAGGCCCAAAACAGCAGCAGGCACTTCCAAAGGATTCTTGGGGAGCTGGTGGTTGAAGTCTGTTGTCCCTGAGACTTCAGCAGGAGGCAAGCTCTTTTCTCAAGCCCTTGGAGATACTTTACAAGTTGAATAAAAGTGCACACAAAGTCCTTTCTCCTTCCTTTGGCAGTCAGGCAACCACTGCAGGCAGATCCCTCTAGCTTAGGGATAGTCTTCTCCTCAGTTCCTTCTTGGTTCCGCTCCTCAGCAAAGGTTTCTTCTTGTTTCCCAAAGTGATCTAATTTCCTAGGGGTCTGGGTCCCCTTTTTATACACAGTTTTCCTTTGTTCTCTGAAGGCAGAGAGGCCTCTGCCTAGTCCAAAACCAGTTCTGGTCAGTCCTGGAGCACTTTGTTTTTCTGACTCCTTCTTTCCTTTCAGAATGTGGGGCAGGGTGCTCAGCCGCCCGGCAGGAGGTGGAGCCAGCATTGTGGAAGGCAGGCACAGCCCTATTCAGACCCAGGTGCAACTCCTCCCTCCACTCTGGATGCAGATCTTTCTATTCAGCCCTGTGCTGACTCACCCTGTCTCCTGTAGCCACCCCCAGCCCCTGTCACTCAATCTCCAGACAAGGAATACACAACCTAGCAGAGGCAGGCTTGGAAGTTTAGGCAAGAAAATACCCACTTTCTAAAAGTGGTATTTTCAAACACAGAATGTTAAAACCAACTTCACTAAAAGATGTATTTTATCATTCTGAGTTCAGGCATACTAAATTCGTTTTTCTACCATGTTCCCTGGGTCAGTTCTGACTATAAGGTGTAATAGTCAGTCTGCCCATTCTGGCCTATGGGGAGCAGGTAGCCTTGCAATAGTGAAAAACGAAAATGGCTGTAATTCACTATTAGGACATGCCACACACACCAGGGCATGTCCTACCTTGTACTTACAATGCACCCTGCCCTAGGGCCTACTTTAGGGGTGACCAACATGCAGTAAAGGGAAGGTTTAGGGACTGGTAAGTGGGTGTACTCACCAAGTCGACATGGCAGCCCTAGGCTGCACACAGGCTCTGCAATGGCAGGCCTGAGGCACATTTTACAAGCCGCTTCTGTGGGTGGCACAACCAGTGCTGCAAGCCCACCAGCAGCATTGGATTTACAAGCCCTAGGCACACTCAGTGCACTGTACTAGGGACTGACAAGTAAACCAATTATCCAATCATGGAGTCACTAATCCATAACACAATTTATAATGGGGAGAGCATATGCACTTTAGCACTGATCAGCAGTGGTAAAGTGCCCAGAGTCATAAAATAGCCAACAACAGGTCAGAAAAAATATAGGAGGAAGGCAAAAAGTTTAGGGATGACCCTGCAAAAAGGGCCAAGTCCAACACAACCCCCTTCCAGCCAAAACGCAGGGTAGACCAATCACTACCTTGATGGGCTTCCCTGCTTTGGGCGATAGAACCTGGACCCTGGCCCACAACAGCAGGGGCATACTCCAGTTCTACGCCAATCTGAACCTATTGGAATCACTCTGTCCATACTCTCAGGGCCCACCAAGCTAATCCATGGGGAACCCTTCTCCTCACCTCTGGACCCCACCTGTGCAGCACCTAACCTTAACTTGCTCACAGGTGTGTCCCAACAGACAGACAGCAAGCCACAGTGGCCACTGACAGTGGTCAGGGATGAGACCCAGGCCTTATGCCTCTCAGGGCTCTCAAACCTCTGTGGCGTCAGAGAGCGGGGGCAGTAGCCCCAGGTGCTTGGCACCCTTTGTCCATTCTCCCTCCTGTCAGGTCAGGTATGACATCCTGACACTGACCTACCAGCCCCGGGCCTGTACCCGGCGGCTGGACTGGAGACTGGGGTGGGCTTTCCCACACCCTGTCCTCCTCCTTGGGGCTCTGCACCCTCCCACCTGGAGCGGTACCCCCTTCCAGAATTGTCAGGGCACCTGTGGCAGGTGTCCTGCACACCCGCCCACCAGTTCAGGGGTTCTATCCTGCAACTGGGATCCCAGCATAGGGTCTGTACCCTTAGACTGGGCAGAGGCCAGGGGTGAGGCTGTCCTCTCCCCGCCCCCTTACTGGGGTCCTGCACCCTCCCACCTGGAGCGGTGCCCCCAGAAGACAAACTGGTAGGGGCACTGTTAGCAGCTGCCCCTTCCTCCAGGTCAGGGGGACACCCTGAACCTGGCCCTCCAACCCAGGGTCTGTACCCTTAGGCTGGACCTGTGCCTGGCAACCCAGGACTTCCGGGAGGGTACACCAACCCCCCAGGGAAACACACTCCTCTAGAGTTGTGTAATAATCTGCCTGGCGCACCAGGACTTCCTGGGGAGCACGCATGCCCCCCAGAGGGTAACACATCTCTCATGTGTTGTGTGACAGTCCGCCTGGCGCAGATCTCCCGACCCCTGTCCATCTGACAGCACGGGAAGATCCCCCAGGACAGAAGTGGTGTTACCATGGTCATTCACTGGTGACTCAGCCCTTCTGGCTGGTCCCTGACCCACTGGTTCTTCCACTGGGGACTCTCTCCCCTCTCACCCCTCACTCTGGACTTCTGCACCCTCCCAACTGGAGCGGCACTGCCAGACACCAGAAACACTGGAGCTCCATTTACAGACGCTCCAGGTTCTCTAGACACTAGGAGATCCTCCTCAACAGGCGGCCCATCAGGACAGCCTAGGCTCCCTACCTGGTGTTCCCTTAAAGAACCATCCAGGCTCTGAGACTGGGTTTCGGGCACCTTGGGACACGCAGCCCCACACTCACTCCTTCTCCACTGAGACAGGACGTGAGTCCCTACACCCCTCCCATTACCACTGGACCTAGCTGGGCTACACTGAACCTCTCCCACCACTCTGGGTTGGAAGACACCTGAGCCACTCCTCTTAGGGTCACTCCCCAATGCCTCTTCAGACCCTCTGGAATCCACCAAAAGGTCTGCCTCCAATGTGAGCTCCCTGAGGTCAGAGAACTCACACTCCAACAGGTGTTGGCATAGCTCTGGAAAACAGGGACTTTCAATATGCTCTCCCACAATTGGATCACACAACCCCTCACAGGGGTTGATCAAGCTATCCTTCACCTCACCATCCAGTGCCTCACACACGTACTGCACATCACTCTCCTGAGATTGGCAAGGCAGTATCTCACTGTCTCTGTCATTCAACCCACACTCTTCTGGGCGGGTCTTCACACTCACATACCAGGACTTCAACTGTGGGGGAACCACTCTCCCTGCACCTCTCATCTAGAGTCAGTAGAGTGTCCCTCCTGCTACTAAGACCATGAATCCCTGTGTCAGTTTCCCTATTCCTCTCAGGGACACTGCGCACTACTGGAGCTACCTCATGTCCTTGAACCTCCTGGTGTATGTTAACCCCCTCCAAGTCAGGCGCCACATCTCTGGGTGTGTGCACTACTCTCTCAGCACTGAATAACTTAATTTTGCTGCCACCATCTGAGCTGGACTCCACCTCCAACTCAGCAAAGCTCACTTCCTGAGCTGCCCAAATTTCTTTTTCTTGGGCTAAGGCCCTCTGAGCCTCATCAAGCTCTCTCAGCTCTTCGTCAATTTCTCTCAGCTTCTGCTCATAAGCCAGAAGCCAGCTATCTTTTTCTGTTTCTCCCTCACTTCTAGGGAATTCCTCCTTCTCAGACTCAACTGGTAGTGTTGCCTTCCAGCTGGGTAACTCATACTGAAATAGGGATGCCTCTAGATCCTCCCTGGACCTTCTCTTCACAGGCAGCCCCCTTTCCTTGCAAAACACAAATAGCTCCTTCATTGTGTAGACAAACATGTGCCAGAAGTTGAGTTCCATTTTGCAACAACTAACCAGAGTCATGGTATAAAAAATACCTTCAGGAGGACACCATAAAACAGAAAAACAGTATGTGGTTGCGTTTGGTCTGCACTCACTAGTAGTGTTCACCAATCACTGTACATGAGTCACAAATGCAAGGCCAGAATCCCCACCGCTGACCACCAATGTTAGAATTGGGGGTCTCTAGTTGGCACAGGTAGGTACTTGTGACAAATAGGGACCCTCGCCTCTAGTCAGGGTAAAGGGGTACACTCCTAAAATAACCCCTGCTCACCCCCTTGGTAGCTTGGCACGAGCAGACAGGCTTATCTCAGAGGCAGTGTGTAAAGCATTTGTGAACACATACAGTAATCTAGTGACACACTACAGATGGACACCACACAAGGTTTATATCAAAAATAAGTATTCTTTATATAGTTTTAACACAAGACCATAAACGACAAAAATCCACAATACTGTACTTAAAATGGTAGTTTTAGCTTAGTTCAGTTCAGTTCTTAAGATGCGACACTTTAAGTCAATGTACCTTACGATGCGGGACGCTTCCACAACAAGCAATGTTGCAGCGATGGAAATGCGGCAAAGTTCTGGTGCAAAGAAATAAAGACGTCAAGTTCTTCCTGATGCGGCACGCTTCTCCGAGGTTGCGAGAAGTCTCGACTCGATGCGTCAGCTACAGCGGCGACACCCTTGTTCCGTGATGCGACGGCAGCGGCTTTGGCGGCGACCCTCTTCTCCGACGTTGCGAGACGCTTCCGCTCGATGCGACAACTGCAGCGGCGACACCCTTGTTTCGTGATGCGACGGCAGCAGCTCCGACGGCGGCACGCTTCTCCGTGGATGCGAGGCGCTTCTCTTGATGCGGTGCAATGCGACAGCTACAGCGGCGACACCCTCCTTCGGAGTTGCGACGGCAGCGGCTGCGACGGCGACACGCTTCTTCCTCGATGCGAGACTCTTCTCTTGATGCGGTGCAATGCGACAGCTACAGCGGCGACACCCTCCTTCGGAGTTGCGACGGCAGCGGCTGCGACGGCGACACGCTTCCTCTTCATTGCGGGACGCTTCTCTCGATGCGGTGCAATACGACAGCTACAGCGGCGACACCCTCCTTCGGAGTTGCGACGGCAGCAGCAGCGACGGCGACACGCTTCTTCCTCTTGAGTCGCGCTTCCAGCTCCTTGCGACACGCAGTCCCTTCAGAAGGCCCAAAACAGCAGCAGGCACTTCCAAAGGATTCTTGGGGAGCTGGTGGTTGAAGTCTGTTGTCCCTGAGACTTCAGCAGGAGGCAAGCTCTTTTCTCAAGCCCTTGGAGATACTTTACAAGTTGAATAAAAGTGCACACAAAGTCCTTTCTCCTTCCTTTGGCAGTCAGGCAACCACTGCAGGCAGATCCCTCTAGCTTAGGGATAGTCTTCTCCTCAGTTCCTTCTTGGTTCCGCTCCTCAGCAAAGGTTTCTTCTTGTTTCCCAAAGTGATCTAATTTCCTAGGGGTCTGGGTCCCCTTTTTATACACAGTTTTCCTTTGTTCTCTGAAGGCAGAGAGGCCTCTGCCTAGTCCAAAACCAGTTCTGGTCAGTCCTGGAGCACTTTGTTTTTCTGACTCCTTCTTTCCTTTCAGAATGTGGGGCAGGGTGCTCAGCCGCCCGGCAGGAGGTGGAGCCAGCATTGTGGAAGGCAGGCACAGCCCTATTCAGACCCAGGTGCAACTCCTCCCTCCACTCTGGATGCAGATCTTTCTATTCAGCCCTGTGCTGACTCACCCTGTCTCCTGTAGCCACCCCCAGCCCCTGTCACTCAATCTCCAGACAAGGAATACACAACCTAGCAGAGGCAGGCTTGGAAGTTTAGGCAAGAAAATACCCACTTTCTAAAAGTGGTATTTTCAAACACAGAATGTTAAAACCAACTTCACTAAAAGATGTATTTTATCATTCTGAGTTCAGGCATACTAAATTCGTTTTTCTACCATGTTCCCTGGGTCAGTTCTGACTATAAGGTGTAATAGTCAGTCTGCCCATTCTGGCCTATGGGGAGCAGGTAGCCTTGCAATAGTGAAAAACGAAAATGGCTGTAATTCACTATTAGGACATGCCACACACACCAGGGCATGTCCTACCTTGTACTTACAATGCACCCTGCCCTAGGGCCTACTTTAGGGGTGACCAACATGCAGTAAAGGGAAGGTTTAGGGACTGGTAAGTGGGTGTACTCACCAAGTCGACATGGCAGCCCTAGGCTGCACACAGGCTCTGCAATGGCAGGCCTGAGGCACATTTTACAAGCCGCTCTGTGGGTGGAACTACCAGTGCTGCAAGCCCACCAGCGGCATTGGATTTACAAGCCCTGGGCACACTCAGTGCACTGTACTAGGGACTGACAAGTAAACCAATCATCCAATCATGGAGTCACTAATCCATAACACAATTTATAATGGGGTGAGCATATGCACTTTAGCACTGATCAGCAGTGGTAAAGTGCCCAGAGTCATAAAATAGCCAACAACAGGTCAGAAAAAATATAGGAGGAAGGCAAAAAGTTTAGGGATGACCCTGCAAAAAGGGCCAAGTCCAACAATGCTATGTTGTAAATCTGGGGCTCTGTCAAAAACCATGGGTGTTGCGTGGGAACAACCACAGCAACACCCATCTAACGCCCCTTCCACACAGAATAAGTAATTGCCTTACTCCATATTTACAAGGCCATGGAAAGCAGAATGGCTTTGCGAGGCCTTTTAAATATGGGCCGGCACACTGTGCCTCCAAGAGCATCACAAAAATGACACGCCGGCGGTATAAAAGTCCCACAGGTACATTGTAAATATGCCCCCCAATTCGAAAAAAAAACAATTTTAAGGAAATACAAATTAATCAAAAATTCACAAAAATATTTTAAAGGAAAAATGATTTTAAGAGAAAGTCCCAAATTACATTAAACTTGGGTTTAGTTTATGATTGGTGAGGGTTTTTTTGGTTTAAGGGATGGCAAAAGGTTGGCACTCGCACTCATTTTTGGATGCCAGGACTTATTTTTCATCATCATACGTTTTCCCATAACAGAAAGGCAGAAAAATAAGAAAGAAGTGGCAGGGAGGAGAAGGATACTTGCATATGGTTGGGATGTGTGAAAGGGTATGTTCACTTTGTAAGTTGCCCATGAGGCTTGTGAACATGTTTGGCAGAATCCAATGAATCTACTTTGGATTCCACCTAGGTGGGGGTGACCGGAAATGGCAGAGTGCTTTATGCAAGGCTCTCCAGGTCATTGGTGATGTAGCAGCGCTCATGTGTTCATTCCTTCTCTTTCCAGGATTATGCTTTAAAGGGATGCAGTGTTAGACGAGGGAGGGGCTCTGCCCTTGAATTCTTGCTCCTTGCCTCTGCCCAAGCACTTCCAGCTCCTTTTCCAGTTCCTGTCTCATCATCATCTGCAGGAGATGTGGCCTGCTGCCTTGGTCAAATAAGCATCTGTCCCTGGGCCAGCTGGAACCGCCCAGGAAAAGACTCCTGCTATCCATGGCCTTGGCAGGAGCTGCTCTTGCATTGTGCTTGCAGGCCCAGATCAAATGTAACTAAGCAAGAAAGGCCAGCTCTAAAGATGCACAGCTGCCAGCGGAACCTCTCAGTCCCAGACGTTCTAACCGATCGAGGAATGAGCTATGCACCAGGGCAGCTGGGAAGTACTGCTGCCATCATGCCAGACTTGAGAGTGAGGGCCTAATTTATTTGTTGGCAGAAAGGGTGCTCTGTCGCAATGGAATACCCTTTCCGCCAACCTGAGGGTCCGTCCAACTCATTTAGAGACATGCGGAACCTTTGGTGTATAGACAGCGGAGGCTACTCAGTCTCCCCCTCCTAAATACATCCCCAATGGCCGGATGAAGTAAGGGCCATCGGAGGTTTGGCCATGTGTCCGCCCACCATATTAAGATTGGGGGCACACATGGCCAGTTTTCACTGCTCGTCACCTGCAAGAACAACGTGCCGGTAAGAGGCAGTGTAAATGATTTAAAAACCCTCATGCCATGGTAGAATGCTCCCATGGTGAGGGGGTCATTGTTCCTGTATTTTCAAAAACAAAAACCTCCTTTGGGATTTTCTTTTTCAAATTAAAAAAAAGTTGTAATTTTGATGTATGGCTCCGTCATGTTGATCCTTTCGTCAAGCGTTTCATGCATTTCCAGGAACCGCCATGACGCAGGGCAGGGTGGCGGGCAGAGTACCCTCGCCGTGGCAGGAGTAAAGTACTCCACAATGACGAGGTAATTAAATAAGCCCTTGAGACTGGACCAGGAATATTGCTGAAAATGTTGCTGTACTGCCTGGGGAGGGTAAGAGTCCTAGTGCTGTGGAAGGGGGTTAGTGAACTTTAATCTGCATTGGAGAACCTGTCTGGAAATAGGTCATCAACTCATCTGGCCTAGGATCTGTGGGAGCTGTTGTGAGGTCTGCCCCCTTCAAAACACAAGGGCACTCAGCAGCTGTGCACAAGAAGTACTGACAGCTCCTGTTTCCATGACTTTGGAGCCACAGGCAGACTTGTTACACATATCGTGGCTTGGATGAGCTACTTCGTCTCTGAACCCACCAACAAAGCAGGGAATCATGGGCACCCCTAGAAGCCTCCAGAAACCCAGACAACCTCCTTGGGTCTAGGTCCTTGATTGGAGCTGACGGAGTGATAGCTAGTCGAGGCTCCTCTAAAACCACAACTAACACTTGCACAGTTGCAGAGGAATATATGACATTACAACGCATATCATTACAACGCATACTTTTACATCGCAGTTTTTACAACGCAACTACCATTACATCGCATTTTTTTACAATGCATGCCATTACAATGCATGTTCATTAAGATACATTACAACTACCATTACAACGCATTCCATTACAATGCATACTAATACTACGCATACCATTACAACGCATAATATATATATATATTTTTTTTGTATAACCATCCCCTGGGACGGGATGCAAGGGAAATAGGGGTTTTGGGAGTGGGAGATTATTAATACCCAGGTATTTGTTTTAATACTCGGGTACTTTTTAAAGAACCCCCCCATTAAAATACCTGAGTGTTATTATTAAAAAATGAAAAAAATACTAAATGAGGGGAAAAAACCCCCATAAAATTTCCACATTATTCAGCAAATACACACTATACTCAAAGTCGAAATGAGATTATACATAACACAATTTTGAAGTACATAAACAACAGTCCTTCAACTATTTTTTTTACAGCTCCTGATTCCGAAACTACTCAAAATGGCTGACCTTCCGAGAAGGAACGTTAAAAATAAAATTTTTACACAGAAGAAAATAAATATACATTCTGTCAGATTCTGAATCACGCAAAAAAACTGTTCACAAAACTTATTTTGTTTTAAATTGTAGTTTACCCTCAAAAAACGTATAAACGATGCCGACCATCATTTTGTGCTTAGTGGTAAACTGACTTCCACGGTGACCACACACAGAAGAAGTACCTGGAGACTTTTTGCATTGGAGAAGTTGAACACTGACCTCTACAGGCAGAAGTAAGTGTACGTTTAAAGAAAAGAGCAATACAATAATAACACGTAAATCACAACTACTTACAATATTATTTTTTACTTATTTACAGCATTTTCTAAAATTGTAAAGCTGCGAGCAATTGAAAGCAGATAATATCAAGCTAATCTTTCCATTCTGAAGTAAGTGAATGAAAGATCAAAATGTTAAGAAGAATTAAAAATCCCATTAGCCATAATTAAATAATAATAATATTATAATTTTGATATTAACAGATAATGGACAAAAATCAACCTCAAAAACCTAGCTGGAAGAAACCACCCTTTATAAAATCATATGTAAGTAAGATGTTAACAATATTGTGGATGTTGAAAAAAAAAACTTTATTGATATCAGCAAAAAATACATTAGCAGACACAGATCAGAAATATGTTTTAAATGTTACAATCCAAATTGAGTATACCAACTCCGACCGGTGTTTGCCTCAGGGAAAGTGCTGGATGGTGGTGGGTGCAAAATTACTATTCCTACTCCGACTGGAGTTTGCCTCAGGGAAAGTGTTGGATGGTGGAGGGGGCAAATTTACTATTCCTACTCCGACCAGTGTTTGGCTCAGGAAAAGTGTTGGATGGTGGTGGGGGCAAATTTACTATTCCTACTCCAACAGTTGTTGACCTCAGGGAAAGTGCTGGATGGTGGTGGGGGCAAAATTACTAATCCTACTCCGACAGGTGCTTGCCTCAGGGAAAGTGCTGGATGGTGGTGGGGGCAAAATTACTATTCCTACTCCGACCGGTGTTTGCCTCAGGGAAAGTGTTGGATGGTGGTGGGGGCAAAATTACTATTCTTACTCCGACAGGTACTTGCCAAGGGGAAAGTGTTGGATGGTGATGGAGGCAAATTGATAGTACTTAAATTCAAAAATTACAAATTTAAACTGTTATTTTCTCATTGTCAATTCTCTTTTTTGTAAAGCATACAATCAAACTTTTTTTTAAAATTCAACCTTCTCAACAGATTTAACCATATACAGAAACAACAGTAAAGGACACACCCTCAAGCCAAGATAAAAAAAGACACACCACAGAAGAAACCAAACAATACAAGGTAAAAATGTTCAATAACTCTTTTTTTTTTGCAGGTTACAAGTGCACAACCATTTATTTGAACCTCACAAACAAAAGCAAAATAACTTTTGATCAACTAAAAAAGCACTAAACTATTCCTTTGCAGGCTATTAGCAAAAATGAAATTATCCAAACAAAATACTTATAACATTTCATCTCTTTTTTCAGAATCCAAAAATCTAAAACACTAAAAAGAACATAGTGTGAAACTCCCTGAAAAAACGAAAAACAACCACCATCTACAAAAGTACTTTCGAACAAGACAACAGAAAAACCTTAAAAAGGTAACCTTTATCATTCTCTCAAGTGAATACAAACTTAACCCTTTTTCAATTTAAAGTATAAAAGCTGAAACAAATTCCAAACAAACATTATCAAGCCAATGCTATCAAATGCAGGAACAATGTGGAAAGGAATACAGCTGTCAAATAAAGAATGTGCACTAACTTTTCACTTGCAGGCAGAATCTTATTTTAAAAGCAACCACACTTAAAATCACTAACACAATGTTTTTCTCTTTCTCTTCTTTCAACAGATAATGGCAGCAAGAAAGGAAGCCAAATACATACATTCCAGCAGAAGAAACAGACTGTTAAGTCACAGTGGCTACGTTTATTGTAAGGAGAGATTAACTGAGTCCAGGTGTCATTGGAGGTGTGTGCAATATTACTCATCCCATTGCACAGGCAGAGCGGTTACTCTTGGTGACACTGTTGAAAGGACCACCGAGCATAACCACTCAGCCTCTGCACTGGAGATAGCGGTTAGAGAAAATATAAATGAAATGAAAGCACTTGCATCCACCTCCAATGAACCCTGTGGCTCAGTTTTGAGGGAGGTTTCTCAACACATTCCATCACATGTAGCAAGTTGTATGCCCACAATCTCCAACCTATGCAGAATTATACAGCGTACAAAACAGAGAAGTAACCCCCTACGTGTAACACCCCAAACCTTCTCTGATATTAACATTCCACCTGAACTATCTGTAAACCGTTACTAATGAAACCTTTCTTTTTCATGACAACAAAAACCCTCTTAAACGAATACTAATCCTTAGCACACCCCATAATCTTGTTAAGTTGTAGAGCAGTGATATTTGGATGATGGATGGGATGTTTAAATCCACACCCCATCCATTCACCCAAATATAAACTATTCACGCCTACATTAATCACACAGTAGTGCCCTTAGTTTACAGTTTACTCCCTGATAAACAAACCTCAACATACACTGAATTTTTGTCAGTGATTAAAGCTAAAACCATGATCAAAAGTCTTAGAAAAGTGTTAATTGACTTTGTATTACCTATGATTAACACAATTACCAAATTCTACATGGATACCCAAATTCAAGGATGTTTTTTCACTTTTCACAGGCTTATTGGCGAAAAATTCAAAAACACCCTTAGTTGAGGATTATATATCAGACAGTAAAATACAATTTGAATTGAAGAAACTAACTGCACTTTGCTTTGTTCCTCCTGACAGTGTAGATGAATACTACACATCAATTACTGAATCTGTTTTTACTGCAAACGAGGAAAAATTGGCACCCCTTCTAAATTACTTTGAAGACACATGGATTGGCCATCTAAGCAGGTCAGGTCGCAGGAGGAAGCCACATTTCCATGCAAAGTGGTGGAACTGCTACTCGACCTGCTTAGAGGGAGGAGCAAAAACAAATAATGCCATAGAGGGATGGCACAACTCCTTCAACAAATCTATCGGTAAACCACATCCTAACTTCTATCATTTTTTGAAGAAGGAGCAAAGTTTCCAAAATATGAGAATCGCACAATCATTAACTGGTAGTCTGAACCCACGAATCTCTAAAAGAACAAAAGAAATGTCCGAGTGACTATTGGGTGCAAATTAACACTTTTTTTTGTTGCTGGCTTCAGACTACCTAGATAATATTGCACACATCCTACATTTCTAATCCACACTAACTCCTAAACCACCTTACTTGCCTGTTTTGACAAACAATCCTCCTAATTCAATTGCCATTTTTCTAAAAAAAATGAATTTTTAATTAAAAGTCGGGTTTCTTACCTTTAGTTGTCTTCTTTTTCAACTCTTGGACTTGCGTACAATTCCACTTTTCACCAAGAGTCTTGATCAGTCCTCGAATCCATAAAAAATAATCCATAAGCCTTGATGTAAGGCATGACCCAAATTAAACTAACCAGCATGGACACCGTTTGGCAAAGCCATTTCTTTATCAGCAAAAACTTGGTGCTGAAAAATGTACTGGGCTAACCTACAAAAAACGCATCTAAAAACAAATTCCCCAAAAAATGAATATTTTGGCAAAAAACGCAACAAGAAATCCATCGTTGCAATCCTCTCTCGAACAAATTCAGGTAAAAAGAGCACGAAAAAGAATAAACTTTTTTTTTTAAAAACACACTGGAAACAAATCCATCAATGAATTCCTCTCTCGAATTAACTCCAGCATAAGTCCCAAACATCCATTTTTTAAAATGTCCCCAAGAGTTTTTCTTCAATCCACGAAGTCTGTGTCCATGTTCCTTCCACCTATCAAGAAAACCGCGACAACGTGATAACTTCATTTCAAAAACCCGTCGGGTCCCAAAAAAAATCTGAAAAAATATTGCTTTCATAACACTATTATTTAATAGAAAAAGTAACCTTTCTTTTAAATTTTTTCTATTAAACAAAAAGTGTTACGAAAACAATCAACCCGACGTGGGCCTACAACTGCTACCTCTTTTGGAAAACTTTTTAAAGTTAAAACATACAAAAATATCAAAATACACCTACCCTAGTTATTACAACCTCCCTCCTCTCTCCTTACAATAAACTATGACACCACTAATCTATTTTTAATAATTAAAATTTGGCTTACCTGACGCAGCTCTTCCATGCTTCTGATCCGCATTGCGACACTCCTCGGAATGACGAAACTTACGTACAAGCGGCAAGACATCTCATTCCGTAAAAAGGAAAAAAGGACAAATTCTCTCATTGACTTCAATATGTATTTATCAAATAATGATAGCTTAACTAGATTTCACATCTCCCCCCTACCTACAAACACCCAATTTTTTTACTTTGATATAATTGTTATACATTTTAGTGTTAGAACAAAATGGCTACATAACTTTAAAGTAATTTAATAATGAGTTAATAATTAATACTCAAGTATTAAAATTAATACCTAGGTATTAATACCCAAACATCCCGTCCCAGAGGATAAGTGTCAAAGCTTTTTTTATTAATCTATTTATAAAATATTATTATTTTATTTTGTAACTTCTTAAATATTATCAAATAATCATAAAGTATTAAAATTAATACCTATTTATGAATACACTTCCCCATCCAAAACCCCTGTTTCCCATGCATCCGTTCCTAGAGGATAGGCGCATAACTTTTTTTATTTTTTTATTAATAATATTTATTAAATTTAATATCACAAAACCTAATTATCAATTAATTTACAAGTAATGAAATTAATACCCGAGTATTAATATACTCCCCACCCAAAAACCCCTGTTTCCCATGCATCACGTCCTAGAGGATAGGTGCATAACCTATTTATAATTTTTTTCAAATAATATTTCTTAAATTTATTATGACTAAAACTAAATAACAATTTTTTTACAAGTAATCAAATTATTACCTGACTGTTAATAAACTCCCCACCCAAAAACCCCTGTTTCCCATGCATCCCGTCCTAGAGGATAGGTGCCAAATACATTAATATTTTTTTTTTTTTAAATACCATTTATATTTTTAAGCTAAAATAAATATACCTTATCAACCCAAAAATAAAAATTAATACCAGAGTATTAATACATTCACAAACATTTATAAGCTTAAATTAAAAATAAATAAATACCTCACTTACCTCCATTACTTACCTAAAATGCGTTGTAATGGCATATGCGTTGTAATGGCATGCGATGTAATGGCACATACGTTGCAATAGTTGCGTTGTAAAGGCATTACGATGTAATGCCTGCATTGTAATGGATGTTTCCCTTGCAGAGATGTACTGATTTAAACTCCTGCTCCTGGTTTCCAGCTCTGTCTTCGCTGTAACTACTGCTGTCTCCTATGTTGATTCTCCTTGTCCTGTGGGCAACCCCAGCAGCATAAAACTTCAACCAGGGCCAATATTTTCAGAGAGATAAAGCTGTGACGTACAAGCTTGTGCACAGACACTAGGGGCCGTATTACGCATTGTCATTGTTTGCGCCGGGCGCACCTTCAAAAGGTGCGCCCAGCGCAAACAAAGACAATGCGCCTTATTACGATATGCGCTGCCCCCAGAGCAGCCGCAAACTCGCGCTGCCCCCAGGGCAGCGCATTCATGTGAAAACATGGAGCGGCTGCTGGCAGCCGCTCCGTGTTTTCACAGTGCAGGCGGCAACCCGCCTGCACTTTTTAAAGGGATTAGCGATCCCCTTGCAGGCGGGTGCTAACTGCACCCACCTGCAAGGGGATGTCTGGGGGGTTCATAGGACCCCCTTTCTCCCCTCCAGAGGGCTGCTCTAAGGGGGGCGCACTCACAGTGTGCCTACTAGAAGGTGGTGCACTGTGAGTGCGCCCCAGAGCTTTTTTGCCTCTGCACCTGCATCTGTAATGTGAAGCGGGCGCAGAGCTGAGGAATTCCCTCATTTGCATAGTGCACTCCCTTATCAAATGAGGGGACATCCCCTGAAGGTAGCGCTGGCGCTTTAAGTGAGCCAGCGCTATCGGTATTACTGAAGGGGACGCTCAAGCGTCTGCGCCCCCTTCTGCAATACCAAAGTGCCCCGGGGGCGCGCAAGGCGAGCGCAAACGCCCGTTGTGCCCCCGGGGCACTTATTGTAATACGGCCCCAGTTCTCAGCTCTGGTCCGCCACTGAAGCCCCCTGAGGCTCATGGATTCCTGTGGACTGTTCTCCTGACCTTGGGCAGTGAGTTGTCAGGTTGAAGGGCAAGCTGTGATGGAGAAATAGGTACTCTAAGAGTAATGGGCAATGTCTTCCACAGCATGGGCAAAAAAGGCCTCAGTCTCCTGACTGATTGAACACTGACTCTCAGAAGAACAAGGCAGAGCAATCCAAGGCTTACTTGGGGAGGTGGTGTGGGCTGGAAATTCAGACCTCACTAGACATATGCTAATAACACTACAATCAGCACTAGCAAAAATAAAGACTGCCGAGTACAATTATTTTAATTCACTCACAGGTAAATACAATACATAAAATGACAAATGTACAACACAAGGCCTTCCTAACCCCTCATGAACTAGAGATCTGGGCAAAAAGGTTATCGAGGATTGATTACACAAAGGACATCCCCCTTCCTACTGTAATTGTCACATGGTTTATACAATGCACAAGCAACTTCCCACTGTATGTATCAAAGAGGTTTAGAATGCAAAACTGTGGTGCTTCAAAGTTCTCACTAGGTCACAGTTCCAAACTCACTTTGTTGACCCCACTGGTGACATGTGAATGCGCACACAACTTCTCTGCATATGTGACTTGGTAGGCAATGGAGCAGTAGTAATTAGGCCGGGGGTCTGGTGGCTTAGTGGGCTAATCTGTCCAATGAAGGGCCCTGTGTTTGATCTCATGGTCACAGGTTCAAATCCCGGTGGGTCCACTCAGCCTTTCATCCTTCTGAGGTCGATAAAATGAGTATCATTGAGTTGGGTAACCATAAACATCTGTTATTCAGCACTAAGATACCCTTCTGGGTGAATGTGCACTTTACAAATGCACGTTATGTTATTAGGATCAGAGAGGCTGCCCCCATGACCTGCATCAAGCTGAGGGTGACACACCACAATTCCATCTCAGGGATGGGTCTGTGGCTCCTGCTTCACCTTGCAGGAGTCACAAGTCATCCAGCGCAGAGACCCTTCACGCAATTGGGACCATGGGCCCCTCCTCAGAGCACCAAGGAACCTCAGTAGAAAGGGAAGTCATGGGGTGAAAGGCGACACTGATGTGGGAGTCCAATGGGGGACTAAAGATAATCCCCAGTGCCTGAGCACAATGTTCCTTGGTCAGTGCTTAATTTGAGGTGGTGGTTCCTGGTGAGGGGCCACTGGCACTCATTCTTGGGTACCAGCACCTATTTTTCGGCATGAGACATTTCCTGAGAGTAAGAGAAGGAAAAACACGCAAAGGAGATAGAAGGAGGAAGAAAAATATAGAAAATCCGTCACAAGCGGATAAAGCAGGAACCTGCAAGAGTGAGATACTGGCGGTGAGGGTGTCTAGTAGTGGATTAAAGAGGCATCAGGTTGTTTTAAGGCTACGTATCCTTGGTATTCGGTGCACATACATTCAAAAGCACAGGCTTCTGAGCGGAGCTTCGGGCACCGGCATTCCTTCTTTTACAAATTAAGCACTGCCGGGCCCAAAGAAGGGTGAAACTTGTAACTTGAAAGGAAAATTTCTTTAAAACCACCTATCAACCATATGATTTTTAGCACGGATGGACAAAAAGACACTAAGGACTAAATGTGGACGAGGATTTGTTCACATGTCTTTATTAAGTAAGCTGTATAAACTGCACATTCAAAGAAGCCAATTTACAGTTGTTTTATAAAAAAATCTTTTTAGAGGGAGGACACTAGCACTTTGTTAAACATTAGCACAGCGTTTGCACTTTAATGATTTTATATGTATGAAGGTAATACATTAAATAGTCACTAGCACTTTATATATGAGAGGTATGAAGATGAGGTTAATCACTAACTATGAGTGGTTGTAAAAACAAAGGCAGCTTAAAGAACAATCCAGCACCAATGCACCTTATTGAGAACGGGATTTGATACTTTTCCTCTCCCGCTCTGCTCGTAAGTTTGTAATTTCACACTCCGGATGTTCTTTGATACATCAAATATAGAGAATATGGAATGTATTTGAAAGATGTAAAATCAAAAGAGAAAAAATACCTTTATTATGTGCAATAGAAATGTTTCTGAATTTGAAGCACAACAGCACTTTATGGGGAAAGGGGAACTGTCCCATTTCTATCTTTTTACTATTTTTACGATTTTTATTCTTTATATATTCAGGAGTGTATTGGTATGTTATATTACTGTATTTAAAGTGTAATACTGCACCTTTGTACAAAGTAGGATCAAAATGAATTTCTTGTGGACAATTGGAATTACTTGTAAAGGAATGTGATAGTATTTTTATTACTTACAAGCATTGTAAACAAAACGAACATGTTCCAAGATGGCGCCAAAACTAGCTAACCCAAATACCTCACATACACATTGAGAATTGTCCTCTTTCTATGTAAACTTCTTGTCCTTTTCCCTTCCTTTGGCGGGTACAGTTGTATGTATTTAAACATGAAAAAAATATGGCTCAATATCGTGACCAAGGCTGCGGGCGGCAGCCGAAACGCGTTGATATGCCATTACTGCAAAAATAAAATGTCGAGTGGATTTAACTTTCAGAGTGCCGGTCTTTTCCTTGGAGTGAAGGAATTTGTTGCATCAAATATATATATATATATTAAAAAAAAATATATATATATATATATATATATATATATATGTGTCCAGAAAAGCTCGCCCAATGCTTCTTGCTCGAAGAACGAGAGTAGACCCAATTTTCAGTGCAATTAGTGTTTATTTAGTACAACACCATGCCGCCATGACGCCTTTCGGCCGATTTCCCGGCCTTGATCACATGACAGCGCCTGGGGGTGAAAGCTCCCCTTTTAAAGTGACAGTGCAAAATAGCAGCAATGATAAACATAGAAAACATACTATACTGTCTTCTGCAATGTATGCTTAAATGCATTGATGTTGTTCAATAAAAACATACTTTAATATTTTTATAATATTAAAAACATTGTTAAGTCAACATGGCTAAAATCATTTAATTGTGTAATAATATCTGTATGAATACAAAAATAATCGTTTACCCTATTGACTGGTTATGTAATCATCGTTCATACATATGCAATGCTATTGTTAAAATAAAGTGCTTAGTGCGTGAGTACCCCCTATCTAAGTGCAAGTCTTTAAAACTATTTATGTGCAAATGTGCATGGTTATGTGCAAAATTCGTATTCGCAAGGTATAGCAGCAATTTTCTCTTATGTGTTTGACTAATGCAACTATATTGGTCTTATATAGTACCCTTTAGGTTGCTGTCACGGCAGGAAAAAGAATCCAATGCCATTAATTGATAGTACCTATCCGTTATATATAGTTGATTCCCACAAATGAGGATATACAATATTCTATATTATATAAAATCATTTCAACAGAATAAAACAGATAAATTAGTAAAAATAGCTAAAATCAGGTAATTTTAAGAAACATGATAGAAAAATATTGATGATAAATATTATAGAAAAATATTATAGAAAAATATTATTTAATAGTTGATTTTGAGTTGGTTGGAGAATTAGTTTAATTGTAAAATTCTCCCTACCTACTACAACTACATTTTTTTTATTATAAACAAAGAAATTGGTTTTCAATATTTATACAAGTTAGAGATTTGGGTGCTATGGATTAATGTCACCAGTATGGACTACTATAATTAAGTGTACATATCTTCGCTCGTGTTCAGCCCCCCTGGATGTTTTGTATCCATCTTAAGTATATATCTTGTTTCAAGGCGCCTTAGTTTTGCTTCTCTGTTGCCTCCTCTTTTGTGCGGTGGTACTGCGTCTAAAACAAAATAATTAAAGTGTTTCAGACTGCTTTTGTGTATTTCTTTATATATATATAATATGAACTATCGCTCGCAGTAAACGTTTTCCCGTACTGGCATGTGCCTGTGGCTCTCAGGTCAGACCCTCACTTGAATGGCAATTTCAGGTATTGATAACTGCAAATACTGCATTGATTTCAGTGCGATTTGCAGAGGTCGAAGTGGACGGGATCTATAGGGAACGATGTTCCCAGATTTTTTCATTTTACAAAAACATTTCCCAAACGTAGTGTCAAAAACAGCAATTCCTGAATGGCTAATGCCCAGCGGAAGGTGCCTCTGGCTGAAAGGGAAGGAGCAGGTCACCTGTACATGAAGTGAGTGGAGGGACAGACAGCTGAAGGGGAAACAAGCCTTGTCAGCAGGGTGTCTGCTACCTGAAAGAAACGTAAATATGTGCATCTGGTTCATTAGCACATCTGGAGACCGCTTGGAGCCACCATAGGTTTTAATTCATGCAGTCATGTGAAGCTTGATCAGGTGACAAAGATCTATTCTTTTTGAGAGGTATTATAAGGGTGAGTCTGGAGTGCTTCCTTAAAAAGGTTTGCACAACCTACAGTCTGATTGCATGTTACTAAAAATATACATTTTGAAAGCACTTGTTTTATCTTAAACACTTAGGGACACATATACCATTATTTCATGTAACATGACTCAGCAAGGGAACTTGCTGCGCTGATTGTGTGAAAGGGAGAGAGCAGAAATGCTCTAGATTTACAAAGATATGGAGTATTTCGGCTGTCTCCTTGCAGAATGCAGCACGCATAGAAAGAGGAAAAAATGAGGAGAAAAAAAGATTGTTCTCTGTATTACACCATCATAAAAGAGGCGTACCGATTTGATGCAATCCCCGGTTTACAAACATTTGTAAATCTGGAATTGCGTCAAACATTAATAGATGTACGGGAACACCCATGCTCTACCCATGAAACGCCTGCCAGCTCGTAACATAAGAATACAGCTCAAGCAGCTGCGTTACATTTCTTTACAAAGCCACGCAAGGCAGTGCAAATCTCCCCTTACGTGGCTTAGTAAATCTGAATTAAACAGTTTTGCTTAGCAAAACCAAAGGGGATGATGGACGGAGTGTTGAACATTGCAAGCACTCACCCCCAGTCAACTGATCTGGGTTTAATCCATCATCATTCTTTAGCTCACTCCGCCATCCCAGTTCAGACATGGCCATATGCAAATCAGTCTGACCCTGTGCCTCATGGGAACAGTCCAGCCCGAACTGCCAAGCCATGTCTTCCTGGACCGGAAACAAGCATCCTGGGACCGGCTTCGGGTTCATAACCCTCATCAGCCAGGCTATCTTGAATCCAGTGGCAAAGTGAGCAAGGGACCCACGCCTGGGCATACCCTGCCAACTTAGGGCGAACTTAGCAAAACCAAAGGGGATGATGGACGGAGTGTTGAACATTGCAAGCACTCACTCCCAGTCAACTGATCTGGGTTTAATTCATCATCATTCTTTAGCTCACTTCGCCACTCCCAGTTCAGACATGGCCATATGCAAATCAGTCTGACCCTGTGCTCATGGGAACAGTCCAGCCCGAACTGCCAAGCCATGTCTTCCTGGACCGGAAACAAGCATGCTGGGACCGGCTTCGGGTTCATAACCCTCATCAGCCAGGTTATCTTGAATCCAGTGGCAAAGTGAGCAAGGGACCCACGTCTGGGCATACCCTGCCAACTTAGGGCGAACTTAGCAAAAGCAAAGGGGATGATGGACGGAGTGTTGAACATTGCAAGCACTCACCCCCAGTCAACTGATCTGGGTTTAATCCATCATCATTCTTAGCTCACTCCGCCACCCCAGTTCAGACATGGCCATATGCAAATCAGTCTGACCCTGTGCCTCATGGGAACAGTCCAGCCCGAACTGCCAAGCCATGTCTTCCTGGACCGGAAACAAGCATCCTGGGACTGGTCTCGGGTTCATAACCCTCATCAGCCAGGCTATCTTGAATCCAGTGGTAAAGTGAGCAAGGGACCCACGTCTGGGCATACCCTGCCAACTTAGGGCTGAACTTAGCAAAACCAAAGGGATGATGGACGGAGTGTTGAACATTGCAAGCACTCACCCTCAGTCAACTGATCTGGGTTTAATCCATCATCATTCTTTAGCTCACTCCGCCACCCCAGCTTCAGACATGGCCATATCCAAATCAGTCTGACCCTGTGCCTCATGGGAACAGTCCAGCCCGAACTGCCAAGCCATTTCTTCCCTGGACCGGAAACAAGCATTCTGGGACCGGTTTCGGGTTCATAACCTCATCAGCCAGGCTATCTTGAATCCAGTGGCAAAGTGAGCAAGGGACCCACGCCTGGGCATACCCTGCCAACTTAGGGCGAACTTAGCAAAACCAAAGGGGATGATGGACGGAGTGTTGAACATTGCAAGCACTCACCCCCAGTCAACTGATCTGGGTTTAATCTATCATCATTCTTTAGCTCACTCCGCCATCCCAGTTCAGACATGGCCATATGCAAATCAGTCTGACACTGTGCCTCATGGGAACAGTCCAGCCCGAACTGCCAAGCCATGTCTTTCCTGGACCGGAAACAAGCATCCTGGGACCGGTTTTGGGTTCATAACCCTCATCAGCCAGGCTATCTTGAATCCAGTGGCAAAGTGAGCAAGGGACCCACGTCTGGGCATACGCTGCCAACTTAGGGCGAACTTAGCAAAACCAAAGGGGATGATGGACGGAGTGTTGAACATTGCAAGCACTCACCCCAGTCAACTGATCTGGGTTTAATCCATCATCATTCTTTAGCTCACTCGCCATCCCCAGTTCAGACATGGCCATATGCAAATCAGTCTGACCCTGTGCCTCATGGGAACAGTCCAGCCCGAACTGCCAAGCCATATCTTCCCTGGACCGGAAACAAGCATCCTGGGACCGGTTTCTGGTTCATAACCCTCATCAGCCAGGCTATCTTGAATCCAGTGGCAAAGTGAGGAAGGGACCACGTCTGGGCATACTCTGCCAACTTAGTGCGAACTTAGCAAAATCAAAGGGGATGATGGACGGAGTGTTGAACATTGCAGCACTCACTCCAGTCAACTGATCTGGGTTTAATCCATCATCATTCTTTAGCTCACTCCGCCACCCCAGTTCAGACATGGCCATATGCAAATCAGTCTGACCCTGTGCCTCATGGGAACAGTCCAGCCCGAATTGCCATGTCTGAACTGGGGTGGCGGAGTGAGCTAAAGAATGATGATGGATTAAACCCAGATCAGTTGACTGGGGGTGAGTGCTTGCAATGTTCAACACTCCGTCCATCATCCCCTTTGGTTTTGCTTTGTTCGCCCTAAGTTGGCAGGGTATGCCCAGACGTGGGTCCCTTTGCTCACTTTGCCACTGGATTCAAGATAGCCTGGCTGATGAGGGCTGTGAGCCCGAAACCGGTCCCAGGATGCTTGTTTCCGGTCCAGGGAAGACATGGCTTGGCAGTTCGGGCTGGACTGTTCTCATTAGGCACAGGGTCAGACTGATTTGCATATAGCCATGTCTGAACTGGGGTGGCGGAGTGAGCTAAAGAATGATGATGGATTAAACCCAGATCAGTTGACTGGGGGTGAGTGCTTGCAATGTTCAACACTCCGTCCATCATCCCCTTTGGTTTTGCTTTGTTCACCCTAAGTTGCAGGGTATGCCCAGACGTGGAACCCTTGCTCGCTTTGCCACTGGATTCAAGATAGCCTGGCTGATGAGGGCTGTGAGCCCGAAACTGGTCCAGGGAAGACATGGCTTGGCAGTTCGGGCTGGACTGTTCTCATGAGGCACAGAGTCAGACTGATTTGCATATAGCCATGTCTGAACTGGGGTGGCGGAGTGAGCTAAAGAATGATGATGGATTAAACCCAGATCAGTGGTCTGGGGGTGAGTGCTTGCAATGTTCAACACTCTGTCCATCATCCCCTTTGGTTTTGCTTTGTTCACCATAAGTTGGCAGGGTATGCCCAGACGTGGGTCCCTTGCTCACTTTGCCACTGGATTCAAGATAGCCTGGCTGATGAGGGCTGTGAGCCCGAAACCGGTCCCAGGATGCTTGTTTCCGGTCCAGGGAAGACATGGCTTGGCAGTTCGGGCTGGACTGTTCCCATGAGGCACAGGGTCAGACTGATTTGCATATAGCCATGTCTGAACTGGGGTGGCGGAGTGAGCTAAAGAATGATGATGGATTAAACCCAGATCAGTTGACTGGGGGTGAGTGCTTGCAATGTTCAACACTCCGTCCATCATCCCCTTTGGTTTTGCTTTGTTCGCCCTAAGTTGGCAGGGTATGCCCAGACGTTGGTCCCTTGCTCACTTTGCCACTGGATTCAAGATAGCCTGGCTGATGAGGGCTGTGAGCCCGAAACCGTTCCCAGGATGCTTGTTTCCGGTCCAGGGAAGACATGGCTTGGCAGTTCGGGCTGGACTGTTCCCATGAGGCACAGGGTCAGACTGATTTGCATATAGCCATGTCTGAACTGGAGTGGCGGAGTGAGCTAAAGGATGATGATGGATTAAACCCAGATCAGTTGACTGGGGGTGAGTGCTTGCAATGTTCAACACAACGTCCATAATCCCCTTTGGTTTTGCTTTGTTCGCCCTAAGTTGGCAGGGTATGCCCAGACGTGGGTCCCTTGCTCACTTTGCCACTGGATTCAAGATAGCCTGGCTGATGAGGGCTGTGAGCCCGCAACCGGTCCCAGGATGCTTGTTTCCGGTCCAGGGAAGACATGGCTTGGCAGTTCGGGCTGGACTGTTCCCATGAGGCACAGGGTCAGACTGATTTGCATATAGCCATGTCTGAACTGGGGTGGCGGAGTGAGCTAAAGAATGATGATGGATTAAACCCAGATCAGTTGACGGGGGGTGAGTGCTTGCAATGTTCAACACTCCGTCCATCATCCCCTTTGGTTTTGCTTTGTTCGCCCTAAGTTGGCAGGGTATGCCCAGACGTGGGTCCCTTGCTCACTTTGCCACTGGATTCAAGCAAGCCTGGCTGATGACGGCTGGAATGCCAGAAACCGGTCCTAGGATGCTTGTTTCCGGTCCAGGGAAGACATGGCTTGGCAGTTCGGGCTGGACTGTTCCCATGAGGCACAGGGTCAGACTGATTTGCATATGGCCATGTCTGAACTGGGGTGGTGGAGTGAGCTAAAGAATGATGATGGATTAAACCCAGATCAGTTGACTGGGGGTGAGTGTTTGATTGGCTCAAACGCTCCGTCCATCATCCCCTTTGTATCGCTTTGTTCGCCCTAAGTTGGCGGGGGTATGCCCAGACGTGGGTCCCTTGCTCACTTTGCCACTGGATTCAAGCAAGCCTGGCTGATGACGGCTGGAATGCCAGAAACCGGTCCTAGGATGCTTGTTTCCGGTCCAGGGAAGACATGGCTTGGCAGTTCGGGCTGGACTGTTCCCATGAGGCACAGGGTCAGACTGATTTGCATATGGCCATGCCTGAACTGGGGTGGTGGAGTGAGCTAAAGAATGATGATGGATTAAACCCAGATCAGTTGACTGGGGGTGAGTGTTTGATTGGCTCAAACGTTCCGTCCATCATCCCCTTTTGTATCGCTTTGTTCGCCCTAAGTTGGCGGGGGTATGCCCAGACGTGGGTCCCTTGCTCACTTTGCCACTGGATTCAAGCAAGCCTGGCTGATGACGGCTGGAATGCCAGAAACCGGTCCTAGGATGCTTGTTTCCGGTCCAGGGAAGACATGGCTTGGCAGTTCGGGCTGGACTGTTCCCATGAGGCACAGGGTCAGACTGATTTGCATATGGCCATGTCTGAACTGGGGTGGTGGAGTGAGCAAAAGAATGATGATGGATTAAACCCAGATCAGTTGACTGGGGGTGAGTGTTTGATTGGCTCAAACGCTCCGTCCATCATCCCCTTTGTATCGCTTTGTTCGCCCTAAGTTGGCGGGGTATGCCCAGACGTGGGTCCCTTGCTCACTTTGCCACTGGATTCAAGCAAGCCTGGCTGATGACGGCTGGAATGCCAGAAACCGGTCCTAGGATGCTTGTTTCCGGTCCAGGGAAGACATGGCTTGGCAGTTCGGGCTGGACTGTTCCCATGAGGCACAGGGTCAGACTGATTTGCATATGGCCATGTCTGAACTGGGGTGGTGGAGTGAGCAAAAGAATGATGATGGATTAAACCCAGATCAGTTGACTGGGGGTGAGTGTTTGATTGGCTCAAACGTTCCGTCCATCATCCCCTTTTGTATCGCTTTGTTCGCCTCTAAGTTGGCGGGGTATGCCCAGACGTGGGTCCCTTGCTCACTTTGCCACTGGATTCAAGCAAGCCTGGCTGATGACGGCTGGAATGCCAGAAACCGGTCCTAGGATGCTTGTTTCCGGTCCAGGGAAGACATGGCTTGGCAGTTCGGGCTGGACTGTTCCCATGAGGCACAGGGTCAGACTGATTTGCATATGGCCATGTCTGAACTGGGGTGGTGGAGTGAGCAAAAGAATGATGATGGATTAAACCCAGATCAGTTGACTGGGGGTGAGTGTTTGATTGGCTCAAACGCTCCGTCCATCATCCCCTTTTGTATCGCTTTGTTCGCCCTAAGTTGGCGGGGGTATGCCCAGACGTGGGTCCCTTGCTCACTTTGCCACTGGATTCAAGCAAGCCTGGCTGATGACGGCTGGAATGCCAGAAACCGGTCCTAGGATGCTTGTTTCCGGTCCAGGGAAGACATGGCTTGGCAGTTCGGGCTGGACTGTTCCCATGAGGCACAGGGTCAGACTGATTTGCATATGGCCATGTCTGAACTGGGGTGGTGGAGTGAGCTAAAGAATGATGATGGATTAAACCCAGATCAGTTGACTGGGGGTGAGTGTTTGATTGGCTCAAACGCTCCGTCCATCATCCCCTTTGTATCGCTTTGTTCGCCCTAAGTTGGCGGGGTATGCCCAGACGTGGGTCCCTTGCTCACTTTGCCACTGGATTCAAGCAAGCCTGGCTGATGACGGCTGGAATGCCAGAAACCGGTCCTAGGATGCTTGTTTCCGGTCCAGGGAAGACATGGCTTGGCAGTTCGGGCTGGACTGTTCCCATGAGGCACAGGGTCAGACTGATTTGCATATGGCCATGTCTGAACTGGGGTGGTGGAGTGAGCTAAAGAATGATGATGGATTAAACCCAGATCAGTTGACTGGGGGTGAGTGTTTGATTAGCTCAAGCGCTCCGTCCATCATCCCCTTTGGTATCGCTTTGTTCGCCCTAAGTTGGCAGGGTATGCCCAGACGTGGGTCCCTTGCTCACTTTGCCACTGGATTCAAGCTAGCCTGGCTGATGACGGCTGAATAGCCAGAAACCGGTCCCAGGATGCTTGTTTCCGGTCCAGGGAAGACATGGCTTGGCAGTTCGGGCTGGACTGTTCCCATGAGGCACAGGGTCAGACTGATTTGCATATGGCCATGTCTGAACTGGGGTGGTGGAGTGAGCTAAAGAATGATGATGGATTAAACCCAGATCAGTTGACTGGGGGTGAGTGTTTGATTAGCTCAAGCGCTCCGTCCATCATCCCCTTTGGTATCGCTTTGTTCGCCCTAAGTTGGCGGGGGTATGCCCAGACGTGGGTCCCTTGCTCACTTTGCCACTGGATTCAAGCAAGCCTGGCTGATGACGGCTGGAATGCCAGAAACCGGTCCTAGGATGCTTGTTTCCGGTCCAGGGAAGACATGGCTTGGCAGTTCGGGCTGGACTGTTCCCATGAGGCACAGGGTCAGACTGATTTGCATATGGCCATGTCTGAACTGGGGTGGTGGAGTGAGCAAAAGAATGATGATGGATTAAACCCAGATCAGTTGACTGGGGGTGAGTGTTTGATTGGCTCAAACGTTCCGTCCATCATCCCCTTTTGTATCGCTTTGTTCGCCCTAAGTTGGCGGGGTATGCCCAGACGTGGGTCCCTTGCTCACTTTGCCACTGGATTCAAGCAAGCCTGGCTGATGACGGCTGGAATGCCAGAAACCGGTCCTAGGATGCTTGTTTCCGGTCCAGGGAAGACATGGCTTGGCAGTTCGGGCTGGACTGTTCCCATGAGGCACAGGGTCAGACTGATTTGCATATGGCCATGTCTGAACTGGGGTGGTGGAGTGAGCAAAAGAATGATGATGGATTAAACCCAGATCAGTTGACTGGGGGTGAGTGTTTGATTGGCTCAAACGCTCCGTCCATCATCCCCTTTTGTATCGCTTTGTTCGCCCTAAGTTGGCGGGGGTATGCCCAGACGTGGGTCCCTTGCTCACTTTGCCACTGGATTCAAGCAAGCCTGGCTGATGACGGCTGGAATGCCAGAAACCGGTCCTAGGATGCTTGTTTCCGGTCCAGGGAAGACATGGCTTGGCAGTTCGGGCTGGACTGTTCCCATGAGGCACAGGGTCAGACTGATTTGCATATGGCCATGTCTGAACTGGGGTGGTGGAGTGAGCTAAAGAATGATGATGGATTAAACCCAGATCAGTTGACTGGGGGTGAGTGTTTGATTGGCTCAAACGCTCCGGTCCATCATCCCCTTTTGTATCGCTTTGTTCGCCCTAAGTTGGCGGGGTATGCCCAGACGTGGGTCCCTTGCTCACTTTGCCACTGGATTCAAGCAAGCCTGGCTGATGACGGCTGGAATGCCAGAAACCGGTCCTAGGATGCTTGTTTCCGGTCCAGGGAAGACATGGCTTGGCAGTTCGGGCTGGACTGTTCCCATGAGGCACAGGGTCAGACTGATTTGCATATGGCCATGTCTGAACTGGGGTGGTGGAGTGAGCTAAAGAATGATGATGGATTAAACCCAGATCAGTTGACTGGGGGTGAGTGTTTGATTGGCTCAAACGTTCCGTCCATCATCCCCTTTTGTATCGGACTGTTCCCATGAGGCACAGGGTCAGACTGATTTGCATATAGCCATGTCTGAACTGGGGTGGCGGAGTGAGCTAAAGAATGATGATGGATTAAACCCAGATCAGTTGACTGGGGGTGAGTGCTTGCAATGTTCAACACTCCGTCCATCATCCCCTTTGGTTTTGCTTAAACAGTTTTGCTGCCTTATGTCACCTTGCATGATGCAAGGACAACTCAACTGCTTAATAAAGCTGGCCTTGAATCTTTTTTTGCCTTTTGTGGCAGCTAATATTACACTGTGTGTAATATGATTTTATTATAACAGCTTACATATTGACAGTGTTTTGTGTTGCAGGATGTGACCTTGTAGCACTATAAATTCACGTCACTATTTCTTACTTCACCTACTGGACTAAATTCTGTGACCCTCCGGTTACTCACACAGAAATCTACAGTGTACGCATTAACTGAGCTTCATAAGGTGAAAGAGTGCATTTCCCACTGATTAGTTTAATGTGCATTTATTTTTCGTTTAAGGTGTGTGAGTTATATTTTAAATGAGTTATCTAAAGGGGAAAGATCAACAAAAAAGGTTTCAGAATATTTTGATTTTTTTGCAACGTCTGTGACCCCGCCTCTACACGCACTGATCCCACCCACATTTCACTCAGAATCACAGATTTCAAAGGTTTTAATGGAAATCAACTACTGGTGAATTGCACGGTTCAGGTCAGCTGCGCTTCGTCTAGCTACCTCACCAATACTCCATCCGGCCAGAAGGGAGTAGCAAACTGACCTCGAGGTCCATTTGGGGCAACAAGGGGCACGGTGGAGGTCAAGGGCAAAAGGTGGCTCGCCATAGTCTTTTTTTATTTACTGGTCATTCCACTGGACCCCACACTGATGAGGGTTGTGGGTACTGCACAAAGACAGCCTAGTCATATCGATTGTATGTATGTTTGTGTGTATGAAGTAGTGGACCTAGCCAATAGGTAGCAGAGGGTGCTACACTGTCAAAGGCTCAGATATAGCCACTGAGCTAAGGAGTGACATCAGAGGCAGCTGAGTTCTGTGAGTGGAAGTAGACTGAAACTCCCTCTCTTGTGAGATAGTGGTACATGAATGTGGGTAAATTCTGAAGGATGAAGAAGTTATGCAACCCCCCCCCCCCCATGATGTGATCTGGGTTTTTCATGCCTGACAACCAAGTCATGTTCAGGGGAGTAGCTTGGTTAGTAAGACTGGGGGGTGGGGCTGAACTTCAGATTTTCCGACAATCACGCTGGCATATCATGTTAATTATTATATGAGAAGCAGCCCATGAGGGGGGGCTTATGGGCCAGTGGAAAGGGAAAAGAGTGCAGATTGTGAGGGGTACTTAAAACACAGTATTTTGTAAAATACCTATGTTTTAAAATCTTCAAAACAGAAGAGTGTATGTGTTTTTGTCAGAGTGTGCATTTAAAAATCCCAGTTCTAATCCGACAGACACCTTACCATGCCTGACTGAAAGCTCCTGTACCCAACTTTTTACTAAATAATACATTTATTAGGGGTTGCTATACCCCAAACACCCCCCTGAAGCTACGCCCTGGGCGTGTTCCCTGGTTGCCATTGGTTTGATCTCCATTGGTTTCTGCTGCTCCAGTGGCCTTGGCTTTTTGATCCTTGATGACAATTTTGTTCAGTCAGAATCCTCTGGCATCATTGGTCCCAATCTCCTGGTTGCTGCTTTTACTAATTGGCGGGCACCCCTGAAGTTCTGGTGGTGTCGTCAAGACCCTGCAAGCACTACTCATGGCAGTGTACTGCCCACAAAATGTTGCTGGCAATGCATTCCTTTTACACTCATTAGCATAAGATTATCTCCTCAACTTCCTATATAGTTGACTTTCTTCCCAAACATGTGTACCAGGACAGCCGGAAGGGCCCAGCATTGCCACTTCATCACACAAATAGGTAGGCAGCTGCTTTGAAGGCGCTAAAACTGACGCTATGCCTTTCTGTTGAGAAGGGTGTCCTTTACACAGTGTTGTGGCAATCGATAATCTCAAATGGGGTGCCAGGTGAACATGCCATATCCCATAAACATTTTGCAGTTCAGGTGTATTTGCACCGTTTTTGTTAACACAGAAAAGAATTGAGGTGACAGGTTAAGTCAGTGTGCACATGAACTCGGAACCCTTCATATAACTTGCAGAATGATGCAAAGGGTAAGCAAAGTGCAATGCCCAGTCAGTGTGTCGGACCATGTCTCGGTTGTTTGCCTGTTGGTGATGTTTCAGCAGTGCTTAATTTGAGCAGGTGGTTTCCAGTGCTGGCACTGGCACTTAATTACCAACACCAGCACTTATGACAGCCTGCCACATGGTGGCACTGTTTGTATTAATTTGAGATGAGCACAACAGTTGTTTATCAATTCAATATACATTAAAAATGACTAATACATGAAACCTAAGCCATTCTTATAGCTTTGGGGGCCTGGAATAGTCCATATTTTAATACTTGTAGGAGTGTGTGGTCAGTAGATGTGTTTGCACTGTTATTTGCAGTGCTGGCAGGGGCAATGGGCGGTGCAAGTTACAGTGGCCTCCTGACGAGGGCCCTGGCACTTATTATTTTACATTAAGCACTGTGTTTCAGTCAGGCGCGCAACGCCCATTGGGCTCAAAGGGCTTCAGCCCCATCCCCCCAAGTCGTGTGTGGCAGCCCGGGCTGAGACAGCTTCCCGGGCACACACACAGCCACACCGAGTAATTCACAGGTCTTTAAAAGACCATTTGCTTGTTAATGAGGCCTTGTCGTTTTTTTTACCCCTTCTTAGAGCCCCTGCATCTCCACTCTGCCTACTGCTGGAAGAATTAGCCCCCCCCCCCCCCCCGAAATTTTTTCTTAGCCCCCCCCGAAATTTGGCTCTAGTTGCGCCTCTGGTTTCAGTGAGACGAAACGAGAGGAGCATGACCTTGCTTCAGCTCTGTGCATTCACCAGGGCTCTAGTCTATGTGGTACACTCCATAGCTACTTTAACAGGATTGTGTGTGTCTTGGAGAGTAACCCTAGTATCTTGGAAAGGGGCACGTGCAGTGTGTGCCCTCACGACTCGGCTCTATGATACCTCAGGCACCAGAAGCGCCTGAGGTAAGTTGAAGGGAAGGGAAGTGCCTGGTTGTGAAAGTCCTGAAGTAAAGGTCGCCATTGAAGGTTTGCAGAGGAAACAGTCATGTATTTTTGAAGCACTTTTAATCCCGTGGGAATTCAGGGGCCTTCAGTTCCCGCCAAAGGGAGTTTACAACAACGCACAGCCTCTTACCAGTTCATGTTAACCGCCATCTCACAGAAAGGAGAGACTGCACATTGACTGCTGCGAACACCCACAGCAAAGCGGGCGCACGTTTCTGCACTTCTCATTACTTTAAAGAAACTGTTAAAGGCGCCTTTTGTGTTTTTTCTTTTGAACAAGCATCCCTAAGTGGGCTCTGTCATTTTAGATTAGAGGAGGGCAATTTTCTTCGTTATATTAAATGTTTTCTGAAGCCCTTTGCCTCTCTCTTTGGGCGAATGCTGGAGTGCAAAACGCACTCTTGACCCGAAATGAACCTTTGCCTTCAACTTTCGACTGCTGAAGCCCTCCCATCAAATGGCTGCTGCGCGCTCTCTGCACCCGTGATGTCTAACGTTGGTCCACAGCGGACTGCTGGGTAACTCTTTACATGCTCTTTTCCTGCTCGAAGTTCATATATCATGTGCAGAATGATGAATAGTGTACTATGGCAGTCAGCACAACTGGAAATTTTAGTTAAAAACCCTAACATTCACAAACAAACAAGCACTGACAAAGCCAATAGGTCTCGCCTTTGAGACTTTTGGCTCTGACTTTGCATTTTTGTTTATACTGTACAGCAGGGCTGACGCTAGGCATGGGCAGTGTGGGCAGCTGCCCAGGGCCTCACACTCAGCCCACCAGCATGTGGCCCCGCACCGATCGTGTGTCCCAGGGCTTTAAGTGGGATGAAAAAACTGGGGGGTCTCTCAAAGGGGCGTGGTCAGTGTAATTAAGGGCGTGGCTTAAAAAATGTAAGCTAAAAATCTGTGTTTAGCAGAGTGTGCCGCCCGACTTGTATTTTGCTGTTCCTGTCATTGCGTCCAGATATATGATACAAGTCACATCATACCTACAAGCCAGGACTATTGGCTTTGTCAATGGTTGCTAGTTGCATAAGATAAATAAGCAGCAACTATGGCTTGTATATAATATTGAAAAAAACTTCCACTTAAAGCCCTGGTGACGCCACAACAATGTTGCTGCTCCTGAGTTTCAAAAAGTGAAGGGAAATCCAGAGAGAAATTGACTCTCTTTAAGGATTTCCCTTCCTCTACAACGCTCACCACGCGCACATCGATGTGCCTGCCTGCTGTCACTGCAGTCCGGAAAAAAAAAACGGACCGCCTGTGCCAGGGCACAAAACAGAGCCCAATAGAGACCCGTTTCGAGGCCCTCTTAAAAAAACTGCCGGTGCTCAGACCCGGTGAGACCCGGCCCACTTAAAGCCCTGGTGTGTCCTGTTGTTTCCCTGCCGATCCAACTAAAAGAAAGGTGTCTCCTTGCAATTAGGGTCCATGGGACGTCCCCTCCCCCGGGTCTCTCAGGGATGGTGTCTGGAGGCCTAGGGGACGGAGACGCTTCCTCTTGTCCCAATTGCAAGGAGACCATTCAGAGACACTGCGGGATGCCCATTGTCCAGCATTTTAGCGCCCCTGCAGTTTTAACTTTTAGCCCACAAGCAATTCTCACACCTATCGGGCTGAAGGTGTGAGAATTGCCTGTGGGCTGAAAGTTAAAACTGTGGGGGCGCTAAAATGCTGGACAATGGGCCTCCCGCAGTGTCTCTGAATGGTCTCCTTGCAAGGGGTCACTTATGTAAATTAGAGGGGCCTCGCTCGTTCTCTTTTGGCCCAGGGACCCGCAAATCCTAGAACCGGCCCTGCTGTACAGCATGGGCATTGCCAACTTTGGTAATGATTTGTAGCCATGCTGTGTAGCATCATGGCTAAGCATACTGATAAAAAAGGACTATAATACAGCCAGCGTTACTGCACTTTAAAAAAAAGTGCCTTAGCCCTGTCTGAGTCATAGTGCTTTTTAAAATTAGCTTTAGCCATACTGCAAAGCATCCACGCTGCTGTAGAGCATGGCTACAAAACATTGCCAAAACCAATAGCGCTCATATGCGAGATCTATTGGCTTTGCCAGTGCTTGTTTTAAGAAAAGCTTTAGAAATCACCTTTTCTCACCCGCCCCCATTATAGTGGCCACCACATTGTTAAGTCAGTATTTTCACAAACCATCCCTGGTTTACCTACCTGTGGTGTCTTAGTTTGGAATCCTGGGTGTGGAACTTGAGGTGCTGAAGGTCCTGGAGTTGACAGTTGAAAGGGAATGGAGCTCAAGGCAGGAGTGGATGAGGTTTTCTGTCATTAAATACTTAAACTAACCCTTATCTGTTTCTTGAAGCGTGATTTAGCAATACAAGAGTTGGTATCACTCTTCCGGCTGCCACGAGATTCAGGGTTCGGATATCTGAATTGTCTCCTTCCACCTCTGCTGGTCTGAGGCTATATTTGGGCCTACCTGTGATCCGGGTAAGATGGTGCAATCAGGTGACTCAAGTGGCATTGCTCTACAGACTGCTTGCAGAAATAATGGTACTGTGGCGGCCGTCACGGATCGGGAGTGGCAGGGCAAGAGGCGGGGGGGGTCTAAAAATAAGAAAACAAACACCTACTGTATCGCCGGGTCTCTCCTCCATCTCTCCTCGCGTCGGGAACAGAACAAGAAGTACCCAGGCTTCCCTGTCCAATCACAATGCTGCAATGCAAAGTTGTGATTTGTCTGAGCACCGTGGTTCAGCGCTCTGCCAGGGAATGGGAGCCTGGGCATGTTCTCCACTCAGGCTGTAATGCAGCCTGGGTGGAAAACATGCTAAGTGAGTATGAATGTTTGGCTAGCCCAAAATGGCAGGCCAAACATTCATGCGCACTTGGAGGGAGCAAACCACTCCTCCTCCTGCTCCTCTGTCATCGGAGCAGTCTGCCCCGCCCCGCAAAGCTGCTGGACCAGGAACAAATAAAATGATAATAACGTTGAGTTATTATCATTTGATTCTTCCTTTATTTCACTGCTAAAACGCAGTGAGGCGACGCTCCTCCGCCTTAGCGGAGGAGTCGCCACTGGTGGAACCGAAACTCGGTTTAATGGAAATGGGTGGGTTTTGTCACACTTGGAGCATGTGCCTTTCATCATCATGCGCGCGCTGCCGGATTGAGCCTCCATGCAAGGTGTGTGGCTGTCTTATATTGGCTGTGCACACTGAACATAAAATGGGCAGAAGGGCCGGTGAAGGGTAAATGGGTGGGAGGAGCTGCAGTAAAGAAAGATGTCTTCCTGATTGCAGCTTTAGAAACATATTTACTGATGTTAATAAAGACCAATGCAAACACCTGTGATGAAGTGGCCCTAACCTAGCTCGGGAGTGACTCCAACACCTTCAGTGCAACTGGCCCGTCTTGCAGACTTCGGATTCTCGCAGTGGTCAGTTCGCCCCTCATCATGCGCACAACACAGGACAAAGCACTGTCAATTCAACCGTAGTGCCATGCACCATACAAACATATACCCTGGAGACCTGCAGATAAATACAAGCATAAACATACAACACCACCCCAGGCATGACTACAAAGCATAAGTCGCTGAGCTGCATTAAAATGCATACAGCAAACATTCTGCTCTTTGATAATCTTTGCTAACCCTCACTAGGAGGGGTTGTATTTTGTTTTTTGACAATTGTAACATGTACATAGTTCATTGTGCTAAAGCCCGTTTATAGAAATCTCACAGATTATCTTAGTAGGCTATGGTTTTGATTACGCCCCCATGACCAAGCCCATGTGTGTGTGTCTGAGTGTGTGTGCACACACACACACTCACTCACTCTTTGGGTCTGCCTTCTTCTGTCATTGGTCTAAGTGTCTGAGTGTCACTCACTCTCTGCTTTCATTGATAAGAGCATAAAGATGGGCAATATGTTAGCCCACTTTAGCCACAGTTTCTATTGCCCTGTGAGTGACAGCATTTTCCAAACAATTTGTACACACTTGCCTGAAAATTAGTGTATTTCAGTGTCGGGCTGGAGGGCCAGTCCTTTAGTTTTCAATGTTATTCTTTGATAGGTCCCCTTTCCTTTCTTTCCTTCTCCTGTTTTGCTTTTATTTCATTTTTTCGTAGTGTACTGCACCTCTGCAGACAGTGCTACAGCACAGCTCACTTTCTGCTCATTTCATCCCCTGTGGCCACGGCTTCAAATCCAAGAAGTCTTCTTTGAATGGTATTGTCCATAGTGTATTATTGTTTTATTGTACCAAGATGGCCAACATGTTGCTTATAAATGTGGCATGCATGATGGAACTTTAAAACAACGATAGACTAAGTACAATACCATTGCAAGATGGTCGGCACTATCTTTAATTTGATTTTTATTGCGAGCATGCACCCACCACGGTTGGGCAGTGGCATGCTTTGCTTTTCTCCATTTTTATTCTTGCATATGTTTCTTGAGTTTGTGTGGGTTTATTGTTGAATAATAAGTGGGTGAATGCAAAAATGAGTCAGTTGGGGATGAATCAGCGAGTGTAAGTAAGTGTAACTGACAAATTGCATGTATAATGATTTGAATGCCTAAAATCACAAGAAACTGAAGAGGTACTTTTAGTTATAGGCCAGAGCTTTTGCCATTCACAATGCCTGTTTGTTTTTTCACTGTAGCAGTTGTTTAATTATTTAATTAGAACTTGGAATGCAAACAAGGCCAATTGGCTTTGCCAATGCTTGTTTCCTCCAGATGCCTATGTCTCTTACTGCCATTGCCCACTTCCTCCCAGAGGCAGCAGGCCGGACTCTGCCCTCCTTTCTGCGGTAACCTCAGGCCTTTGCAAAGAGTGAGTGGGGATAGTGTCTGGGTTGAAATCCCTTATCCCCCTGTCTATGGCAGAGACAGCTTCCTAAGGCTTCTCCCCACCGGCCGCGTGCCTGTCAAATCTGCTGCCAGCCTGAGCTGCCGCCTTGGGGAGTTTCCTTGTCTGCACAAGACTGGCAGCCTGGGCTGTTTGCCCCGTCTCTTGTCACTTCTGCTGTCAGCACTGATATGACCTGTGATCTGCATAAAGGCAGCCCAACCCTCTGCTTTACTTCAGTACAGGCTAGACCAGTCGGGGCTGCCAGGCTGTCACTGGTAGAGAAACATCATTCTCTATCCAGGTAATGGTACAACACCCACTCCTTGCCTAAGTCTTTGTAAAAAGCTGTACATCCCTAAAATATAAAGCACTGCATACCCCAGCCTTTATTTGCCTCATCCCACAGTTTTCTATATCTTGGTTACCTAAACCATCACGGTCGTCTTAACAGCATTATAGGCCCCCGGGCAAAGCAGTGCACTGGACCCTGCCTACACAACCACTCACAGGAATAAAAATGTTTAATTGAAAATTAGGGTTAAATTCTGGTCTGCAACTGCCTTGCGTGCCCATGCGTTAAGACGGCGCTGTAAACCATCCCAGTCTTGTATCATGTGGTTGAGCAGTTCTATATATATTTCCATCACAATGTGTATGCTTTTGCTCCTCCTGAAAGTTCATTGCCTGTGGTACCTGGGCATGGCCTCCCATACAGGTTCGAATCATTTGAATCTTGTTTGGCCAAAGTGTGACCTCAGAAAGCCACGTAATTGCCACATTAATGACTGCTTATTTTCAGCTGTCTCCCAGGATGCCGTTCCCATATTTGAGATACCCACAGATAGGAAGTGAGGCAGTTGCTTTTGTGCTCGGCACTTCGATGGTGCTCCAGGTTAGTGGTACACTCACAGTATGGGCATTGCTTGGTGTGCAGATTCACGGCTGTGACCATGACACTACCCGAAACATGGAAGTAGAATCAAGTGAAATTCCCCTGAGTGTAATGGGACTCTCTAGGCTTGCTGTGGTGGTAGCCATCTTAGATACATTGGGTCCAATTCACGAAGGTACCGACGTGTAGTAAAGTTACGAGTGTGGAGTCTCTGCACTCGTGGCAGAGTTTCCGCACTAGGTGCGGAATCTCCGCACTCGGGGTAGAATCCCTGCACTGGGAACTACAGTGCGGAGATTCCGCCCCAAGCGAGAAGATTCCGCATTCGTAACTTTACTACACGTAAGTATCTTAGTGAATCTGGCCCATCGAGTATAAGTTCCTTGTGGTTCATAGCGTTACTTGCTAGGCAAACATGATAGTTGTTGCATCGGGAATCCTATTGCCAGGAAACTGGAATTCATTGTACTTTCATCTAGAGTTGGCAAGGAGCTTGTTCTTAGAGAAGTATTCTGGATCAACATTAGAGATCGAGTATTTGGACTTTGATTTGCACTTTAGTATTGGAGTCATCCTATCAGTCTATACACCGGAGTTATCTTTTCTAGAATTATGAACCCTTTTGCACATATTTAAGGCAAGAGCTAGTGAATCCTTATATTGTACAGACTTTGCTTACATCCCTTGAATCATGTATGGTATTAAGATATTGCCATTGGTAGGGAAATGAATGTGAATGTGATTGTGAGTGGAAGTACAATATTATTGAGTATTCATTATGTTACAGGAGATGATCTATGTGTATCGAGAATCATTCCGATCATGGACTTGATTTCTAACTCGCAGACGATAGTTCTAAGAATGTGTATTACAGTTCAGTTTATTCCATACATTGTTTAGAAAGGTTGTTTATATCTTTCAGCTTTAGAAAGTCAAAGTGTTATCAGCATCTGCAGAGAGTGGGTTATTTAGTGACTGCTGTAAGGTAACCAAAGTATAATTTCTTGTTGTAGATATCAAGGCATCTGCAGTAGAGGTTGAGGCCAGCAGTAAGAACAGCTGAGATGAAGATATTCAGAGTCTCTGTTTCTTTCTCTTGTCTCATTCTCTTTTCCCTTGATCCACTGCCGTCTGGCATAGATATTCTTTGCATTAGCATCAGTGGGTTTAGGGAAGGGTGGATAGTAGCATCGCTCCTGTTGCCAACTTAGTTCAACTGTGACAGATTGCCTAGCCCATGTTACCATTACAACCCAAGCATTGGACTCAGAAGATTCTGTCTCAAACCCTTGATGTAGTTTCCAAGTCACAACAGAAAAGTAGTGTAATGAAATCATAGAATAAGATTTTACAGTTACTTCAATTCAAAAGAGGATTACGTTCTTTATTGAAACCAGAGAGTAAAGACCCAAGCCAGATCCCATTGCCTACAGAAACTAAGGGCTCTAATTCTCAGACATTTCAACCTCCAGTGAAGACCTTGAAGTCTTGCATGCATTCATGCAGACAAGTTCAACCTGTAATACCATTAGCAGATTAGGGAGGTTTTCTGGTGAGCTCAAAAAGTTTGCATTATTACATAATCAGTGTCAATTGCATTTCCTATGTATATCCCTGACATTTTCTGACTATCAAACTAAAGTAGCCCTTATAACATTTTATTTGAGCGGAAAGGCTGCCAGTTGGAGTATGCCATTAGTAGAGCCCATTAATCCACTGCTGTATATTTTCCCCTCATTCTGTGAGCAAATGTAAAGGGTATGTGTTGATAAATCACATGTTCTTTCTTTAGATAAGCGAATTACTGAGTTTAAAATGGGGTCATTAAGATTTAATAACTTATAGCAACACCTTTAATTGTCCGGTGGTTACAACTTTTTCTACAGAAGAAAATAGGTCTACTCTCTTTTATTAAGGGCTAGGAACTGAATAAAAAGACATATTAGCACAAGTTGTGAAACCTCCTGTGAAATGTGCAGAGTAGGGCAGGGTGAAATTTGGCGTAATTAGCGCAATTTCAGGAATGGAATATTACTCTTGTTATGCAAAATCTCCAAAATTACGCTATTATGTTACATCAAATAATGATGTGTTGTTTGCAGTAAAAATGTACTTCAAATGTCCTATTTGCAGTAAAAATGTACAGCAACCATATGGAAATAATACAAACGAAAATTTCGCATAGTTACTCAAAAGCAAATGATGCGAATTTCGCACACCCACAGTGCTGAGTTCCCTGATTTAGTGGTACATTTGGATCATTAGTTACGTCAGTGATGCTCAGAGAAAAATAAGATCATGACCAAGGTTTTCATAGCTAGCCTGACTATGTAGAAGATATACACTTAGACAGCTGTGAACTCATTCAACTAGGAATGCGAAAGGGTCCTTTGTCAAAGGAAGAAAAGGAAAGAAGACATGTACAAAGATTGTGTAAGTACTAAGGTAAATCTGGGCATTTTGATAAACATTGTAAGAATAAACCTGGGAATTCTAAAATCTAATACCAGTAATGTTACAGATAGGAACGTTAGTCGGTGGAAAACTGGATTTCTCGACAATTAAGAGAGTTGCCTTCTATAGTGAAGATAATCTGTCCGTTTCAAAATGGCTACTGCTCACTGTGCACTCTTCAGTAGTTCGTTTAGTTGCTCACCTGAAAATGACTTTGCCCAATTGACAGGATAAAATGGTTTCAGGACTCCTATATTCTGATGCCTCAGGGAAATATACGGATGTTAACTTTGTGCAATCTTGATAGTCACCTGTAATTAAGAAGAAAATTCCTGAAGAGATTATGGCAGTAAGTGTTTCAGCATTATATTTAGAGGTAAGGAGTCTGCACACACACATATTTTCTTTGATATGTCTTGGAAGTCATTACAAAAAAGCAATCTTTAGACCTGACTGATGCCCCTCAGTTTAGGGTGATTCTGGGTATGCCTTTGTTTACCTTGCATAATCCCAATATTGCCTGAGAAACAAGAACAATGAATTCTAATTATTATATGAGTTATTGTTTGATCACTAAAGAACAAGTTCACAGTCGGCCTTCAAAGTCTTTAGCCGGGATAATGTCAAGCTCATTTATTGGTTGCACAAATACCTTACCTTCTTGACTTGAGAGTTTTCACAATGTATTTGATAAGAAAAAAGCCAATGCATCACCTTCACATCAAAGTTATGACAGCAAAACTGACTAGGACCTTCGACATTTATACCTTGTAGCCAGGTATAGGCAATTACAGAATCAGAAAAAGAGTACTTTAGACAATACTTTGATGAAAATGTAGCTAATGGGTTAATTCAACCATCTCAATCCCCAACCTTCTCTTCTTTATTTTTTGTTTCCCAAAAAGGGGGAGGGTGTGCTAAGAATATGTAGTGACTATAGAGGAATCTGTAGGATTACAATCAAAACAGGTATCTGTTACAAAACACGTAGGTCCAGTTTCTTCTCCTGCCGGGGTCAGATGGTTGAAGGATGTTCTCCAGTTGGCTGATATTGATGCTTCCTGTTTAAAGGACCATTTACCTAGAAAGCCATGCCTGGAAAGTCCAATGGTCCGGCTGTAGGCTTGGATGCATTCTTAAAGCTGCTGACTGGCCAAGCGTGACGGCTTTCACGATGTTTTACTGTAGACATGCATCTCATGTCTTTTCAAATGTAGTCAACATCCTTTTCATAAGCCTAATATGAGCCTCCGCTCTTGACATAAAATGTGGGTCGTCCAAGTTTAGAAACGGAAAGTTCAAATTTACATAGACTTAGCGGAGGGCATGTAGACATAGTGGAGGGTACAAAGACACGGTGGAGAGTATTATCCCATCTCTGTTCCTGGTCAAACACATTTTCTATGTTATTTTGAGTTTTTCCCTGTTTCTTCCAGCTCTATCTACAGAATACCTCCACTTCTGTGATGAGAAGGAACATGTTTTTTTAAAGGATTGGTGTTCCCTATATTTCGGATTAAGTATGCCGTTCCTCATCCTAAATGCCCTTACTTCAGTTGGGAAAATAACTACTTTGCATCAAGAGAAATTTGTGCTCTTCAGCTTGCATCTGTATACTTTGGGACAGTACATGATTTGTTACTGTTTCTGTAGTTTTGCTTTCCAGACATGCTGGGAGTTGTAGTGAGTTTCATGTTTTTTGGAGCGACGGAGAATAAATAGCAAGAGAGAAGCATTGTAGTTGCTTCTATGTTGTTAATAAAACTAGGACTTTCCGTCAGTAACACTTGGGAAATCCACAGTACTTGGCTGCTGAACTCTGCAAACTGCCTGTTCATGGCTTTGGAGCCATGTCACTCCACCTTGCACTCAATCCATTGGTTTCTATGGCCAGGAGCATTGATTTCAAGATGCTCTCATCAAACAGAGGGTGCTCTCCGTGAATGAAAACTTACCTCATCATAGTCGACTGTCATATGGCAGATAGGGACATTGTCGACATCGCTAAGTTAGCATGAGCCCGACAACCGTGATGCTGCTTTTGCGCACGTTACTACATGGCTTTATTTTTGCAAAACTCTGTTTATGCCTTTCACATGAGAACCGTCTGCTTTCTTCGTTCTCTGCCTGTTCCTGGAGTTTAGTCTGAACACTGTGAGCAAGGTCGATAAACAATGACTCTTGTTATTCTGTTCTGGTCAGTCCCTAGCACCTAGACAAAACATGCTAACACAGCTGCTGCTGGAGACTCCCACTTTGATATTATGGGGATGCATGTTTAGGTAACACACACTTGGAGAGGGAGCTTTCCAGGGAGAAGAGCCATGTGGTTCCTATGATGTAGATATACCATCTAGGCACTACGGTATGGGGTCTGCTGACAAAGCCCAGAGATCTTCTATTATATAATAATACTTCTTCTTACCAAGGGGAGGGTGGTTAGGCCTTATAGTCCTTTATCCACTGTCTTTATATGATGACATCTACCTTTATGATATATGGCCTTGCTGCAATGCTAACTGTGTTAGTTTTATGCATTTTGCTGCTGGCTGTGGCTCGTATACTGCATTTTAGAGCACGATAGTTGAAATAAACATTTTAAACTATATTCGTGTTTCAGTCAGTTCTTATTGTGGACAGGTACGATAGTGTGAGCAAAAATGTGTGTCTTGTTACTGCGATTCCTGATAGATCTAGGAGTGTTGTGTTCTGGGGTGTCTAATCATTTGCATCTTCATGAGTGTGTAGGAGGGCGAGTGAGACACTATAGCTAGTCGGTCCTGGGTTCGTGGGCACTAAGGTGGTGGGAAGGCTTAGCCCCTATACACCGAGGTCCCATTTTCCTGCGCATAGTTCTGTGTATGTGCAGAATCCCTGCAACATGGCGCCACCAACGTTTGGTCTGGTACTTATTCACAGGACCCCTGAGTAGCCATTGGGCTTGTCCACAATACCCTCTCACCAGTTCCGGAGACGTCCGTGGTGTGAGGGCTTAGCCTCCTGTATTTGATATATATAGATTTTTCAAGCTTGAATTTTAAAAGTTTCTTCTTTCTGTTTTGGCCTCCTCTTGCGCTACAGTTCTTTGTTTACTCTTCTTATGACGGTCGCTATTGCGGCGCCCATCCGCACTGCGGTGACAGCTTACTTGGCTCAACATGCAGTCCCTAATGGAGGGGCTGATTTTATTTTTGTTGTTGAGGCGGATGCAGCATACCGCTTCGAAGTTTTCTATTCTTGGGTTACCTTTCCGGCAGTGGATGGGAATGATAATTTGTTTCACGAATATACTGCCTCCGCGGTCCCGCGGGATTATCACCCATATTGATTGCTTGAAGTTCCTTTAACAGCTTGGCAGTATACAATCTGGTTTAATGGCGCCCTACCTCACCCTGTTTCTGTGGTCCGTTTAGGCCCCTTATCAGTCGATGGGGCCACGTGGCCCATTTTGGCTGGGTTTACACCTCATCCAAATTACCTTAATGTTCCTATCGCAGAGCTGAGACAATTGCATACATTGTTGATACATATATATAGAGCTGTAATACAGTTTATGTCACGTAATATTCAGGTGGCTCCGCCTGGAGCCGCTGCTCAACCACCTGGACATGGTGGTGGTCTTGTTATTAGTCGCATCATGATTAATTCTGTGATGGGTAAACATCCCCAGAATAGGGATGATTTCCCTTACTGGCTTGCAAAAAAATTTGAGCAACTCGAAGCTGTCTTTCTACATACTTCGCCTGTGGAGAAACACAGGATCCTTACCATGAGTTTACCTAAAGGACTATTCCCAATCTGTCTGATTGCACCACCTTGGGAAAAGTATTGGCGGCAGTATATTCGCTGTGTTTTTGGCACCCCCTCCATGACTGTTCTTCCGTCTGCACTTAAAAAAGTTCAAGACGAACACGGGGCAGAGCCTGCCCTGGAGTTGGGGATGAAATTGGTGGGGGTGTTCCCTATTGTTTCCGATATGATCCTTGCTAACGTTAAGGGGGAAGCAGTTAGCTTACAGGTGCCTAGAGGCGGTTTCTGACATCGATAAACAACGTAAATTGCCAAAGAATATTGCTAAAGTATATAAATCCTTAGGGCGCAATAATCTGGGAATTAAGCCTTTTACACAAACGCAACAAAAGACCCAACCTGAGAAAGACGGACGTCCTGTCTTTCCTAAAAAGACGTGGAATAGGATTCAGCGGCAGCAACAACAGAAGCAAGGTTTGCGTGCTGGTTCACTGACACCTGAAGCTTCTGAGCGTAGAAACGATTTGCATGACCACTCTAAAATTAAGACACCGGAGAGGTTTCAAGTTCCTGATCCGCGCTCTCCTCGTTCTTTACAGGACTCATCGGATTCACAGTTCGGGGGTGGAGAGCGCCAGGATTGCAGACAAGGCGAGATCACTCAGCAACGACGTGATCCACCACGCCAGTTTGACGTAAAAGCCAAACCGGAGGGACTGCCTCCTTTTCGAGCCTGGTTTCAGAAGAAGAAAGTTGCCGCTTTGACAGCAAAGTATGCCTCAGACGGTGAGAACCCTGCTCCTCGATTGGAGATGGGCAGTGACACTCCTCAACAGTGCGGGGGAAGTTACAATAGTGCGGAAGGGCACTCCATCCTTGTCTGGAGGCGAGAGCAACTGATACGTTCATCACAGAGGAAACAGCAGATACACGGGTTGCACCCCCTGATAGGCTGTATGAGATAGTCCTCCAAATTGAAGGTGATATTAAAAGAACCATAAAGGGAGTCTTTTGGGACAATCTTACTTCCTCTTATGACATTTTGTTGGCGGAGACAGATTGGCCTCCTCCATTTGTTTTGACTTCTTCCCGAGGGGAAGATGTGATACTCCCGAGTTTTTCCCGGTACGTCTTTGAAGAGGCTAAACAAGCTTTGCATCGGAATGTGCTTTGGCCCTAGCACTGGCTGTGTATCGTAATCAGGTAGGCTGAACCGAGGATTCACCAGCACATGAAATTCCTTTACGATCTATGCCACAGCCACAGGCTCAATATCCGATCAGGCGTGAAGCAAAAGCATCCGTATCTGAAATTTTGACCCAGTTGGAATATCAGGGTGTCATTGAACGCTGTGTTTCATCCATGAATAATCCTCTTTTTCCAGTATCGAAACCGGACGGTTCATATCGTATAGTTTTGTATTACAGACATTTGAACAGTCATGTTCGTACATTTGCCGTACAAAACACACACAGCTCTGCGTTAGTGATTAATATTGTTTGTAAAAAATACAAAACAACACTGGATATTTCCAATGGTTTTTATAGTTATAATTTGGCTCCAGGTAGCCGAGACTTAACCGCATTTACCGCGGTCGGCAATCAGTGGCGCTTTACGCGTTTGCCTATGGGCTATAATAACAGTCCCGGGGCTTTTGCTGCGCGTGTGGTGTCTCTGTTACACAACATTGACCCTGATGCATTCTCATACGTCGATGACATTTATTTGACAGATGACGAATTGATCCGGCATCTTGTGTGTGTGGATCGCATCATTCTCTCTTTTGCAGACTTGGGTTACAAATTTAATTTTGCCAAGTCACACTTTGCTTGTTTGGCGGTACTCTTCTTGGGTTACGAGCTCAACAATGAAGGTAGGAGGTTAGCCCCCCACTTTCTGGAGAAGTGTGCACAATTGCAGCCTCCGTCTACATTGAAAAAATTACAATCTTTGCTGGGATTTTTTAATTTCGGGAGGACTTACATTCCTGATTATGCCCAGCGTATCAAACCGCTTTATGCATTGATGCAACCCTCTTTTTCGTCTGCCAGCTGGCTTCCGGAACATACTACGATTCTTCGGTCTTTGCAATCTGATCTGCTTGCGACCAACTTCTTACTAACACGTGATAATTCTACGGACTTGGTCATAATAATTGTGCCTGGGACAGTAGGTTTCACTTACCTAGCATTCAATGAGGGTGACACAGTACCAATTGCTTATAAATCGCATTTGTACACATCGGCGGAAATGTGCTTTCCCACAGTTGAAAATTTTTTGACAGCGTTGCAGATGGCGATTCTAAAGGAACGCTCTCTGGCGCAGGGGAAAAACATTCTTATGGTTTTGCCTGTACCTACTTTAGAAGCGGTGACAAAGGCGAGTGTTCTGAATTCTAAAGCTTTACATCCGCGTTGGATACAATGGGCGAGTTCTTTGACATTGGCTGATGTAACTTTTATCTTTGATCCCTCATTGCAGACACAGGAGTTTTTACAATATGAACATGTTCACCCTCCTCCGTTTTCGTTGCTTCCATTGGATCAGTAAAAATTTATTATCTATGCCGACGGATCCGCTCAGCCAGCCGTCGGGAATAAGCATGCTTATTCGTCGGCTTGCGCTATTGTGGCTGGCTCAATTGTAAATGGTGAATTTAAGTCTTCAATAGTACATACTCAGGTACTTGGGGATTGTACGGCTCAATTGGCAGAGCTGAGTGCTTTGATCTTAGCTCTAGAATTTGCAGATCCTGATGTGAACAAGCTTGTTGTCTGCGATTCCTACTACTGGGTGCAAGCTTTCAATGACAATTTGTTCTTTTGGTCTCAGAATGATTATCGAGACTCTAAAGGTAGCTCAATTAAGCATAAAATGCTTTGGGTCCGAGTGGGGGAACTTAAAGAACGTTTGCCGCTCACACAGGTTATTCATACTCTTGGCCATCAGCATGTGGGCAGCCAAATCTGCAGTGGCCACATGTTTAGTAGCAGCAGTTACTAGGTCCATGACTAAGATTGATAAAGATATTCTTGCTGCGATTGCTGCTACGAAGGGTGGGACAGACTCCCCACAAGGATTCCCTTCTAAGTATTCTTATCATTTGTCACCAGAGCAAGTCCCTTTTGCTATGATACTGTCCGTTGGGGATCAGCTGATTCTCAACGAGGACTGCAGACTTCCTTTGATCATAGCGGCACATGAAGGCATTGCTTCTGCACATGCCGGAGTTTCTGCGACTGTTTCCATTTTACAGCAACGTTATTGGTGGCGTGGTTTATACAAACATACCCGTAATTATGTACTGTCTTGTGACATTTGTCAACAGTTTAAACCATCTATGGTTGCACGTCCACCACATACGCAGCTATACATTTCTAATCAACCGTTTGGTTGTATTTATCTTGATCACTGCGGTCCTTTGACTTCCGACACTGCATATAAACATATTTTAGTTGCAGTTGATTCGTGCACTAGATTCCTTTGGGTTTGGCCATAGCGCAGTGCTGACACTCGAAATATCATTAGAGATTTCGTGTCTTTGTCGGGACTTTTGCTTGTGACACCTTCCATTCTGACCAAGGTCCTGCGTTTGCCTCTAAGGCGTGCAAGGACGCAATGAGGTCTTTGGGGGTGCTGGTGCAGTTTTCGTCTCCATACAGGCCTGAGGGCAAGCGAATGAACCGTGATTTAAAGCAATCTTTGACAACTAGAGTCTTAGGCACTGGCAGGGGTTGGCTAACTCATTTGTATGGGGTTCAACATGCACTAAATAATCTCCCAAGAAGATCTCTGGGTGGGCGGACCCCATACGAAATGCTCTTTGGCATTAAAATGTTTGTGCCAGACCTTGATGGTCTAGACGTTGTGGCGGCTGCCACAACGTTTGACGTAGATAACCATTCCGCTATGTTGCAGGAACTACAAAAGACCCGTGACAGACTGGCTAATGATCATTTACCCTCGTCCACTGAAGCGGCGGTGCTGATTCCTGTTACTGGCTGGCTTCCTAAAGTTGGTGATCTGGTACGAGAAAAGCTGGAGAACAAAAAAGAATTTGGTCCCTCTTATTGTGCACTTGTCCCAGTTCTTGGATTGAAGGGTACTCGTACAGTAATTTTACCTCCTTTGCCTGGCCGCAAGGATAACAGATTTATTTTGATTGACAATGTCAAGCTACACCATATGGCCGATACTGAATAGTGTGACTCCCAGTATTCCAAGCCAAGCTGTTTCACTGCATCTGATGGCTTCAACTTCTAAGACAAGTACCCACATTATGGAGAGGGAGTTGGACACTTCTGTTGACTTCTTGCCTGTTGTACCTTCATCTTGCTCCATTGCAGACGTTGAGTATGATTCTCCTCCTATTGAGGTCCTCGTTCCTGACAGTGCTATACATCATCCATCTGATGCTGCACAGCCTCCAATGTTGAGCTTGGGAGCAAGCGGTTATTACATGCATCTTACAAGTTTCTCTTACGATTCATCTTCTTCGTCCCCATCTGTGTCAACTCCACCCACGCGTACCAGTCTTTTCATTACCTGGTTCAAAAAGACTTATCTAGTCCCACCCTGGACATACATCTGGATGGTGCTCACCCTTATCTTCCTTTTCATGTGGATTGGGTTTGTGACAGTGTTCTTCTTGCTCATCAATGGTCATTATTTCCCAGAACGCTCTGCTGTGAAGTTGGTTGATGGAGTTCTGGCTCCCCATACATCGTCCCATATCATGAAACGTGATCTAGCCCTCGTGAACATTTTGGCTTTCCCTGTTGCTGATGGTTACGTTCGGGACAAAGTTGCATTCGATATCCATGGTCTGACGGAGGTCCTGAACATTCCACACGTGTTCCGCGTTTCACTAGGAGATGTGGTGTCACAGGACATACACTGAGACAACTGGGATGTTCAGGCAGTTCATTCATTGTTTTCTGATTTAAAATATTATGCTGCTTTTGATGCTGAAGATTTGTATTTGAATTCGGCCAATTATGCAGATTTATTCTGTTACCAACTATATGGCCATCATTTCTTGCATAAAACAAACATGTTAAGACCGATTTTTAATTTTACCCAGTGGGAGCATTGTCCGACTCCTTTACAGGGGAGTTCTAATACTCTCTGGAGTAGGTTCACATACTTTTCAGATTTCAATGCGTCCAATCCAGAGTCCTATTTCTATAAGTTAAAATTGCCATCTCAATCTAAATTCATGTTGACTCACACAAAATTGATTTATTCTAATTCCTTTAGGACTGATTTGGCTTTACATGGTTATGAACACTGGAAAGAAACCATTGATTTGAAATCCATTTGGGGCACTAAAGATTGGCACGTCCAAAGTGCTGAAGCTTTGCATCGTGCGTGTCTGATTCCGACTCAAATTTTGTTTTTAAATGACACGGTGCAGCAAACTACCTGTTTTGGTTTGGCTACAGCCAAAAATTTGAACTTTCCTTCCTTCCTTGGCTGAATATGATACATGGCGTACACACACCAATCATACGGTTGATGTACTGCTTGCCCTGTTCAGAAATGGTAGTATAAATGTTTCTGACGTCGACCCTTTGGGATGCTTGTTGTGGCCATCAAGTTCAAATGCATGGCAACTGCGTTTTCTTAATGCAACGACAGGTTTCACACAAACTAGACCTGATCCACGTTTCCCACATTCTCATTCAGTCACCACATATTCTGTGGGGAAATTGTGTCAGCAATAGTTGGGACACTCCACGCTGTCATCCGTGAAACTCCACCTGTCCCTTTTGTCGGGTGACATAAATTTGGCTGATTTTATTTTAGGACCAAAATCACCTAGATCTAAACAATTTATTTATGAAGCATATAATGAATTGTGGAAACTATCGCAGATGGAAGCTGCAGTACGTCTGCGCCAAATTGACCAAGCTAATTTGGAAAAAGTTCTTGCAGTAGTAGATAACAGCATTAATACATTATCTTCCCATATTTACACCTGTGATAATATTGTGTCCTCTGTTATTGATATTGTACAGAATGATGTATCTGTGTTGTATCATGGTCAGAATCAAATACTCTCTGTAATGCAATTTGCCTGGATGTTACAAACGCTCAAAATGGGAAAATTTCCTTGGGATTATTTGAATGCTTCTGCACTGTTTTTACCATTTAATTTGACTGATAAACAGAAATGTATGTCCATGAAAGATGCAACTTACACACTGTTACATATAGAACAATTAGAACAGTTGCCTTTTTCTGTGGCTGAGACGGGTTCAGCTGTTTGGTTAATACATGGAGTTATTTCACTGCGCTTCTCAATATTTCAATTCATATCTTGTATGAAACACTTCCCGGTTGGCCGCTTTGAGCCCCTAGGAAGTGCTTTTATCCATGAATTGTGGTCCTTGCCTTTCACCTACAGATGTCAGCGCGCGGATAAGGAGGTTTTCCTAACAGGGGAGGATTGCGATTTCACAGTAGGACATTCCCTAGTTTGTAAACAGGTTAAATTGCACGGCGCCTGTAACGTGTCGGCACCTAATCTGGCTTGTTTTTTTAGAGGAACGCCAGTCCCAGCTATTATTCCCGCGCTCACTTTGCTTTCAAATGGCAGTTTCTTATTTTGATTAACCACGACTGCTGTGGCTTACGGGCCGGCAGCCTGTATATAGTAACGGTTTCGCAACGTGTTACTTGTTGCAGCAATGTCCTTTTTCCACCCCGCATGGGATTGTAGATAGTTTGCTTTGGCCTTCCATTCCAACTTTGAAAAAAGATTTCAATAAACTAAGCAGACTCAAAGCGCTATTGTTTCAACTAGAAGTGGCTCTCACATCAGCGCGAGAGACCTTCGAATTGCAGGTGGCGAGAACCGCTAGTGAGATACACTCAATACTAAACACCAATTTCCCACTCCATTTTGGAGAATGAATACACCAAATATTTAATGCGTCTGATACTGAAGGCCTTGCTAATTTTTTTTAACTTGTGGGATCCGACCTTGTGTCCTCTTTTCAGACGATTTTTGGAGTAATACCGGCCTTTATTCATTCTAATTTTTCCAGCCCGTTCGGAGGGTTTCCATTGATCCTCTTGCTGGCGTGTGGCGTGCTGGTACTTCTGCTCCTGTTATGCAATGGTTGCCCATATTGTGGTACTGCACAGACCCGGCCAATTGCAACTGTACCGTGATCGAATGCAACAACTGTTTGGATGTTTGCCATTGGCGACACTTGGTGTGAGTTATGGACTTACTTTCTGCTTCGCCTACTTTACTTGCGTGCAACCTGTGTTCTATTGCAGACGGTGCCCTTTCTATTGGGCCTTGGACATATGCCTCTCCAATGTGTCCGGTACTGACCCGGATGATGATCTGTTGATGGGTCCATGACCAGGCCTGCTCTGGGGACGGCCGTTTGATGCGTGCGGCTGCACTTGGAGTGTTGGCAGACTGGAATACCTGTGAGGCTGCACAGCGCCTCTTGAACCGGATTTTCATTGAGTATCACGCAAGTTGCCCGGATATGCTCCTGGAGGCATTGATTATGAGGAGCACGTATGTTCATTCGAACTGCTCAACTAGATGGCATCCCTCTTTGCTATGAATGACAGGGATGACCTTTTGGAATGACTTGCATTCACGTAATCTGATTAATTTTTCGGACTTGCCTTAATAATGTCTACTCTGGAATTTTTGACATTTTCCAATTTGGCCCTTTTTCCAAGCATTTTGCTTCCGCTTATCGTTGCATTCTGTTTTTTCTATCTGCTACGACCTGGCCAAGGGGAGGGAGTCACATGGCCGATAGGGACATTTTCGACATCGCTAAGTTAGCATGAGCCCGACAACTATGTTGCTGCTTTTGCGCATGTTACTACATGGCTTTGTTTTTGCTACACTCTGTTTATGCCTTTCACATGAGAACCGTCTGCTTTGTTCGTTCTCTGCCTGTTCCTGGAGTTTAGTGTGAACACTGTGAGCAAGGTCGATAAACAATGCCCCTTGTTATTCTGTTCTGGTCAGTCCCTAGCACCTAGACAAAACATGCTAACACAGCTGCTGCTGGAGACTCCCACTTTGATATTATGGGGATGCATGTTTTGGAAACACACACTTGGAGAGGGAGCTTTCCAGGGAGAAGAGCCATGCGGTTCCTATGATGTAGATATACCATCTAGGCAGTACGGTATGGGGTCTGCTGACAAAGCACAGAGATCTTCTATTATATAATAATAATTCTTCTTACCAAGGGCAGGGTGGTCAGGCCTTATAGTCCTTTATCCACTGTCTTTATATGATGACATCTCTCTTTATGATATATGGCCTTGCTGCAATGCTAACTGTGTTAGTTTTATGCATTTTGCTGCTGGTTGTGGCTCGTATACTGCGTTTTAGAGCACGATAGTTGAAATAAACATTTTAAACTATATTCGTGTTTCAGTCAGTTCTTATTGTGGACAGGTACAAGAGTGTGAGCGAAAAGGTGTGTCTTGTTACAGCGATTCCTGAGAGATCTAGGAGTGTTGTGTTCTGGGGTGTCTAATCATTTGCATCTTCATGAGTGTGTAGGAGGGCGAGTGAGACACTGTAGCTAGTCGGTCCTGGGCACTAAGGTGGTGGAAAGGCTTAGCCCCTATACACCGAGGTCCCATTTTCCTGCGCATAGTTCTGTGTAAGTGCAGAATCCCTGTAACACGACAAAAACCAATGAAACTATTATTAGCCCCCTACTAAAAGCACTACAAACACAAAGGTCCATCATGAAGGTAGGTCTTCTTCTGCGCTGTCCCCATAACTGTGGAAGGTATTAGATATCTCCCTGAGATCCACTCCTTTTCAAAAATGCCGAAAACCGTGTTATTTCCAGGTATTCTCTCGTGTTTGTGTTACAGTGGAGGCAGGGAGCCTTAAGGACAGACGTGAGCTAAAAAAAAACAACTTAAAAATGAATGTTTATCATAACATAACAGGCTTTCTCCATTCTTATTCAGTGAATAGGCAGCAGTATTGTGATTACCTGCATTATTTTGGACAGAATCTGGAAACACAACCACTCCAGATGTATTTCTTGGTCCTCTTGCGAGCTAGAGTACTATTAAATTGGAGAACAGCAACATGTGTTATCTGAAGTGCTTAAAAACAGGGGACGCCCAGTATTAGTGCTGTATAAAATACATTACTGCTAGTAGTAGTATTAGTTGCAAGGAAATGCCTCTTTTTGCATGATCACCCCCAAGTTTTTGGACTGATGCTGTTGTTTTTTGACTCTGAGGGTACACTGCAAAGCAGACCTCAGTACCAGTGCTCTGACCCTTAAAAGGTATATGTCATTCTCTCACCCACATCGCCATAGGTTAACTTACTTATAAGTCCCTAGTATATTCTACCAGGGGTACCCAGGGCCTGTACGTTAAAGTGTCTCTTGTGGACTGCAGCCCGTATTGTGCCACCACGTGCGTGACAAAGCATATAGTGACTTCCAGCCTGCCATTGCTGGCTTCTAGAGCAGTTTTTCACTGCAAGCTCGACTTTTCCATTTAAAGTAATGGTAAAACCTAGACCTTCTTTTGGAATATTTGTAAGGTACCCTTAAGGCAGCCCTACTGAGCACACTGAGCATTAAAGACAGGGTGCATTATTTTTAAAAGTTGGATGTGTAGTTCTTTAACTTTACATGTCCTGTCAGTAAAAACCCTGTGTTGTCGTTTTATTGTGGAAAGGCTGGTAGCCCCATTGGCGAGTACAGAGTTGCAAGCTGACAACACAGCAATGCTAACTTCTGAATGGGACTACTAAATATGATACTTCAAGGTATCAAAAGTATCATTGTAGTAAACCTGACTTGATGCTCAAGTCAAATTTAATGTAACTTTACACAAATGGCAACATAAGTAGCCACTTTGTTGCCAAGGCTTCCAGTGACCATTTATGGTTGCTGGCCATGAGACAGCCTTTTGCACTCCTTCTGGGGAGGTGTGAACGACTCTCAGGAAGGAACGCAAAGGGCCTGCTGCTGGAAGAGTTGTGGCCTCCCTGGCATGAAGGCCAAACAGGGTGTGACCCCAAAAGGTGAGCTTCAAAGGGGAAGCTGCCTTTTTTAATGCAAATGATGGATGCACATGAGAGGGGCTGCCCTTTTGTTCTTGCAGACAGGTTGGCGTTGAGAACGGAGAGGGGCAACCTGTGGCCAAAACTGTTTCTTCTGTGCGCGTAGCCCTCAGGTAGCCATTCCTCTTGGATGGGGTAGGGAGCTCCACACACTAAGAGAAGGGTTCTGCCATGTTGGAAGTGACAGAATGGTGCATTCTGGGCTAGCTGGAGGTTGTACTTTACAGGAAGTCGTCACAAGCCGGAAGGGGACCTGTTAGCCCTTTGGCTAGTAGTCGCCACATCCCCAAGAGCACAAACTGGGATTAAAAGCGGCACTCCTGGCACCCAGACCTCAAATCACGTCTATACTGAAGAGTGGACCAAAGTAGGATGCCCTGCTGTTCCCTTGACCCAGTAAAGAGAGGCTGCACCAAGACTGGACTGTACCTGCTGCTCCTTGGGCTAGCAAATAGAGGAATGTGCCTCTTGTGCCCTGCTAGATGAAAATTCGATGCTGAGCCCCAGACAGAAGTGACTCCAAGAGTCAGTTGACTGACTTCCTGTTACAGCTACAGGGCCACAAAAGCTGAAAAAGCCTGCTATGATGAGTTGGTAGCCAAGATCACCTGACTGCCAATGTGCAGCTTGGGAGACCGAGACCTACTCTTGACCCTTTACAGTGGCACCGAGGCTGCTGGACTCGGGAGAGTCGTCGGAGTCTAGATAAGGGGAACCGCTGATTTCTCCGTACCCAGAGACTAATGCGAACAGGTTTTTGGTTGGACTTCAACTGGACTTTGAGGAAAGCCACCCCACCATGTTTGTGGACCAAGGAGTAGCCCAGGAAGGCCCTATCATAGGATCAGCACTCCCAGCATCCTGTATCCCTTGCATCAAGACCACTCCCGTGAAGTCTATGACAGTTCGCCCATAGAATCTGAAACTGAACTGGAGGCTGTTTTGACTTGAGGAGACTGTCCAACTGTACCTCTTTGGTCCCTGTGAACTACTCCATGCCGGAGTTGGTCACCCAAAGTGGGCCGGAGTAGTAGGTTACAACTTTATAAAGATTTTAAAAGGTTTGCAAAGTTGACCGCGAGCATGGTCCATTACAATGATTTATTGCACTAAATGAAAAAGCAGAGATTTATTGTTCCTTTGAAAATCCAAATCTCCGGGAACCCTCTGTTGGTTTTTTGTCATTGAAATGTCTATTTAAAGATAAAAATACAACCTATTTTCATAAGTTGGTGTCAGATTTTTACTGAGTCTTGTCTCTTTCTTATTCAACAGTTTTGGAACTTCCTAATGCTTTACACTTGTTCCTTTGACTGCTCAGAGACACAGCTACCCAGAGTTGAGTTAAGGTTTTTCTAACAAATTTGACTGGATCCAATACAGGTAGTGAGTTTATTACACAGTGAGGTCTCACAGCCACACCAAATAATAAACCAGTTTTCTCACAGTTAACATGATGATTAGTGTTATTGTATGACAACCTGACCCTGGGCCTTCCTCAGGAACATTGGTTGCCATAAGAAGGAGGGGATTTCTCAACCCATCACAACCTTCACTGACCTTGAAAAGGTGGTTCCAGAAGTAACTAGCCAAGGGCAAGCTCAGGCTCTTACAATTCAAAGTGGAAACGTGTACCACCAGGAATATTCTACCAGGACTGGACATCAGATCAAGTGTCTCCTGGTTTGCTATTGGCCATTAGACAAAGAAGATCCTTTCTTTTCTCCATGGTTGTAGTTGGTTCCTCCTGGGCTCACGACGAGCACCTTTGTTCACCTTGGCATCTTCCCATCCCTCGTATACTGCTTCTTGCAAGATCCGTTTCTAATGGCCAAATACACAAAATACCCTCCTCCACTTGTGTAGACAATGTTATGCTCTTTAGTGGAACTATTGTAGAAAACAGAATACAGGTTAATTTTTCTTAAATTTCTTTGTTTTTTGAAGCTCTATGTAGAACGAACTTCGTGCAAGGCAGCCGCAGTCCGTGCAGGTAAGAGCAGTGGGGCGGTGGGGCCGGGTGGAGGGGGATTTCGAGGGACGATGCCGAGGGAAAATTAAATAAATAATTAATTTTCCCTCTGCATCGTCCCTCAAAATCCTCCCCCACGCAGCCCCACCGCTGTTACCTGCACGGACCGTGGCTGGTGCAAGGGCACTTGAGCTCTATACAGCAGAACCATAGAAGGGCACATTAAGAGATATGCTCAGAAACACAGAACGTTGAGCCAAAGTCGAGATTTCATCCTGGTTCCCCAGGTCCAAGGTCTGCTAGTCTAGCCTGTAGGCCACATCTGTCAGCAAAAATCTTGTATGTCAACAATGGGCAAGTTGTTTTCTTTCCTATACAATGTGCTGAAAATGTCGATAAACAGATGCATACTGCATTTCCGTCCTGTTCTGGAACACCAACTAAATTGTCATGTCAATATTGGATTAGTGATGATAGTGTCTTAGTCAATCTCATGGATATCTGTGAAATGCTGCTCCTAGCTGCAAAAGGCCTTCTTCCAGCCCATTACTCCACCAAATTAATGTAGGAATTCCCAAACTGCTCCATGCTCTACTTGAATGCACTGCCCCCCCCCCCCCGACAAAAGCTGCCCCTCCGTACGCATCCTTGCTTCCTTTTAAAGGCTGTTTGTTATTTCCACTTTTCCACTTGAACAAAGAGGTCATATTGCCAGCGTTTTTACTGATGCATTGTTCTGCTGCCAACAGTTGTCACGATGATTACTGTGTGCCTCTTGTACTAAATAAAGATTATTTAAAAAATAGACAAGAATATATATTTGATGCAACTCTTGGACAATGAGCAGTTCGGTATCTATAGGGCCACCACCCTAAGTTATTCAAGTTGGTTTCTAGAGCTGGGAGGCATGGCCCACCACTGTGAGTGAAAAGTGGCGCTTGTTACTGACCTGGGTTGCTTCTCTTGTGTATGTAGTCCCTTTGTTGCTCTGTTGCCTGCCCTCAAGGCCTTCAAATCAGCAATAATCTAATTAGCAAATTCTAGCAGGTTCTCTCTGCACTGATTACCTAAAACTGTCACGTGTGCTGGAACATCCAGTCGCACCCAATTCATCAGTCCTCTCTCTAGCTTGTCCCATCCATCCCAAAAACGCCATAATGCACTGATAAAAACAATAGACGTCCTATTCCATTCAACACATTAGAGTGTACCCTTCACAGTCCATCAGAATCCATGTTGGAGAAAACCGTTCACCAGTGAGTGACTGACACACCCACACATGCACACACACACACACGCTCAGACACTCACACACTCACACACACACACACACACCAGACGCTCCCTGAAATTTAAGGATGGAATCGCGGATCCAAACCTAGACTGTATCGGCCCGGACTGTTACAACCGATATTAGGACATGCGTTTACGGGTGAATGCTGACATTGTGCTAGGCTTTTCCCTGTAATATCAGGCCCTGATAAGGATGCATCCTAGAAGAGGAGGGTTAATGTAAGCTATTTGGTATGCTGGCTTCTCACAGGCTTTACTGGCCCATATCATGAAACAGGTTGATTGTCATATAATGTGTATGGACACCAGGGTCTAGGGGCCCCATTGAGCTCTTTGGTGATGCTAAGGTCTGCCAGGAAAATGACTAAGCCTGATATCTTGGGATCCGTCAGCCACAGTCAAAACTGTATTATGCCTGTGAGTCCCTACTAGCTTGGAGTTCCCTTTGGAAGTGTGGGACCCTGTGTATCGTCAACCCTCTTCACAGCGCATCAGGAAATTGAATGGAATGCAATCACTGTCCACAGACAAAGGGCCTTTCAGTAAGGGTGGAGGTCTTCCCTGAGGGAAAGTCAAATATTTTTTTAGAGGTACAGGGTTGCGCAAGGGCAGGTTTAATGGTACTCCTTCTCTGATCCCCTGATCCTGGGGATTCCTTCATCCTCCGGCAACTTTTTCAGCACTGCATGCAGTAGATAGTCTCATTCAACAGTGCTGCACCGCATCTTGTTCTTCATAGTTGGGAAAGCAATATCCCACAGAAGTTCTGTTCCATGGGCTAATCCAAACTAGTGCAGTACTACTTATAGAGGTTGCCACATCTTCATCTACTGGGCCCCATGGTCCAGGATTTGGTCTGTTTCTTGCTGTTGGGCAGGAAGTCTGTTACCAATAATTGATGGTGCTTTCTTCAAAATTATTGGCTGGGGCAAAGCCAGATTCAAATACTTCCTACTGAGTGTAGAAGCAACGAGCAATTACACCGGTTTCTGCAGGAATTAGAGAATCTCTAGGTATTTTTGTGTATTCTGCCCTCAAAGCCGGACATCTCACAAATATATTAGTAGGAAGCACGTTGTTGTTGATGCTAGCAGTTCATAGTGAACAAAGGGGCACTTTTTGCAAAATACTCAATCTCTCACGCACACCCTTAGATGTAAAGTTTCCTAGCATGCACAGACTCCATTTTGCAGACCTGTGCACGGAGGCAAACACCTGAATGTGCTTGCGGTCAGGACGTAGCTTGGTCAGTAAGATTAAGGAGTGCAAGCTTCAGATTTCCCGACAAACACACTGACATATAATGTTAAAATGCATTATATGATAAGCAAGGCACATGAAATGGGCTTAAGAGGCAGTGGAAAGGGACAGAAATGAGGATTGGTAGGAGTACTAAGTGAGAGAAACACAATATTTTGTAAAATAATCAACATTTTTTAGGGCTTTCAAAACAGAGATGAGAGAGAGCGCGTGTGCGTGTGCGTGTCTGTGTGTGTGTGTGTGTGTGTGTAAAAATCCCAGATGAAATCCCCATAACCAACTGAAAGCACCTGTACCCAACTACTCATCTCAGAAAACACATTTCTTGGGGGGTGGTACCACCCCACCCCCCATGAAATTACGCCCCTGCTTCCGGTATGAGAAAAAGTTTGATTACTAAGGTAGCCATTATAGGTGGTGGAGTAGGCAGCACACCAACCACTTTGGTGCAATCCGGCCGCCAGCCACGTGCCACCGATTACCGCCCATCTCACAGCCCTCTGACCCAGCCTCTGCGGATGCTGGGCTGGGGCCAGGCACGCGGCATGTGTCGGGATATGTTCTCTGTCTTGGCAGCCGGTGTCAGGCCGTCGGAACTGCGTGATCAGGAGGGCGGGACGTAACATTTTCGGCTCTGAGGTGAGCTATTGATCGGCTCGTCTGCCTTCATGCATTCTAGTGGGTCTATCGGAATGTTTGTATTCATACAGGAGAGCAGAGGGGAGGCGGGGGAGACTAGTGAGTGATAGGGAAGGTGAGGAGAGGGGAGGCGCGAAACAAGAGGCTTGACGGGAGGAAGGAAAGGTGAGAAGAGTCTAGAAGGAAGAGATGGGTGGGAGCAGGGCACAAGTCCTATAAAAAGAAGTGGGGGGACTGACCAAGTCAGACACTATGCAAGTGACATCATGATGCGTGCCATGACGTCACGACATAGCGCTTTAAAAGAAATAAAATAATGCTATTTAAATTATTTGTGTAAATACTGGGACAGACCACCCCATCTGACAGTCTTACAGTGTCTGGACTTATATAGAGAGACAGAACAAAGGTAAAAGCTGCCTCTCTTAAGTACATGTGAAGAGATAACAAGCTGTATGCCTTTGTTTCCCTCTGTGGCATTTACATTTAAGTGTGAGGTTCCAGGCGGCCCCCAGTCAACATATGCAAACAAAAGGAGGCCGGATGGCCCCTTAACTTCGTCCCAGCTGGAGCTGAAAAAAAGCCCCCTCGCTGCCTGCACGTTGCTGCTGGGAATGGAAAGCAGACAACGTGCAGGCGCTGCTGAACCTGTCCCGGTGTCTTACACTGGGACAAGTTCAACATATTTCTGTGGGGCCCAACTTCCTGGCAGGGAGGACGGCGTCCACTCTGTGAAAATAGTGGGTGGACGCCATGTACCTGCGTGTACCCCCGACTCGTGCCCTGGGTGGGAGAAAGAGAGGTTGGAGGGAAAGGTGAGGAGAAGCATGAAGTAAGAGCTATGAGTAAAGAACGGCCGTTAGGACAGGTGAAAAGAGTCAAGAACAGTGGGACGGAGAGACAAAGAGACAGGAAGGAAAGGTGAGTATACATATGAAACAAGCAGTGGATGGGGAGAGAAAGACGTTCAGGCAGGCAAGGTGGGGGACATGAAACAAGGGTGGGTTGAAGGAGAGGATTTAGTTAGGGAAGACGCGAGGAATATGTCCAGGAAGTGAGGGATGGGAGAAGATGCTGTGGATGAGGGGCAAAGAAAGAGAGGGAAAGTGAGAAAAAAGAGAGAAATTTAAGAGGGGAGTGAAAGAGTGGCTAGGGAATGTAGACGTGTGGGAAACATTTGGCAAGTGGTATGAAAGAGAGGACAAGGGCACGTGGGAGTGGGGAGAGGCATTTAGGAAAGGAAAGCGAGCAGGAGGCGGTATGGACAGAGTAACAGGTTTGGTGTCTTCTCGAAAAGAAGGTGAGGTGACACTGGGAACAAGTGAGGGATGAGAAGGCGCAGGCAAGAAAGTGAAGCGGGTGGTATGTTCAGGAAATGTGCGATGAAGGACAAGAAAGAGGTGAGGGGTCGGGGAAAGACCTTTAGGAGGGCAAGGAGATATGAAGCCAAAGAACCAAAGGCGAGTTAAAGAAAATCTGCCCCCACACCCGTTTAAAATCTGAAAATGGTCATTAACAAAAGAAAATCTAGCTGTGAGTCACAGAACTGGGCAACGTGGGGCTTTCCCCGTGGCGGACTGGCCAGTCGGGCAAGCGGGCAACCCCCCAGGAGGCCGGTTTTTACACTTGGAGGCCGTTTTCTGCCTCCAGGAGTGGTGGTGCACGTTACGCAGTCCCCGCGGGAGGCAACTTAAAAGGGTTGGTCTGGTTGTAGCCGCATTAGCAGTCTGCACATGGGGCCTGAATTGATCATTTTTGCCAGGGCTGTTTTAAGTTCCAAGTCCGGCCCTGGATTCCCCCTGCACCCCAAATAGGCATAAGCAACACAAGGAGAGGCAAGACATAAATGTGTCGGTTTTCGTAGACAGGGCTTCAGTGGAGGTCACTTGATGAAACTGAAACATAGGAGTTACACAGGTGCAGGATTCTGAGGTCATTGGAAAGTATGCAGATGATCTTTAGATACAGATGTGTAAACTCTTGCCACCAAACAAGCTAATCAGAAATGTCTTGTTTCAGAAACCAATGATGGAAACAGAACTTACACGTAATATACAGGTTCAACGTGAAGGCATGTTTAGGATTTAGCAGAAAGATGGCTTACATGTACACCAAAGCACATTTTTAAAACCTCACATGTGGGACAAATTTATCAAGGGAAGTGGGCAAGATGTGTGGGAGGAAGGTGGATCGAGACATTTTGTAAAAAGCAGAGGATAGGAAACATGAGAATTGTGGAAGAAACATTTTGGAAGGGAAGCAAGAACAGGAAACATGCAAGGAATTGACAAGAGACGTTTGGGCAGCCAAGTTGAGGCGGGGCAATGAAAAAAGTGGGGGAAGTGGAGTGATATTGAGGAAAGACGGTAAAGATGAATCAGGGAAACAAGTGGATTATGAGAGGAGAGACAATTATGAATGACAGGAGATGGCCCCGGTTAAGTGAGCGATAGGCGGAGAATCACCTTTCTGAAAGTATCCGTCACTCTTGTGCATGTTCACACACACTCACAACACACACACACACATGTGTGCACGTACACACACACCTCTCTCTCCAGTGAGCACCAAATATCCCTTTTTTGTGCTCCTGCACAAACATCTCCTTCAAATTTCCTAGTTTAAAGCACCTCCAGGTTGCACATAAAGTCAACAGCTTAAGTGGAGAAGATACAGCTCTACTCGTGTTACTGCACCCGTCAGCACTCTTTCAGCATCCTGATCCAGAGATGGAGGAAGACACTTGCAGAGTTTGAAAAATAAGCCATTCCTTTTATAAAGGGTGGAAATATTGAATTCAATGTTCAATTCTGAGATTTTTTAGATATGTGTTTCGGTTTCCTCTAGTATTTTTTTTTCATTTTCCTTTTTAACAGTACTTTACAAACCAGGATTGGCAAATCCAAAAGCTGGCCACCCGCATTATTAATTGAAGACCTGCTGGCTTTGCCAGTGCTTGTTTAAGAGAGGGACTACCATACCTCTTAGCTAAGGCCAACAGAGCTGGGGGGATATTCACAAGAACGTGCGCTAAATACCTCCAAAAAATGTTAACGCAACTTTACACATCGCAGTCTATCGCGGGAAAAAAAACCCGTGTTAACGTGGATTTCACAACACGGCGGTACCATGCGATAGTCTCCCGAAAACGCGGACAATGTCCGCGATACAACCACCGCAACGGAGATAAAAACACAAACCCCAACACCAAAAAACGTGCGATGAGCCCATTCGCGATGAGGAAAGCAGCTATAAGCAGCGCCAGGCCCGCGACACACACACGGCAGGCGGGAATAAGCACAACAAAAGCCGGAAAAAGAAAGACAAACCAAACAGAAAACAACAGCGAAGCACAATGGAGGCAACCGGAGCCAGTACACAACCCCACAAGCCCCATTGGCAACAAAACATTGTACATGGCAGGCCAACATGGACAAGGTGAATGCAGCCGGAGAGCGGAGGAGGACAATGGAAGAAAACCAGAACAGCTGGACTGATGCAAAACGCACAAACAAGCAGAAACATGCCAACAACCAGAAGGCAGCAATGCACACCGGAGGTGGGAGTCCAGCGCCACACCAGGAGCTGGATGACATGGAGGAAATGGTGTCCACCACATCAGTCTGGAGATGGTGGCAGGAGTCGGGGACCAGAAACTGCCCAAAATCAACAGACACAACAGCAACAGGGAGAGGAACGACCAGGGACAGGGGGGACTGGGGGAGTTGGGCACAATGGCACACATGCACAATTAAGCACAGCACAACTGCAGTCAAACCATGCCCAAGAGTAACACCACCAACCAAGAGCACAAGTCACACAGCCCGGCAATATCACACCACTGAACAATCACAGAAGTGAAAACCACACTGCCTGAAAGGGAGAAGGGTGAGCCAAATCAGAGCTGAAGGGACATCTCACACACAATGCAGCACACACACATAGGAAGCAGAGCACCCCAACATCGAACACAATGTGGTACAAACAGCCACATTTGCACAACCGAACACAGGACACAAGTGCACGCGCTTGTGGCCGGTAAATGGCCATACGCATCCGGCAAAGCACGAAACAGGGACATGATAATGCACAAGTACAAACCCACAGCCCTGATGGGGTAGCAATGCATGTATGGCAGGGACCCAGATAGGCCATGACACACACATTGGCGTACAAATCAACACTCAACACAGTTGGAGACAAGTGAAAGTGCGGAAACTTTATCAACAAGTGCGTGTCAGTACGGCCAAGAGAAGTGCCACGACATGCAGACCAATGATGACGGCTGAATAGCCAGGAACCGGTTCCAGGATGCTTGTTTCCGGTCCAGGGAAGACATGGCTTGGCAGTTCGGGCTGGACTGTTCCCATGAGGCACAGGGTCAGACTGATTTGCATATGGCCATGTCTGAACTGGGGTGGTGGAGTGAGCTAAAGAATGATGATGGATTAAACCCAGATCAGTTGACTGGGGGTGAGTGTTTGATTAGCTCAAGCGCTCCGTCCATCATCCCCTTTGGTATCGCTTTGTTTGCCCTAAGTTGGCAGGGTATGCCCAGACGTGGGTCCCTTGCTCACTTTGCCACTGGATTCAAGCTAGCCTGGCTGATGACGGCTGAATAGCCAGAAACCGGTCCCAGGATGCTTGTTTCCGGTCCAGGGAAGACATGGCTTGGCAGTTCGGGCTGGACTGTTCCCATGAGGCACAGGGTCAGACTGATTTCCATATGGCCATGTCTGAACTTGGGTGGTGGAGTGAGCTAAAGAATGATGATGGATTAAACCCAGATCAGTTGACTGGGGGTGAGTGTTTGATTAGCTCAAGCGCTCCGTCCATCATCCCCTTTGGTATCGCTTTGTTCGCCTAAGTTGGCAGGGTATGCCCAGACGTGGGTCCCTTGCTCACTTTGCCACTGGATTCAAGCTAGCCTGGCTGATGACGGCTGAATAGCCAGAAACCGGTCCCAGGATGCTTGTTTCCGGTCCAGGGAAGACATGGCTTGGCAGTTCGGGCTGGACTGTTCCCACGAGGCACAGGGTCAGACTGATTTGCATATGGCCATGTCTGAACTGGGGTGGTGGAGTGAGCTAAAGAATGATGATGGATTAAACCCAGATCAGTTGACTGGGGGTGAGTGTTTGATTAGCTCAAGCGCTCCGTCCATCATCCCCTTTGGTATCGCTTTGTTCGCCCTAAGTTGGCAGGGTATGCCCAGACGTGGGTCCCTTGCTCACTTTGCCACTGGATTCAAGCTAGCCTGGCTGATGACGGCTGAATAGCCAGAAACCGGTCCCAGGATGCTTGTTTCCGGTCCAGGGAAGACATGGCTTGGCAGTTCGGGCTGGACTGTTCCCATGAGGCACAGGGTCAGACTGATTTGCATATGGCCATGTCTGAACTGGGGTGGTGGAGTGAGCTAAAGAATGATGATGGATTAAACCCAGATCAGTTGACTGGGGTGAGTGTTTGATTAGCTCAAGCGCTCCGTCCATCATCCCCTTTGGTATCGCTTTGTTCGCCCTAAGTTGTCAGGGTATGCCCAGACGTGGGTCCCTTGCTCACTTTGCCACTGGATTCAAGCTAGCCTGGCTGATGACGGCTGAATAGCCAGAAACCGGTCCCAGGATGCTTGTTTCCGGTCCAGGGAAGACATGGCTTGGCAGTTCGGGCTGGACTGTTCCCATGAGGCACAGGGTCAGACTGATTTGCATATGGCCATGTCTGAACTGGGGTGGTGGAGTGAGCTAAAGAATGATGATGGATTAAACCCAGATCAGTTGACTGGGGGTGAGTGTTTGATTAGCTCAAGCGCTCCGTCCATCATCCCCTTTGGTATCGCTTTGTTCGCCCTAAGTTGGCAGGGTATGCCCAGACGTGGGTCCCTTGCTCACTTTGCCACTGGATTCAAGCTAGCCTGGCTGATGACGGCTGAATAGCCAGAAACCGGTCCCAGGATGCTTGTTTCCGGTCCAGGGAAGACATGGCTTGGCAGTTCGGGCTGGACTGTTCCCATGAGGCACAGGGTCAGACTGATTTGCATATGGCCATGTCTGAACTGGGGTGGTGGAGTGAGCTAAAGAATGATGATGGATTAAACCCAGATCAGTTGACTGGGGGTGAGTGTTTGATTAGCTCAAGCGCTCCGTCCATCATCCCTTTGGTATCGCTTTGTTCGCCCTAAGTTGGCAGGGTATGCCCAGACGTGGGTCCCTTGCTCACTTTGCCACTGGATTCAAGCTAGCCTGGCTGATGACGGCTGAATAGCCAGAAACCGGTCCCAGGATGCTTGTTTCCGGTCCAGGAAGACATGGCTTGGCAGTTCGGGCTGGACTGTTCCCATGAGGCACAGGGTCAGACTGATTTGCATATGGCCATGTCTGAACTGGGGTGGTGGAGTGAGCTAAAGAATGATGATGGATTAAACCCAGATCAGTTGACTGGGGGTGAGTGTTTGATTAGCTCAAGCGCTCCGTCCATCATCCCCTTTGGTATCGCTTTGTTCGCCCTAAGTTGGCAGGGTATGCCCAGACGTGGGTCCCTTGCTCACTTTGCCACTGGATTCAAGCTAGCCTGGCTGATGACGGCTGAATAGCCAGAAACCGGTCCCAGGATGTTTGTTTCCGGTCCAGGGAAGACATGGCTTGGCAGTTCGGGCTGGACTGTTCCCATGAGGCACAGGGTCAGACTGATTTGCATATGGCCATGTCTGAACTGGGGTGGTGGAGTGAGCTAAAGAATGATGATGGATTAAACCCAGATCAGTTGACTGGGGGTGAGTGTTTGATTAGCTCAAGCGCTCCGTCCATCATCCCCTTTGGTATGGCTTTGTTCGCCCTAAGTTGGCAGGGTATGCCCAGACGTGGGTCCCTTGCTCACTTTGCCACTGGATTCAAGCTAGCCTGGCTGATGACGGCTGAATAGCCAGAAACCGGTCCCAGGATGCTTGTTTCCGGTCCAGGGAAGACATGGCTTGGCAGTTCGGGCTGGACTGTTCCCATGAGGCACAGGGTCAGACTGATTTGCATATGGCCATGTCTGAACTGGGGTGGTGGAGTGAGCTAAAGAATGATGATGGATTAAACCCAGATCAGTTGACTGGGGTGAGTGTTTGATTAGCTCAAGCGCTCCGTCCATCATCCCCTTTGGTATCGCTTTGTTCGCCCTAAGTTGGCAGGGTATGCCCAGACGTGGGTCCCTTGCTCACTTTGCCACTGGATTCAAGCTAGCCTGGCTGATGACGGCTGAATAGCCAGAAACCGGTCCCAGGATGCTTGTTTCCGGTCCAGGGAAGACATGGCTTGGCAGTTCGGGCTGGACTGTTCCCATGAGGCACAGGGTCAGACTGATTTGCATATGGCCATGTCTGAACTGGGGTGGTGGAGTGAGCTAATGAATGTTGATGGATTAAACCCAGATCAGTTGACTGGGGGTGAGTGTTTGATTAGCTCAAGCGCTCCGTCCATCATCCCCTTTGGTATCGCTTTGTTCGCCCTAAGTTGGCAGGGTATGCCCAGACGTGGGTCCCTTGCTCACTTTGCCACTGGATTCAAGCTAGCCTGGCTGATGACGGCTGAATAGCCAGAAACCGGTCCCAGGATGCTTGTTTCCGGTCCAGGGAAGACATGGCTTGGCAGTTCGTGCTGGACTGTTCCCATGAGGCACAGGGTCAGACTGATTTGCATATGGCCATGTCTGAACTGGGGTGGTGGAGTGAGCTAAAGAATGATGATGGATTAAACCCAGATCAGTTGACTGGGGGTGAGTGTTTGATTAGCTCAAGCGCTCCGTCCATCATCCCCTTTGGTATCGCTTTGTTCGCCCCTAAGTTGGCAGGGTATGCCCAGACGTGGGTCCCTTGCTCACTTTGCCACTGGATTCAAGCTAGCCTGGCTGATGACGGCTGAATAGCCAGAAACCGGTCCCAGGATGTTTGTTTCCGGTCCAGGGAAGACATGGCTTGGCAGTTCGGGCTGGACTGTTCCCATGAGGCACAGGGTCAGACTGATTTGCATATGGCCATGTCTGAACTGGGGTGGTGGAGTGAGCTAAAGAATGATGATGGATTAAACCCAGATCAGTTGACTGGGGGTGAGTGTTTGATTAGCTCAAGCGCTCCGTCCATCATCCCCTTTGGTATCGCTTTGTTCGCCCTAAGTTGGCAGGGTATGCCCAGACGTGGGTCCCTTGCTCACTTTGCCGCTGGATTCAAGCTAGCCTGGCTGATGACGGCTGAATAGCCAGAAACCGGTCCCAGGATGCTTGTTTCCGGTCCAGGGAAGACATGGCTTGGCAGTTCGGGCTGGACTGTTCCCATGAGGCACAGGGTCAGACTGATTTGCATATGGCCATGTCTGAACTGGGGTGGTGGAGTGAGCTAAAGAATGATGATGGATTAAACCCAGATCAGTTGACTGGGGGTGAGTGTTTGATTAGCTCAAGCGCTCCGTCCATCATCCCCTTTGGTATCGCTTTGTTCGCCCTAAGTTGGCAGGGTATGCCCAGACGTGGGTCCCTTGCTCACTTTGCCACTGGATTCAAGCTAGCCTGGCTGATGACGGCTGAATAGCCAGAAACCGGTCCCAGGATGCTTGTTTCCGGTCCAGGGAAGACATGGCTTGGCAGTTCGGGCTGGACTGTTCCCATGAGGCACAGGGTCAGACTGATTTGCATATGGCCATGTCTGAACTGTGGTGGTGGAGTGAGCTAAAGAATGATGATGGATTAAACCCAGATCAGTTGACTGGGGGTGAGTGTTTGATTAGCTCAAGCGCTCCGTCCATCATCCCCTTTGGTATCGCTTTGTTCGCCCTAAGTTGGCAGGGTAAGCCCAGACGTGGGTCCCTTGCTCACTTTGCCGCTGGATTCAAGCTAGCCTGGCTGATGACGGCTGAATAGCCAGAAACCGGTCCCAGGATGCTTGTTTCCGGTCCAGGGAAGACATGGCTTGGCAGTTCGGGCTGGACTGTTCCCATGAGGCACAGGGTCAGACTGATTTGCATATGGCCATGTCTGAACTGGGGTGGTGGAGTGAGCTAAAGAATGATGATGGATTAAACCCAGATCAGTTGACTGGGGGTGAGTGTTTGATTAGCTCAAGCGCTCCGTCCATCATCCCCTTTGGTATCGCTTTGTTCGCCCTAAGTTGGCAGGGTATGCCCAGACGTGGGTCCCTTGCTCACTTTGCCACTGGATTCAAGCTAGCCTGGCTGATGACGGCTGAATAGCCAGAAACCGGTCCCAGGATGCTTGTTTCCGGTCCAGGGAAGACATGGCTTGGCAGTTCGGGCTGGACTGTTCCCATGAGGCACAGGGTCAGACTGATTTGCATATGGCCATGTCTGAACTGGGGTGGTGGAGTGAGCTAAAGAATGATGATGGATTAAACCCAGATCAGTTGACTGGGGGTGAGTGTTTGATTAGCTCAAGCGCTCCGTCCATCATCCCCTTTGGTATCGCTTTGTTCGCCCTAAGTTGGCAGGGTATGCCCAGACGTGGGTCCCTTGCTCACTTTGCCACTGGATTCAAGCTAGCCTGGCTGATGACGGCTGAATAGCCAGAAACCGGTCCCAGGATGCTTGTTTCCCGGTCCAGGGAAGACATGGCTTGGCAGTTCGGGCTGGACTGTTCCCATGAGGCACAGGGTCAGACTGATTTGCATATGGCCATGTCTGAACTGGGGTGGTGGAGTGAGCTAAAGAATGATGATGGATTAAACCCAGATCAGTTGACTGGGGGTGAGTGTTTGATTAGCTCAAGCGCTCCGTCCATCATCCCCTTTGGTATCGCTTTGTTCGCCCTAAGTTGGCAGGGTATGCCCAGACGTGGGTCCCTTGCTCACTTTGCCACTGGATTCAAGCTAGCCTGGCTGATGACGGCTGAATAGCCAGAAACCGGTCCCAGGATGTTTGTTTCCGGTCCAGGGAAGACATGGCTTGGCAGTTCGGGCTGGACTGTTCCCATGAGGCACAGGGTCAGACTGATTTGCATATGGCCATGTCTGAACTGGGGTGGTGGAGTGAGCTAAAGAATGATGATGGATTAAACCCAGATCAGTTGACTGGGGGTGAGTGTTTGATTAGCTCAAGCGCTCCGTCCATCATCCCCTTTGGTATCGCTTTGTTCGCCCTAAGTTGGCAGGGTATGCCCAGACGTGGGTCCCTTGCTCACTTTGCCACTGGATTCAAGCTAGCCTGGCTGATGACGGCTGAATAGCCAGAAACCGGTCCCAGGATGCTTGTTTCCGGTCCAGGGAAGACATGGCTTGGCAGTTCGGGCTGGACTGTTCCCATGAGGCACAGGGTCAGACTGATTTGCATATGGCCATGTCTGAACTGGGGTGGTGGAGTGAGCTAAAGAATGATGATGGATTAAACCCAGATCAGTTGACTGGGGGTGAGTGTTTGATTAGCTCAAGCGCTCCGTCCATCATCCCCTTTGGTATCGCTTTGTTCGCCCTAAGTTGGCAGGGTATGCCCAGACGTGGGTCCCTTGCTCACTTTGCCACTGGATTCAAGCTAGCCTGGCTGATGACGGCTGAATAGCCAGAAACCCATCCCAGGATGCTTGTTTCCGGTCCAGGGAAGACATGGCTTGGCAGTTCGGGCTGGACTGTTCCCATGAGGCACAGGGTCAGACTGATTTGCATATGGCCATGTCCGAACTGGGGTGGTGGAGTGAGCTAAAGAATGATGATGGATTAAACCCAGATCAGTTGACTGGGGGTGAGTGTTTGATTAGCTCAAGCGCTCCGTCCATCATCCCCTTTGGTATCGCTTTGTTCGCCCCTAAGTTGGCAGGGTATGCCCAGACGTGGGTCCCTTGCTCACTTTGCCACTGGATTCAAGCTAGCCTGGCTGATGACGGCTGAATAGCCAGAAACCGGTCCCAGGATGCTTGTTTCCGGTCCAGGGAAGACATGGCTTGGCAGTTCGGGCTGGACTGTTCCCATGAGGCACAGGGTCAGACTGATTTGCATATGGCCATGAATGAACTGGGGTGGTGGAGTGAGCTAATGAATGTTGATGGATTAAACCCAGATCAGTTGACTGGGGGTGAGTGTTTGATTAGCTCAAGCGCTCCGTCCATCATCCCCTTTGGTATCGCTTTGTTCGCCCTAAGTTGGCAGGGTATGCCCAGACGTGGGTCCCTTGCTCACTTTGCCACTGGATTCAAGCTAGCCTGGCTGATGACGGCTGAATAGCCAGAAACCGGTCCCAGGATGCTTGTTTCCGGTCCAGGGAAGACATGGCTTGGCAGTTCGTGCTGGACTGTTCCCATGAGGCACAGGGTCAGACTGATTTGCATATGGCCATGTCTGAACTGGGGTGGTGGAGTGAGCTAAAGAATGATGATGGATTAAACCCAGATCAGTTGACTGGGGGTGAGTGTTTGATTAGCTCAAGCGCTCCGTCCATCATCCCCTTTGGTATCGCTTTGTTCGCCCTAAGTTGTCAGGGTATGCCCAGACGTGGGTCCCTTGCTCACTTTGCCACTGGATTCAAGCTAGCCTGGCTGATGACGGCTGAATAGCCAGAAACCGGTCCCAGGATGCTTGTTTCCGGTCCAGGGAAGACATGGCTTGGCAGTTCGGGCTGGACTGTTCCCATGAGGCACAGGGTCAGACTGATTTGCATATGGCCATGTCTGAACTGGGGTGGTGGAGTGAGCTAAAGAATGATGATGGATTAAACCCAGATCAGTTGACTGGGGGTGAGTGTTTGATTAGCTCAAGCGCTCCGTCCATCATCCCCTTTGGTATCGCTTTGTTCGCCCTAAGTTGGCAGGGTATGCCCAGACGTGGGTCCCTTGCTCACTTTGCCGCTGGATTCAAGCTAGCCTGGCTGATGACGGCTGAATAGCCAGAAACCGGTCCCAGGATGCTTGTTTCCGGTCCAGGGAAGACATGGCTTGGCAGTTCGGGCTGGACTGTTCCCATGAGGCACAGGGTCAGACTGATTTGCATATGGCCATGTCTGAACTGGGGTGGTGGAGTGAGCTAAAGAATGATGATGGATTAAACCCAGATCAGTTGACTGGGGGTGAGTGTTTGATTAGCTCAAGCGCTCCGTCCATCATCCCCTTTGGTATCGCTTTGTTCGCCCTAAGTTGGCAGGGTATGCCCAGACGTGGGTCCCTTGCTCACTTTGCCGCTGGATTCAAGCTAGCCTGGCTGATGACGGCTGAATAGCCAGAAACCGGTCCCAGGATGCTTGTTTCCGGTCCAGGGAAGACATGGCTTGGCAGTTCGGGCTGGACTGTTCCCATGAGGCACAGGGTCAGACTGATTTGCATATGGCCATGTCTGAACTGGGGTGGTGGAGTGAGCTAAAGAATGATGATGGATTAAACCCAGATCAGTTGACTGGGGGTGAGTGTTTGATTAGCTCAAGCGCTCCGTCCATCATCCCCTTTGGTATCGCTTTGTTCGCCCTAAGTTGGCAGGGTATGCCCAGACGTGGGTCCCTTGCTCACTTTGCCGCTGGATTCAAGCTAGCCTGGCTGATGACGGCTGAATAGCCAGAAACCGGTCCCAGGATGCTTGTTTCCGGTCCAGGGAAGACATGGCTTGGCAGTTCGGGCTGGACTGTTCCCATGAGGCACAGGGTCAGACTGATTTGCATATGGCCATGTCTGAACTGGGGTGGTGGAGTGAGCTAAAGAATGATGATGGATTAAACCCAGATCAGTTGACTGGGGGTGAGTGTTTGATTAGCTCAAGCGCTCCGTCCATCATCCCCTTTGGTATCGCTTTGTTACGCCCTAAGTTGGCAGGGTATGCCCAGACGTGGGTCCCTTGCTCACTTTGCCACTGGATTCAAGCTAGCCTGGCTGATGACGGCTGAATAGCCAGAAACCGGTCCCAGGATGCTTGTTTCCGGTCCAGGGAAGACATGGCTTGGCAGTTCGGGCTGGACTGTTCCCATGAGGCACAGGGTCAGACTGATTTGCATATGGCCATGTCTGAACTGGGGTGGTGGAGTGAGCTAAAGAATGATGATGGATTAAACCCAGATCAGTTGACTGGGGGTGAGTGTTTGATTAGCTCAAGCGCTCCGTCCATCATCCCCTTTGGTATCGCTTTGTTCGCCCTAAGTTGGCAGGGTATGCCCAGACGTGGGTCCCTTGCTCACTTTGCCACTGGATTCAAGCTAGCCTGGCTGATGACGGCTGAATAGCCAGAAACCGGTCCCAGGATGCTTGTTTCCGGTCCAGGGAAGACATGGCTTGGCAGTTCGGGCTGGACTGTTCCCATGAGGCACAGGGGTCAGACTGATTTGCATATGGCCATGTCTGAACTGGGGTGGTGGAGTGAGCTAAAGAATGATGATGGATTAAACCCAGATCAGTTGACTGGGGGTGAGTGTTTGATTAGCTCAAGCGCTCCGTCCATCATCCCCTTTGGTATCGCTTTGTTCGCCCTAAGTTGGCAGGGTATGCCCAGACGTGGGTCCCTTGCTCACTTTGCCACTGGATTCAAGCTAGCCTGGCTGATGACGGCTGAATAGACAGAAACCGGTCCCAGGATGCTTGTTTCCGGTCCAGGGAAGACATGGCTTGGCAGTTCGGGCTGGACTGTTCCCATGAGGCACAGGGTCAGACTGATTTGCATATGGCCATGTCTGAACTGGGGTGGTGGAGTGAGCTAAAGAATGATGATGGATTAAACCCAGATCAGTTGACTGGGGGTGAGTGTTGATTAGCTCAAGCGCTCCGTCCATCATCCCCTTTGGTATCGCTTTGTTAGCCCTAAGTTGGCAGGGTATGCCCAGACGTGGGTCCCTTGCTCACTTTGCCACTGGATTCAAGCTAGCCTGGCTGATGACAGCTGAATAGCCAGAAACCGGTCCCAGGATGCTTGTTTCCGGTCCAGGGAAGACATGGCTTGGCAGTTCGGGCTGGACTGTTCCCATGAGGCACAGGGTCAGACTGATTTGCATATGGCCATGTCTGAACTGGGGTGGTGTAGTGAGCTAAAGAATGATGATGGATTAAACCCAGATCAGTTGACTGGGGGTGAGTGTTTGATTAGCTCAAGCGCTCCGTCCATCATCCCCTTTGGTATCGCTTTGTTCGCCCTAAGTTGGCAGGGTATGCCCAGACGTGGGTCCCTTGCTCACTTTGCCACTGGATTCAAGCTAGCCTGGCTGATGACGGCTGAATAGCCAGAAACCGGTCCCAGGATGCTTGTTTCCGGTCCAGGGAAGACATGGCTTGGCAGTTCGGGCTGGACTGTTCCCATGAGGCACAGGGTCAGACTGATTTGCATATGGCCATGTCTGAACTGGGGTGGTGGAGTGAGCTAAAGAATGATGATGGATTAAACCCAGATCAGTTGACTGGGGGTGAGTGTTTGATTAGCTCAAGCGCTCCGTCCATCATCCCCTTTGGTATCGCTTTGTTCGCCCTAAGTTGGCAGGGTATGCCCAGATGTGGGTCCCTTGCTCACTTTGCCACTGGATTCAAGCTAGCCTGGCTGATGACGGCTGAATAGCCAGAAACCGGTCCCAGGATGCTTGTTTCCGGTCCAGGGAAGACATGGCTTGGCAGTTCGGGCTGGACTGTTCCCATGAGGCACAGGGTCAGCTGATTTGCATATGGCCATGTCTGAACTGGGGTGGTGGAGTGAGCTAAAGAATGATGATGGATTAAACCCAGATCAGTTGACTGGGGGTGAATGTTTGATTAGCTCAAGCGCTCCGTCCATCATCCCCTTTGGTTTCGCTTTGTTCGCCCTAAGTTGGCAGGGTATGCCCAGACGTGGGTCCCTTGCTCACTTTGCCACTGGATTCAAGCTAGCCTGGCTGATGACGGCTGAATAGCCAGAAACCGGTCCCAGGATGCTTGTTTCCGGTCCAGGGAAGACATGGCTTGGCATTTCGGGCTGGACTGTTCCCATGAGGCACAGGGTCAGACTGATTTGCATATGGCCATGTCTGAACTGGGGTGGTGGAAGTGAGCTAAAGAATGATGATGGATTAAACCCAGATCAGTTGACTGGGGGTGAGTGTTTGATTAGCTCAAGCGCTCCGTCCATCATCCACTTTGGTATCGCTTTGTTCGCCCTAAGTTGGCAGGGTATGCCCAGACGTGGGTCCCTTGCTCACTTTGCCACTGGATTCAAGCTAGCCTGGCTGATGACGGCTGAATAGCCAGAAACCGGTCCCAGGATGCTTGTTTCCGGTCCAGGGAAGACATGGCTTGGCAGTTCGGGCTGGACTGTTCCCATGAGGCACAGGGTCAGACTGATTTGCATATGGCCATGTCTGAACTGGGGTGGTGGAGTGAGCTAAAGAATGATGATGGATTAAACCCAGATCAGTTGACTGGGGGTGAGTGTTTGATTAGCTCAAGCGCTCCGTCCATCATCCCCTTTGGTATCGCTTTGTTCGCCCTAAGTTGGCAGGGTATGCCCAGACGTGGGTCCCTTGCTCACTTTGCCACTGGATTCAAGCTAGCCTGGCTGATGACGGCTGAATAGCCAGAAACCGGTCCCAGGATGCTTGTTTCCGGTCCAGGGAAGACATGGCTTGGCAGTTCGGGCTGGACTGTTCCCATGAGGCACAGGGTCAGACTGAGTTTGCATATGGCCATGTCTGAACTGGGGTGGTGGAGTGAGCTAAAGAATGATGATGGATTAAACCCAGATCAGTTGACTGGGGGTGAGTGTTTGATTAGCTCAAGCGCTCCATCCATCATCCCCTTTGGTGTCGCTATGCAGACCAATGCAGCAGCATGTGTGAATGAGGAACGTTGGAAAGCGCCCATGTCCACCCCGGGGGAGTCCATCACCAACACAAGTCAGTGCCAACCCGCGCTGGTTGTCCGCGCATGGATCAGGAGTCCAGGCCAATGCAGCCATGTCCACTGTTGTCTTGGGACATGTGACCAGATCCCCAACATGCAGCCAGGCGTCGGGACACGTGCAATGGGTCACATTCAGTTGTGGCTGCAGGTACCTTGTCACTCATCCATGAACGCGAGTGCAGCAGCGTAGGCCAATATTTCCAATGAGAGATCATTGTCCACCACATCTAACATGTCGGCGACGTAATCCATCAGCTGTCCCGGACAGATATGCTGACTCCAACCCCTGGCCCCAATTTGCACCAAAGCCCAATTGGGGAGCGGCTCAATGTGGTCACTGCACATGACGACTCGTGCAATCTCCCAGGTCCAGTTGCCAGCATGCATGCCAAACATCTAGGCATGCCATAAACGGGCATCACGGTGACACTCCTGGTCGTGGGCCAACAGGGGGCGCACACGTCGAAATCCAGGTCAGCTACCGTTACGTTGGAGAGGCAGACATCCATGGTCCACTCGAATATGCACGAGCGACAATGCAACACAGGCTGAATGCAGGTGACGTTGGCAAGGCGGAAGCTCAGCCGGTAACTGATCCGCAGCACTGCCAACGGCAGTGCCCCCAGTACATGCAGCAGACGTGCATGGTACAGGTCCACGTGACTGGAGTTGAGCATGTGTCCAGGATGGTCTGCCATTGCGTCAGTGGCTCTGCTTGAAGCAGCACTGGCTTGCCCCGCGCCAGTCCTGTGGATGAAATGGCACAGCTCGGAGCAATGAGCAGTGTATGTGTGCAACGGGTGCAGGCCTGGGGTGGGGTGGGAGTACGTGTGAAGGCTATTTCACGCACGCTAACTACGACCAAGACTTCTGCGTGTGGGATGTGTACACGTTGGTCTCACGTCGGGCAGTGCGTAGTGTGGGAGTCGCAAGCAAATGCTATCATATCTGTCAGGCGGTGCTGGCCACATGCAAGTCCCAGCTCGGAGCTGCAGATGTGCTACCGCCTGATAGTTCAGACAAAGGACCTTTCATCCCTACAGTAACTTCACCATCTGCATGCATACAGGAGATGTACAGAGGCCTGTCGTGGGTGGGGTGGGATGTCTGCGACCCAGGGAATCATGGATGATATGCCCAGCACGTGACACATGAACGGTCTCACTGTGTGTTACGTTGCCTCACAGCTGCTCCTCCCTCCCACGAGCCCCAACACTTGTGTGCGCTGCGCGGTTGTATCACGTGCAGTCCTACGGCACACCATTGTAATACCTGTCCGCGCATGTCCAGCGGCATGCCAACAACACCGTGAAGCTGGCCTTTGAGGGTGTGCGGCCACGTGAGTGTAGGCCAATGGTCTGGACACAGGTGTACAGTCCATGGCTGGCTGTGATTGCGCTGCGATTGAGGCTAGGCAACTGACTTATGCAGTCGCAGGACTGATACACATAACACTTGGCATGCATGTGCCAAGACCCCGAGCGGTCTTGCACTCCATTTCCCCGAACGTGCGGTCCCGCCCTCCTGGTGCATGCGACATTGCAACATCGACTACTGTGGCCCTGGTGACGACAACACCCCAACACAGAGACACACTTACCGCACTTCCTGCTCAAGGCCAGACCAGAGCCACGCCCTGATCCCCCTGCCGAATCAGCACACCCCTGCGCTGCCCTGACGTACGCCGGACCAGCACACGCCGGTTGTGCATGCAGGGGGGGGGCGGGCTAAGCTACATGTCCAAGGTCTCAGCCACTGCTGAGGTGACATGGTATTGTCCGCTGAAGACAGCACACTGTGATGTTTCAGGGCTCGGGCCCATCATGCTGACATAATGACCACATGGACACACTTGCTTAGATGGTGGGAATGGCTACGGGCACCTGCGCCCGGCCACTTTTATTAGCAGGCTCACATGTCGAGTGACACCTGTGTTGGATGTGTGTGGGGTGTGTGCACACCAGCCGTCATGGAGTGCCTGGTGCAGTCAAAAACGACAACAGTGTACATCGTTAAGGACACACCCATTCAACCATAAAGGCCCCATGACTTGAGCTGCACAGAGTTAGTGGCCCCGGATGCACAGCGTCCTGCACGGGCCTACCGCCACGGGCCGCTGACTTGCGGTGCACTGGGGCAGGGTCACGAGAGCAGAGTAGGTTTACGTAGATGATAAAGGGGGTTGTCGCGGAGTGTCTCGGTGGACAGTGGAAGGTGTACCCCCAAGGCATGATGCAGAGGGCAGAACCACGCTGAAACAGTCACTATGGTGGAGATGAATGGAACAGACAAATGTCGGACACCAAGTCCAGTCCAGCCAGATGATGATGCAGACAACCCCCAGGCCATGGACTCAGACGCCACCAAAGTCCAACCAGAAAGTGCCCATGAGTCATTGCGCACAGAGTTAGTGGCACCAGTGCTGATAGGGGATGCCGCCTGCGATGAGGCGTGTCCAATGGTGAGGACTCCTCCACATCTTACCCAAGACACAGTTCCACATGTGTGACCTACTGGACCGCAGTGTAGGCCTGAGGCAGCGGTCAGCAGGGGCCATTCACCGAGTGTCGCCGGCTTACGTTGGATGGTCCCACCGGCCTGCGTAGTTCAGGTTCAGTGGCACCACGGGACGCGGACTTGCGGTGAACAGGGTTGGTGGCACCAGGTCAGTTGTTGCTAGTGTTCGGTCACCTCCGTGACTAGGATCCGGCTTTCATCCGGACTAAGCCGCATCTTCCTCTTACTCCTCTCCGTGCGTTCACTGGTATGGACTCTGCCATTCATGAAACACGACTAAGTGCTGGATGTGGGACCTACTGGACCGCAGTGTAGGCCGGGGGCAGCGGTCAGCATGGGCCCACAGACACGTGTCATGTGCTTGCGATGCAGGGACTGGGACACTGATCGAAGGGAGTTCATTGATATAGACGCGGCTATTAAAATTTGGTCACTGCCATTCAAGACTCAGGACACAGTTCCACATGTGGGACCTACTGGAGCGCAGTGTAGGCCTGAGCCCTCATACAAGTGTCGCCGGCTTGCGTTGAACAGGGTTGGTGGCACCACGTGTCGCAGGCCTGCGATGCAGACTTTGGCTTCACTGATCGGAGGGAGTTTGGTGATGTGGACGCTGCCACGGACTAGGGGTCACTGCCATTCAAGACTCAGGACACAGTTCCATATGTGTGACCTACTGGAGTGCAGTGTAGGCCAGAGCCAGAAGTCTGCAGGGGCCCACAAACACATGTCGCCGGCTTGCGTTGAATAGGGTTAGTGGCACCACGTGTCGCCGGCTTGTGTTGAACAGGGTTAGTGGCACCACGTGTCGCCGGCTTGCGTTGAACATGGTTAGTGGCACCACGTGTCGCCGGCTTGCATTGAACAGGGTTAGTGGCACCACGTGTCGCCGGCTTGCGTTGAACAGGGTTAGTGGCACCACGCGTCGCCGGTTTGCGTTGAACAGGGTTCGTGGCACCACGTGTCGCAGGCCTGCGATGTAGACTTTGGCTTCACTGATCGGAGGGAGTATAGTGATGTGGACGCTGCCACAGACCTTTGGTCACTGCCATTCAGAACTCACGACTCAGTTCAACATGTGCCAACAACTGGGCCGAAGAGGACGCCGGTGGAGTATGTCAATGAGAGAGGAGTACTGTGGGCCAGCGTCGTAGAGGCCAGCGATGGTCTGCGGAGGCTGCAAAGGTCGCGGGACTGGGGCTTGGAGCTTGCACCGGCACGTGGTGGGCCCTCTTTGACACACGCCGGTGTCGGCAGGTGAGCGGAGCCTCCTTGGTGCGCTGGGTTAGGCATGACGGGTCTGGGGACTAGCGGCCCGGGGTGCAGCAGGCGCACAGGGACGCAGGCCCCGCCGCGCTCGGCGCCGGCCTCGTGGCGGGCTGAGAGGCGCCGCCCTGGCAGACGCGTTGGCCATTCCGAAAGAGAACCACGCCCAGTGCAACGGGCTTTTTAATCACACCCCTACGCAGGCCTGGTGTACGCAGGGCCAACACACTCCGCCCGCGCATACAGGGGGGGACGTAACGTGCGACATTTCCGCATTCTGCCCCACAGCCTGTGGGGACATGGTAGCGTCCACTGGCCACTACACTCCATGCACCAGCAGTTAATGTTCACATGGCCATTTCCGTGGTTTGCACACTGAAGTCTGTCCGGCACATCCACGCCACACCTGGCATTGGGTAGGTTCTCATTCATTAGTCACTTGCCGCTCTCGCACATGCCTGCTCCAAGCCTCTCCTCACATCCTGCTATTGTGTGGCTGTGGTGCCATGCCGTGGCTGGGTTGTGGGCATGGCAAGCCCAGGTTCCCAATGGAGTCGTGTTGTCATGTCTGGTCGGTTGGCATGTTGTGTGGCATGTTGAATGTAGTTGTGCTGCCTGCCCATTGCCAGTGTCGTGAGTTGCATGGCTGTGGGGTGGAGGTGTGTGGTGTGTTCATTTTGGACTTACCAACGAGCACTGCATTTCCATAGGTGCCATCCTGGGAGCGCTGGTTGATGATGGACTGTCGGGAGATGTAGGAATCATGCACTCTGCCTGGGGAGTTACGACATTGTTGAGGAGTCCCGGGCGGTCCACTATTGCCTGCACATTTATGGGATGCGTGTGCTTTCTGTTGAGGTAGTTGTGTGCAGTGTCGGCAGGGGGTACGAGGGGTACATGTGTGCAGTTGATTGCCCCCGACACGTGAGGGAATCCAGCTATGGCGTTGGAGCCTTGCTTGGTCTCCAGCTGCTCCTGCGCAGTGTGGGTGGAGTGGAGGTGCTGGGGTACCAGGCTGATGATGGCATCCAGGACAGGTGTGATGAACTTGGATGGGGCTGGCTGTGAGACTCCTCCGACTCTGGCAGTTGTGGGTTGGAAGGTACCAGAGGCCAACATGTGCAGCACAGTCGGCAGCTTTGTCTGCGGAGGGATGTTCGTTGTGCGCTGTGTTGGTACCGTCAGCAGGTAGGCGATGTGGGTCAGGATGCGGGGGATGGTTGTCCTTTTGGGCCTGTAGTGGGCAATGTCCTCCTCTGGCGTTCGGTCTGTGCGGCTGGTGCGTTTACGGTGGGTCCGCTGTCTTTGTGTGTGCTGCCTCTGTGGTGGTCCCGGGGGGCGGGACAGGTCCTGGGGGTGGTGGCAGGCCTGGGGGTGGTGGCGGTGGGTGTTGTGGCCCTCATGGGTCTCCGAGCTGCATGATCATTGTCTCCATGGCATCTGTGGGTCTTCAGATGTGGCTCTTGGCTGGGCTCCCTTTCATGCAGCAGGTAGTCGTCCTGCTTAACACCAGCATAAGGCAGGTGTTAATTCCCTGGTGCTACCGCGGCTTATCGCCTGTTTTTGGTTCGCATCGCAGACCTGGCAGTTTGTGTGAAAGTGGTGTAGTGGTGTTTTCATGTGTTTTTGCACGGGAACGCCTACTCTGCATCTCATTAGGGTTAGTTGGTGGTGTCACCCGTGGAGGTAAATTTTGCGGCAGTTATCGCGGGAATACTTGCGTTGTCTGGTGTTTGCACCCGCTTGTGAATGGGGCGTTAAATCTATCTCCACTTTTGATGCGTTAAGGTGCCGATATCTCGGCGATAAGTCCTTGTGAATATGCCCCTTGGAGAGGTGTTCATGGGGTTACATGTGCCCCACTACTGAGTCTGCTCACTTTTGCAGTGTGTGGTATCCCTTACGAGTGTAATGTGTTCTCATGGTGTTTTTAAACCCCATCAAACTGTCAGCTTCCTCTTCATTTGCAAGAATGGCTCAGAAGGAAGCTCCCTTTGTATTTCTTAACTGCCCACTAGCAACCTGTTCATCACTTAATGAGGTACAAATGTGAGGCTCTTTTGTGCTTTGAAGCTGGTTAAAGAATACCACCATGAAACAAATGCATTAACAGCCAAAGATTAAGTCTAAAAATACACTCACCATATTTTATGTACTTTGCTTTACACATTGATGTATGAAAAAGTTACATGTGATTTATAAAAAGTAAAACCGAAATCCAAAATGTTATTTTCGCATTGCCGTTTGTATATGTTTATTTGTTGTTTTTGTAGAGCACACATGGAGTTAGGAGGAGACTTTATCACAAACTTCTTGATCATGTTGCATTTAACGTCATATGTCATCTCTAATACCAGCTTAATTAGCTCGAAATATAATGACAACTCTAAGAGCATGTATTTTCTTGATCAATATCTGAATTCATGCATTTATATTTATCAGTTCTGACCATTTGTTAATTATTTCTAACTATTGAAATGATTAAATGTTTCTAAATACCCAGAAAATGCTTTAAACATAGACTAATTTAGTGTCTAAATCATTCACTGCTTTGTATTCACAGAGAAACAAGATGTACATGTATATTTAGTATAGATTTGATTATGTACACTGTATGCATACTTACATTCTTAAATATAGCAAAGTTTGCATCTTAGCTTTGACTGTAAAATAGACTCGTTCCATTTTAAGTGTACGCTATTATAGGGACATCACATCACTTCCTATGGCATCCAGTAGCTGCCCGTGGTGGGAGTGCTGCCGGGCGGTGACGCGGGGCGGGGGGTAGTAAACTACGGAATAGGCCCCACAGAGGAAAGTGAACAAACAAATAAATAAAACGAATTTCGTTGCGCGCGCAACGAAATTCGTTTTATTTATTTGTTTGTTTACTTACCTCTGTGCGGCCTATTCCGTAGTTTACTACCCCCCACCCTGCCCCTCCCCCTCCCTCTCCCCGCGTCACCGCCCGGCAGCACTCCCACCACGGGCCGCTACTGATGGCATCACTTCCTTGATTGTCACTGCAAGCAACGTCATTGTGAATTGCGTTTGCTAATTAGTCTCCTCTCTGTGTTTGTAGGTCTGGCTTGACAGTGCAGCTGTTTGCAAGGGATACTGATACTAACCATTTAAAGTATACTTAGAGTGGGATTTGGATCCACCCCTAGGAGTATTAATCTCTGTCAGACTCCGTTCGAGGGGCCACAGGGCAGACAGGGGCTGCTGGGCCCCAACTTTGGGGCATGTGGTTCTTCCTACTATATTTCTGCAAACTGAGCCAAGTACAACCCTTTCTACACTTGACTCTCAGAATAGCGAGGGCAAGCAGTCACAGGATTCTCAAGGAGGAAGTGTGGGGGCATGAGATCCAAAATCAACAATCGACCAGCAGACACAAAAACTTCATTATTCAGTTCAATGCTTGCCTTTTAAGAAAAAGAATATACTTTTAGGGCCAGATGTAGGTGGCCAAATAGCGAGCGCTAACGCTGAAATTCAGCGTTTGCGATCGCTATTTGGCTGCGAGCAATGTAGGTGAGTTTAAACCTACTAGCAAAATAAGGAATCGCAAAATTGCGATTCCTTATTTTGCTCTTGCATTTAAGGAATCGCAAATTGCGATTCCTTAAATGCAATGTAAGTAGCACAAAAGAAAGTGCACTTTAGCCTTAAGGAATCGCTAATTACCACCAACTTCAAGTTGGTGGTAATTAGCGATTTCCTTAAAAAAGCACTTTTTTGCTTTTTTCAAAGTGCCATGTGGCACACATTCATGCCCTTAGGGCATGTATGTGCGCCACATGTGCACACATGCACATTTCAGGGTGCAACAGGGTGTCCTTTTGACACCCTGGCATCCTTGAAATAGCTCCCGCTATTTGCGATTCTTTAATAGCGAATCGCAAATAGTGAATATCTTCCCATTCATTCCTATGGGCCTCCTAGCCCATAGGAATGAATGGGTAGGTATTCCTTATTAACGAATCTCAATTTGCGATTCGTTATTAAGGAATCGCTAATATTTTAGCGATTCCTACCTACATTCAATTTTCCGAGTCCTTAATAGCGAATCGGTAAAATTCGCTATTAAGGACTCGCAAATTTGATTTTACCTACATCTGGCCCCTAGTCACATACCAGTACTAAATACTACATAATCTAACTTAGTATACAAGCCAGTTACCCTGTTTGCGATTCTCCCTTCTGGTCCTACACCTGCAGTGGCCTTGCGTGCTGATCCCACCCTGGGAACCCCTTGATGGCTGCTTCTCCCCTAGTTGTTCAGGCAGAAGCATGAACCAAACTCTGGTGCTGTCTCAAATATTCCCACAAGTCATATGCACCAGGGACGTAACACAGGTCCTTCTCAGAGGCAGGATCCATGGTGAACAAAGGCTGCATGCTTGAATACATGGTACAGTGGACCTGGCACCAGAGCACTGGTGCCGGCCAGACTATTGAGCCTTGTGAGTGGCTGCAAGTTGTTGTCAGTGCCAACAGGGTCAATTGATTCAACCAGGTCTAGGCCCTGTCAAGGCCGTACCAATCACTATGTCAGATGCAGCCCTGGTTCGGCCAGCAGAGGAAGTTACAGCCCCAATCATTCCAATGCCATCAACACACAAGCTCAAGCCCAAATAGGGCCAGTATAAACAGCTGCAGCCCTGAACAGGCTGATGTCATCAACACAGCAGGTACAGACCCAACCGGGCCAATACAATCTTCATGTGAATATTTATGCATTGATATATTGAGCAATAACAGTCCATTGTGCAAACTGCACACGATCTGCCACCCACCAGGAGATAACATCACATTTATAGAACAAATCATGGAAATCATCTCAACCAACGCAGGACAGCACTGTACCCATCTCTTCCTTTGAGATTTCAACCTCCACTGGAATGACCCTAATGACCCATAGTCAACAGCCTTAAAACCTTCCTAGCTGACTTCAACCTAACTCAATTCTGCGACAGTCCTACCCACAACATGGGTGCGACTTTGGACCTTACCATTGCCACAAATAATGCCATTTAAATGGAATCTATCATCCCTTGCGACTGGACAGGTCACCACTGCATCACTTTCGATATCACAGAATCTGTGAGGACAAAAGACCTCAATTAAAGATCCCAAACTCTGGAAAAGGTACAAGCGAAGTATAAACCTGAATGATCGGACATCCCTCAGCAAGGAATCCAAACCATGGTTCAATGACAGTCTAAATGCAGAAAAGCGTAAGCTTAGACTAGCTATACGAATGTGGAGACTTCCACCTTAAGCACCTGAGATCACAGAGGAGCATTTACAACAAATGCATCAGAAACTTGAAAGCAAATTTCTTTAGAAGCCAATTAGATAAAGATAGAAATCATCCTAAAAAACTGTTCGAACTTGTCAAGGTACAATCCAACAAGCAATCCATCCCTTCCCCTATAGGGTCTAACCCTCGGCCAAACTGCGAGGATTTTTCCTCCTTCTTCACAGAAATGAGAAGAAAGATCGAAACTGGTTTGCGGACAGCTATGGAGCACCTGCCTTTCATGCCTCATATTAGCAGCCCCTCCCCGGATCGATGAGCCACCATGTCACTCAGCTCACCCCCCCCCCCAAAAAACAATGCTTCACAGAGTATTTTCAAAACCTTTAATGAAAGGTCCATTCTTAAAATCCTAGCAGCACTAAAACACTCAAACCACTTTAGTGACCCTCTACCTGTGAATGTCTTCAGTGAGATCAAAATGTCCTCATTCCTTCTCGGGACCAAGATAGTAAATGCCTCACTACTTCAAGGATCGATCCCCAACTGCCTTAAAGCTTAGCAGGTTACTCCGATTTTGAAAAAAAAACCATGGCGGATCACTCTGACCCAAACAACTTACGCCCAATCTCTAATATTCCAACCCTGGCGAAGCTCCTCAAGAAATGTGTCCATGTACAACTATGCAACCACATTGAACAATTCAGTCTCATAGACTAATTCTAATCCAGTTTTCGCCAGGGCCACAGCACTGAATTGAAGCTCACACACATAGTTGATGATGCACTAAAAATGTTGGACCAGAATGAATCCTGCCTACTCATCCTCCTCGAACTCTCAGCAGCATTTGATATGGTCAAACATGACAGCCTCCTAGGCCTACTTGAACATAGGATTGGGCTATTGGTATCCATCCTTAACTGATTTGCTTCTTTTCTCAACAGTAGAACTCAAAGATTCAAGGTCAATGTGTCCTTACCTAAACCCACACAGGTCACATTAGGGGTCCAACAAGGGTCCACACTCTCATCCGCTCTCTTTAATCGGTTCATGGAGCCTCCAACCGAATTGTTGAATTTATCTAACATACACTATCACATGTCCACTGATGACACCCAACTGTACTTGAAAATCTCTTCCCCTGAAGATATGAGGTCTCTTAACTAGCATTGGGTGGTAAACTCCACTTCGCGGGTGGAGTTTGTGGAGTTTTGCCACTGCACGCTCCGCTTGGAACGTGGAGTTCAGCAAAAACTCAGCCAACCCGCCGGCGGAGCAGAGTTTAAAACACCAGCACGCTCACCCCAAGTCTTAGCAGTCCCACTGTGGGGGACTTACTTGTGGCAACAATAGGGGTTCTTGGCCCCCAACAACCCTCAGCAGCCAAGGGGACTTCATCCCCCAACCAGTAGTGCACCAGGAGGCTCCTTTACAGAGTGGTTGAGAAAGGGGGCAGGGCCTCCAACACTTCTCAGCAATCCCGCTGTGGGGGACTTACTTGTGGCAACAATATGGGTTCTTGGCCCCCAACAACCCTCAACAGCCAAGAGGACTTCATTAGATGTAGCCGAGCAATACTCCGCCCGCTCATGGAACTCTGCAGAATTTGGTGGAATTTTCGGCAAATCCACAGAATTCTGCAGAGTGAAACCCTGGCCCAGGCCTACTCTTAATACTACCGTACAAAAATCCCAAAACTGGCTGACTTAGAACCACCTCAAAGTAAACAATCTTGAAACGATGGTGAGAGAAACGGGCAGTGTAGTCTCAATTCAGGGAGCATTGCGCTGTGGAGAGAGGTGATGCCCGGTCTCAGGAACGATCAGCTAGCCTCTGCGCGGACTCACCTCCGGGAGATTCTAGATAGCACCAACACAGGCAGGCGGCTGCCTGGAAGTGCAGTGGGGTTTCCTTATACTGGTATCAACCACGGAGCACCTGATGAGCCTGACACGGGAGACTCCGCATATTAACAGAGACGGCTTATTCGCACAGACGGCTAAATTCAATGAGGCTAAAGGAAGAAGGTCAGTGGCTTCTGGGGAAATGGGGGGGGGGGTGGATACTCTTTGAGACATTCGAAGGTGGCAAGGGCAGAAGTCCCACTAAGAAAGCAACTTATAAAGAAGAAACAACAAATTCTGTCCCCCGCCCCCTCTGACCGAGGGACTACTCCAATATCTCCTCCACTTGAGAATAAAGAGAAATCAAGGCCAGTAATGTGTGTCAAAATCACGCCCTCTCTGAGATTTTTCTTTAGGGTACAGACTACGAAGGAGGCAGATAATCCCTCCCCTTCCTCACAAACTCAGTTTACCCAAAGGGATAGTGATATGGCGGCAGGTGGGGAGAGGTTGCCAGAGACTGTTCACATAGAAGAGTCCATGGGAGGGGTGTCCACAGAAAACAGGCTTCAGGTATTAGGAGAGAGAAGTGGTGAGAAAACGCAGGAGCCATCAGAACTACTAACTCAGATTATGTAGGGAAGCGTACATAATTCTGCAGAACAGTGAGTCCTAGAGGGACTTCTAATAAGGTTAACAGAAGAGGTAAGACTTAAATTCGCAATATCAGAGGAAAATCAAACAAATATATAAGGGGCTTGCGGTACGTTGGAAGGCAAAATGGATGCATTAATGGAAAGACTGAGCACGTTGGAAGAGTCGGTGGAAGAGTTAAAGGGTGAGGATGAGGCCAATCGCGAAGAAATTAAATCTCTGGGACTGGGAAAGAAAGAACTGTACGATAAACTTGAGACGCTAGAAAATAGCGCGAGACGCAACAACTTGAGAGCATTAAATATTCTGGAAGGAGCCAAAGGTGAGGATCTAAAAGGGTTCATAGTAGAATTAATCAAAAAATCCATCCCAGGGATAGATCCTATTGAGCTTGCTTTTGATATCCAGAGAGTCCATCGGAATTATTTCAGGAAAAACCCTAACAGGAAAATGCGAGGAAGATTCTGATCATTTTCAAAACGTATGCTCTTAAGGAACAGAACCTCTCAGAGGACCTGAAAATAGGAAGCTATAAAAGCGATGAGTGGTCCTCCCGCAACTGATCTGACATATCTAAAGCTACACAGGACCAACAATGGGAAGTGGGAAAGTACATTTACGAACTAAAGGAGCTGGGTGCCACCGCCTAGCTTCGGTTCCCAGCTACCTTTAAGGGCATGTGGAATAATAACTTGTCTAATCTAAGAGACCCAGGCAAAGTAGAAAAGCTTATTAAACATATTAGAGAGCAAAAGAGTAATTGAAACGATGAATGAGGGTCTCAAAAGGGAATAAAAAGTATACCTAGTAAGATGGTAGGGAGGGTTCCCCAGGGAGGGTGGGGAGGAGGTGGGGCACGCATGATTGAGGTGAAAAGGAAGAGGCACTGGGTGGGGAGCATAAGGTAGAAAACAAAAAAAATTGTCCTCAATAGCAGTATACCTGAAGTAGTGAAATATATGTTAAATATAAGTAGTGGTGGGTGGGCCCGTAAAGGAATCAGTAATGAGAAGTCGGCCAAATGATAGAAGAAAATAGGGATCACCCCTTAAGGATTTCAGCTTGGAACATAAATGGGCTTAGAGTCAAAAGCCGAAGGAGGAAAATCCTGGAATATCTCAGGCAGTCAGAAGCTGGGATAGTGTTATTGCAGGAGATGCACCTAATAAAAAAAGAGTATGCGGAAGCTCTTAAGTGGCTTAGGTGGATCAGGGACTTTGTGTGCACAGATCAAATGTGCTGTTCTAAGGGAATGGCTATTTTAATAAAGAGCTCTGCATGTGCAATTTTGGGTGAATATATCAGACCCTAGGGGGTATTGGCTAATAGCAAAGATTAAGGTATACTGTACGTGGTATGTGATGGTGAGTTTTTATGGTCCTAATAATGAAATGAAATGAATGAATGAAATGAAAATGGTACTTATATAGCGCATGGCTACCCGGAGGCCTCCCAGCGCTTGGCTAGACCAGTGACCGTTGGCAGACACACTCAGGGGAATAGAAGAGTTTTTAGTTGCCTTCGAAAGGCAAGGTGGTTAGGTTCCCTGCGTAAATGAAGTGGTAGAGCATTCCAAAGTTTGGCCGCATTGAGAGAAAAAAGGCGGCCACCACTTCTCGCCCTCTTGATCCTTGGGACCTCCACGAGATGGAGTTCATCCGAACGCAATTCCCTGGTGGCCTTATAGCGGCGGAACATTGTCGAAATTAAAGTAGACCCATTCCCTTGCAGAGACTTGTGAACAATACAGAGGGCTTTAAAGCTGATTCTTTCCTTCACTGGAAGCCAGTGAAGGGCACATAGGGCCGGTTTCGCAGAGAGGCGTTTTGATGTTCCAAATAGTAGTCTGGCCGCGCAGTTTTGGATCGTTTGCAGTTTCATAATTACTGCCAGTGGGGCCCCCAAGTAGAGTGCATTTCCATAGTCTATCCTTGATAATATCAAGGATTGGACTAATATTTTTTTGGCTTGCGGAGGGAGAAGAGGAAGCACTTTGCGGGCCATTCTCATCAGACCATAACAAGTTGCCACCGTCCTCCTGGCTTGCACCTTAAAAGTCAGATTCTGGTCTAGCCAGATGCCCAGGCTCTTTATCTCGCTCCTGGGAGTTGGGACTGGTCCCATACATGCTGGCCACATGGTACTCAATGAAACATTAGAAGGATTACCCAGGATCATAATCTCTGTCTTGTTTCCATTGAGTTTAAGGTGGGACGCCCCCATCCACTTAGAGACTTCCTCCAGACATGAGTGAAGGTCTTGGGATAGTTGCTTAGCTTGATTAAGCGCAACGACCAATTGGGTGTCGTCGGCGTAAGTCACCACGTGGATTCCAAAGGGGGCTACAATAGCCGCCAATGGGGCCATATACACATTAAAAAGGGTCGGGCTCAGAGAGGATCCCTGAGGTACTCCACAGCGCAGAGGCATCGATTTAGAAGTCATCTCACCTTCAAATATCTGGAAGGATCTGTCTTCCAGGAAGGAGCGCAGCCACTGCAGTGCAATACCAGTGACTCCTGACTTCCCAAGGCGGTGAGTCAAGATACGGTGATTCACCATGTCAAATGCTGCGCTCAAATCGAGGAGTATGATGACGGATGCCCCTCCTGAGTCCAGAATCTTTCTACTTTCTTCAACGACTGCCAACAAGGCAGTTTCCGTGCCCTGTCGAGGTCGAAATCCCATTTGGGAAGGGTGGAGCAGATTGTTGGATTCGATAAAATTGGAGAGAGTAAGATTAACATACTTTTCCGCGAGCTTGGCCATCCCGGGAAGCAAGGAGATAGGGCGGTAGTTACCCAAGTCCCCTGGATCCAGATTGGGTTTCTTCAACAGTGTCTTTACCATAGCTCTTTTCCAATTACAGGGAACTATTCCTGTACTTAAAGATGCGTTAATTACATCTGTAATAACAGGGGCAATTATCGGAGCAACCTTTACCAAGACGTTCATAGGTGCAGGATCCCTAGGAGACCCGCTTTTCATCGAGGAAAGCAGAGTCAAAAGAGTTTCCTGGGTGATTAGTGGAAAGGTTTCCAACAATGGTCTAGTTGACAGGACACCTTGATCTGAATCCTCACCTAGTAGGTCATATTCATCATCAATTTGAGGCAGGCATTTAAGAATGTTCTCTATTTTAGTAGTAAAAAAATCTGCTAGTCTGTTACAACGTTGTCCGGAAATGTCAGGGGCCACGGGCGGGGCAGGGGATTTGAGGAGCTTCTTTATAATGATAAAGGTTTCTCTAGAGGAATTTCCAGTCGACAGAATTTTTTCCTCAAAGTAGGAGCTCTGAGCCTGTTTAATGCCTGCTTTATAAGTATCAATGGCACTCCGATATTCCAGTTTTTTGCTAGGTGAATAATCTTTCCTCCAACTTCTTTCCAGAACCTTGCATTGCTGTTTAAGAAAGCGTAATTTGGGGGAGTACCAGGGGGATTTGTACGAACCCTCTGTCTTTTTCATCAATATTTTAGGGAGGACTGCATTTAGTGAGTCGTCTATCCAATTGCAGAAGTCGTCATTGGCTACACCTGGGCTGGAATTCGGCTTGGGTCTGGTATTTTCCAGTTCAAGAGCCCAGCTGTTCGTGGCAAGCTTGGACCAGGGTCGTTTCATAATTAATGAAGGTTGTACACAGGGAACGATGACCTGAGGGCTCCAGGATAGGGGAATAAGAAAATGATCAGACCATGGGACAGGGATGGGGGTATCCCCTTTTAGGTTCTCCAAGTTCGAAAACACGGAATCCAGGCAGTGCCCTTTAACATGGGTGGCTTGCATAACTTTTTGCGATAGCTGCAAAGCCGTAAGATCCCGCACCAATTCCAGCGCCGTCACTGCCTCCAAATCATCAAAATGTAAGTTAAAATCTCCAAGGACAGTAAGATTAGCTGCTGTGCTGGCAGAGTTGATAACTGTTTCAAGCAGGGTTTTACAAAAAGTGCCCATTGCACTAGGGGGCCGGTAAATCAAAATGCCTGTGAATGAGAGAAGTGGGGTAAATTCTAATGAAAAGTGAACATTCTCACAATCCAGAAGTGGGCTTCCCAACATACGGCATGTGAGGTGATCTTTATAGACAATAGCTATCCCACCACCCCTGCCTGTTGACCTGTCTACTCTCTGATGATCCCGGCCCACTCCAGGCACTATGTTGTCAGTTACTAGACCTGGCAATGCCAATAATTGTAGGGGGAAACTTCAATGTCCTACTGGACCCCTCTATCGATAAATCCACTCAGAAAAACAGAGAATACCCCAAAGATTAGGCAGCTGATGAATGATTTGGGTATGTGTGATATATGGAGACAGAGAGCGGGCAACATCAAAAGCTTTACGTTTCACAACAATAAGAATGGTCATCTATATAGACTAGATTTCTTCCTTTTAGATGTAGGCCTCGCTAATAGAGTGAAGGGAGTGGGTCACCTTCCCGAGCATTTATCAGATCTTTCAGCTGTTAAGTTACTTCTGACAAAGCATCATGGGATCTCGAGATGGACGGTAGATAGGACTCTACTGATGAACCGAATTGTGATTTCGCAGCTGAAACAGGACATAGTAATGTTTTTTTAAATGAACAATGGGTCTGCCCCGCCCCCACATCTAATTTGGGATGCATTGAAGGCATTTATAAGGGGAAGGGTTGTAAGCCTGGTAGCATGCATACACAAAAAACATAAGTGCAAACTCGAAGAGTTAGAAAAAGCTATTGAATTAGCTCTGACAGAAAGAAAAGAAAAGCTTCAGAGTGGAACGAAGGTGGAGACAGGACTACTGGACAAAATCAGGATTGCTAAGGGAGAGTCAGCGGAATATTTGGAAGAGTGTCTGTGCAAAAAATGGGAGGAAAGTAAGTTAGCCCATCATGAAGATGAGGAAAGTTGCTTGCCTGGAAAATTAAGACAAATAGTGCTAAGAATGCTATTAGGGAGAGGGCAAGCACTATCATGTATAATAGGTCATAACCGGGACAAAAGAAAGGAGATAGAGGAGGTGGAACAGAGCATACTCAACTTAGAACAGCGAGTAGTCAGAATAGACAACGATGACACAAAACACTTATTAAGTCTCAAACAACAAGAATATAGAGACCTAGTGATGGGTGCAGCTCGTGCTTCTATGGAAGAGGCGAGGTATTGTGTGTATGAACAAGGCAGGGAGGCTTATCGCCTGGCTTGACAAACAAGAGAAAGCCAACCGATGTGTGGCCGCAATTAGCTCGGAGGACGGGGTAACCCGCATAGACCCGCAAGATATTGCGGAGGAATTCGCGAATTACTATGAAAATATTTATGCTTCCGAATCCTCGGTTACAACCCAGGAAGCACTGGAGCTCCTTAAAGAAAGACCCCTTCCCCCACTAACACAAGAAGTCCAAACGCTAGATGAAGAGCTGACTCCTGATGAGCTGCAGCAGGCCCTTAGAGAGGTCAAATCAGGGAAAGCACTAGGCCCAAACGGAATACTAGTTGAATTATACAAAGTCACGGCAAAACACACAGTACCCCATTTGCTGAGAATGTATGAAGAGGGTTTTGAGACAGGCATATTACCCCAAGACCAGAGAATAGCCTCAAGAGTAGAAATCCACAAAGAAGAAAAACCAAGGGATCAGTGCGGGTCATATCGTCCCATCTCCCTATTAAACGCAGAGGCCAAAATCCTCGCTAAGCTATTGGCACGCCGACTAATTAATGTCCTACCGAAAGTGATACACCCAGACCAATCAGGGTTCATGCCGGGCTGAAACACTGCCCTTAATCTGCATCGGCTCCAGGGGGTATTGGGTCGAGTGAATAGAATACAAGAGGACGCGGCAGTGCTGTCCTTAGACGCCCGCATGGTATTTAACATGATTGAATGGCCCTTTCTACTTGCAGTGCTGGAAAATATGGGGGTGGGTCCGCGATTTCGAGCATGGGTCCAGCTCCTGTATACGGCACCACTGGCGAATGTGAAAGTGAATGGAAGGATCTCACAAGTTTTTCAACTATATCGGGGGACCAGACAGGGCTGCCCCCTCTCACCTCTACTCTTCGCGTTGGCCCTTGAGCCGCTAGTGATCTGGATCCGTGGGGAGCTGCTGATTCAGGGCCTTCGCTGGTCAGTCGAATGGGAAGATAAAATGTTGTTGTATGCCGATGATATTCTTTTATATGTGGCATCGCCTAGCTCGTCTATTGCCAGACTCTTAAATGTCTTTGCCACCTACAGAAGGTTCTCAGGCTACACGATCAACTGGTCTAAATAAGTGGTCCTCATTTTACATGGGCAGACACCAAGAATGCCGAGAGGCTGTAAGGCTCAGGTGGTGGCAGAGGGGTTCCGATATCTGGGTATCTTTGTTACAGTTAATAGAAAGCTCTTTACGGCTAAAAATCTACTCCCCCCTCTGACCCGATTGAAGATGTGCAGCACTGGAGAACACTTCCTTTGTCCCTTTTGGGCAAGGCAACCCTGTTTAAAATGATGGTGCTGCTGCGTTTTCTCTACGTTCTCCAAAATACACCTTTCCCGGTGTCCGACGATTACTTCAGAATTATACAGGGCGAGGTTAGGAAGCTGCTGTGGGATGGGGGGCCCCAAGGATAGCTTTAAATAAACTCACAAAGGGATGGTATGATGGGGGAATAGTTCTCCCAGATATTCGAAACTACCACAGAGCAGCGCAATTAATGGTTGTCAATCAATGGGCACACCAGCCCATGAACGAACCGGCATACCAGATGGACCGACTGACGCTAGGGCCCAGAGGGTACCTGCGGGCCCTATATACCCCGCTCAATAAGCTCCAACTGATGGGCCCTATGGCTCTTACAGTCCAGACTTGGCATAAAACATTGGGAGAGATGGGGTGGAAAAATAAAATCACACAGGCGACACCGTTGTGGGAGTCCCAACTCCTCGATACATTGAGGGAGAGACAGGGGTTCGACAAATGGGACCTGCTGGGCATTTCAAGGGTAGGGGACGTGTGGAGGGGAGGGGGTCCCAGACCATTTGCAGATCTACAGAGGGAGTATAACCTAGCCCCTACAGAGGCGTTCCGGTACGTACGACTCCGACATGCCCTGCAGGCTGCCCTCCCCAAGGGGGAGTCCTTCCCAGAGTCCTCCCCACTTGAGTGCAGGTTATTGGAAGAACATATTCCCAAAAAGGCGATCTCACTAACTTACAAGAAACTAATGAATAATGCACCTGACCAATGAATCCACTTATGGGAAAAATGGGAGGGAGACATTCCGGAGCTGCAAGAAGAGGACTGGATAGAGGCACGTGCCTCCACGCGAGAGGTAGCCATTAGAGCCTGCTTTCGTCTGGTGCAACTCAAAATCCTTCACAGAGCCTACATTGCATGCTCCACACTGGTAAAGATGGGGAAACAAACCGATGCATCCTGTCGGAGAGGATGCGGGATGGAAGGGACATTTTTTCATATAATATGGGCTTGTCCCAAAATTCAAGATTGTTGGGCTTCTGTAATCCAGTGTTTGAATGTAGTATATAGGAGTGAGTTGTGTACATCGACCAAATGGTGTCTCCTGAAAAGAAATATAGCACGATTATGGGGAGCTGAAACGACGCCCTCCTTGGGGAACTGGAAAAGGGATATGGACTGGTGTATGGTGGCGGAGAAGGTGGTCTATACAAATAGAGGGTGCCCGCAAAAGTGGGGGAAGGTGTGGGAAAAATGGAACGTTTACAGAGGTAGCCCTTGTGCTCCCCCAGAACCATAGAGGGGGTGGGAGAATATACAGGAGGAAATTGATTAAAGAGAGGAAATAACGGTTGAACCATCTCCTAAGGGGTCCTACCAAAGCGCTATGAATGTAAAAATGCAACCAAGAGAAATGGAAAGATATTATTCTCCAATTGTGGTGATTGTAATGGTTTTGCTGTTTTTGAAATAAAAAGATATTTTAAAAAAAGAATGCTATTAGGGGGATTATAGACTGTGAGACGGGGAAGTGGTGTGTGGCGGACAAAGAGATAGAACAGACGTTCACTAAGTTCTTTCAAGACCTTTATATGGATTATATAAAAGTGACGCAAGATCAAATGGAGGGATGGTTTCGGAAACTCCCACTTTCATTACTGAGGCTGGCCCCTGATTTGAAAGCAGAGTTAAATCAGGAAATTAGTCAGGAGGAGATAAGGGGAGCGTTAATGGAGTTAAAAAGGGGGAAAGCCTTGGCCTTGACAGTCTCCCGAATGAATTATAAATGATATTGTAATTAATACTTACCCAATACCAAGCAAATTATTTGCAGATATTTTTACTAGAGGAGGCCCGATGCCACGAACTTGGGATGAGGCTACAATTAGCATGATATTAAAACCTAATAAGGATCCTAAACTTTGTGAGACCTACAGGCCAATATCTTTGCTAAACTGCGATTATAATATCTACACACATGTACTGGCAAAGAGACTGGATAGGGTAATTGGACGATTGGTTCATGAAGATCAGAAAGGCTTTATTAGAGGAAGGCAGTTGTACGAACCTACACATGGCTTAGGGAGAGCAATAGATATTGCAACAAAAGAAGAAATCCAGCTAGCAATCTTAATATTTGATGCCGCTAAGGCATTTGACAAAGTGAGCTGGCCCTTTTTGAATACAGTGAACAGCCAGTATGACTTGGGGAAGGAATTCCCTAGAGCAATGCAATCAATTTACAAGGAGCCAACAGCAAGAGTTGCGGTTAATGGAAGACTAACTGAACAGGTTAAAATAATAAGAGGTACTCGGCAAGGCTGCCCATTGTCCCCATTACTTTTCAATTTGTACATTGAGCCTTTAGCCAAAATGATAAGGGAGAACCCTGAGATTACTCCGTTCTAATATAATGAATGGAGATAGGATGTGGTCTCACGGCTAGACTGCCAACTTTAAAGCTGAAAAACCAAGGTTCGAGCCTCGGGGTCGACTCCACATCCTGTGATTCTGGGCAAATCACTTAATCTCCCCGTGCCTACCAAAAATGAATGTGTCCTTGTGTAACGTAACTGGTGCTCATGTAAAGCGCTCCAATACCTTTGGGTCGAGTTCGCGCTATATAAATCTGCAAAAAAAAAAAAAAATGGAGGAGCAAAGTTGCGTTGTACGCAGATGATCTGTTAGTGTTTAGCTCAGATCTAGTGGGTTCGTACCCACATATCTCACGCACACTAGAGGACTTCAAGGAAATTTGGGGCTCTCTGGTGAACGCATAGAAAATGGAAATAATGACGTGGAATACGTTAAGCAGTAGCTATCTGGTAAAAAAAGAAATCAGATATTTAGGAGTCACTGTTACACAAAATTTGGAAAAGATGACTGAGATCAATTTCAATAAGGTCATGAAAGAAGCCAAAAGATTGCTGAGAGCATGGATGGGCCTGCCGCTTAAAATCTACAGGAGGTCAAATATATTAAAAATGTCGATACTTCTTAATTTCAATTTCATTTTTAACGCAATCCCACTTACCTTGAGATTAGAATGGTTTCAGAAAATACAGGGGGAAGTATCTAGCTTCATTTGGGCTTCAAAGGGAGTAAGAATTGGCTGGAAAAAACTTTGTAAGAAGAGACTTGAAGGCGGCGTAACAGCCCTGGATTTTCAATTTTACTGTTGGGCCTTCCAGTTTAAAAATGTTAGAATACTGTTAAGAGGAGAGGATCAGTTACAGGCGGGACATATGTTTCCAACTATGCTAAAAGATGTACCACAAGGGAGTGGGCATTTCCTACATGAGTTTGGGAGCCCTAAGTTTTTCAAGCATGTCAGACTGAAGAATCTGTTGGTGGCCTGCAAGCAATGGCTACAGTTTAGGAACATTTTTGGGATACCATACTATAGCGAACATGTCCAGGCCAGTATGGAATTCCCTTGGTACTCCGAAATGTATAAAGGATATCTTAGCGAGACCACTGAAAGAAGCCAAGATAAGCAGATGGGTCAGATCATCAAAGGTGGCATGTTGATAACTTGGCAAGACATATCCCGGATTACGGGAGGCAGGCTATCCCGATTTAAATATTATCAACTAGCCAGTTGAGTACGCAGGCTGCTGCAGAAAGAGAGTGAGAACATTGAAGTGGAAGAATTTTTACAAGACAGTGCACCTCTGAAGAAAGAGGTTGCAAAGTGGTATTGGAAGTTTGTGCAAGGCTCTGATGGATTCTTTACCCTGCCAGAGAAGTTGTAGAGAAGGGATCTGCCAATGTTGGAGTTCTCTCATCTTTGGCAAGTATCTAAGTCTATGCTTTATGAATCTGTGATGCCTGCATATCTTAGGAAGTATCATCTATTTACACTCCATAGAGTTACTGGACTCCAAAAAAGCTATCCAATCTGGGAACTCGAGTGGTGAAGTTCTGTCTCAAGTGTGGGAGTGAGCTTGCTGATGATGTGCATATGTTTGGGCAGTGTTCCGCCATCCAGCTTTTCTGGAAAGAATTGGGTAAGGCTCTGTCGGAGATGTCAGGTAAAGAAATAAAGGTAAGCCTTGCATTGGTGATTTTTGGTGTGATGGAGGAGGAAGGTGTTATCATTAATGTGTATAGGAGATTGAGAACACTTATTTTCACTTTCATTTTATTGGAAAGAAGAGAAATTTGTTTGAAATGGGTATCACCAGAATGGTTAAAACAACTCACAGCTCTTAAGTGCGTACCACACATTATAGATTTAACGAGATCTATGGGAATAACTCTGGACAAAGACATTGAACATGCAGGAGCAAATCAGCTCTACTACCAAAGGAGCGAACTTCCACATGGACATCTTAAGAAAAATAAAACCCTTCCGCCCACCTTATGACTTCAAGTCAGCTGTTCAAGCCCTAGGGATTCCTAGGTTGGACTATGGAAGTACAACCCTCTGCGGCTTTCCCAGATCTAAGCTGGCGCCACTAAGGGTCTCCCCTAACTCTGCTGCTAGGCTTAGCACAGGATCTGAAAGAAACAATCACATCAAGCCAGTCATGAAATCTCTAAACTGGCTCCCATATGAGGCAAGGATGCATTTAAAAATTGCCTGCATGACCCACAAAGCCTTGCACTTCAACACTCCAAGATACCTTGCACAAAAACTGGAGCTATGGCTGTAGAGCATCTAGGGGCACAGGTACCCTACTGCCGACCCCATTGAAATTCTACAAAAAGAAAACATATAACTGAACCTTCTAAGGTATTGCCCCAGAATCTGGAACGCCCTCCCCCCTGAAATCTGCCGGAACCCCTCAACTGCTTCTTTCAAGAAAGAAGTCAAAGTGATACTGATGAACACGTTTCTGCTGTAGAGCACCCAAACTCTACTCGTTTGGACCCTGAGGTGGTCTCTTTGTGGATTTGGTCACACCTTGCTCCATCCTTGATGATGCTGTTGATTTTTCTTCCTGTTTGCTGAATGTTTGTAAATCGCTCTGATACCCGCAAGTGTCATGTTTCAGCTATATAAAATGTATAAATAAATCATTAAAAATATGCACTTGAACGGTAGCATCATACTAAATGTACGATAATTAAGTAAATAAAGATCTCATGGTTCTAACGTAGACACATCCCACTGGTGTTATAATTTTATTTTCATGACTAAGTTGATGAGCTTGCGACAGATGCAATAGAGCCATTTGCAAATATTAGTCTAATACTTTTTAATGGTGATATTTATGCAGACACTAAAAGGATTCATCTATGTATTTTTTAGGTTTTTGGATCATGCACGTCCTTGTATTTTATACTGAGGAGGCCAGAATGATAGGGCCAAAGGCGTTGACAGTTCATTCAAGAGATCCCATCCAGTTACAGGAAGAACAGCATCATTTCATCACAATAGAAGATAAAACTACAAAGCAATATTAGCCTTTTGGAATATTCTGGTGGACACACTCTTAGGGGTATCTTGGACTTAAGATAAAATTGGACCCCTTCATAACTTTCCAAGAAATTAAATACAATGACTGTTAAATACGATTATTATATTTTTATGTACAATTTGTCAAAACGTGAATAATGAATGAAATGAAGAATGAATCACTATGGAGTACTTCTTCTGATTTCAAAGATGAGTAAGAATGCAAGGCATACTGTGAAAAGTTCAAACTGAGTATGTTCCTTACATTAATTGTATCCCAATAGCAATTGGTAGCGCTACTTGTTGAGCAAATTAGAATAATTCATCCCAAGAGAAAACCTTTCTTAGAACATAGACCCAGATTCTGAAAGCTGACAGGCAATGCAGCGCAGCATTCAAAGATGCTGCGCTGTGTTGTGTGACAGGGAATGAGCAGGAGAGCGCCATATTCACATAGAAATGGCTCTCTTCCCGCCTCTCCCTAGCGCCAGTGCTGATTTCAACTGCCGAGTGCCAAGCACACACCTTAGCATAGGTTTTGTACAGGAAGGGTATCCTTCCTGTACAAAATACTATGCTTAGACAAGTGAAAAAGCTTTTCCTACTATATATGTGTGCTGCACAATGCAGCACACATGTAAAGTCGGAAAAGCACGGAGAAATGAAAAAGATTCTCTATTTAACGCCTGCTTTTCAGCTGCGTTAATTTTTAGCGCTAAACCCTTTCAACTGATGTTTGATAACAGGGTTTAACGTCAGAAAGCATGGGTGGTAGCACTAGTACGCCCATGTACCACCCATGTAACGCCCCCTTGACGCAAAGTATTGCAAAACAGCGTTTTGCGCTGCTTTGTGTTACTCTTCCATAGAAACCAACGCAAATACCAATTTGCTTTGGTTTGTGAATCCCAAAAAAGGTTTAGCATTGGTTTAGCATTACAAAAGTAACACTAACCCGATGCTAAACCTTTGAGAATCTGGGCCATAGTGTCTGTACCCAGGTTACAATAGGGCTATTTGGGTACTCCCAGATAACTGCCAGAATGAACTAATCAGCATCCCTTAACTAATAAAAATCCTCATGGAATTTCTAAAGGTAGCCTTGTCTCCATCGTCCTTGCTTCAGTGTCTGGATTTCTACCCTCCAGTCACAGGACTGCAAACAGTGCACTACCAATGTGTGGGGAAGCTGTCCTCATCCTCCATCTCTTACCAAGCCAGGGATATTCAACATGGATCACAGTGACCGCAGCACTCAGCCTCACTCCCACACAGAGCTCTAACAATGTGCATGTGCTACACACACACACACACTCTCTCTCTCTCTCTCTCTCACACACACACACACACACTCGTGACATGCACACAGGAGGACAGTCCAACGTTGTGTGCATGCACATCACAACAGAACTTTAAATAAGGGGTGACTGTAAACCACACTTTCAGTGACACAGGTTAAAAGATCTTGTTACACCATCAATCTGCGAAAATAAGTTTTGCTACTGACATTGCTTTTGCACTATACCTAGGAGAGAAACATTAGCCCACTGTCTACTAAAAGGGCATGTTTGGCGCGCCCCTCCAGGTCATAGGTCACATCCAGGACCTTTCATTGTCAGGGACAGGCCTAGGTTTGTGGATGCATGTTTAGATTGCAACAACAAGGTGATGGATGGAATTAATCTCAGCCACTGGCAGTCGCTCAGGGCCCCATCCAGATCCATCATTTTCGCCCACCATATCATCTCAGTATAGGCCCAGCCATATGCAAATCAGCCTTGACCCTGCTCCTCATGGGAACAGTCCAGCCCGAAATGCCAAGCAGGGTCCTTCCTGGACCGGAATACAAGCAGCCTATGACCAGTTTCACCCTGATAACAGCTCATCAGCCAGGTATAGCATGTCCAGTGGCACAATGGGTATGAGACCGATGTCTAGGCATATTTGTCACACATAGGGCGTCAACTGCAACAACAACAACAACAACAAGGTGATGGATGGAATACTTGAATTAATCTTAGCCACTGACAGTCGATCGGGCCGCATCCCAATCCATAATTTTTCACCCACCATGCCACCTCAGTTTGGATCCAGTCATATGCAAATCAGTCTTGAACCTGCTCCTCATGGGAACAGTCCAGCCTAAGTGGGACAGGTATCCCCAGACATGGGTCCTGTGCACACTGTGTTACTGGAACCAAGCTATACCTGGCTGATGAGCACATAATAAGGACAAAACCGGTCTCGGGTTGCTTGTGTTCCGGTTCAGGGTGGACCTGGCTCAGCAGTTTAGGCTGGACTGTTCCCATTGGAGCAGTGTCAAGACTGATTTGCGTATTGCTGAATCCAAACTGAAGTGACATGGTGTGCAAATAAACGATGGACTCGAATGCGGCATGAGCGGCTGCCCGTGGCTGAGATTAATTCAAGCATTTCATCCATCACTTTTGCATACATTTACATGTTTAAATTAGCATGATGCTAGGGCAAAAATAAAAGTCAGGATATTACATATACATGTAGTTGGCCACTCAGGACAGGGAAACTTGTTCAATTGCCATGCAGAGAACACTCTCATGCTGACAGTCTCTCCACTCCTGCTATTGACTATTTGGTGTTTCAGTTCAACTTCCAAGAAGTGCTTAATTTCATGAGGAACTATTTTACATCTGAAAAGTAGACTCAATCATCACGCTGTTCACTACTTTTTCACCTTCACTGCTTTATTGAACATGATTTCCATAGAGAATACAAACCTTTTTTGCTACTTTCTCCCTAGCATTTACAAAGCCATAAGGGCAGGCAATGTGTTTGTGGATGCTACGCATGCAAACAGCATTAGTGAATGCCTGTGTTTATTTGTATTGGCACATAAAGCCAGACCGATTGGCTTTGTCTGTGCTTGTTTAGGATTGTACCCTGACATGCAATACTAGCTTGGCCCCGCGGAATGCCGCTGTGGTGACCATCATTGTCCCAGTACCCGAGCAGGACTGTGGAGCAGCGAGTCTTAGCGTTTCAGCTCTGTCAGCTTGCTCTTTAAACCCCCACAGGATTGGCTTCCCGAGACAGGCCTGACTTCCTGTGGTTAACTTAATTAGCAGCTCCTTGTAACTGCGGGATGCCATTTTGTTAAGATGCACCTGGCATCTGGCACGGAGGGCCCTGGTGATTCCTCCACCTCCCTCCAGATGTCTTTGGCTCTCAAGGCAGAGGCGGTGAAGGATTCTGGGAGGGAACTGGCAGCCCGGCTCTCCCTGGGCATGGTGGGCGGTGGGCCTACTGCCAGCTTCTGGCTCATAAAGCATCTTCCACGTTTCCTGAACTTACATTGTTCTAAGGAGATGAAATAATTATTGGTGCGGGAAAGAGGGGTGCTCTCTTATGCTAATCCCTATTGCAATATTTAGGACTGGTCCATGGGTGTAGACAAGATAGTACAGTTCTGGGCGAGGAACTCCTGCTATTCGTTACATGTTGTCCTCCCTACAAAGAGAGCACACTAGGATGCAATCATATCGACGCTGCAGTGACCCCAAGCGTTTCATTACAAGAAAGTGGCATTAATTTTGCAGATTTTGTGTCCTTGCCTGCCTACTTGTGATACCCCTTGCCACAGACACGTGACTTTGGGTACCGACTGGTAAGAGATCAGAATGCTAGAACCTTCTGCTCCTGAGTTATGTTATTCACATTTGTACAGCATGAACCAGAATTGCTCTGCCATCGAAGCACATTATTTATACAGGCGCCATTTCATGTACATGAGGGATGGGCGTAAACCGGGCTCGTGGAACCATTGTTAGACAGAGGCTAGTGTTTTGACAGTGTTTGGTTAGGTGCAGTTAGTAGAGACTTTGGACCCAATTCACAAAGGTAAACTTAGACCTGAAGTGTAACTATAGATCTGAAGTCCAAGTTTAGACCAGAAGTCTAACTCTAGACTTTAGATCGAAACGTAGACTTCAGGTCTACACTTAGACCTAAAGTCTAAGTTCACCTTCGTGAATCGGCCCACAGTTCGGTGTTTAGATTTGACATGCTTTACATGTTTTTTTAAAGACATATTTTATTATTTTCAATGGTGCAAACAAGAACCAACTGTTACATAACCAAATTCCATCATCAACCACGTCACAGGTAGAGAAGGTTCATACTGTAGGATCATTACTTCATCACAATAATGACATGTCAATCATGCACATTTGCATAACCATCCTGAACAATAACCAAGTATCCCCCCCAAATCCTTTCACAAATATCAAAGCAGCTAATCAATTCAGCCCTCAACTGTGACAAGTGACTCCTCGTCTTCCCTGGATGAGGATGATCTAGTGCCCACCGGATCCATAAATCTAGCCAGGAGTCCCACCTACACGCGCAGGTCTTCCTCAGCCTTATCTTCGCGCCTGCACCGATTCAGACAGATTTCCTCAGCTACGGCCCACTCTGCCACATCTGCCACCCACCACTCCATAGTAGGTCCTCGCTGACCCATTCATGTTATTGCCACCTGTCGCTTGGTCAGTAATAAAATCAGGTGCAGGGATTTAAAGGCCATTTTCTGTACTCTCTGCCTACAGAGGTCGCCCCACAGACAGGCTGCGGAGTCCATGTCCACAAGAATCCGTACCACAGTCCTCCCTCGGGCCAACACTTTCAAGCAATATTCATTCACCTTGGTGCAATACCAAGCCAGATGCAAAAATGAGGCCACGGGTGCCCAGCACCTGAGGCAGGAAGCCAACGTAATAGGGTTCATTTTATGTAGTAGGAAGGGCGTGACATATGTGCGGTGCAGAAAGTGAAAGTGTATACATTTAATTTGTGCATTGCTCGACACAATCTTCACCAAGGCGCACATTCTTCTCCACTGGGCATCCCTGAGCTGCAACCCCAGGTCAACCTCCCAGGCCTCCCATGCAGGGAACGGAACCCACCTACGATCTGCTGTTATGGCCTTTTTGAGATGGAGACCAGATGGCAGCCCCCACCCAACTCCAAAAGGCCTCAGCAGGTCATTGAAGTAGCTGGGTCACTGGAAACGTGGGCTATATATCTTGGACTATGGCTGCAGTACTGGCATGCTACAAGAATTGGCCCAGCCCTATACGGAAGCTTTCCTGTGCCGCCTCAAAAGTGATAAATTCTTTGTTTGGGAACAAGTCCTCCAACGTCTCACAGCCTCCGATCCTCCAGGCCGAGAGATCCACGGATTCTCTCAGCGCTCTAATAGCCGGGAGGTCCCAAAAGATAAATTTCCTAACTAAGTGGGCCCTGTCCCGGACCACCCTAATTGTCCACTCCCACAGGGAGGCTGACATGCTTTGCATGTTAGTGTGAAAGTGAAGTTTATCTAGGAAGATCATTGTGGTGTTTTACGTGTATGGGTGGGTGTGCTGAAGGGATTTCTGTTTAAGAGTTTTTCGAGGGAGATAAACTGTCCTTGGCTCGGCCAGAATACAGTCCTTTTTATGTAAGCATCACAAGCCAGGTTGGTTTCTTAGGGCGCAATGTGTATGTGAGGGTATGTTACATTTAAGCTAATATTATCTGATATAAGCTAATATTATTGGCACATTTCCAGGATTTATTTTAGTGTGGTGCATGACTATACCACTGAGTTCACCATGCTTTTCCAGCTAAGTGCCTTGAAGCCATGCTATACTCATGATGGTTAGATACTTCTGTCTAGTGGGTGAAGTCTGTGTCTGACCAGTTCTAGATGAGACTGAAATGATGGTGTGCCGTATCCCACCACACCCTCATCACCAGACTCCACCACATCGCCATCAGAAGAAACGCCCTCAATTGGATCACCTCCTTCCTCAAAGGATGCACACAGAGAATATGCCTAGCACTCTTCATCTCCAAACCCAAGAGCATCATCTGCGGCATCTCCCAAGGATCCTCCCTCAACTCCACACCCTTCAAAACCTACATGACTCTATTGGCCGACATCATCCGCACCCAGGGACTAAACATCATCTCATAAAGCTGAGCTAATCCTCTCTCTCACGGAAGACACCACCACCACCTGGTCCAACTTCCCGAACACCATTGACCAACGTCGTTGACTGGATAAGATCCAACTGCCTAAAGATGAACACAGACAAGACAGAAATGCTCGTCTTCAGAAGGAACACCTCCCCATGAGGCAACACCTAGTGGCCCACTGCACTATGGATCCTCACCTGCCCCTACCAACCATGCTCACAATCTCAGCATCTTCCTGGACAGCGCTTTCTCCATGAAGCGCCAGTCCAACGCAGTAGCCTCCTCCTGTTTCCACGCCCTCCGCATGGTTCGTAAGATTTTCGGGTGGATCCCCTTCAGCATCAGGAAAATGGTGACTCATGAAGGAAGTGACCCGAATAGGGTCACCCGGGTCACCTGTGACCAGCTCTCGGCCTTCCAAACAAATGAAGAGTCGGTCAGACAGTAGAGAATACGAACCAAAGATATTTATTAGTATTGCGCTGCAGCGGAGCCCAGTCTGACCAGCCTCATGAGAGAGCTGCCGAGGGACTGACTTCCCCCAACATAACATCAGATATTATACACGCCCAGGCTGGAAAATTCCGGTCCAGGCAACAGTGAACAAAGGAGGCACAGATGGATGAGCTATGGTCCTGGGACCAGGTACTCGCTATCTCTACTTCAAGGTTACTTTGCCCGCGCCCGCCATTATAGAAGGTGGGAACGAGCCTATCTAACAGCAAAGGTATGCCATAATAGAGAGTACATTCATTAGTGCAGCGAAACTCGGCCTTGGAGAAATATCAACCAGGGAGACATCGAGGCAGCTTTCTGCTGAGGCAAGCAATGTGAGAGAGAAACTCAGCTTCGATCATGGAACATAATGGTGGCTACTAATAAAATGGTGCCATGAATGCTAACTTAACACAGAACGAAATATGAGCAGCAAGGCAATTACGTTTTTAATTCTAACAGACCCTCCTTTTAGCATTCATAGCTACATTTTATTATTGCTATCAGGTAAGGGTCTTTACAATTCTAAAAGTAGGAAGAAAATTCAGTCAGAGGCAACATTTACTAATTTATGCGACTACCAGCAAGAACTAAAACTCTTTAAGGCTAGACATATAGCATTAATATTCAAAAATGCCCTCGTCTATACACATCATATCCTGGATGTCCTGCATCATCATGGCTTTGTTCATAGAATCATGTTCCAAGGGCTTTGGGCGAGGTGTCAACATTTTTACACAGCAGGCACAACAGGCAGGAAGGCAATGTATGCACAGACAACATGTTAGAATGATACCAGCTATGGCAACCAGGAAAATGATAATCTTCCAACCCCAGGATGCGAATAAGCCCCAAAACCACCCCGGGAGAGACCATGTGCCATTCTCCTGGTGTATGTCTGAGGCAAGCCTATGGAGCTTCTGTATAGCAGCATATACATTCGGAGCATGGTCCGGTATGTATACACAGCAACTACTTCGGATGACGCGGCAGGCCCCACCCCGGTCAGCGAAGATGACGTCTAACACCATCCGGTTTTGAAGAGCAACAAGTCTCGTAGCCTGAAGCTCAGCTGTAATGTTAGTCAGGATACCAGCAGTTACATTTATCACCCCTTCTACCACCCTAGTGAGTCTGCAAATATTTAGGCTATTGGACATGGGGCCCCAAAAGGGAACAATACCTTTCATGGCATCGGTGAACTGTTGCAATGTGGTATCTGTCTGATCTATGTCTGCAGTGTCTATGACTCGTCTAACACATGACAGATGAACACTCCTGCGTTGTAGACGGTGGTCCTTATGGTAGTTGGATGGTGCTATATACACTGGGAGAAGGAGAAAAGAGAGATAGCATGTTCCAGACCACCCTCTGGGAAGCCAAACGTAGGCCTGGGACCCACAGACAAAGTAAACGTTGTGAGGGGGTAGCAGAGGTGGGCTATTTGCGGTGCTCAGTACATAGGTGTAGTTGCAATTACTCACCCCTACCCCTACTTTCCCTTTTCCCCTGACACAGAAACTTGCTGTCATGTTTACCACCGGCACCGGCATTGCCACATCATGAGTAAGGTTTCACATCTGAAATCATTTAAAGTATTCAGTGACATTAAAATCCCAAAAATCAGACATCTCATTTTGAAGCCATGTTACATTTTGTTCTCTTTCGTAAACATTCATGCAAGCTGTCGGAGAGAAGGTATCCGGTGCTCCTTGTTCCCCCAGGGTAAACCCTTGGTGTACACGTATATACTCCAAGACTGTTTCATAGTCAGCTAATGTCATATTCATAGTATCGGAGTGATAATGAGTGCATACCATAGTAAAGAGCTGAAACCAGCCTTCACAACTCCTAGGTAAGAGAAAGGCATTGACAACAATACATCATTCTTGTGTGTCACAGAAGGGAGGAGGCCACAAATCCAGCAATTGGTAACATTGGACGTACCATGGTCTTGGTGCAACATTTGGAGGAACACATTATCTACATACGTCTTTCGGTGGTGGCCTTTGTGAGGTGCCAAAGTTACAAACATATGTTCAGGGGGAGCAGGTGTTGTACCAATCAAGGAATGCACAGGATATTTTTTTTCAAGGAACCACATTATTCCAAGCATTGCTATAAGAGAAATCAGGACAATTAGCATAAACACTACTTTACTCTTTCTTGACCAACTGGGCCAATCAACCCCATTCTCCTCCAAATGTGGTTCTGCAAAAGGCTGTTCTTCCTCATCAATTGGGCGGCCAAAAGGATACATGGGGATCAAAGGGGAAAAATGCAATGCACGGGGGCTGGTGACAAGGAAGCAAGAAGATGGCAAAACGTTTCCAGCGTCCTTCTGACCCTCGCTGGGAGACTCCTATTGTTCATCTACGGTGGTGCTACTGAGCACAGCGGTTGGGCAGCGCAATCGCGGCCCGTTGAAGAAATCCCACGCCATCCAGGATAGGACACCCCCCCTTCTGCTGTCCAATGTCTCGGACAATGCACCAAACTCCCTTTCCCTAAGCTTTCGTTGGTACCGCGGGCAGGGTACATAACCCTATTCTTCATCCATGCAGTCCATCCCTACTAATCTGACTTTTCCTTTGGTGTACTGTCCCTCCGTCTGGGACGCAAATTGTACCTAGCCACTCCGGGCACGGAGTGATCAGTAAACACGGGCTAAAATTCAGAGGGGCCAAGGGACTGAGACTCAAGCACTTGTGGGCCAGGTGGAGGGGAATGCTGGACGGCCCTCATTTCTGGGGGGACCGCCTCATTCAATGCAGCATCATTCTCCTCCTCTGTTTGCACCCACGTCAGTTGGGCATCGGAAAAGGGGATGAAGCGTGGCACCTTCTCCGTCTCGTGGTCACCTATGCCATCGATCACTCATTGATCATCGGGGAGAGGCAACGGCACCTTGCGGCAATGGCTGAGGTGGAGCCAGTTCTTCCGACCGGTCACTTTGACGGCACTCCTGGTCGCAAGAAGCACCTGCAGAGGCCGCTTCCAACGAGGCTCCAGGCTCCCTTGCCTCTGGAAGTGCTGGGCGAGAACAAAGTCCCCAGGTCGGATAGTGTGCTCAGGCCCCTCTGTTGGCGGTGGAAGCATCTTGTGTACCTGTTAATGAATAGAACGCAAATTTTTAGTCAACTTAAAAAGATAGTCCACTAACAGTGGATACTCAAAATCAGAGAAGTGTCTTGGTCGAGGGACGCCCCAAACATTTGCTGGTCGGCCGAACACGACCTCATATGGTGACAATCCTGTTCTAGTGTGCGCCGTAGCTCTTGTTGACAAAAGAGCTAACGGTAAAGCATCTGGCCACTTCTATCCTGTGCTTTCCTGAATTTTTGCCAATTTCAGTTGGAGAGTACCATTGTACTTCTCAACTAAGCCTGCTGATTGGGGGTGGTGTGCAGCGTGGAACTTCTGTCTAATGTTTAGCCCATCCCACACCAACTGAATAACTTTTGAATTAAAGTGACTGCCATTGTCACTCTAAATCAAACGAGGCAAAACGAAACAGGGAAAGAACTCCTTCAGGAGGGCTTTCGCCGTCGGCAAAGCTGTATTCTCCTTAGTGGGGTAAGCCTCAACCCATTTACTGAATGCGCAAACAACCACCAACACATATTTCAAATTGTTAACCCATTCCATTTCGATATAGTCCATCTGAAGGACATCGAAAGGGAACGAAGGGGGTAGGAGATTTCCAGGGGGTGGAGGAGTGCCCTACCCAGGGTTGTACATCATGCATACCATACAATACTTAACCAAATGGGCAGCTACTTTCGCGATGTTATCATTCTGCCACACGGGGTCCAACAGCTTGCATATGCCCTTGGCGCTAATGTGAGCTGGGCCGTGCGCCATAGTGACTAAAGGGAGGACATAGGCATCTGGTAACATCCACCTTTCCTTTCCTGACTTATCTGTCCAGCACCCATCTTCGTCTAAACGTGCCGTGCTTTCCTGCCATACTGCTAGCTCCTCAATTGTTGCATCACTCTGTATCTCCTTGATACTATCCAGTGTATCCTCAAACATAGTAACATCATGTACCCATCTAGCAGGGCCTGCCACAAACATTCTTTTCATTTTTGTTCGAGCTATCTCCTTAGCTATTAAGTCTGCAAATGCATTTCCCCTTCCCACATCATCAGTAATTGCCTTGTGGGCACTGTGCTTCACTATTGCTAACTTCTTGGGAAGTGTCAGGGCTGACAAAAGCCTGTGTATCAATGGGCCATTCTGGATCTTTAACCCATGTGAAGTTAGGAATCCTCTCTCCGCCCAGAGCCGCCCAATTTTGTGGGCAACTCCAAAGGCGTACTGACTGTCAGTATAAATATTGACAGTCAGGCCCTCACTTAGCTCACAAGCTCGAAGAAGGGCAACTAACTCTGCAGCTTGGGCCGATTGATAGGGAACTCGTGATGTCTCAACTACTGTGTGCAAGGTAGTTGTGGCATATGCCGCAGTTGTTGTGCCATCCGGTAATTTGAAACAAGAGCCATCGACATATAGCTCCCCTTGGGGTTCTGATAGGGGAACATCAGTCAGGTCTACCCATCCCTTCGTCTCTTCTTCGATGCGAAAAATGCAATCATGTATGTCAATTTCCTCACTCTCAGAAGGGAGGGGTAGTAACGTGGCTGGGTTCAGAGTGGCACATCTTTTGATGGTGACGTGTGGTGCGAATAGGGTCAGCTCATAGCCAGTCAGACACGCACCGGTAAGGTGCTGCGTCTTTCTTCTGTTCAAAAGTGTATCCACAGCATGCGGTACCATGACTGTGAGATCGGTATCAAGGATGAGCTCTGCCGATTGTCGGATAGAGACGGCCACGGCCGCGACCTCTCTTAGACAGCTAGGGAGGGCTCTCGCGTCGTTATCAAGAAGCGCAGAAAAATAAGCACACGGCCTCTGCTTACCTCCAAAGACCTGTGTTAAGACAGAGAGCGCGCAGCCAGCCGTCTCGTGTACATACAACACGAACAGCTTCTGATAATCAGGCGTGCCAAGCACAGGCGCAGAGCAAAGCGCGACCTTTAGTTGCTCAAAAGCTTGTTGACATTCAGGCGTCCAGGGCAAGGGTTCATGCACATCTTTAGTGGTTAGTTGCAACAGCGGCTTTGTTAGTAGGGAAAAGTTAGGGATCCAGTGACGACAATACGAAGTAATGCCTATGAAAGCTTGCACATCCCGTTGAGTCTTAGGGATGGGCATTTTAACAATAGCACTAATGCATTCAGGTGTTAGTCTCCTTCCCTCCTTTGACAGTAGGTGACCTAAGTAGGTGACCTCCTGTCGACAATATTGGAATTTTGAAAGGGACACTTTATGTTTGTGATCGGCCAAATGTAGCAACAATTTAACCGTTGCGTCTTTGCAACCGTCTTCAGTGTCAGAAGCGATCAAGAGATCGTCCACATACTGCAGTAATACATTACCTGGGGGAAGTGTGAGGGAATCCAATTGGCCTTTTAACGCTTGACTATATATGCTAGGTCTTTCAGTATAGCCCTGAGGAGCTCAACAGAATCTAAAGCTTCTGCCGGCAAGGGCAAATCCAAATAGATGCCTACTCTCTGAATGGATTGGAATGCTAAAGAATGCATTCTTCAAATCGATGACAGAAAAGAATTTGGCAGAGGAAGGAATCATAGTCAGAAGGGCAGTGATGTCGGGGACAACTGGGAACTGAGGAACCATGATCTTATTAACCTCACGCAAATCAATCCCAAACCGATAGACATCTGGGTGATCAGCAGAGGAACCCGAGGGTGTCCTCTTAAGAATGGGAAGAATAGGGCTATTACACACATTCGCAGTCGTCTCTTCAACAACCCCTGACTTAATCAAATCCTATTTTGTAGTGAGGGACACGAGGGAGAACAGCGTTGTCCTTGACCCTGATAGAAACCGGAGGTATCTGCAACAGCCCTACATTCTTATCACCTGTGGCCCATAAAGCTGTTGGCACGTCCTTAAACTCAATGGGAAGGGGCTCATCCTTTGACAAACATTGCTTGGAACTCACTACATTAGGTCCTATTGTCATATAGACACCATCCGGGGAGCAAGAAATTGTCGCGTGCAACTTTTTTAACAAGTCCAAACCCATCAAATTTTCTCCACAGTTAGATGTCAACAGAAAGGCTGAATCTACAGTAAAAGGACCAATAGTCAGGGCAAGTGGCTCAGAAATGGGGCTCACAACCGGTATACCTGAAAAGCCTACCGAAACATTATTTGGCCGCACAGGGCTGCCCCGGGCACCAGTGAACGAGAAACAGCTATTCATTGCGCCTGTATCCACTAAGAATTTTTTAGCTGATTCCTGCAAATCAGCAGTAACATAAGGTCCGCGCTGATCTACAGGTATCTGCACTGATCCCTCACCCTGTCCCTGGCTGTCCTAGCCATGAGCTAACCCAGTCACTTTGTCCAATTGGTAGTCATAATGATAGTACTGTCGCCCCGAGGGTCATCAAAATAGTTCTGATCAGAGCGACCTTGCTGTTCCTCATTTCCCTGGCCTCCATCATGTCCACCTGCTCCACGACCCTGTCCATGAGAACCCCGTCCTCTAGGGGCCGCAACATTTTGCAACAACGTCGGGCACTCACTGCGCCAATGTCCCTCCTCCTAACAATATGCACACTGGTTCGGCCCCAGAGGCGCGGCATTTTTCCCAGTGCGGGGCAGCTGTCGAGCCGGACCAATGCCTCGTCCTCTACCGTTCCCCCTGGACACCTGCTGCATCAACACTTTTGTTTTCAACTCCTTATTTTTCTTCCCTACTTTCTCTTTCTCTTCGTTCTCTCTATGCTCATAATACTGTGCCATGCTTAATATCACTGATGGGGAGGAGGTAGTCCAAGTGCTCTCCGAAGCCTGCAACCGAGTCACGATCTCGGGAAGCAAATTCATAACAAATCTGTTCACAAACAGTCGGATACCTCCCTCCATCGACAAGTCCTGTCCACTGAAATCCCAAAACACACCTTCAAACCTAGTAAAAAAATCTGATACACTTTCATCTTTCTTCTGACGACATGCTGTTAACTTGTCCCAATCCACTCTTCTAGGTGGAATCAGAGAGTGCATGTAAGTAATAATTCGACCTGGCAAAGCTAGTATCTCAGCCTTAGGCTTCTCACCAGGCTTCCTCTCTTTATCCCATGCCCTGATCTCATCCCAAGTGCCACCCAACTCCACAACGTGGTCCTGCGTATGCACCTGCCGCCAGATATCAACTGGCAGCAATAACCCAAAAAACATCTCAATGTCTGCCAACGTCATTACCGTCGACGGCGCAGCCTCTGTTAATTCTTTCTAGTATGCTGTTGGATTTTTCCTAGGGTCAGGTAACTGAGTTTTAAGGGACAAGACCTCACTCCTCTTCCAGGGAGTATAAACCCACTGTTCTTGGAAGCGGGCCTCTACTCGCTGTCTGACGACAGCGTCCCTCTGATCTCGCAACTCCGGTATCTCAGGGTGGAAGATCGGATGTACTTCCCTCATCGGAAACTGGGACACTGTCGTCGGGCTCTTCTGGTGCAACCTGCCTCGGTATCCAATCAATGTTGTGACATTACTAAAGACGTCATTAGGGGCCATATCAGCAGCATACATGCGGTCCCGGATGTCATAAATAATTTGGGGCGCAACACCATTAAAGCACTGTTCCCACAACCCAATCAAAGTAGCCGACATATGTTTGAGGTCATGCTGCTGTACAAATGGCTCATACTCTTTCAGCACGCTCCACACATCTTCCACACTGTAAATCGGACTTCGGGCCCACTGGGCAGCCTGGTTAGCTACCATCTGCTTCTCTGCATTCCCCACATCAGACCGAATCAGCACCCGCCCCATTCGTTCCCTTGCAGTCGCCCAGTCCCCGTCATCCAGGCTGCGCACCGGCGTTCCTACATTCAACAATGTCGGGGAGAGGAGATGTGGAGAGGGCACAACAGTCGAAGAGTCAGGCACCCGAGTTACTAACGACTGTGTCGTAGGTGTAAGTGATGGAGAGAGGGAAGAAGTTGGAGCAATAGGTGTGGCAGAGAGACCTGCAGTCACTGCAGGCGTGACAGGCGAAGCCGAAGAAGAAACAGGAGGTGCTGTAGCCGAAGCAGCCAGGTCAATAGCAGGAGAACCAGAGGCAGGGGCAGGAGAGACAGAAGACTGGGGCTGTGGGACAGCAGGATATATTCTCTGCGGAGCATATGGAGGTGGGGGTCTGGTATCTAACAGATCCTCTACGAATGTATCACCTTCTTCTCGATCAACATAGGATTTGTCACACTGCAACCTAAACTTTCTGTCAGCACACTCTATACCCTTCTCTATTTTCTCTCTATCATACGCTACTGCCTTCTGAGTTACTGTCTGCATCTTCCCTCTTCGAGCCTCCTTTTCTGCTCTCATTCGTCTCTGCTTAGCTTCCTTTTGCCATACCTGGATATAATCAAACATCGACTGCCTACTTTGTCTTGCAAACAATTTATCCTGCAGGAAATTCAATTTCTGTTCATCAAAGGTACCTGTTAGCGGCCACTGCAACTTGGCAATGTCCCTCGTATATTTGTGCCATAGTAATAGGGCCATGGCCGTGCTTCACATACATGTCAAAGTTCGGGGTGCCTTACGGAGGTGCAGGCTGCCTCTCTTCCAATCAAGCATCAGCGGAACAACAACGGCATCCCAAACAACACAACTTGCTCCAACAAGGCATTTTGACAGGGAAACAAGTTCACTATTCGTACCAGACGAATAATTCGCAAATATCTTCCGAAAGATCTGTCCTCAGACCGTGTCAAACAGAGAAAACCAAAAGTCAGTCCTCAGAATGCACCAAAGAGACAAACCAAAGTCAAGACCATGAAACCAAAAATCAGCCAAATCCCAGGCATTTTCAAAAGTAAGCCAAATCCATTATGTTGCCTGGCAAAGTGTCCGCAGACACTCTGTACCCAAATCGGTCCGCAGACCATACCAAATATTATTCAAAAGGGTGCCATTTTCACAAAGAACCAAAGCAAACTCACCTGGTGCACACAGGTCGAACAAATTTATTCTCCACTGCCGACTCTCCAGACCAAACAGTTGAATCCAAGGGTTTCACCTTTCAGGACCCCAGCCTGGACGACCACTGGGCGAGGCACCGCCCGATCAGACAGGCGGGCAGCTGCGAGTACTAGGCTCTATCGTGCAGGGATCCCCAATCCGCCTATCCGACCCAACGTGGCCCCGTCCTCCTCACCCGTCCGCGGGCAAGAATGGGTCACCCAATGGGGTCCCTGTTCGGGCACCAACTGAAGGAAGTGACCCGAATAGGGTCACCCGGGTCACCTGTGACCACCTCTCGGCCTTCCAAACAAATGAAGAGTCGGTCAGACAGTAGAGAATACGAACCAAAGATATTTATTAGTATTGCGCTGCAGCAGAGCCCAGTCTGACCAGCCTCATGAGATAGCTGCCAAGGGACTGACTTCCCCCAACATAACATCAGATATTATACATTTCCAATTCCCCACAACACGCCCAGGCTGGAAAATGTCGGTCCAGGCAACAGTGAACAAAGGAGGCACAGAAGGATGAGCTATGGTCCTGGGACCGGGTACACGCTATCTCTACTTCAAGGTTACTTTGCCCGCGCCCGCCATTATAGAAGGTGGGAACGAGCCTATCTAACAGCAAAGGTATGCCATAATAGAGAGTACATTCATTAGTGCAGCGAAACTCGGCCTTGGAGAAATATCAACCAGGGAGACATCGAGGCAGCTTTCTGCTGAGGCAAGCAATGTGAGACAGAAACTCAGCTTCGATCATGGAACATAATGGCGGCTACTAATAAAATGGTGCCATGAATGCTAACTTAACACAGAACGAAATATGAGCAGCAAGGCAATTACGTTTTCAATTCTAACACTCAAGCCCTCGTCACCAGCCGACTGGACTACAGAAATGCACTCTACGCTGGAACCACCACCCATCTCCTCAAACGACTACAGACCATAAAGAACACTGCAGCCAGACTCATCCTCGACCGCCCCAAAGAAACCAGCATCACCCCCACCTCAAAAGCCTCCACTGGCTCCCCGCACAGAAGAGATGCCAGTTCAATCTGCTGACTCACGCCTACAAGGCCGTCCACAACGCCGGACCCTCCTACATCAACCAACGCCTGACCTTCCTGACCTTCCACCAGCCAACCAGACAACTTCAATTCACCTCTCTCGCTCTCACACACATCCCCCACATCCGGAAAGCTGCAGTGGAGGCCGTTCTTTCTCCTACCTCGCAGCCAAGTCCTGGAATGACCTCCCTCTCCACCTCCGAACCTCCCCTTCACTGGCTGACTTCAGAAAGGGACTCAAGATCTGGCTCTTTGACTAAGGCTCTCCATACTCTCAGCGCCTGGATACCCCCAGGGTGATAAGCTGCACTATATTAATACTGATTGATTGATTGTTTGATTGATTGATTCATTGTTTGATTGCCGTGTTGGCTATACAGTACAGTTGGATGTCCCATGGAAGCAAAAAATGGGTTATTGCAGTTGTGTTAATTGCTTGTGGTAGGGGCTGTTTATAATGTATTGAACACAGGCTGTGTGTTGGTTTTGGATTTGGATGGTGAGAGCAGTGCAAGAAAAAGTAGTTATTTTCCAAAACCAGAGTTCCTTTAGTGCACTAGTGTAGTGTCGGGTGGTGCTTTGTGAGGCTGAAGAGTCAGCCTTGCTTGTTGCCCGTTGGGAAAAAGGGATAAGGAGAGACACTGTAATCTGCACAGTCACAGACATACAGATCCAATCACAATAATATGGTTGGGCTCTGGGCATTAAGAAATGCATAATAAGTGAATATCAAGGCATTGGATGCTCTATGTTTAATCATGGTGTAATCATGTTGAAAAACCCAACATGTAGGCTCAACCTACAGATATATGCTGTTGTATCTGCATTTAAATAGTATCTTCACCTGCTCTAATGGCACTTAAGTACTTTCCTAATGTGAGCGCCTTTTTGATAAAGTAGATATAGAGGTATTTAAAAAGAGAAAGGGTGGGGTACAAGGACAAAATATTGTGGCACATAGAGAATGGCCACCCCTCTGAAACTGCGGGCACTAAGTGTCACATGATGCTTAAAATACTAAACACCTGCTTATACCCCTGTTAGCCTTAGCTATGTGCTGTCCCGGTAGTTCGCTTGCTAGCTAGGACTCACTCAGTGCTGGGAAGCCTTCGGGTAGTTAAAGCTTTATAAATCCACATAGCATAGCATTCCTGGGTGAGACCAATCAGAGATAAGATACAGCAGGAAGATGTCTTCCATGGGCAACTTTTGTGATGCTGCATGCTTCATCTGGAAATTGATTAGTACTCAATGCAGACTTTGGAAATCGGCACCCAGCCAGTGGGTGGTGAAAAAACGTTGCATAGCAAATGTGGCTCACATAGCCGTCAATCGGTGAAATTTCCATCCTAGAGATGAGGGGGCAGATTTATCAAGGTTCCATGCAATGCAGTGCAGCAAGACACCTTGCTGCGCTGCATGACAGGAAGAAGACAGGAATGCGCATAATTTACCAATATATGGTGCATTTCGGATATCTGCCTGTGCTGGCGCACAATCTGCTGCCTAGTCCCATGGTGAAAGGGTGCCTGCGTTACAGGCAGGAATGCTTTTCTCCTGGAAGGGACACCTTTCTGCATAAAGGCAATCCTTTGAGACTTTTTCCTCTTTGTATGTGTGCTACAGAATGCAGCACACTAAGAAAGAGGAAACAACAAAGAGAACTAAAGACATTTCTCCCTGTTGTGCCTCCCCTAGAAGGGCTTAGCATTTTGACACATTCCCAGGTTTACCAGTGTTGGTAAATTTGAGAATGCGCCAAAATCCATGGCTGGATGATTGGGAACACCCACGCTCCACCCATGGAACGCCTTCCTAGCGTCTCAATGTTCAAGCAGTGCCGGGAGAGCTTTCCAACCGTGCCGACCTTTGATGTCATAGAAATTCCAGTCTTGGCCTTACTCACCAACACCAGGACCACGCATGATTCATTCCTTCCTTGAATCCAACTTACGGTGGATCATACCTTGAAGACAGTCGAGGCTTACATTATCTTTATTCGGGCTGTCCTTGTGTTCCTTTTGTCCTGAGGAAGACCCTCCGTGACTACTAGCAATTTGCACAGTTTGGGTTGAAATGCCGACATGCCTGTCATAATCCTGACCCTATTCTCTCTACCCCACGCCAAAAGGAAATTCAAACCCCAAGTGGATTAGTGATTTATGTATCTAGGGATGGACCACATCTGAATGATCTTTTTTTACCAGCAATTTATCACTGTATATATCTTGTTCACAACCAGCACTTTTATGTCACCTTAGCACTTGCGCCGTTTTGTTTATTACTTGTGACAGCCTCTTAGTGTCATTTATATACTACAAAATGTAAAAGAGGAAAAAAAAGTGATTCTTTCTTTCAATATAATCTTTTGATTTATTCATAATTGGTGTGTCTCTGTGCTTTCTCTTTTTTTTTTCTCCATTAACTGCCATGACACAAATGTTTGAATAATTGTTCAGTTTCACTTATGTTGTGTTTTATTCAGTAAAAAAGAAAGCAATTCTGTACCCGACAGAACCAACATTACTACTTATATGCCTTCCCAGCAGGAGCGACTTATATTGGGGAAAAGAGGCGGGCGGGGGACAGGGGGGGAGGGGATGGGGGACAACATAGATTAAAAAATTGTTTACAAAAGAGGCGGGGACGGGGGACAAGAATACAAAATTAAACTTACCTGCTGCCCTCCAGCATTGCGTCGCGCTCTTTCACTGCTCTCCACCGCTGCAGGCAGGCACAGGCTCCCAGCCTGGCCTGCGGCCAAACTTGAAGCTGCTCTCACATGAGAGCAGCTTCAGGATTGGCCTGAGCGCCGATGATGTGCGCTCCATGAAAGACTGGGAGTTTTTGCCTGCTCTCTCCAGCCCCAGCAATGCAGCTGGGGTTGGAGAGGGGTCACTACGCATGTGGTTTGTGGCTTGCCTGAGACCGCCAGCCAAAAACCACATGCGCAGTGTAGGTAGAGTCCACCACTCCCGCTCCTGCCTATCATAACCCTGGCACCGCACCAAGCTAAATAAAACGATAATAAAACAGGTTTTTAACCCGTTTTATTATCGTTTTATTTTTACATTTTTTAAAGTGCTGGTGGGGGGGGACGCTTCTGTGCCATAGCGGAGGAGCCGCCGCTGCTTCCCAGAGCAGAGTCACACAAGGCAGAGACTTGCGCTGCCTTGTGTTACTCCAGATTTACTAAGTAATGCAGGGCCATGCAAGATGGCCTTGCATTGCTTGGTAAATCTGAACTGTGGATTGTGTTGCCCTTGCGACACCCTGTGGGATACAAGTAGGGGTGGGCGGTAAACTTCACTCCGTGGGCAGAATTTGCAGAGTTTTGCTACTCCGCACTCCACTTGAAGCACGGAGTTCGGTAAAAACTCTGCTCACCGCCGCGTTGCAGAGTTTACCGGTGCCCGTCACCCCTTATGGTAAAGCTGGGATAGACTTTGTCAGTTTTTGGATTCAGATGTTTATTTTCAGATCCCACTTCACCACAAACACAAGATCTCCCAAACCTGAACATCTCAGTATACAAGCAGCACCTAAAATGTGCATTTCAGCCTAATGTGCAGGCTCATATGAATTCAAAGGAGGAAGCGTCATCTCTTGATGTGATGTTGATTCTCTCTGTTTCACATCTCGGCAGCCTGTGTGAAATGTGATTGGCCCTGATGCTCGCCCAGTCCTCGCCTAGCCCCGCCTTGGAGTGAGGTGGTTTAGTTGGTCATCGTGATCTTCTGCTCCCATCGGATAGTCCCAGACTCTATCTCCTGTTCGCAGGATGCTTGGGAGAGATGAGCCACGGTGGCATTAAGCTTCCTATACCCCCACACGTTCTTCTGCTTGCGGTGTTAACGCTGCTGCCACCCGTGGGCTTTGGAGCGCCCACCTGTCCTCCAGGACCCCCCGTTGTGCTTGGTAAGTGTGTCATTGTTGTGCCCTATTTATATTGGGACTTCAGAACCAGACATATGTATGCATTTAGGATTTCTGTGATTTTTCAACCTCTTTGGCTTTCATACTATACTAGTGACGTGGCTCTCTGCAGTGATGCAACAAGCTAGAACACACCACTCCATCACTGTTTTTGGCTTTCTGTTTGAGAATAACATAAATGCAGACATTTATAAGTTTTATGTGTCTGGGTGTATTCTGGTGGGTCTTTTAAAGTGTAAGCCCTTGCTAAGTCTAGCTCACCCATCCACTGAAGTCTGACTGTAAACCTCACAATTCAGCCATCCAGTGTCCACTTATACATGCACACATGCATCCTCCACTTTGCACACTTCATGACGCATACACTCCACCAATGGGAACTTGAAAACACCTCCAAAATAAACAGACACCACATTTCTCCAATGCCCACTGACATAAAAACCCATCACCTTTACCCATGTGCACTTAGCTTTGCAGATCTCACCATCAGGATTGTGGCGTGCAAGCTTGGACATTGGGGATGATATTGTCCCACTGGCTACTATACGGAAGATTGTATTAACTCACTGGCTGTGTTAGGGGTGACAATAATATATCACTTTCTCATATAATGCAGGTGATATTTACTCACTGGTACTCATAGTTATATATGCGTCCTGGCTACTGCACTATGATTGATACTAACTCGCTGTCGTAAGGTGGATGATATTGACTCACTAGCTTCTATGCTGGAGATAATAGCTCACTGTTTCAGATACTGGAGATCTAAACAGATTGCAGGATTTATAACTTAAGAGCTTATTGGCGTACTGGCTTCCATGCCATTTTCTCATGAGGGTGGGGGCTCGTTGAGTTGGTTGCTGGGCATCATTGTTTATTCACTGAGAAGAGGGTCTTGGTGCACTGGCTGCAATACTGGAGATGATACTGACCAACTAGAGATGACTCTGAAGATGACAATGGCTTGTTTGATACAATACTGTAGGTGATATTGGCCAACTGGAGATGACTCTAAAATGATATTGGCTCACTAGACTTAATTCTGGAGACGATATTGGCTAATTGCTGACAACTCTGAAGATTATATTGGTTCAATCAATGCTATATTGGATGAGATATTCGCTCACAGGATGCCGAACCAGAGAGAGCATTGACTAATTGGGGGCTGTGCTTGTGACTATGTCGACACGCAGGCTGCAATAATGGTGACGCTATTGGCTCACTTGCTGCTTTATGAGAATCAAAATTGGAACACTGGCTGCAAAACTGGAAACAATATAAGCTGACGGACTGCAACATGGAAGATGACAATGGCTCATTTAATACAACTGCAGAAACTATATGGGCTCGCTGGCTGCTACGCTCTACACCGTTGACTCACATGCTCTGGAACTCAAAACAATATGTAATATGGTACTGTGGAATATCATCTGCTTCTTTCACACAGTTCCCCTCTTCTTTCTCTGCTAGACACTGCTGGTATTTTGACCTCAGTGCTTGTGTTTCCTTGAAAATTGAAGATAGATTAGAAAACCCATTCTAACTGTGTTTGTAAACGCATGTAGAGGTGCTGTATTCATTTTTCAGCTGCAGGCATGCTTCGTGCCTCTTCTTTGCCTAAAGAAGCTCCAGAAGGCCTTTGGCCTGCTTCCTTTTGCACAAACCCACAATGGCCAACCATAGAGCCAAGCACAGGGTGAGGGGTCAGAGAGAGGAACTAAGTGAGGAACAAGTATCCACAGTTACAGGGGTGCTTTGAAAGGGGTAGGGCGACGAATCAGCTCTGTTCTTTCATGGAATCCTCATGTCAGCTGTTACCAGACCAGTTTGGGTGAGACCGGCCTTGGTATTCTATAGGAAGGAGTCAATGTAAATGGCCTACCCAAGGGCTGCCCACTTTTGACCATTGCTGTTGTGGCATTTTGAATGTTTAAAACAGACCTCTCACTTAGAAGGATTTTCATCCTAAGTCAAAGACTGTAATAAAACTGGGGCCGGGAAATTAGAATAGAAGCATTCCCTGCTACCTCTGCTAGGTGCCATAGCTGATGGTGGGTTAGAGGGAAGCATCAGATTTGACACAGACATATGTCTGCTGCCTATGGCCACAAAACCAGGACATAGACCCCTTGCCTGGAAATAAATGGTGGGAGTTGGTGTTTGTGGTCTGTTAGCAACTGGAGACCTGCCTCGTGAGGCTCCCAAGACACAGTAGCGGCTGGTGTTCTGGAAGAGTGGTGGGAGGGGATCAGGGGATGATAAAATAAAAAAAATAAACGTACCTGCATCCGGCCGCGTCGCGCTCATCTGCTCCTCTCCTCTGCAGGCACAGACTCCCAGACTCCACTGCAGCCAATCCTGATGCTGCTCTCATCTCATGAGAGCAGCGTCAGGATTGACCTGAGCGCTCTGAATGTGTGCTCCCAGTGAGACTGGGAGTCTGTGCCTGCTGTCTCCAACCCAACAATGCAGCTCGGGTTGAAGACAGCTTCAGTGCTCATGACGGTTTGGTCGGCCTGAGATGGCTGGCCAAACCGTCATGCGCACTGACAACAGTGTCCGCCACTCCTCCTGCAGCCTGTCATTCCCCATGGCCTCGCCCTAAAGACTCAGCAGGAAAGTAAAACAATAATAAAACTTGTTTAGTATTGTTTTATTTTTCCTTTCCTGCCGTTTTGAGGCAGCTGGCAGGGAGGGCGACGCTCCTCTGCCATAGCGGAGGAGCCGCTGCTGCCAAGAGATAGAACACAGCTGGACATCTAATTATAGAGGGGCGACAGATAGGTCCATGAATGTGCATGGCGCAGGACTTGGAAGCAGGCCAGAGACACCTGAACTCTGGGTGTGAATGTGACCACCCTGACCAAGCCTTGCGTGTTTTGTTTTATGAAAGGATGAGTGACGACTGATCTCCTGGTAGCTCCCAGGGCCACAAAACAACCGCAGAAAGACTCTTCTTGTGAAGCAGACCAGTTAACCAGTTGTAGCTAGTTCAGCACTGGACTTGGTGAAGATTATTTGTTGAAACTGCAAAGTGAGTGTCAAAGCCAACTTACATTCACTGCAAGTTGGTATCCGGAAATAGGAAGACCAGGTCTTTGATGTCAACACCAAGAGCTGAACTAGCAACTTAGAAGGAGAGAGTACCATTACTGGCCAAGACAGACTTGGAAGACCAGAACAGACTCTGGGGCATATTTACAAGCCCCTATCACCACCACAATGTCACTTTTTCTGACGTTGTGGTGGCAATAGGGGCTTTGCCTAATTTACAAGGCAGCGTTAAGCTACTAAACGTGGCTTAACGCTGCCTTGTAAATAATGAGAAACTGTGTAGGGTTGGGCCCTTAATCAGTAAGGCTAGGCCCTCTATAACAACTAACAACACCAGAAGTGCCAGTACTGATGTCAATTCATGCGTTCATTCATTCGTAGGGTAAAAACCAAACAGTGACCCTACTGAGCTCCTCGACAACAGTAGTAAATCAAAAATAATAAATTCAGAGCACAGTGGTGCTGCATATGTACAACACTTGTTTGGTGATGAAAAAAACAGTTGACGCATTTCTAACCCATATATATCTGTGTCCGGGTTCTCCTCAGGACTCAGAACACAAATGAGCTGAAAAACAATAAAATATAATCAAAATTACCATATTCATTCACCTCCATGTGAGAGTTGAATGGAGGTGAATGAGTATGGTAATTTTGATTATATTTTATTATTTTGATTTACTACTGTTGTCGAGGAGCTCAGTAGGGCCACTGTTTGGTTTTTACACTTGTAGATCATTATATCATTATATTACATTGCTAGTCACAAAGGAAAGTTTTTCGAAAGAAGGTCATACTGCAACAGAACCAGAGCTTGATAATGTGTTTGAATATTTATTTGTTATGTGTTATTTGTTAATGGTATTGTATATGTGATTTCTCCAATTTTTTTTATAAATTGTGTCGTCCCTGTGTATTGAGAAAAATTTGTATGCATATTTTGACAAAATATTTACTTCAAATTGTTGAACAATAGACATATCAAAAAAGTCACTATGAATAAATATTGATGTGATCATGACAATTGAATTGTGTGATCTTGGCGTATGAACGAACGCATGAATTGACATCAGTACTGGCACTTCTGGCCTTGTAAATAAGGCACCCTTTCACGCTATACTTAGCGTGAAAGGGGCGGGCAATGGGTGTTGTGGTGGGTGTTCCACCGCAACACCTATTGATTTTGATGCTGCCCCATATTTACAAGGATGGCGTAAATATGGGGCAGCGCCAAAATTATGACCAGGGAAAACCTGGTCTTACCCTTGCACAACGAGTAGAATTTTTTTATTTCTCCTCGTTTTTGCTGTTTCCATGTGTGCTGCGTTGTGCAGCACACATAGAAACAGCAATAGGCCACTGATTGTTTATGTGCAGGAAGGCACACCTTCCTGCACATAAACAAACAATCATTAAAAAAATGATGTTTTGCAACTTCTATGTGTGCTGCATTAAGCAGCACACTAGAAGTTACAAAACGCAGTTTAAGATTGTTTATGTGCAGGAAGGGACACCTTCCTGCACATAAGCAATCTTCCCCTGCAACGCAGGTACCCTTGCACCATGGTGCAAGGGTGTCTGCATTGGTGCTAAGCGGCTAAATTAGCACCAGCGCAAGGGCAAAAGCAGGGCTGCACCATATCCTTGTAAATACGGTGCAGCCCTGCGTTTTAGAAGTGGCGGATTGTGGCGTTAAGCCAAAGAGGCTAACGCCGTGCTCCTCCACTTCCTCGTAAATATGCCCCTCTGTCTGCCATGGAGAGTCATCCCTGCAGGAACACTGTGAACTTTGGAAACTGAGAACTATGCCTTCAAAAAGTTACTGCCTCTCATCCAACCCCTCTGGACTAACTGAAGGCAAGAGGAAACCTTGAGCTGGGAGTCATGCTGTGTAAATGGAAGACGAAGATGCCTCTAGTGGCCACTTGTGAGTACTGTACAGGGACGTGCATGGACTGCCCTTGCAGAATGAAAATGCCATGTGGAATGGAACTATTACTTTAAACCACTATAGCTTTGCAGTGACTGGTCAAATTGCTGTGGTTTTGGCCCTGTTTTAATAATTAGTTTTTTACTTAAATAAATAGGTCTGAAAGCTTTTCTGAGTGGTTTTCTTGATTAAAGTGTTGTGCTGGTACTGTTAACCCATAACACACATTCTCTGAAGTAGCCTTTCCTAACAGTTCTGTGCTACTAAGGGGTAGACGAGGCTGTCTTAGAGAAACAGTGTTTGCCTGAATAGGGGCAAGTTTCGCACGTTGTTGGGAGAATTTGTCTCACTGAGCAACCCAGCTCCCTACAGGGAGACCGCAGTTCTTCACTGCCCAAGCACAGCAGACAAGAGTGGACCGCTGGCTGCAGTCCTGCTTTGAGGGAGACCTTACTGACTCACTTGCTGTATACTAGACGATTTTGGTCACTAGCTGCAATACGGGAGTGAATATTAACCCGCTATCGGCGTTACATTAGCAGTGCTTAATTTGTAAAAAACATAACTGCCAGTGCCCTCGTCAGGAGGCCACCTCAGCTTGCCCCACAGATTGCCACTGTCAGCACCGCCAATGACAGTACTTACACAACGACTATCCATCACACTGCTACAAGTGTGACAATTCAGACTGTTCGAGGCCTCCAAAGCTATAAGAATGTCTTTGGCCGCTGGTATTAGTTGTTTTTAATAAAGAACTGTTATGTTTCGTATATAGGCCCTAATGTAGACCCGTTCATATATGCCCTATTTTAGTCATACTCGTATATGCCCTATTATGGTCATACTCGTATATGCCCTATCATGGTCATACTTGTACATGCCCTATTATAGTCATGGCTCCTAATATAGGCATGATCTTTCACCTACATTAGTTCCTTACCGTACACAACGAGCTCTGAGGGCTGAACGTTATCTAGTCTGTGGTTAGAACACTGCAAGGTCTTTCCAGAACACAGGCCTACAATGTACTCATAAATTATGCATGAGCATTTACCAGCTACATCTCCCGCATAATATGTATGTACAAAGTTCACCCCTGACGTCTTCCTCATGTCCAACAAAGACCAATGCAAACCATACTGAGGGACACGACACTTTAGGGTATAAATACACCACATCTTGCCACGGTAAGACAGAGGGAACCGAGACTTCCATGCTGACACACTGACCAGAGACGCTGAGGCTCCTGCATGCAGTCGCTCCAGCTGACAGCGGTCTAACACAGCCCTTGCGGGGTGTCCAACTCGAGACCAGGACGGTGTCCCACACTCTCTCTATTCAGGTATGGGGGTTCGACTAAATCCTAGAAGGATTCTTGGCTCTTAGGCTTTTAGACCGACACATATGCTAGGTACACTCAGGTACATCTAGTTAGGCATCGTAGGAGTACGCGCACTTGCATAATGCTTTTTATATTCATGTATGTATTCATGATTATTGCAATATGGTAGAACTATTCTATCCTTTCACTTTGATCGTACTGCTGATAATATATCTCTGCTATTGTCTGCTGATTGCTGCAGCACATATATTTTACACTAGAATAACAACTGTTCAATAAATACTTATTGAAACGCCCAGACTGTTTATTCTGTGTAACTCTCTGAGACAAACCGAATAAGTAAGCACGAGTGACTGACCGAAAGGTAGTACATTGTTTCCATGATTCTGAGGAATTTGGGTTGTCATGATCTAAGGTTGCCAGAAACTAATCTCTCCCTGATAAGAGGAGATTCTAGTGGCACTGTGAGCTAGCTAATGCAAATCCAGCTAACATAGGCGGTGGGGGTGCACAGAGCCAGTCTACCACCAATCCCACGGTTTATGTTATCCAAACGCGCAGGTGCTGCAGGGGTACTATAGGAACTACACGACATGGCGCCGCCAACATTGGTTGGGTACTTATTTAACAGTAGAATCTGAGTAGTTCAGTCGTGCTATTCTTAGAGAACCTACTCACAAAACCCCAGAGACGTCTGGAGTGGGTGGGCAAAAAACTCCGCCACAGCTGAGTAGTACGAGAACACTATTTATTGGCTGTTGGTTAATCAAGCTTGAAGGATATTTAGTTCCTAAATTGTGCATAACACCTCATCTTAGTTCCCTGTGAACACTTCTTCCTCTAAACACTTCTTCCTCTAAACATGCCTGATTCCGAGGCAGGGGATGAGAGAGTTGACATGAATTTCTTAACAGGAGGAGAAGATCCTGAGGATGCAATACAGATTGCACCAAAATTCAGAAAGACAGTCACCATAAGACTATTACAAAATGGCTTACCAGCCAAGGGAGGCATGGTAGTTTTCGTGATTGAGGCACATGAATCAAACAAAACAGAGGTGTTCTATTCATAGGTTACATTCCCAGCAGCAAATGGAATAACAAATACATTTCACTACTATTTAAGAGGAGATGCACCACATGAATATGCCCCGTTTGAGGACATAGAAATTCCACTCACTTACCAGGAGCATTATTACTGGTTTAATGGCGCCCTACCCCACGTACGAGGAAGAGTAAGATTAGGCCCGCTCGGAGGAGATGGGGCCACATGGCCAATACTAGCGGCTTACACACCGCACCCTGACATTGGAACAATGCCACAGCCAGAATTACTCGTACAACACAGAGATTTAATTAAAATCTACAGAAACCTGACACAATTCGTCATGAGGACATTAACAATCCAACCTGCACCAGGTGCAGCAAATAGTACTCCAGCTCAGGGTACAGGAAATAAAATCACTCCTCAAACATTACACGCTGTAATGGGCAAAATGCCCGCAAAACGCGAACAAATTCCATTCTGGATAGCTCAGAAAATAACTCAGCTTGAGGCAGTAATCCCGAATACTACCACCTATGATAAACACAGAATTCTAACAATCTGCTTGCCCATGGGGATCACACCACAAGTAGAGGACTGCACCTCTTGAGGTTCAGTCTTTGCTGCCATATATACCAGAACACATGGTATCCCGTCCTTAGCAGTAGTGCCAGACGTATTGAGACAGATACAAAATAAGTACGGAGCAGAACCTGCCCTTAACTTAGGGATGAAGTTGGGGGGCGGAGCTTGCTCGAGACCAAGATGGCTGCTTGAGTCTCGAGCTCCACACTGCCGACAAAATATCCTGCATTTATCCGTCAACCCACCGAGTCAAAACGGTCAATCGATCGTAATCTGGACATCGGAACACGACCGCACTGCAGCAGTCCCGCCCTGATCTCTCTCACCCTGCTCAGCCCGAAGATACAGCGGCTCCCATCGGGCGCAACACAGGGCCGCTGATCCCCGTGCTAGAGTAGTGCGGGGGGCGGAGTCACGTCTCAGTGCGTGCCGCGAGGGACTGCGACCTCCGTCCGGTCCCCCGAGCCCGGGGGGCCCGGCACTTGCTGAACCACGCACGGATCCACTGAGACGACGGTGGAGCTGGGGAGCGCTTGGGGCCGGCGTAGAGGTCGGCAAGAACAGCACGGACGTGCCGAGCTGCCCGGCGCAGGTAAAAGAGTGCAGCCCCCCCCGGTGAGTGGAAGGCGGCTGGGGCTGCGGCGAGTGGCGACAGAAGGTGAAGGAAGTACGCGGCGCCGGGCAGCAGAAACACACGACCAGACAGCCCGGTGAGGAGGCGGTGACTGCTCAGCACTGCGAGTTTGCGTGGTGCTACGAGGCTCAGTGGTGCAGCCATATTGTGAGGAGCTAAGAGCGCCGCAAGCTGCAGATAGCGAGCGAGACTGAACCCAAGCCCGTGGCTGAACTGTGCGCAGTGAGGGATATAGCAAGCAGTGGAGTGCTGGGTTGCACGGCGCTAGTGGACGCATACCCTGTGCTGGCAGACCCCTGGCGACGCCGCGTTCCAGTGACGGTCCGGCCCTACTGAGGGGACTGCGGTTGGGGGACACATAACTGGTGCGTCACCGCTACCTCTGATGCCATTAGACCTAGCGGCAATGTAATCAACTGCGCAAGACATTAGCTGCGCGGAGTGGATCGTCCGTTGAGAGGCGCTGGGAGGTATCTGCATGTGTGAACTCGGAGGCCCACGGAGTGACTGGGGGCGGCACTGCACGGCGGGACGGATGCTGGCATAGTGGCGGTACGGAGGGCAGCGGAGCCATGCGTGCCGACAGACGAAGTGCCTCATAGCTGAAATACTTTAATGAGCCGGAGCAGGGGGGCCCTCTTACTGCTATTGGATTGAAACGCTACAGGCAGCCTCTTCAGCGGTTGTTCAGGGTCCGGACTCCACCGGAGCACCACTAGCGGGGACGCTGACGATAGCCCCTGGACAACGGCCCCAACTGGAGAAGAACATGGGCAGAACGGACAGGACGCAGTCCAAGCTTACTTTTGAGCAAAAACGTTCTAAGTCGCATGACACCGCGTCTGGGGAGGCTAATAGGCCTACGACCTCTATGGAGGATGACTCGGACATTAGGAGTCTGCTGTTGTCAATGGAAAAGGGCTTGCAGAATGGCATTACCTCCCTGCGTACGAAAATTGATGCCCTCTCATATCGGATGGATAGAATGTGGGAAAGGCTGGACAAGCACGCGGAGAGGTTAGACATGTCTGAACGAAGGCTCACGGAGGTAGAGGAGGCACAGACCACACTGGACTCAGACCACAAACAGCTTGGGAGGGTCATACGTGTATTGCAAGACAAAGCGGAGGACTTGGAAGCCCGCTCGAGACGCTGTAATTTGCGAATTACGGGCCTGCCGGAGACGACACAAACCGGTAACATGGAACACTTTGTGGAGAAGTTATTGGTGAACCTTCTGGGAGCTGAGGTGTTCTCAAACATGTTTGTGGTGGAGAGAGCGCACCGTTCCTTAGGGCCCCGTCCGCAGCCAGGAGCCCCGCCGCGTCCCATCATAGCAAAACTGTTAAATTATCGGGACAGAGACGCTGCCTTGCGAACGGCGAGGGACAAACAAACACTGGCATACGAGGGATCGACCATTGTGAGAAGTTGGCCTGGTATATGCTGTCCACTAATTATAGTGGGCACCTTGCACCAGTCCAAACAACCCCTTATTGGAGATAGGTTAAAGACAACCTTTATTGAAAGCTATCCTAGTGGTAGCTATGGAGAGCAGCCTTCAGGCTAAGTCTTGAAGGAATGTAAAGCAGCTTGTTTTACCAGTCTATAATCTCTTGAGTGACCAAATGAAAGAGGACCACACCAGGTATATATATAAAATATATGTATTTAGTCTTAAACACACCCCTCTAGTCTCTTTATGAGGCTAGAGTTCGAAGTACATAAGTTACAAGTCAGTTATCAACAGTAATAGCACAAATACACGTTTGAGCCCTAGGGGCGTACCAAACCATATACCAATAAAGTGGTATAAGAACCACGACTGAGCTAGACACAAGGCCTAGAGCCTGTAGAAGTGCTTGGCCCTCAAGGAACCACCCAAGGTAGTGACACAGGGGACCCACGGGGGACGCGTGCAGTGTGAGAACACAGCCGCGAGCCGCCGTTGACTTCTATGGGGAATGTCGCGGTTGGAGTTTTAAAGAAAAAGGACACTTAGAGGAGGACTTGGAGCAAACCCCTTTAGAACTAGGTTGTTCTAGAGTCTATACCCACGGGAGCACCGGAGTACTCGAGTTACCTCACCCAGGGAAGCCGGGTGCATAGGTGTCTTTCGGGGTCGGGTTTCGTCGTCGTTTTCAATGGCGATCTGCTGCAAAGTGCTGCTGGCGACCAAGTCGAAAGTGTTCGGGTGGATCCAAGGGTGGATCGAAGATCTGAAGAACCTGAAAGCAGAGGGGACAGAGTCTGGGTCACTAGCCAGTGACCAGGAAGGCGATGAGCAGATGCCCACCGATGTTGGGTGCTTCAGGTAGGTTGACGGTCATCTTGACTCTTCAGCCACGAGGTCCAGGAGGCGTCGACGACAACCAGGAGCTGGATTCGAGCTGTCCCACGATGTCTGTCGATTGCAGGGGTGTCGGCGACCGGATTGGACCCAACAAGCCTTGGCAACGGCAAGTCTCGTAGAAACAAAGAAAGGACGTTGATGCAGACCAGCAAGGTCTGGGGGACTCACCCAGCAAGGGTAAGTCAGGGCACGTCTGGAGCAACCAGGAAAGCCCAAGCAGAAGAAGAGTTGCCTTCGGTAGGGCCCACTAGCCAACGGACTAGCGACCGCGAAGGAGCCTCGAGTGGACGCACTTGGAGCTGGCTCACAGGACACTCATGGAGTGGAGGCCAGTGATCTTCGCTGCAGTCGGTGCTGGAGGCGGGGGCTACTCGGAGGCCAAAGCAAAACTTCGTGGGAGACCAGGAAGAGGATGCACTTGCAAAAGTACTTGGTATCTAGGGGTCACGGTTCCACGTTACCCACGACAGCTACGGGCCTCAGCTTTGCTGGGGACTCAGGGCAGCCTCGGGGAAGTCTGGAAATCTACCTCTGGTGATGCAAAGACTTTGGCGTCCGGCGGGAGCTTCAGCGATGCAGACCGGACAATTGCTTCTTAGGTGCCTGCCAAGCAGGGGAGTCACTCCTTGACCCCAAGGGAGATTCTTCAGTCCTCTAATCTTCAGGTAGAGCGTCGAAGGTCCAGGATTCAGTGTCAGAGTTTCGTCCAGGGTAATCTAAAGTCCTAAGGACTGGGGTCCCATACTTATACTAAGTTAGGGGTTGGACATACTCTGGGGACCCACCTATGGGAGGGTCAGGGAAGAGGGGTGGTTACACCCATTCCCTTTGTCCAGTTTCGCGCCAGAGCAGGGGCAGGTAGCCCCTGCAACCGGTTTGAACTGGCATATGCACAGGGACACCAAATGTGCCCCCAGTGCAGGACTTCAAAGCACCAGAGGGTGCTCCCGCCCAGCCCCAATACACACTATCCTGTCTGGGGAGGTGGTTACACCTCCCTTCGACAGGAAACCTATTGTCCAGGCCTCCCCTGCCGGAGTTTCAGTCAGCAGCAGGAGGCCAGACCCGTGTCTGTGGCAGCGGCATCCATTTTGTGATGCCAGGGCTCTGGAAAGAAGTTACCGGGTAGCCCGGTGTGTACATGTCTCTCCCTCTAGAAGGGTGGAATGCTACCCCCGCCGCCAGGACTGGCGGGGGGTAGTATTCCAAGATGTTTGACACCAAACACGACATGTTTTGGTGCAGCCAGTCCAAAGTTAGCATTGTACCGCGAGGATATAATGCACTTAAGAGTATATGGTCAGGCTGTACCACAAACAGCATCAGAGGAGGGACTCCGAACGCTGTAGAGGGGCTCTGCTCATGCAGGGGCACCCTCTCACATAAAAACCAAGCACTCTGCCTTCAGGATTGGTAAGGCCTGCCATAGGAGTGACTTATAGGTTTATATGTGTGTGCAATGGTAGTGATATAGGTAGCCTATACCACTGCAAGGGGTGCATGCACCACCTTACCCAGGCTGCAGTAGCAGACCTGTGGTGTCATTTTGGATGGCCTTCCAGGGGTGGCACAATACATGCTGCAGCCCCTGGTAGGCCTCTGAGGTACCTATGCCCTGGGTACATAGTATACCATATACTAGGGACTTATAAGGGCACTCCAGATTCCAATCAGAGATGTGCCTAAGGCACATGGAAACCATTTTAGAGAGGAAGCAGCTAGGCTGGGGTTCTGATTAGCAGGGCCCCAGCCAGACTAAAGTCGAAAAACAGTGAAGCATCAGCAAAAAGTGGGGGTACCCATGTGAAGCAGATCCTACTCTCCTACACAACCCCCCCAAACGTAGGGACATTAAACTAACCTTGACCAGTTGAGTCTTCATGTTCTAAGTGGAAGTACCTAGAGAGTCCATCTGCATTGGCATGGTTACTCCCAGGTCTATGTTCCACTGTAAAGTCCATCCCCTGTAGGGAAATGGACCACCTAAGCAGTTTGGGGTTTTCACCCTTCATTTGTTTTAGCCATAGGAGGGGCTTGTGGTCTGTTTGAACAAGGAAGTGAGTACCAAACAAGTATGGCCTCAACTTCTTCAGAGCCCAAACCACAGCAAAGGCCTCCCTCTCTATGGCTGACCAACGTTTCTCTCTAGGGGTCAGCCTTCTGCTAATAAAAGCTACTGGCTGATCCTGACCTTCATCATTCAATTGTGACAGTACAGCCCCTACCCCCAATTCAGATGCATCTGTTTGGACAATGAACTTCTTGGAGTAATCAGGACTCTGGAGAATGGGAGCAGTGCACATGGCCTGCTTCAGGTCATCAAATGCCTTTTGACAGCTAGCTGTCCACTGAACCTTTTTGGGCATTTTCTTGGAAGTTAAGTCATTCAGGGGTGTCACTATTGATCCATACCCCTTGACAAATCTCCTATAGTACCCAGTCAGGCCTAAGAAGGCTCTCACCTGAGTCTGGGTAGTGGGAGCAACCCAGTCCATGATGGTCTGGATTTTGCTCTGCAATGGTTGAACCTGGCCTCCACCCACAAGGTGGCCCAGGTACACAACCTGACTCTGCCCTATCTGGCACTTGGTGGCCTTGATAGTGAGGCCTGCCTTTTGCAGGGCCTCCAAAACATTTCTGAGGTGGACCAGGTGATCCTCCCAGGTGGAGCTAAAGACAGCAATATCATCTAGATATGCTGCACTGTAGGCCTCCAGACCTGTAAGGACTGTATTCACCAACCTCTGAAAAGTGGCAGGTGCATTCTTCAGACCAAAGGGCATTACCACAAATTGATAATGTCCACTAGGGGTTGAGAATGCTGTTTTTGGCTTTGCATCATCAGCTAGTCTGATCTGCCAGTAGCCAGCTGTCAGGTCAAATGTGCTTAGATACTTGGCTGAGGCCAAAGTGTCTATTAGCTCATCTGCCCTAGGTATTGGATGGGCATCAGTCCTAGTGACTGCATTGAGACCCCTGTAGTCCACACAAAACCTCATCTCTCTTTTCCCACCACTGGTGTGAGGTTTTGGCACAAGGACCACTGGACTAGCCCAAGGGCTATCTGAGGGTTCAATAACTCCCAAATCCAACATTTTCTGGACTTCTGTCCTGATACAGTCCCTGACATGGTCAGGTTGCCTATAAATCTTATTTTTAATAGGCAGACTGTCCCCAGTGTCCACTTCATGAGTGCACCAGGTGGTCTGACTTGGAGTCAGAGAGAACATATGTCTGTACTGATTGAGCACTTGTCTACAATCAGTTTGCTGCTGAGCAGTGAGGCTGCCTGCCAAGGCTACACCATCCACTGACCCATCATCAGGGTTCTGTGAGAGCAGGTCAGGGAGTGGGTCACTCTCTTCCTCCTGTCCCTCATCAGTAGCCATGAGCAAGCCCATGTCTGCCCTGTCCACATATGGCTTCAATCTGTTGACATGGAGAACCCTGTGGGGACTCCTGGGTGTTCCTAGGTCTACTAAATAGGTAACCTCACCCTTCTGTTCAACAATGGTATGGGGTCCACTCCACTTGTCTTGGAGAGCTGCTGGGGCCACTGGCTCCAGCACCCACACCTTCTGTCCTGGCTGGTAAACAGTCAGTACAGCCTTTTGGTCATGCCAGGCTTTTTGCAGTTCCTGGCTAGCCTCAAGGTTTTTAGTTGCCTTTTTCATGTACTCAGCCATCCTGGAGCGGAGACCAAGTACATAGTCCACTATGTCTTGCTTTGGGGGCTTGAGAGGTAACTCCCATCCTTCCTTCACCAAGCACAATGGACCCCTGACAGGGTGACCAAACAAAAGTTCAAAAGGGCTGTAGCCAACCCCTTTTGAGGCACCTCCCTGTATGCAAATAAAAGGCAGGGCAAGAGTATGTCCCATCTTCGCCTAAGCTTTTCTGGGAGCCCTTTAATCATGCCCTTTAAGGTTTTGTTGAATCTCTCAACTAAACCATTGCATTGTGGGTGATAGGGTGTGGTGAACTTGTAAGTCACTCCACACTCCTTCCACATTGCCTTCAAGTATCCAGACATAAAGTTTGCACCCCTGTCTGATACAACCTCCTTAGGGAAGCCCACTCTTGAGAAAATTCCCAGGAGGGCTCTTGCCACCACAGGTGCTGTAGTGGTCCTAAGGGGAATAGCCTCTGGGTACCTAGTGGCATGGTCCACCACCACCAGGATAAACCTGTGCCCAGATGCTGTTTGGGGATCCATGGGACCAACAATATCAATCCCCACTCTCTCAAAGGGAACCCCCACCACAGGTAGTGGTATCAGGGGGGCCTTTGTGGTGCCACCTGCCTTCCCACTGGCTTGGCAGGTTACACAGGAGCGACAAAACTCCTTGGTGTCTTCAGACATGTGGGGCCAGTGAAAGTGAGGGACAAGTCTGTCCCAAGTCTTGTTCTGGCCCAGGTGACCTGCTAGAGGAATATCATGGGCTAGGGTCAATAGGAAGCCCCTGAACTTCAGAGGTATAACCAACCTCCTGGTGGCACCAGGCTTGGGGTCTCTACACTCTGAGTACAAGAGTCCATCATCCCAATACACTTTATGGGGACCACTAGCATTCCCAGCAGCCTCAGCAGCAGCTTGCTGTCTGAGGGGTTCAAGAGAGGGGCAGCTCTGCTGCTCCTGGCTCAGATCTGCCCTGGAAGGGCCCCCTGTCCCCAAGAACTCAACCTGGTCAGGTTCAAGCTCCTCTGGGACAGTTCCTTCCTCAGGACTGAGATCATCCCCCTCAAGAGACTGATCTTCCTTCTGAGCCAAGGGGGAAGGCACTGCCTTAACCCTACTACTCCTCCTCTTGGATGGCACTTGGTCCATGGTTCCAGGATCCAAGGCCTGTTCAGTGTTAGACATTTTGCTCTGTGACCTGGTCACAGCAAACACATCTGCAGGGATCCCCAGCATTTCTGCAATGGGTCCTGAGCTCCACTTCTGCCCAAGCTGAAGTTTCAAGATCATTGCCAAGCAAGCATTCCACTGGTAGGTTTGCACTCACCACAACCTTCTTAAGGCCAGTTACCCCTCCCCAGGAGAAGTTAAAAACTGCCAGAGTATGGTCTGTTCTGACATTGCTAGCATTGGTCACTTGGTACATTTCACCAAGTATAATCTGCCCAGGATTCACTAGGTCTTGTGTCACCATGGTGACACTTGCCCCTGTGTCCCTAAATGCCAAAGCCTCTTTTCCATTGATTAAGGGCTGTTGCCTGTACTTGCCCAGATTACTGGGACTCACAGAGGAGGTCACATCCATGCCTCCATCACAGACTAGGACAGCCTGAGTGAGTTCTCTGACTAGGCCAGAGCTCATCTCATTACCCAGGGTCAACCCTACTAAACCCTTGGCCTGTGTACTCCCACCACCAATTGTAACTGCACTAGGGGGAACAGGTGCCTTAGGGGCATTGGTGGGGGCTGGAATAGAGTCTTTGGACTTGGTGCAATCACTGGTCCAGTGTGTCTTTTGCTTACAGACTTTGCACCATGGTTTCTTTTGGCCTTTTCCCTTGTTAGACTGTGAATCCCCACCTGAAGAAGATTTTTGGGGGCCTTGTGAAGACTTCTGGTCTTTACCCTTCTCCCCACCCTTATCAGAGTTTTTAGAATCTTGCTTCTTAGGGTCACCACCTTGGTTCTGTACCTTCTGCCTCACCCTGGTTCTGACCCATTTGTCTGCCTTCTTTCCCAATTCTTGGGGAGAGGTCAGATCAGAGTCCACCAGGTACTGATGCAACAGCTGATTTTGACAGTTATTAAGAATCTGCTCCCTCATGATAAGATTGTACAATCCTTTGAAGTCACATACCTTACTGCCCATCAACCAACCTTCCAGAGCCTTAGCAGAACAATCCACATAGTCTACCCAGTCTTGAGTCTGTGCTTTTTGGGTATCTCTGAACTTTAACCTGTATTGTTCAGTTGTTAGGCCAAACCCATCAATCAGAGCACTCCTCAAGATTTTGTAATTATCAGCATCCTCCTCTTTAACAGTGAGGAGCTTATCTCTACCTTTGTCTGCAAAGGAGTGCCACAAGATTGCTGCCCACTGCACCTGAGGGACCCTCTGTACTTTACAGGCCCTCTCCAGTGCAGTTATCCATTTGTGGATGTCATCCCCACTCTGGTAGGGAGGGACAATCTTGCTCAGGTTTCTATGGTCATAAGACCTTTCCCTATCTCTGGGGAAATTGCTGCCACCATGGGACTCTAGTCCCATCTTTTTCTCTGTCTATAGAGATCTAGGGACTCCCTGTCTATAGCCAACTGCTGTTTTCTGAGCTCAAGCTGGGCTTGCTCATACTGAATCAGTCTCTTTCTCCTCTCATGAGAGGATTCCCTCCCATGAGAGGAGACAGAGGTCCCTACTGAGGTGTCAGAGTGGTTAGACTCCTGAGAAGGAGATCTAGTCCTTCTGGGCACACTCACAACTCTTCCTGGGGGGACAGAGGGGAGGTCATCCTGGGCCTCCTCCTCTTCCTCAGGAGTAGCTGCACTTTCCAGGTCAGGATCATTGTCATCCCCTGGCCAGTTTCAGAGGTCAGGTCCTGGGCATTTTCATCCCTGGCCCCTCCCTCTTCTTCTGCCCCACCCTCTCTGCCTACCCTTTCAGACCTTATGGGTCTTCTAAGATCATCTAGCAGAAGCATCTCCAGGAGACGTTGGGTGTTGGCACTTTTGCCTGTCTTCAACTTCCTAACTTTGCACAACTCTCTCAATTCCAAGAATGTGAGGTTGTCATATCTGGATGGCAGGAGCTCACTGGTTCCTGGCAGTGAAGACATTACTAGTGTGGTGTGGTGTATGCACTACCTACTCTAGTGTGGCCTACTAAACTCTCTTGAGTTGTAGAAAGGGTGTGCTATCCCTTAACACACAACTCTAAGTTCAGTAGAACTTACTGTATCCTAAGCTTGATTTATATGTACCTAAGGTACCCTTAGTGGTTTTCAGTTGATCAATTCAATTGAGATTATCTGGTAAAACAATAGCAAGCTGGAATCCCACACGCTGCACACCAATGTGAGAAGTTGGCCTGGTATATGCTGTCCACTAATTATAGTGGGCACCTTGCACCAGTCCAAACAACCCCTTATTGGAGATAGGTTAAAGACAACCTTTATTGAAAGCTATCCTAGTGGTAGCTATGGAGAGCAGCCTTCAGGCTAAGTCTTGAAGGAATGTAAAGCAGCTTGTTTTACCAGTCTATAATCTCTTGAGTGACCAAATGAAAGAGGACCACACCAGGTATATATATAAAATATATGTATTTAGTCTTAAACACACCCCTCTAGTCTCTTTATGAGACTAGAGTTCGAAGTACATAAGTTACAAGTCAGTTATCAACAGTAATAGCACAAATACACGTTTGAGCCCTAGGGGCGTACCAAATCATATACCAATAAAGTGGTATAAGAACCACGACTGAGCTAGACACAAGGCCTAGAGCCTGTAGAAGTGCTTGGCCCTCAAGGAACCACCCAAGGTAGCGACACAGCCGCGAGCCGCCGTTGACTTCTATGGGGAATGTCGCGGTTGGAGTTTTAAAGAAAAAGGACACTTAGAGGAGGACTTGGAGCAAACCCCTTTAGAACTAGGTTGTTCTAGAGTCTATACCCACGGGAGCACCGGAGTACTCGAGTTACCTCACCCAGGGAAGCCGGGTGCATAGGTGTCTTTCGGGGTCGGGTTTCGTCGTCGTTTTCAATGGCGATCTGCTGCAAAGTGCTGCTGGCGACCAAGTCGAAAGTGTTCGGGTGGATCCAAGGGTGGATCGAAGATCTGAAGAACCTGAAAGCAGAGGGGACAGAGTCTGGGTCACTAGCCAGTGACCAGGAAGGCGATGAGCAGAGGCCCACCGATGTCGGGTGCTTCAGGTAGGTTGACGGTCGTCTTGACTCTTCAGCCACGAGGTCAAGGAGGCGTCGACGATGACCAGGAGCTGGATTCGAGCTGTCCCACGACGTCTGTCGATTGCAGGGGTGTCGGCGACTGGATTGGACCCAATAAACCTTGGCAACGGCAAGTCTCGTAGAAACAAAGAAAGGACGTTGATGCAGACCAGCAAGGTCTGGGGGACTCACCCAGCAAGGGTAAGTCAGGGCACGTCTGGAGCAACCAGGAAAGCCGAAGCAGAAGAAGAGTTGCCTTCGGGAGGACCCTCTAGCCAACAGACTAGCGACCGCGAAGGAGCCTTGAGTGGACGCACTTGGAGCTGGCTCACAGGACACTCGTGGAGTGGAGGCCAGTGATCTTCGGTGCAGTCGGTGCTGGAGGCGGAGGCTACTCGGAGCCCAAAGCACAACTTCGTGAGAGACCAGGAAGAGGATGCACTTGCAAAAGTACTCGGTGTCTAGGGGTCACGGTTCCACGTTACCCACGACAGCTACGGGCCTCAGCTTTGCTGGGGACTCAGGGCAGCCTCGGGGAAGTCTGGAAATCTACCTCTGGTGATGCAAAGACTTCGGCGTCCGGCGGGAGCTTCAGCGATGCAGACCGGACAATTGCTTCTTAGGTGCCTGCCAAGCAGGGGAGTCACTCCTTGACCCCAAGGGAGATTCTTCAGTCCTCTAATCTTCAGGTAGAGCGTCGAAGGTCCAGGATTCAGTGTCAGAGTTTCATCCAGGGTAATCTAAAGTCCTAAGGACTGGGGTCCCATACTTATACTAAGTTAGGGGGTTGGACATACTATGGGAGGGTCAGGGAAGAGGGGTGGTTACACCCATTCCCTTTGTCCAGTTCCACGCCAGAGCAGGGGCAGGTAGCCCCTGCAACCGGTTTGAACTGGCATATGCACAGGGATATCAAATGTGCCCCCAGTGCAGGACTTCAAAGCACCAGAGGGTGCTCCCGCCCAGCCCCAATACACACTATCCTGTCTGGGGAGGTGGTTACACCTCCGTTCGACAGGAAACCTATTGTCCAGGCCTCCCCTGCCGGAGTTTCAGTCAGCAGCAGGAGGCCAGACCCGTGTCTGTGGCAGCGGCATCCATTTTGTGATGCCAGGGCTCTGGAAAGAAGTTACCGGGTAGCCCGGTGTGTACATGTCTCTCCCTCTAGAAGGGTGGAATGCTACCCCCGCCACCAGGACTGGCGGGGGGGGTAGTATTCCAAGATGTTTGACACCAAACACGACATGTTTTGGTGCAGCCAGTCCAAAGTTAGCATTGTACCGCGAGGATATAATGCACTTAAGAGTATATGGTCAGGCTGTACCACAAACAGCATCAGAGGAGGGACTCCGAACGCTGTAGAGGGGCTCTGCTCATGCAGGGGCACCCTCTCACATAAAAACCAAGAACTCTGCCTTCAGGATTGGTAAGGCCTGCCATAGGAGTGACTTATAGGTTTATATGTGTGTGCAATGGTAGTGATATAGGTAGCCTATACCACTGTAAGGGGTGCATGCACCACCTTACCCAGGCTGCAGTAGCAGACCTGTGGTGTCATTTTGGATGGCCTTCCAGGGGTGGCACAATACATGCTGCAGCCCCTGGTAGGCCTCTGAGGTACCTATGCCCTGGGTACATAGTATACCATATACTAGGGACTTATAAGGGCACTCCAGATTCCAATCAGAGATGTGCCTAAGGCACATGGAAACCATTTTAGAGAGGAAGCAGCTAGGCTGGGGTTCTGATTAGCAGGGCCCCAGCCAGACTAAAGTCGAAAAACAGTGAAGCATCAGCAAAAAGTGGGGGTACCCATGTGAAGCAGATCCTACTCTCCTACAACCATTTCACTCTACCCGGATTTCACCGCCCGAGTACAGGAGACACGTAGACAATTTGTGCCCATGAAAAAGCAGCTGCGCGAGCTGGGGCTGGACTACGCCATGCTGTACCCGGCCAAGCTGAGGGTGAACAAACAAGGACGTTCCCACATCTTCACTGATCCAAAGGTTCTGCAGAAGGTACTCAAAGACTGGTCCAGGGAACAACCAAAGAGTCAGGAACGGCAGCTGATGGAAGAGGCGGCTGGAGGATCGCTTGGGGAACAGGACTGAGCCTCGCCTATTCACATACAGCTGATAAGTATTGTGAGGGTCGGGGGGTGGGGGGAGATGGGTTGGGATTGTACACACTGTTTCGCCGGGGCGCCCACTTCCAGTTCTTACTACACATAAACATACGATGTGGCTGACCGTTAAGGATTAGTATCATGGTGTCAGATGGTCATCCAGGGACTCTATTTCAGCCACAGCGTTAGACACAGGGGCCGCCCTTTCGGATGCAAGACACTAGTGAAGGAGAGAGGTTAGAGGGCGGTGTGGTACTCTAGCATACATGACCGGGAAATGCGTTATTGTGGGGGTTGTGACACTAAAAGTCAGTGTGTGGGGGTCGGGATAGGAGAAAGCTTGCATTTGGCTTGTTGCTGAACACAGAGCGACCTCTGCCCACGCGTGCCAAACACTACCACTGTTAACTAGTTCGGGGTGGGAGGCGGGGGGAGCGGGTGGAGGCTACGGGGGATGCTGCGCAACCGAGTTGTGGGTGGTCTGCTGTGGGAGGGGGGAGGGGGGGTAGGGTGGGGACAATGTTGTTTTTGATGTTAGAGATGTCAGCCAAGTTGATGTATGATGCTCACTACATATGCCAGCCACATAAGTTGGGACACACTGCGACACTTGAAAAACATGACGGCAACGACTAGTGGGGCTGCTGTTTCGAGACCTGTGGATTCCCTCCGAGCACTGTCGTGGAACGTGAGAGGCCTAAATGACCATCGCAAATTACGCAAAGTGCGGAGCTACCTAACTAGACATAATATAGATGTTGCCCTACTTCAGGAGACGCATCTCCCTCTGCATAGTCCAATGATGCGCGCCAGGGGCCTCCTGGGTAATGTCAACGTAGCAGGTTTTACAACTCACGCTAGAGGAGTAATGACCTGGGTTAACCCCAGATCGGACTACAAGATTCGACAGTTGAATGCAGATACGGGGGCCGGTTCGTGATCTCCAGATGCCAGGGTAGGGGGTTAGATCTGCTTATAGTTAACATCTATGGCCCCGACTATGATTGCCCGGAGTTCTTCGCAACGTTGGCTAACACGATAAGTGGTTGCGGGACGACACAAATACTCTGGGGCGGTGACTTCAACCTGGTTAGGAATCCTGCATTGGATAGATCAGGGGGCCCGAAGAGGAGGCCGGCGACGGCGGCCAGAACTGTAGAAAGGGTCATGATTAGCAAGGACCTCACCGATGTATGGAGGGAGACGCATCCACAAGAAATGAAATGAAATGAAATAGGGTTTTTTTATAGAGCGCATGTATGCCATGGCGTCTTAGCGCTTGCTGCCCAAAGCAGGTGCACCTGAAGAGCAACCAGCCAGTTTAGTGCAGATGGAATAACCAGGTTTTAAGTTCCTTCCTGAACTGTAGCAAATTGTTTTGATTTCTAAGATGCAGGGGCAGGGAATTCCAAAGTCTAGGGGCTAAATATCTGAAACTTCTGCCACCCCACTTCAGTGTCTTTATTCTCGGCACTACAAGCAGTGACGCTGATTCTGGAGCGAAGGCTTCTCTGTGGGGTGTAGCGCTTGATGTATTGACTAATCTGGGCAGGTCCTGCCCCATACAGAGTCTTATGTACTATACACATAGATTTAAACTGAATTCTCGCCACAATTGGTAGCCAATGCAGCTGTTCCCGGATAACCTGACTTATAGGACTGAAATTAGGACGTTTTAGTAATAGCCTAGCGGCAGCATTTTGCAAGGTCTGCAGTTTATTTATCACAGTCTTTTTAGCTCCAAGATAGAGCGAGTTACAGTAATCAATTTTTGATAGACTCAAGGCAGTGACAACCGTCTTCCTGAGGGACATAGGAATAAAAGGAAGGATCTTCCGAAGAATTTTTAATGTGTAGAAACATGAGGAGGTAATGCTATTCACCTGGTCTGAGAGTGATAGATGGTCATCAATCAGGACTCCAAGGTTTTTTACCTTCTTCACGGGCTGGGGGAGGGAGGTTTTACGCACTATTCCGCTTACTATAACCTACACACACGAATAGACTACTGGCTAGCATCGACATCCCTCATGCCTCAGATTCGCACTTGTCAGGTTTTGCCACGCACTTTGTCCGATCACTCACCACTTTTACTGGTCCTGTCCACGCCTAAGAAAACAATTCCACCATTCACATGGCGCTTCCCCCCTTACTCGTTGTTGGATCCTCTCTTCAAAGAAGAGATGGCAGAAGCTATAGAAACGTTTTTCGCCACTAATATTGGATCGGTGGACAGCTTTCAGATGGTATGGGAAGCTTTCAAAGTGTACATTAGGGGGGTGGCTATGACTAAACACTCGGGGATTCTTCGCTCCATACGACAGAGATTGTCGACTCTGGAGCGGCAATTGGGGGACTTGGAGGCTCGCCGGGCGACTGGGGGAGGAGAGGACGTCACAGACACAATGAAAGACTTGTTAGCGGAATATCAGGAGGCGGCGGACAGTGAAGTGCAACATCTGGGCAAATATGCCACAGCGCGTGCATATGGCGAGGGAGATAGGCCGGGCTCTGTATTGGCTCATATGCTGAAAGCTAAACGCAGTAAAACTCTGATCACTGAGATTCGATCGGAAGAGGGCGACCTGTTAACGGAAGAAGAAGACATCGCGAACAGGTTCAAACGATACTATTCGGACCTGTATGCCTCACGTATGTCAAATATGGATGGGGAAATTCTAGATTATTTGGAACACATAAAGTTACCCTTCCTATCAAGCACACACAGAGAGTTCCTCATGCTCCCCATTGCAAAAGACGAGATAGTTGAGGCACTGGCAGGAATTAGAGCGTCTAGCGCCCCAGGGACGGATGGCCTCACGGTAAGCTTCTACAAGGCCTTTATAGACTTACTGCTCCCCCACATTTCAGTGCTCTTTGATGACCTATGCGGAACGGGTAAGATGCCGCAATTGATGAGGGAAGCAATGTTAGTGGCTATCCCTAAACCAGGTAAACCCCCTGATGAATGCGGTTCTTACAGACCGCTTTCTTTGCTGAACGTGGACACCAAGTTGTTCGCAAAAATTTTAGCTAACCGATTGGCCCTATTGACCCCGGAACTCGTTGCCCCGGAACAGGCGGGGTTTGTACCAGACAGAAACCTCACCTACAACCTGCGAACGGTATTTGGTACAATGCAACATGTCCGTCAAGACACGAAAGCTCTCGCGGTGTTTCTGGATATGGAGAAGGCTTTCGACTCGGTAGAGTGGTCCTTTATGCGTCACGTGCTGACCAGAATGGGACTTGGCCCTGCCTTTTTGCAAATGATAGGAGTATTGTACAACGCCCCCTCAGCGCGCATCCGGCTGGGGAATCTGGTGACTCACGCCATCTCTATCTCCAGGGGAACCCGGCAGGGATGCCCCTTGTCGCCGACGCTCTATGCTCTGATCGCTGAACCCTTGGCATGTGCACTTAGAGAATACCACGGTCATAGAGGGGTCAGATTCCCTAACTATGAAATCGTGGTATCTACGTACGTGGACGATACCTTGCTCTACGTGAGGGACCCAGAAAATAACCTCTCCCCGGTACTTAGAGAGGTGGTACACTTTGGAGCGCTATCAGGGTTAAGGGTCAACTGGACCAAATCTATAGCCTTGCCGCTAACCCCAGCCACTACACGAATTGAGATGGAGTTCCCGTTGCAATGGTCCGATGACTCAGTTAGGTACCTTGGTATCAGATTGCACACTGACTCGGACATCGTGTTTCGTGAGAACTATGGTACAGCTGTAGCTAAACTTGAGGATGATATCGAAACCTGGATCGGACTGCCACTGTCTTTACTCGGCAGGGTCTCCATAATGAAGACGGTGGTGCTGCCCAGGTTCCTTTTCTTGTTTGTAAATATTCCGATAGTGTTGCCACGTTCCTTCTTTGCCAGACTCAATAAATCATTAATAAGGTTGGCTTGGGCGGGCAAGCAGGCACAGGTACAATGGCGAGTGCTCACCCTGCCATACCACCTGGGGGGACTAGGCGCGCCCGACCTAGAGTTATATTACAGAGTAGCGCAGGGAGCGCATGCACATAGCTGGATCAATGGTGCGGATAACATACCGTACCTTAGACTCGAAAAGCTCTTTGCTGATCCTCTCCCCCTTCCGGCCGTAATCCTTGAGCCGGTAGATCGCAGGACGGGGGTACTGGACTCTCTCCACTCGTCGTGACACGCATGGCACAGCCTGTTGCAGCAGCAGGCGGGAGCACTGCTATACTCCCCGGAAATGCCAATAGACTGGATGGTTTGGCTGGCCCCCTGCAGGGACGGAGGGGTCACACGAGCGCTGCAAGCGCTGGACATACACAAAGCAGGAGACCTGTTCGCAGGCGGCGTCGCCAAAACATGGGACGAGGCCACGGTCACTACAGAAGTTCCCACTCTACTGCAACGCTTCCAGTTCCACAGAGTACGCAGGGCGCTACATCAACAATTGGGGGATGACTTGAACGAACCCCCTGAGGTACTAGAACTTTCGTATCTCATAAAAACTAAATCTCCCCGCAAACTCGTCTCCAACATATACAAGTTGGCAATGTCCCACAGAGCTAATCAGTATACAAGGGCTAGGCTGGCCTGGCAACGTGACCTGGACATGACGATAGACGATGCCATGTGGTCTTATTGCTGCAATAACACGAAACGACTATCACTACACGGTAAACACAGACTAATACACTTCAAATACATCAATAGAGTGTACTACACACCGGAGAGACTGCACAGATACGGACTAAGAGAGGAAGCGACCTGTGACAGATGCCGCTCTCCGACGGCAGATTTTATTCATTTAGCGTGGGGCTGCCCGGGTGTGTCCCAGTATTGGGAAAAGGTATTCCGCGAGATAAGCACGATAGTTGATTTGGAGATAGCTCCCGACCCTGCAGTGGCGCTGCTGGGCTATTCCAAAACACTACCGAAAGCGGCCCGCAGACTGGTGGACTTAGGCCTGTTGATGGCAAAGCGTAGAGTGGCAATTTGCTGGATGAGGGGACCCTTGCCTACGATGTCACAGTGGTCACACGATGTCCTTTATTGCTGCACACAATCGGAGAATTTTAGTGAACTGCTTCCGCCTCGGAGCAGGCCGAAGAACTTCTGGGGGCTATACACCACATACTTGAAAAGTAAAGAAGAGGGTCCACCTGAGGGGACAACGACAGAACCCGAAGAAGGCACTAACACTCCCGCTCTATAGAGGACAGTGCAGATTCACGAACTCGGACACACATAACCTGTGGGGAAGATAGTGGTGCCCAGATTGTTAGATGGGGCAGGAGACATGTGCGGGATGTTTGTGATCATTGGCAGTGATCAGGCGGGAGGGAATGGGTACGGATAGGCAGCCGGACAAGGGTAACAAGGTCGACAACGGATGCACGACGTTAGAGTCCTGACAACGGCAGGTTGGGCTGACACCTCTTTGTTTGTTTGTTATTAATTTTGTAATTGTCTTTGACTACTGGTGCGCAGCAGGCACGTACTACATATTAAAAAGAGCCGCAACCCTTAAATGTGATGCTGCCCTACCTCCGGGATGTGGGCTATGAAGCTGTGTGAAGTGCTTTATGTCCGCAAGCCGCCGGCCCCAGGGTTGTAGGCGTACAGCTGTGTATTTCAATGATACCTTTGACAATAAAACTGTTTATAAATAAAAAAAATAAAAAATAAAACTTAGGGATGAAGTTACTAAATAACTTTGACCAGGTATCAGCCATAATACTAGCTAACATTAAGGGGGAAGCAGCTTCAGTGGCGATCCACCAACGCCTAAGGGAGTTCAATCCAGTGGATCAACAACATGAACTACCCAAAATCATTGAAACTGCATATGCAGAATTAGGCAGAGACCGTCTAGGTGGGAAAGCATTAAAACCACAACTAGTGGGCAGTCCTGAAAAGGACACTACAAAGCAGACATCTACTTCTTCTAAAAAGAAGTAGGAAAATAAAAAACAACAAAAGTCTAAAGACACCAGATCTCAATCCCGAGGCAGGTCTCCTCAACAGGAGCCCTCTGAAAGGAGGTATAACCTCAGGAATAGGGAACATTTTTAAAAACCTGACAGGTATCAGGACAGGATACTGATACACGTTCCTCTCGTTCCTTTCAGGGTTCGTCAAGAAACTCAGAGAGGGAAGGACGGTCAGAACACAGACAAGAGGAGCGTACAAAGTCCAGAGACACGCAACGCGCTTCAGACTACGCACCTAAAAAAGAAGATAAACAAAAACAAAAACCTCAGTTCAAAAAGAAGAAGGTAGCAGGTCTCAAGATCAGACATGCCCAGAATTCTGAGGACACAGCTTCTGAACGGGGAATGGGCTCTGACGATGCTAGACAGCGCGGCAGAAGTAACGATAGCTCGCCAGAACCTGAAGGAATTTCTACTGACAGCGGAGTTGAGTGAGTATATCATGGTGGAGACACCTGATACTCGGGTAAGTGTCCCACATAAGTTACATGAGATAACACTCCGGATGGAGGGGGACAAGCCCAGGAAAGTTAAAGGTCTATTTTGGGAAAATTTGTCATCTGGATATGACATCCTATTAGCAGAGCAAGACTGGCCGCCAGCATTCGTCATGGAGTGCCCAAAGGGAGAAAAGGTAATTTTTCCAGCATTTTCCGACCTCGTTCCCATACATCTTAAACATGCATATGCGCAGGAGTGGGCGGTTGCCCTAGCTCCGGCATTGTACAAAAATCATGCTGGTTGGGATGAGGATTCAACCCACCACGTGATCCCGTTAAACGTTTCACCAAATGCTCAAAGGCGATATCCTATAAAGCAGGAAGCTAAAAAACAAGTCAGGGAGATCCTAGATCAACTTGAATACCAGGGAGTGATAGAAAATTGCACCTCACCAATGAACAATCCTTCGTTCCCCGTAGCCAAACCTGACAACACATATCGTCTAGTTTTGGATTACAGACATTTAAACACCTGCACAAAGACATTTGCAGTTCAAAATGCACACAGTGCCGCATTAATGAATAACATTTTGCGACAAAAATACAAAACAACACTTGATATCTCAAATGGATTTTTCTGCCAAAATATAGCGCCTGAAAGCAGGTATTTGACCGCATTCTCAGCGCTGGGGTCCCAACGGCAATTTTGCCGACTCCCCCAAGGGTATAAGTATAGCCCGGGGTTGTTTTCAGCAAGGGCAACAGAGTTACTCCAAAATTTGGATGAAGAAGCATTGTCCTATGTGGATGATATTTATCTAACGGACGATGACTTACCGAGGCACTTGACCAAGCACCATTATCATGGGATTCGCCTCTGAGGGCTATAAATTTAATTTCAAAAAATCAAAAATTGCCCACCTCAGTGTTCTATTTTTAGGATATGAGCTGTCAGGTGAAGGAAAAAGCCTAGCAGCTAACTTTTAAGAAAAGTGTGGGCTGCTCCAACCTCCAAAATCATTAAAAAATTTACAATCAATATTGGGATTCCTAAATTTTGGTCGAACATACATTTTGGATTACGCAGAAAGAGTAAAACATTTCTGCGGCTTAATAAAACCTGATTTTTCAATCAGACAATGGACACAGGAACATACAAATATCCTACGTTCACTACAGGAAGACATGATAGCTTCAAAACATTTACAGACACGCGTAAACGTACGCAACTTAGTGATCCGAGTAATAGCGGGTCAATGTGGGTACACTTATTTGACTTTCAATGAAGGCGAAACGGTACCAATCGCATACAAATCACACCTGTACACAAACGCAGAGATGCGTTTTACTTCAACAGAAAAAATCCTGACAGCAGTGCAGACCGCTGTAGCAAGAGAAAGAGCTCTGGCTCAGGGTAAACGCATAATTGTCGTGACCCCAGTACCAGCTTTAGAAGCTGTTACAAAAGCTAGCATTCCAAATGCGAAAGCCTTACATTCCAGATGGATACAATGGGCTAATTCTCTTACTGCAACGGATGTTGAATACAGATTTGATCCAAGTTTAAAAACACAAGCATTTCTGCAATACGAACAAGAATATCCTCTACCAAATGAGATTTTGCCTCTAGATCAGTATGAATACATTATTTACACTGACGGTTCTGCTCAACCGGCCATAGGGAGTAAGCAAGCTTACAGCGCGGCATGTGCAATCGTTAAAGGTCGCATGCGCGATGGAAAGTTCCATCCCAGTAGCACTAAAACGCAATCTCTAGGAGACTGCAGGGCTCAGTTGGCAGAATTAAAAGCACTGATACTGGCACTTGTAAATACGGAACACGAATTCCCCACACTAATTGTGTGTGATTCCTTTTACTGTGTACAGTCGTACAATGAATATTTACATCATTGGGAACAAAACTGGTTTAAAGACGCAAAAGGTGGCACAATTAAGCATAAAATGCTATGGGAACTGGTAGTGGAGGTGAGAAACGAACTACCAAGGGCTCACGTGATACATACACTGAGTCATCAGCGTGATGGCGTTCACGTTGAAAGGAATTCATTGGCTGATGAAGCCGCAAAGGGGGCTGTACGCACAGCGTCCGTAGCTGCAATCACTCGTTCAAAAACGAGAATAGACGGCGAGATTATGGTAGCTGTCAATGCTTTGCGCAAAGGCAGCACAGCAGTACCAAAGAAATTTCCACTCAAGTACTCCTACAAGTTAGATGCACAAAACATTCCATATGCTCAGATTCCTGGAGTGGGGGATAGAGTAATACCAAATATGGATCGTAGGTTAGGCTTAATTCTAGCAGCACACAAGGGTTTGGGTTCTGCGCATACAGGCGTTACAGCGACTTTTTCTTTACTGAAACAGAGCTACTGTTAGCCAGGGTTAACAAAGCAGACCAAAGACTAGGGGGTATATTCACAAGAACGTGTGATAACTACCGCAAGAGTAGCGTAACGCAACTTTCAATATCGCAGCCTATCTCGGAAAATAACCCTGTGTCAACGTGGAATTCACAACAAGGCGGTAGCATGCGATAGTCACCAGATAACGCGTCAAATGTCAGCGTGAAAATCAACGCCACGCCGAAAAAACGCGAACGCGAGAAATCATGCGATGAGGCCAATCGCGGTACAAAAAGTAGCGAAAATAAGCCACAGGCCTGCAAATCCCACGCGTCTGGCGGGAAATTGCCCCATAAAAACCACAGAAACAACACACCAGAAACAAGCCAAAGCACGTAGCAACATGGATGCACCCTGACCCAGCGCAGAGGTCAACGCGAACCCCACAACCCCCACAGACCACCAGCAAGGAACAACTGGGTCGGGGAAGGCCAAGGAGAAAAGGGAGAGGAAGACGGGGTGCAGACCGCAGGAAAACAAGACCAGCGTCACGGAGGTGACAGAACACAACCAGCAACTGACCCACAAGCAGACCACCTGGAATGCAGTCGGAGTGCCCAGGAGGCCAAGAGGCGCCGGCAGGACGTGACAACCTAAACCAGGTACAAACACGCTGCCAACAGGAAGGCAGCAAGGGCGACAGGAGGTGGCAGTCCATCGCCACAGGAGGAGCCTGAGGAAACCCAGGCCACAGTCATCAGTGTGTAGACGGTGCAAGGAGTAGGGAGTACGGACACAGCTCGAGAGGACCTGACACAACAACAACAGGGTGAGGATCCAACAGGGACTGGGGGAACGGGGGGTGATGGGCACAATGGCACACATGCACAATGAGGTGTAGCACACTGCACACCCACAATTACCCAGGGACATGTCCCCCATCCCCGTGGTACACTGCAGCACACACACATAGCAATCACAGCACATACCATGACAATGTGGCACAAAGTGCAACACCCACACTGCAGAACAGGGGACACAACTGGGTCCGCCCAGGCGCAGAAACAGAACAATCACATTGGACAGAGCAGGGAACTGTGAGATGCATATCTACGGCTACAACCCCACATCAGCCATGTAGGCCAAATGTACACTGTCCCAACTCAAATAGCCACCACCGCCCAAACAGTCAAAATGTACATTGTCACACAGTCTGCATGTCGACAAGAACAAGGCGCCAACACAATGCCAACATGCACCTCCCCTTCACAATGCAGAGGGACAAACAACACCTCCAGCAGGTCAGAACAGACAACCCATCAGTGATGCCGGAGACGAACACCACACCTTCGACACCGACGCCCTACAACAGCCCATGGACATCCCACACAACCCACCACCAGGACCAGGGCAGACAAGCTACTCAGAGGAGAACCCAGCCCCTGCAACAGACCACACAGCATGAAGCACCCGCAATCACGGCTGGCTCACAACACTTCACCGACCCACACATGGCACCCCAATGCCAGGTGCCAGAACGCCAAAAGGAGGTGGCCCAACAGGTGCGGGTGTTGCCGAACCCATGGAATGCGAACTAGAACACATACGTGGGTGTCCAATACCCTTCAGGGACCACCTACACCCCACAAAGGAGACCCACACTTCCATAGAGACACATGCAGATGCACATACCCAGTACAGAACCACGCCCAGGGGCACACACATATCAGTCACACACCCATGTTGGCTCTGCGTACGATGGCACAGTCCACTCCCCTTACGAATTGAGTGGGTGATGACAAAGCTACATGTCCAGGTTCTAGCCCGCTGCCTGCGGTGACATGTCTGCATCCGCTGTACACAGCACAATGTAATGTCGTAGGGCCCAGGGCCCCCATGCATACAACAAGACCACAGGGACACATGCACATATCATGTTGAACTGGCTACGGGCACGTGCACCCGGCCCCTTTATTGGCAGGGCCACATGTACAGTGACGCCTGTGCTGGATGTGTGTGGGGTGAGTATAAGCCAGCCCGCACGGAGTGCTTGGTGCTGGCAACAACCTGAACAGTAGACACCAGTGTAATGGAAACAGAAAACACCAGCATAACAGAGTCAACTGCAGAGCAACATAGAGGGATCCGGAGTAAGGACAGAGGTCACCCAATATTCAGTCAGGAGGTTCCGTGAGTTGCAGTGCACTGAGGTAGGGGCACTAGAGAAGAGCGCGCTCATGTGAAGAAATTGCTAGGATTGTGTCCCTTCGGGTTAGTCCTGATGCAGATGCAGTGGGGTGTGTTACACCTGCATCAACTTCCTCATCAACGTCCCAGGTCTTCCCCACTGCATGAGGTGACATTGCTGCGCAACCTCACAATAGCACAAAACTCAATCAGTAACGGACAATGGCTTGCGGTGCACTGAGTCACTGCCACCTGGAGTGCTGAGCAGGGTTTCAGGCCGATGATGGCATCCACGACAGGTCTGAGCAACTCCGTAGGTCTGTCAGGATCACCGGTTCGGCTCTGGCAGATGGCGGTTGGAGGTTGTCCTTGCGGTGGTGGCGGGTGCCTCCTGCGGTGATGCGACGTCCGGGCCGGTCAAGACTCGATGCTATGTGTGGGCCCTGGTGGCCCGCAGTTGAGGCCGGAGGCAGCGGTCAGCAGTGGCCCACAGCCACGTGTCGTTGGCTCGCGAGGCACAGAGTTAGTGACACAGTGGCAGTTGTTGGTAGTGTTCAATCACCTCCGTAACGATGATCCTGTTCCCTCCGGACTGCAACGCGTCATCCTCTTACGCCTCTCCGTGCGTGCGATGAAATGTATTCTGCCTTTTGAATTACCGATGTTCAGTTCCAAATCTGTGATCCCACTTGTGCGCAGCGTAGGCCGAGGGCAGTAGTCCGCAAAGGCCCACAGACACGTGTGGTTGTGATGCCATGCACAGACTTGTTGTCACCACATCGAAGGGTGTATACTGAATTGTTCTCTGCCTTCAATAATGTTCACTGCCATGGTGTAATCGAGACTCAGTTCCAAATGTGTGACCTACCTGACTGTGGTGTAGGCCTGAGGCAGCGGTCAGCACGGCCCATCCACTGAGTGTCGCCGGCATAGGTTGGATGGCCCCACCGGCCTGCGTAGTTCAGGTTCAGTGGCACCACGTGTAGCCGGCTGACGTTGAACAGGTTAGTGGCACCACGTGTAGCCGGCTGGCGTTGAACAGGGTTAGTGGCACCACGTGTAGCCGGCTGGCATTGAACAGGGTTAGTGGCACCACGTGTCGCCGGCTGGCGTTGAACAGGGTTAGTGGCACCACGTATCGCAAGATGCCCATATGGAACTATGCCTCACTGATCAGGGGGTCTGGTGCTGTGGCCGCTGGCCCGGATTTGGGGTCACTGCCATTCATGACTCAGGACACAGTTTCACATATGGGACCTACTGGTCCGAAGAGTAGGCCTAAGGCGGCAGTGGAGTATGTCAACGAGAAAGGAATAAAGCGGGCCTGTGTCGTGGAGGCCGTGATGGTCTGAGGTGGCTGCCAAGCTCGCGGGACTCAGGCTTGGAGCTTGCGCCGGCATGTGGTGGGCCCTCCTTGACACACGCCGGTGTCGGCAGGTGATCAGTGTGGCCTGGCTGCGCAGGGGCAGGCCTGATGGGTTCGTGGTCCAGCGTGCCGGGGTCTGGCAGGCGCACAGCATCGCAGGCAGCTCCGCTCACGAGGACGGCGTCGACCTCGTGGCGGGGTGGGAGGCGCCGCCCTGGCAGAGACGTGGGTCTTTCCGGAAGAGGACCACGCCCAGGCCTACGTGCTTTTTATTCACACCCCTACGCTGGCGTAGCGTACGCCGGGCCATCCCACTCAGGTGACGCTTAGGGGGGGCGTAACAGGCAACATTTCCGCGAGGTCCCCCACTGGCTGGGGTGACATGGTGGCGTCCACTGTCCACTACACTCCATATACCAGCGGTGTATGTCGCCATGGATAGGGGTGTATTCTGCATACTGCGGTGTGTCCAGCACATCTCCGCCACCCATGGCATTGTGTACTTTCCCAATCATGGTTCTACTGCATCCTTCACACATGCCTGGTTGCCACCTCTCCACACATTCGGCTATTATGTGGCTGTGGTGCCATGCCGTTGCTGGCTCATGTTCAGGGCTTGCCCATGTGAACATTGTAAGTTGTTCTGTCGTGTTTGGTGGGTGGGCATGTTGTTGTGCCTGTTGTATGTGATTTTGTGACGTGTGCATTGCCAGAGTTGTGAGTTGCATGGTTGTGGAGTTGAGGTGTGTGGGGTGTTCATTTGGATGATGCCAAGGGGCTGTGCATTTCTCTTGTTGCCATCCTGGGAACGCTGGTTGATGATGGACTGTCGGAGGATGAAGGTATCATGCACACTGTCTGTGTATTTGAAGGTGACATTGTTGGCGGTTCCACAGTGTTCTGTTGTTGCCTGCACATTGATGTGTGACGTGTGCTTCCTGTTGCGGTGATTGTGTGCTGTGTCACCAGGGGGCACAGGTAGTACATGTGTGCTGTGTATTGCCCCCAACACGTGCGTGCATCCTGCTTGGGCGTATGGTCCTTGCTTGGTCTCCAGCGGATCCTGCGCATTGTGTTGTACGTATGGGGACTGGGGTGCCAGGGTGATGGTGTTGTCCAGGACAGGTGTGGGGGATTCGGATGTGGTTGGCTGTGATACTCCTCCGACTCTGGTGGGTGTTGGTTGGGGGGTCCCAGGGGCCAACAGGTGCAGCCAAGCCAGCAGCTTTGTGTGGGGTGGGATGTTGGTTGTCCGCTGTGTTGGTGCCCTAGGCCTGTTAGGCAATGATGGTCAGGATGCGTGGGATGTTTGTCACTTTCAGCCTGTAGTGGACGGTGACATTGTCAGATGCTGGGTCTGTGAGGCTGGTAAGCTTCCTGGGGGTCCGCTGTCTTTGTCTGCGCTGCGTCTGTAGTGGTCCGTGGGGGGGGGGTTCCGGTGTGGGTTGGGGTCCTGGGATGGTGGCGGTGTGTGTTGTGGCCCTCTTGGGTGTCCGGGCCGCATGATGAGTGGCTCCATGGCATCTGTTGCCCTTCGGTTGTGGCCCTGGGCTGTGCTCCCTTTTGTGGTGCTAGCTGCCGTCCGACTTTACACCAGGTCAGAGCAGGTGTAAATTTCCTGGTGCTAATGCGCCTTATCGCCTGTTTTGTGTTCTTATCGCCGATGTGGCTGGTCGTTGTGAATGTTGAGGTGTGATGTTGTCTCGACTTTTGGCACGGGAACGCCTACTCTGCATCTCATTAGCGATATTTGCGGGGGTCCTCTGTGGCGATGCTTTTTGCGGCTGCTATCGCGGGTAAACTGGTGCTGTGGGCTGTTAACACCGGCTTGTGAATGGGGAGGTAAATTTTCACGACTTTGGCTGCGGTAAAGTGCCGTTAATTCGGCGATAGCTCCTTGTGAATATGCCCCTATGTCTTGAAATGCGACATCTGCCAGCAGATGAAAGGCTCCACCGTAACACGCCCCGCGCAGACACAATTACTAAAATCAGACAAACCTCTCGCATGTGTGTATTTGGACCACTGCGGACCCCTACAATATGATGGGGCCAAGAAATATATCATGGTTGCAGTGGATTCCTGATCTAGATTCCTATGGGTTTGGCCACAGCGCTCGGCTGATGCTCGAACTGTTATAAAAGATTTGCGAGTCTTTATCGGCACATATGCAGTTGGCACGTTACATTCTGACCGTGGCCCGGCGTTTAGCTCTCGGGCTTACAAAGAGGCCATGGAAGGAATGGGCGTAGCATTGCGGTACTCCTCTCCGTACCATCCCGAGGGAAATTCTGTTGTGGAGAAGAAAAACCGGGACTTAAAGCAATCTTTAACAGCTAGGGTATTAGGCAAGGGCGGTAGATGGGTCAATCACCTTTATGGGGTACAACGAGCGATTAACAATCAGCCAAGAAGCTCTCTAGGGGGTGTCACTCCTTACGAGGTCCTATTTGGGACAAGAATGTGGGTACCTGATCTTGATTGTGAAGGCACAGTGGCGGATGAAAAACCATTTGATATCCATGATCGTTTGGCTGTTTTACAGGATCTAAATGAATCCAGGACACAACAAAGTAACGTGCTCCAGAAACAGGCCGCCACTGAGGAAGTCAAGGCAGTAACGGCAAGACCTGTCTAGATCCCAAAAGTCGGGGATCTGGTCAGAGAGAAGATTGCTGATGATGGAGCAGGGTAAATGAAAATTTTTTAACCTCCTAATAATTTTCGTAGAATAATTAATAAACATGTTCGTTTAAGTAAATAACCAACAATGTATGTTACATGTGAAGGGTTAAAGGTAACACGCTATTCCGTGTGCAAAATAATCAACTTATAATTGTTTACGTGTCTAACATAACATAATATTTGCGTACTAATTAAATAATAAACGCATGATCTGTGCTTTTAAATAAAACGTGTGGTTGCGAAATAAAGCGATGGTAAGTAAGGGACGGCTTTATATGTTGCTTTTTGCTAGGTAATACCTAATTGGGGTACGTAGAAAGACGGGAGGGAAACGAAAGGGTTTATATTTCTTTGTTTTAACAATATTTTGTTTATCTTTGAAAATAGTGCGCTTAGGCCTGTCGAGCAGCGATATAAAATGGCCGCCATTTGCTAGAGTACGCATGAGCAGGGAACCATGTGATAGAGGAGAGAGGCTGTGGAAAAGGATGATCACGTGCTTGTGCTGAGAGGCTAAGATGGAAGTATGGTCAAGGCTATTGTGACCTTTCTGAGCAGATGTGTGCCAAGATGATCAGCAAGAAGCGTGAGAAGTCCAACTGAATCAATGGACGGAACTGTTAAATCTAAAAAGTAGCAGAAAAAGATACAAATTGGACTGATCGAAGCGGATGAGCAATGTCATGAACTGTGGGAAACGATGCAAGCATGGACATTCCACAAGGAACTGGTTAAGACCAGGAAGTTTGATTAAAATGTATATGGGCCTGAGTGGACCAATGAGAAAGAATCACGCCATGAAGATGTAACATTTTATTCAGTAAGCTAGAATTAGGGTATAAGAAGACCTACTCTTGGTGGGAGGGGTTAGTTGCTGGAGAGCAGATGCTGGAGAAGTTAGATGCTGTAGATGGGTGAAGTTGCGGTTGCTGATGCTGACGAGCTGATGCTGCTGCTGCTGCTATTTTTATTTTCCAGTTGAGTATAAGATGCTGTTTTTGAAAAACCTTTTTATTCCTGATCAATTTTTCAGTTAGAACTATTAGATTTTCCAAGACAGATAGATTGATCATTAGAGTTCTTGCTATGATAACCTTATTTTTCCGTCTAATAGATATGCATTACAATTTCAAATTATTTTTATAATGATGATAAATGTAATGATCTGAATAATAAACTTAAAACTTATTTCTTGCTTCAAAACTTTATATAAACTTTATTATTCTTTAAACAAATGACTCAGTGATTCTTTAGCTCAATGATTAAGGTAAATTGATAAAGAGTTTATTGTGATTGAGCTGGTCTTAATCACCATCAACTGATTCCTACTAGTTGGTCCTTCGACCAATGAGCGGAATACCTTAAAGCAAATGAGAAACATTATGTCATGTTAAAAGAGGTATCCCGTCTCCTTCCAGCGAATCGTTTTCTCCTAGGTCATTGACGGAGGAAATGCAGGGAATAAATGAGTAAATGAATGTATATGCGGTGTTATGGGCCCCACCGTCATATGGATATAGTGGGTGTGTTGAAGGAATAGTTACACCTGGATGACCGAAGCATATAGGAGAATAATTTTTATTGTTAGCGCTGGATCAGATTTCTTGGTAGCAGAGTTATGGTTACTATAGATTAGTTTGGTGATTATTGATTATTGATTATTGATAAGTTCATGTCTAACACTTTATGTTGAGTCGCGTTATGTTATATGTAAGTTTTCACGCTTCCGGGAAGTAGGAAGTGGCACACGTGTGGCAAGAGAAGTCACATGGAATGGTGCATTGTCTGAGTTCATATTGGTGATAACACAGGTTGTGTTATGATAGGGACATTTTCCGTATAAAAGGTGTGTAAGTGAAATAGTGATCGGTTTTCTTGTGAAACTCTGGCCTTAATTCTCAGGAGCAGTATAGTCTCCACATGTGTTTTATCCCTAGAGAAACGGGTTTACCGCTTGCTTGAAAGAAGGGTAAGGTAGAGGGAAGTACTACTTTATCGGCGAAACTGAAAATTCTGTGATAGGGTAGAGGTAAGCGCTGCCTACTGGAAAATACAGAGTTCTTGTGTAAATGGTCAAAGCTATCTCTTCGGTTTAGCGAATCAGACAATGGAAATGTGTTTTAAATGTTGTAACTAACGAAGAATTGTTGAAAAAGAAATTGCCGATAAATTTTGTAAAGGAGGGGTCAAGAGCAGAAGTGACGTAGACAAGAGTCGCGCTGGGATTGGACAGTGCGCTAGTCACACGGAAACAGGAGCAGAACTGACGTAGACAAAAGCCGCGCTGGGATTGGTCAGTGCGCGGTAGACAGAAATCGCTCTGATTGGAGTGTTGGTGTGAGTCGCGCTAGTATTGGTTGGAATAACGCATACAGAACAGTGTTGAATTGCGGATCATTTGAGGAGAAAAGAGATTGTGAATCATGTCGTATTATGAGTATGGTAGAGAGAAAACGTCATGGATGACGAAAGTTAATAATTTCTTTAAGAAAGACAAAAAGGTAGTGACTAGAGAGGGACAAATAATTCCTCCGCCGAAATCACCAGCTTCGCATATGATGCTGAAATATGGATATCATACATTCATATGGTTAGAAAATTGGACAAAATATACCAAGAATGATGGAGCATTGGCTTTCCCTGAGAATGGTTCATTTAATGTAGCTGTACTACGGAACTTGAGAGAAAAGATGGCAATGTTAGAACCTAGACCTAGACCAACACAGTTTGAAGCTTTATCGGAATGGGAAGATGAGATGTATGAACGAGAGAGATTCAGAGGATTAAAGAATCATGAGTTTGTGCCTGGAAGGTTATGGGGAGTAAATCATGAGGACAGAATAAAGCGTTGGAGATGTGCTAACATGACAGGAGGTTTGTTTCCAGCTTTTACAGTTGAGGAAGAAGCAAAGAGAAAGTGTACCGAGAAAAAGAAACATGTAGTGGTAGAAAAGTATGTGTATGGTGGTAGTGAAACGGATGACGAATTGCTGGAAGATATTTTAAACAGAAACCCACCTCCATACCAACAGACTTCTGCGGTGGTGACACCTAATGCACCGCCAATGGAAACTGGGAGGAATAAAAATCCCGAACGAAGAGATGAGACAAATAGGTCACAAGATCAATTAAAAACTTCACAAAATGAAGAAATAGAAAATGACAATGCAACTGAATTAGCAAAAACGACAAGAGAATTGACTGAGAAAATAAGAGCATTGACAAAGAATATGGAAGCTGTAACTGTACCAGTAACAATAGGTCCAGTAATGCCAATTTTTGAGAATCAGAAAATTGATGAACGTTCTTTAGTGATTCCCATGAATTCACATTTGCAAAGAAAAAGAGAAGGGATGGAACTGAATAATGAAGGTGCACACAATTTGGCTAGTACCTATAGACCAAGCCCACCTACTAATTTGACGATAAATGAGAATGAGATTAGGAGAATGCCTATGGTGACGGAGTCTGCATCAGGGACATCAGAAAGAAGTAGCAATTGGATAGAATTAAATAGTACGCCTGTAGGTCCGACTCCAGATGAGTTAAATGAATGGATGAAAGCGCTAAAAACAAAAGAAACGGAAGTGAAACCATTAGATGTAATTAGGTTGAAAATAGACTGGAAGAATTAATTTTAGGAACAATTGGTACAGAAAAATTAAAAAATTATCAGGATGATGAGATTATGTTTTTGTGCAAAAGTCTTACATGGAGAGCTAGAAATTTACATGATAAATTGGAAGAGATAGCAAGTGAACTAGGAGTAGAGTTTGTAAAAGTAAGAACGTTGCAGAAACCATACAGAGTAGATTTTTGTGAGAAAGATATAGAGAATTTGAACACATCAGGAAGACTGACCCAAATAAAAGAGTTAATTGTTTTATTGAGAAAATGGGGTGATGTGGATAGATGGAGAAATAGATGGTCGAAAAAGAATGAGAAAACAACAGATAACGCATCTTTGGCTTTTGCAGTGACAGATAAGGAACCAGTTGTAAGGGAGTACCCGATGAGAGAAACTCCAGGTGGTAGTTATGTGCATGTTCCATGTACCAGACAGGATATACTGTAATTTACAAATGACTTACCAAAGTTGAGAGAGAAGCCAGTAGAATGGTACAGACAAGTGGAAAGATTTGTTAAGGTTTCAAAGGTGTTGTGGATAGATCTGGATGGATTGTTTGATATAGTAGTGCCAGCTGATTTGTGGACAGAATGTAAGATTACTATTGATTGGCCAACTGTAGAATATCCAAGGGACGCTAAAACAGGAGCGCCAGGACCAGAAGTGATGAGGAAGTACGACCAAGTAATTACCTTTTTGAAGAATAAGATTCCACCTAAAGAAACAGATTGGGTAAAAATAGACAGAACAACGCAGGAAAGTAAAGAATCAGTGCATGCTTATTACGAGAGGCTGTTGTTGGTTTTCAAACAGTACAGTGGTTATGAGACACTAAATGAGAAGGATATGAGTCATTTTGTATATAGATTTGTGTATGGATTGAAACCAGAGATAAGTGAAATGATTAAGCAGTATATGATTTGTTGGGAGAATAGCACAGTTGACGAGGTTTTGAGATATGCTAAGTATTGCAGTGATGATATTGAGAGTAGACAGCGTAAATTGAAAGAAAAGGCCATGTGGGCACAGGTAAAAGTTGCAGAGAAGCAAGAAGCTCAATTGAGTAATACTGGTAATGAAACAGGACAGGTTAGATCCCGACCTAATAGAAAGGACAAATGAGCATAGATGAGGCAAAGAAAAAGTGGCCATGCCACAACTGTGGAAAGCTAGGACATTGGAGAAACGAGTGTAAATTTCCTCCAAAACCTAATGTGGAAAATCAATCATTAAATTCACAGGTGCAGAGTGAGGTAGTTACTCAACAAGGTCAGGTGCCACAACCACCACTTCCCAAGAGTGTTAACCAACAGAAATACAGTGCAGAAACAGGATTCTACGGAGGAGAACAGGTAACACAGTTGCCGCGTGCAGCTGCAATTTCTCATTATTGGTTACGACAGGACGAGGATGACACGGATGAAAGTTTGTGACGGTGCCTAGGAGAGGGGCGAAGAGTGCGTGCTTGGCGCAACTCTAGAGGTAGATCAGTCTGGTCCATTTGTGGATGGAGAAGTGAATGGTGCAAATGTAACATTCCTTGTTGACACTGGAGCTACCCGTTCTACTGTTAGGTCAGTGGAAATACCAAACCTTCCTCTCTCAGGTGAACATATCCAAGTAGCTGGAGTTTCAAATCAGCAAATTAAGACGCCTCTTACTAAATTAGTGGAGGTAAGAATTGGTCCATTTAGTGAAATGCACCGATTTGTGGTATGCGATTGTAGTCCCGTGAACCTATTAGGACGCGATTTATTGTGCAAGATGAATTGCACTATCTATTGTACCCCAGACGGAATTGCATTTCAGACTCCAGATGAGGATGTGCTGTATAAAATGACAATGGTGAATTTAGAACCAGAAGTAAATGATTTGTTTCCTGTATTTGATGCAGAGATAATCCCAATTGAATTGAAAAAGACAGTGAAAGAAGAAGTGTGGGACTTTACAGGAGAAGATGTAGGATTAATGAAAGAAGTAGATCCCGTTAAAATAACCGTAAAAGAGGGAACGAGTTACCCAAATACGCCCCAGTATAAATTGACACCAGAAATAATTGAAGGAATAACGCCAGTAATAAATAAAATGGTTGAACAAGGGATTCTAAAAGAATGAGCAGTCCGTGTAATTCGCCAATAATGGGACTGAAAAAGCCAAACGGAACATATAGAATTGTACAGGATTTGAGGAAGGTAAACAAAATTGTTGTGCCTTGTTGCCCAATAGTACTGAACCCTGCTGTGATTCTATACCAGATTCCACGTGAAGCAGAATGGTACACAGTAATTGATTTATGCCATGCATTTTTCTCTATTCCATTGCATCCAGATAGCCAGCCACTATTTGCGTTTAGGTTTGGAGAGCGTATTTTGGCATGGTGCCGAATTCCTCAAGGGTACACAGAAAGCCCCTCAATCTTTAATCAGATTCTAAAGAAATCATTGGAAGATTTAAAAATGCCAGAAAAGTCAGTGATGGTTCAGTATATTGATGACCTACTGGTGGCATCAAAAACGAAGGAAGCATGTGTCAATGATACAATTGCTTTGCTGAATCATTTAGCAAAAAGAGGACATAAAGTGTCCCCTTCAAAATTGCAGTTTTGTCAACAAGAAGTCCAGTATTTAGGGCATAAAATTGAGAAAGGAGTGTGAAAGGTAACGACTGAAAGAATAAAAATGATTCAAGGAATGAGAGCTCCAATGACGCAAAGAGAGGTAAGAATGTTTTTGGGAATGGTTGGATATTGTCGACAATGGATAAGCGGTTTCTTGCTGATTGCAAAACCGTTGCAAAAACTAACAAAGAAGGATGTTAAAGATCCTTTTGAAATGAATGATGAAGAAATGAAAGCATTCAGAGAGCTGAAAAAGAAATTATGTGAGGCTCCAGCATTAGGAATGCCTGACTATGAGAAAGATTTTGAGCTGTATTGCAGTGAAAGAGATGGATGTGCATTTTCAGTTTTGGTACAGAGACATGGAACTATGAAAAGACCCATTGCATATTTTTCAGCTGTTTTAGACCCTGTAGCGAAAGCGTTGCCTGGATGCTTGAAAGCAGTTGCTGCTACTTGTGTGAGTCTGGAACAGAGTGAAGGCATAGTGATGGGATATCCACTGAGAGTATATGTTCCCCATTCTGTGGAAATTCTCTTGACAAGAACGAAAACCCAATACATGACACATAGTCGGCTGACTAGGTATGAAAAAGTAATTTTGAGTGCAGATAATGTGACCATTGACAGATGTATGAATGTGAATCCTTCGACATCTTTACCAGATGAAGAAAGTATAATTGAAATGGATGAAGTAGATCACGATTGTCTGAATGTGCTTGAATATTGTACAAAACCAAGGTCAGACATACGAGATGAGCCTTTAAAGGAATCAGATTATATTCTGTTTGTGGATGGCTCATGTTTGAGAACGAGTGATGGAGTTCTAAGTGCAGCATATGCGGTTTGCACAGTAGCAACTGTAATGGAAGCATCTAGTCTGAAAGGGATACAGTCTGCCCAAGTTGCAGAACTAGTAGCTCTGATTCAAGCATGTAAGTTGGGAAGAAATGTACGGGTTACGATTGTGACAGATAGCCAGTACGGCTTTGGGGTGGTGCATGATTTTGGTCAGATTTGGTCACAAAGAGGTTTCTTGACGTCTGCAGGAACGCCAATTAGAAATGGAGATTTTGTGAAAAAATTGCTTGAGGCGATACAGCTGCTTAAACAGATTGCTGTTGTGAAGTGCAATGCACATAAAAATGGGGAAGACTACATAACTGTTGGTAATAAATATGCTGACGAGATTGCACAGTACTGTGCAAAGAATGTGGTTTCTTTAAACAAAAGTCGAGAAAGAGAGCATATTTCTTGTCCTTTGTTTTTTACTAACCCTGTTGAGACATGGGATGAGGTGAGACAGTTACAGGAAGCTGCAGATGATGAGGAAAAAGATACATGGATAAAAGCAGGCTGTAGAAAACATGAAGAAAATGATGTTTGGGTTTACAGAGATGAAAGACCAGTTATGCCTGATAGCATGATTTCTGACATGGCACGGATGTACCATGGACAAGCCCATATTGGGAGAGATTCAATGATCAGACTTTTTAGACAAACATGGTATAATCCAAAATTCAGAGCCATAGCTGAGAGTCTTTGTCAGAGATGTCTTATTTGTCAACAGTTAAATCCAGGAAGGAAAACAGTAGTGAGCCTAGGAACAATAGGACGAGAAGGAGGTCCGTTCACTAGAATGCAAATGGATTTTATTGAAATGCCACCTTGCAACAGACTAAGGTATGTCCTAGTGGTCGTCTGTTTGTTTTCCCGTTGGGTAGAGGCATACCCAACCAGAAGGAATGATGGAATAACGGTAGCAAAACTTATGCTGCGAGAATTCATTCCGAGGTATGGTTTTCCAGTCACGATTGAAACAGATAGAGGAACACATTTCCAAAATGAATTAGTTAAACTGATTTGTGAAGCACTCAGTATTAAACAGAAACTGCATTGTGCATACAGACCAGAGGCTTCTGGAATCGTAGAGCAAGTGAATGGAACAATTAAGAACAGGTTAGGAAAAATGTGTCAAGCTACAGGACTCAAATGGCCAGATGCCTTGCCATTAGTTTTAATGACAATCAGAAGTATTCCGGAAAGGAAAACTGTACTCAGTCCCCATGAAATAATTATGGGACGAGCAATGAGACAAGCACAAGTACCTGTCAACAAGCTACTGACTATAACTGATGATCTAGTGCTGGATTATTGCAAAGGATTGGCTGATGTGGTGCGTTCTGTGTTTCATCAGGTTGGACCGGATGCGACCACTCTTGAAAGAAAACCAGCTCACGACTTGAATCCAGGAGATTGGGTCCGCATAAAAGTCCACAGGAGAAGAAACTGTTTGGTTCCTCGCTGGGACGAACCGCGACAAGTGATCCTGGTGACAACCACTGCAGTCAAGTGTGCAGGAGTGAAACACTGGGTGCCTGCCAGTCATACCATCAGAGTTCCAGAACCTGAAGATCGACATGTGAGTCGACATCTGGAAGTATTGGATAACAGTTCAGCATCAGAAGCAGAAGAAGAAACAAACAGGGTGCCAGAACCTGAAGATCGACCTGTAAGTCGACATCTGGAAGACCCAACTACAAGTGCCACGACAGAAGAAGTAGAGGAAATAGCTGAAGTTCCAGAACTTGAAGATTGACCTGAAAGTCAACATCTGGAAATATCAGATACCAGTTCAGAATCTGATACAGATCATTCGGATTGTGAAGAAATTCTGAAAAGAAATTGGAAATTTGAAAGCATAAGAGAAGAAACTGAGCCAGAAGATAGTAACAGTGAGCAACCAAGTACAAGTTGTGGTAAAAATCCTTTGGAGATAATATTAATAGATGAAGAAGGGAGAGTTTCAAACAGAAAGCTAGAAAATCCGGAAGATCCCCGAGGAGCAATAGGGACAGATAGTCAAACACAAGAACAGGGAAATTTAGAAGCAGATAGAGAGACTGACTCAAATTCGGAAGCACCTCGAGGAGGGACAGAAATAAGTGAACGAAGGAAGATAAGAAAAGAACCACAAGTAGAGGAAGAAAATGACATTATAAGTTTCAAAATAAGAGGCAATAACGAAAGAACTGAAACAGAGTCTGAAGAAAGAGGAGAAGAAAGAAACCAAAAACTAGAATCAAGAAAAAGAAATTGGAAAACAGAAAGAGAGGAAAAAGGAAGTGAGGCAAAAAGGCCGAGAAAAGGAGACAATTGGCCCAACGAAGTAAGAAAATTAAGATACAGAATTATAAGGTTAGATGGAAAAAGTGCTGAACAAGTGAATGAAATAACAAGTCAGAAAGAGCAAGAAAAACAAGGTGGAAAACACTTGCAGAAAACGAAAAGAGTAAAGAAGGTAAATCCGAAGTATAGATCGCCTGAATGGTTGTATCTTGCTTTGACTGATATCAAAGAAGAAAAGAACACTCACGAGAACCCAGAACGCAGAAACCTAATGGGTGAAGGTGAGGTGCAACAAACTTGAAGAAATGTAAACAATTTCTACCGGACTTGACAAAACACTGGATCTGACGAATTTCTACCGGATTTAACAAAGAAAAGAATTCTGAAAAAAATTAAAAGAAAGTACCAAGCAAAGACAAAACATTGGAGTACAGAGTGGCTAATAAGTCATTTCTGAGGTGTAGTGACACAATTTTCTGGAAAACAAAATAATTAAGGTTATAAATCAAAATGGAGAATACTAAAGATAGAAAATGTAAATGTGAGTTTTTAAGTAGATGGTGTAAGATGTGCTGCTTTTGTACAGGATTATTAATGACAGTATGGGTGGTTTTAGCAATCACTATTCCAATTAGTTTAGCTGTAGTAGAAATGTCTAATAACACTGAGAAAGAAAAAGGAGCTAACACTCAAGAACCAGTTATTTTAAAGAGTAGTGCAGAATTACACAAGGACAAATCAATAACAGATTTTTCTAAAAATGTTTTTACTAAATTATTATATGAGTATGTAGAAACATTGGATGTAAGAGATTGCTATGTTTGTATGCAGTTGCCTGCATCTGTAGCAGAGGGTGTGACTTATCATCACCTCCCTTTGACGTATGGAATAACATGTAGCGTTTTAGCAAGTTTATTTTATAAAACAGGTAGATTAGAATATTATTACACTGACATAGATAAGATTTTTGCGAAAGTTTCTGTAGTTCCCGAGCTAAACAAAATAAAAGAGGGAAAAACGTTTGGTGAATATTTTCTAGAAGATAAGATTTTAACATTAGATAATATAATTAGGTACAATCTTACCTGTGAGTTAAAGAAGGAAGAAAAGGTATTTTTAGAGATGGTTGAAGAGAGAAGAGTGAAATTTCAAAGAAAAGTGATAGAAGAGACAAAAACACCTCTTTGGGCGTTTGAGGAAGACAATCATGACAAGAAAAAGACAAATGCAGCTATGACTCTGGATTGGCCCCAACAGGGAAGGTTGTGCATTAGAAGAAATAAGACAAGATATGACAATTATTTTGTGGGTTCCAGTATTTGCCATGATAATTATCAAATTTTAGGCGGATGGGGATTCAAAGGGGGAAAAGATCCAATATTTCCAGGGATCTATTATGTTTGCGGAAATAGGGCTTATTACAGGTTACCAGACCATTGGTATGGGTCATGTTATTTAGGCCTGGTTTTTCCTAAGATTTTCCATATGGACAGAAAAGAGAAAGGAACACACAGAATGATAAACACCTTTACACGTAGAAAAAGGGAAAGTTTTTCAGAAATAGTAGGTGAGATTTTTGGCGCATTGATACCAGCAGTGGGAATATCTTTGAATGCATTTAGAATTCGGAAATTATCCACAGTGGTAGATCATTTATCTACAGATACTGCTGGAGGGTTCTTGATGGTAAATACCGAGATGGTTGCCATGAGAGCTATGGTGATGCAAAATCGACTTGCCCTTGACATTCTTTTGGCAAAAGAGGGCGGAGTCTGTGGAATGCTGAAAGTCCAACATTGTTGCACTTACATTCCAGATAAAAGCGAAAATATACAGAAGTATATAACAAATATTACAAGTTTGCACAAATAACTTGTTCCACTGGTTGTTGAAAGTGCTTTTGGAAAACTTGGTAAAGGGTTTTCTTCAGTAATAAATTGGTTAACAAGAATGAGTGGATTAATAATAGGGAAAGTTATAATAATAGCAACCATGATAATAATAATAATTTTAGTACTGAAGCTTGTAATAACATGTATAAAGAGAAGAAGAAGACAGAATAAAATAGAAAAAGAAAACATGATAAACAAGGAGAGAGAGAGAGAAATGGGTGAAATAGAGTTAGAAGAAATAAAAGAGAACATGTACAAGAAAACGAAGAGACAAGTTGAAAGGGATACAGTTGTGTAAACTAACAAAAGCAAACGGATAAAAGATATATGCTGTCTGAAAGAATTGTATAACATGGGTTTTGTGGTGATATTAAAAATCACCAAAGGGGGAGTTGATGGAGCAGGGTAAATGAAAATTTTTTAACCTCCTAATAATTTTCGTAAAATAATTAATAAACATGTTCGTTTAAGTAACTAACCAACAATGTATGTTACATGTGAAGGGTTAAAGGTAACACGCTATTCCGTGTGCAAAATAATCAACTTATAATTGTTTACGTGTCTAACATAACATAATATTTGCGTACTAATTAAATAATAAACGCATGATCTGTGCTTTTAAATAAAACGTGTGGTTGCGAAATAAAGCGATGGTAAGTAAGGGACGGCTTTATATGTTGCTTTTTGCTAGGTAATACCTAATTGGGGTACATAGAAAGACGGGAGGGAAACGAAAGGGTTTATATTTCTTTGTTTTAACAATATTTTGTTTATCTTTGAAAATAGTGCGCTTAGGCCTGTCGAGCAGCGATATAAAATGGCCGCCATTTGCTAGAGTACGCATGAGCAGGGAACCATGTGATAGAGGAGAGAGGCTGTGGAAAAGGATGATCACGTGCTTGTGCTGAGAGGCTAAGATGGAAGTATGGTCAAGGCTATTGTGACCTTTCTGAGCAGATGTGTGCCAAGATGATCAGCAAGAAGCGTGAGAAGTCCAACTGAATCAATGGACGGAACTGTTAAATCTAAAAAGTAGCAGAAAAAGATACAAATTGGACTGATCGAAGCGGATGAGCAATGTCATGAACTGTGGGAAACGATGCAAGCATGGACATTCCACAAGGAACTGGTTAAGACCAGGAAGTTTGATTAAAATGTATATGGGCCTGAGTGGACCAATGAGAAAGAATCACGCCATGAAGATGTAACATTTTATTCAGTAAGCTAGAATTAGGGTATAAGAAGACCTACTCTTGGTGGGAGGGGTTAGTTGCTGGAGAGCAGATGCTGGAGAAGTTAGATGCTGTAGATGGGTGAAGTTGCGGTTGCTGATGCTGACGAGCTGATGCTGCTGCTGCTATTTTTATTTTCCAGTTGAGTATAAGATGCTGTTTTTGAAAAACCTTTTTATTCCTGAACAATTTTTCAGTTAGAACTATTAGATTTTCCAAGACAGATAGATTGATCATTAGAGTTCTTGCTATGATAACCTTATTTTTCCGTCTAATAGATATGCATTACAATTTCAAATTATTTTTATAATGATGATAAATGTAATGATCTGAATAATAAACTTAAAACTTATTTCTTGCTTCAAAACTTTATATAAACTTTATTATTCTTTAAACAAATGACTCAGTGATTCTTTAGCTCAATGATTAAGGTAAATTGATAAAGAGTTTATTGTGATTGAGCTGGTCTTAATCACCATCAACTGATTCCTACTAGTTGGTCCATCGACCAATGAGCGGAATACCTTAAAGCAAATGAGAAACATTATGTCATGTTAAAAGAGGTATCCCGTCTCCTTCCAGCGAATCGTTTTCTCCTAGGTCATTGACGGAGGAAATGCAGGGAATAAATGAGTAAATGAATGTATATGCGGTGTTATGGGCCCCACCGTCATATGGATATAGTGTGTGTGTTGAAGGAATAGTTACACCTGGATGACCGAAGCATATAGGAGAATAATTTTTATTGTTAGCGCTGGATCAGATTTCTTGGTAGCAGAGTTATGGTTACTATAGATTAGTTTGGTGATTATTGATTATTGATAAGTTCATGTCTAACACTTTATGTTGAGTCGCGTTATGTTATATGTAAGTTTTCACGCTTCCGGGAAGTAGGAAGTGGAACACGTGTGGCAAGAGAAGTCACATGGAATGGTGCATTGTCTGAGTTCATATTGGTGATAACACAGGTTGTGTTATGATAGGGACATTTTCCGTATAAAAGGTGTGTAAGTGAAATAGTGATCGGTTTTCTTGTGAAACTCTGGCCTTAATTCTCAGGAGCAGTATAGTCTCCACATGTGTTTTATCCCTAGAGAAACGGGTTTACCGCTTGCTTGAAAGAAGGGTAAGGTAGAGGGAAGTACTACTTTATCGGCGAAACTGAAAATTCTGTGGTAGGGTAGAGGTAAGCGCTGCCTTCTGGAAAATACAGAGTTCTTGTGTAAATGGTCAAAGCTATCTCTTCGGTTTAGCGAATCAGACAATGGAAATGTGTTTTAAATGTTATAACTAACGAAGAATTGTTGAAAAAGAAATTGCCGATAAATTTTGTAAAGGAGGGGTCAAGAGCAGAAGTGACGAAGACAAGAGTCGCGCTGGGATTGGACAGTGCGCTAGTCACACGGAAACAGGAGCAGAACTGACGTAGACAAAAGCCGCGCTGGGATTGGTCAGTGCGCGGTAGACAGAAATCGCTCTGATTGGAGTGTTGGTGTGAGTCGCGCTAGTATTGGTTGGAATAACGCATACAGAACAGTGTTGAATTGCGGATCATTTGAGGAGAAAAGAGATTGTGAATCATGTCGTATTATGAGTATGGTAGAGAGAAAACGTCATGGATGACGAAAGTTAATAATTTGAATACCACCAGTGGGAACACTGCCCAACTCCTCCAAAAGGTAGTTCGCAAACTTTTGCACAGAAATTCACATACTTTTCAGGGTTCAACACATCTGACCCGAGGTCATTTTATTACAAAGTGGCAACAACATCAGCACACAAAATTATGTTGACTAACACCAAACAGATTTACTCTGCTTCCTTTATGGCCCAGTTGTCTACACAGGGTTTCGACCTATGGAAGGACACTATAGATTCAAAATCAATCTGGGGTTCTAGGGACTGGCAAGTCCAGGGAACAGAAGCGCTTTTTAGAGCATGCCTCATTCCACAGCAGATAATATTTCTGAATGAAACTGTGCAACAGACATCCTGTCTAGGACTAGCCAAGAACAAGGAAATGAACACACCGGGGTTTCCAACACCATCGGAGATGGGTGGGGGGCAGAATTCAACTACACATGTGGTAAGTTTAGATGACATTCTCCAGTACAACAGGTCAGATCCCAATTGGACAAGATGGCTGATTTGGCCCATTGACACGAACACTTGTCAACAGAGATTCCTAGGTACACCCGAGGGATTTAATATCCATACGCCAGATCCTCGCTATGTACAGAGACAACACACAGGGGTAGTGACATCCTATAGTGTTGGGAAGTTGTGCCTTGATTGGCTAGAGACCTCAACACTCACAGAAGTTAAACATCATTTGACCTTACTCACACCTGATGTAGACCTTAGGGATTTTTTACAAGGCCCAAGGAAAACACGTCAGAAACGTTTCATATATGCTGGCATTTATGCTTACTATAATGAAAACTGGAAGATATCCCAACAGGTGGCCGCAGAAAGAATACGGGAAATAAACCGTATTAACTTAGAGAAGGCATTAGCTGTAGTGGATAATGGGTTAACAACTTTGACCTCCAGGATTTACTCCTTAGGCAGCATTGTGTCTTCGGCAATCGACATATTAGAACAAGATGTGGCCTTGTTACAACACGGGCAATCTCAGCTACGTTCTATTATGATACTAAGCTGGACGCTGCAATCTTTGCGTGCAGGCTACGTGCCCTGGCATTTTATAAACACCACGTCTCTGTTTTCAGACTACAATCTGACTGATAAACAGACAGAAATGGCACAGAGGGGAGCCGAATATACAATGCTGCGTATTGAGAAACTGGAAAGGTTACCATTCACTGTAGCCGAATCACCATCAACAGAATGGCTAATTCATGGCCAAATCACTCTGCCGGTCACTACGCTTCAGTTTCAATATTGCCTTGAGCAGAGGCAGGCAGGCAAATATGAAAAAATGGGTAAGGGATACATCAAGGAAATTTGGGAGTTACCATATAGATATCGATGCCGGAATGGGGATCGAGAAGTGTATCTGAGTGGTACAAACTGCAAGAATGCTTTAAGCGGTTCTCTCATGTGTCAGGATATTTCTCTGCACGGAGCATGTAGTGGTTCGGTAGCGAACTTATCTTGTCACATGTCAGGGACCCCAGCGGCCATGATCACGCGGGTTTTCCAGCTGCTCTCGAATGGGAGTTACTTAATGCTAAATGATCAAGGTTGCTGTGGGATGCTTCCGGGCGTCGCCTATCTGGTCACTGTTAACTCCAGGGTTACTTGCTGTATGCAAGTATTGTTTCCACCACTGAACACAGTCAGGGAGGCGCCGTTATGGCCTTCGTTGAATGTTTCCTTTATACAATTTGATACTTTGAGCAGACTGAAAGCCATGCTTTTACAGCAACCCGTGCCCTTAACCTCCGCTCGAGAAATCTTTGAACTTCAAGTTGCAAGGACCTCGACTGAGATACAAGCGCTTATACGTACAAACTGCCCCTTTCATTTCTCAGAAATGGTGGGTCGTATCTTTAACATGTCTGATACGAGCGGTATTGTACACCTATTTAAGACCATAGGGTCAGGACTATTAAGCACCTTTCAGACAGTCCTCGGAGTAATCCCAAATTTTATACACTCCGTATTGGGAAGCGTCTTTGGAGGTCTCCCGCTTATCCTGTTCCTAATTGCAGGAGTCCTGATTGTAATATTACTGCTACGCAATGGACGGCCCCATTTCCGAGGAAATGGCGAACATGCTCATGGAACGGAAATATTGTGAACGCATGGTGCAGCTTCTGGGCATACCTTGCCTAAGAGAACTGAACGCCTCTTGGTTTCTATCATTTAGACCAGTCTGGGTGGACTGCATCTTACCTGTTCTTCGATGCCTGTTCTGCGGAGAAGAATGCACGTTGGATCTCTGTCTAACGTTTCCATCGGATACGCCACTGGACCTAGATGCTATGCTGGACCCCCTAAAGGCCCATGCTCTGCGTTGTCCCCAGCGTCTTCTAATTCTGATGAATGCATTCCTTGAGAATCCACAGGTGCCGTTTGCTCCTGCTGGGTTAGGTGGCTCCTCCACAGTCACTGAGGTAACAACTGCCGCACAAGCTGCCGCAACAACGACTGTTGGCAGTGCCGAATTCCATCTATGTGCGATTGACGTTCTCTGTGAAGCGTTGGATTTGTCGTCTGCAGTAGCTAACACCGATAATGCTGTATCTCCCAGCCAGGACACTTAATCTTGAATTGGCTCATCGCGTCCTGGGAAAGAATTCGGCTTCTCCAGTTCGTTTCATAAATAAACAAACAAAATTTGAAACATTTCCTAAATTGACACTTTTACTTGGAAAAGCATGGCCTTCTTCAGCTTATAGTGATGCAACTTTTATGAATGGGACAGAATTGACTTTTTCAAGTGGTAACTAAGAAATAGCTATTTTTTAACATTTTTTAACTTTTTACAGTCTTTTTAAAACCCATGTTTTAGCTGGTTTTAAGTGAATATTTTTAAATTGTCCAGATTTTAAGTATGGTCATTGTCATCCAATTCGGAAGTGGAGTGGGTGTTATGTTTCATATATAGGCCCTAATGTAGACCCGTTCATATATGCCCTATTTTGGTCATACTCATATATGCCCTATTATGGTCATACTCATATATGCCCTATTTTGGTCATACTCGTATATGCCCTATTATAGTCATGGCTCCTAATATAGGCATGATCTTTCACCTACATTAGTTCCTTACCGTACACAACGAGCTCTGAGGGCTGAACGTTATCTAGTCTGTGGTTAGAACACTGCAAGGTCTTTCCAGAACACAGGCCTACAATGTACTCATAAATTATGCATGAGCATTTACCAGCTACATCTCCCGCATAATATGTATGTATAAAGTTCACCCCTGACGTCTTCCTCATGTCCAACAAAGACCAATGCAAACCATACTGAGGGACAAGACACTTTAGGGTATAAATACACCACATCTTGCCATGGTAAGACAGAGGGAACCGAGACTTCCATGCTGACACACTGACCAGAGACGCTGAGGCTCCTGCATGCAGTCGCTCCAGCTGACAGCGGTCTAACACAGCCCTTGCGGGGTGTCCAACTCGAGACCAGGACGGTGTCCCACACTCTCTCTATTCAGGTATGGGGGTTCGACTAAATCCTAGAAGGATTCTTGGCTCTTAGGCTTTTAGACCTACACATATGCTAGGTACACTCAGGTACATCTAGTTAGGCATCGTAGGAGTACGCGCACTTGCATAATGCTTTTTATATTCATGTCATGATCTAAGGTTGCCAGAAACTAATCTCTCCCCGATAAGAGGAGTTTCTAGTGGCACTGTGAGCTAGCTAATGCAAATCCGGCTAACATAGGCGGTGGGGGTGCACAGAGCCAGTCTACCACCAATCCCACGGTTTATGTTATCCAAACGCGCTGGTCCTGCAGGGGTACTATAGGAACTACACGACAGAACTGTTGTTCTTCTCATCTTTATATTTCACAAACAGCACCACCATGTGGAAGCTGTCATAAGTGCTGGTGTTGGCAATTAAGTGCTGGTGCCGAGCACTGGAAACCACTGGCTCAAATTAAGCACTGTACATTAGGCTACGTTAGCTCACTGACTGCATTACTAGGGGGTGATAGCGGGTCACTGATGTCATGACTGAAGATGATATCGACTTACGTGCTTCATTCTCAAGACATTATTGGGTCGATGCCTGTGATATTGGAGATGTTCTTGTCTTACTGGCTGCAGTAGCCAATGACGTTGTATCACTGGCTGCAAATCTGAAAAGGATATTGGCTACAGGTTACCGTCAGCATTTTTGGAGAGCCTTTCTGTAGAACTTTCTGTAGAACTAACGACTCACTGTCTTCATTGCTAACAAGTTGATATCAGCATAGTAGCTGCCTCCCAGATTAGAGATTTACTTCCTGGCTGCCACAGTGAAGCCTACAGTGGCTCAATGGCCGTTTTGCTGAAGGCCACGTCAACCCCTCTGCTGGCTGCGTTACTGGGGTAGTATGTCGTCTTGCTGTTTGTGATGCTGGAGATGATAGTGGCTCATCTATAAACTTATTTACCCATCAAGAAATAACTCTTCGTTTACGGTTAAAGAACTACACAACAAAAATAAAACAAGAAGATGAAAGATGGGCCTTACTAACCGTAACTGGCCTGGAGACAGGAAGATAAGGCTACAAACAGTGTAGAAGTGCAAAGATGAAGTCAAGGACCAAAGGACACAATGGGAAGTGATGTTAGCTTCTACCCTTAGTCTCATTTTCAGCCTGAGTGCCACGATAGTCCTGTTCAAGGTGCTGAATTTCTTCAGCACCACACTATTGACACCCTTTACAAAGTGCTGCGCTGTAGTTCTGTATTGATTCTGAACCCCAAAGATGGCAAAGGGGACGAATGGTTGCTTTTCTCTGCAGCATCTTGTGACTCTCAATCCCTTCTGGAGCAGTGTGGAGACCCAAAATGTGCAAAGAGCCCAGGATGGTGCGATAGAGACTTCTAGGTGCCTCCTAAGAGGGTCACTCATGCTTTCCCACTTACAGTGGCCTCGAGGGGTCGGACTGTGGTGCTCGATCAGGGGGACAATCTTCAAAAGAGCCGATCAGACCTTGGATGCATAAGGGTGAGGATCTTGGCACGACTTCATTGGTGGTTGGAATGTGTCACAGACCCATGGGGGTCTATTTACTATGGGGCTTATTTACAAGCCGTGTGTGCCACCGGAACGACATTTTTTTTATGCTCCCCGTTCGCATAGTGCAGAGTCATATCTAAGAGGCGACGGAAAGCCACCATGTGTGGCTTTTTATGGCCTTGTAAATATGGTGTAGGGTAGTGCAAGTCACTGCATTGGCTCACACTGTGTCGGGGAGGCGTGCCATGGGCGTTGCAGTGGGTGTTCCAATCAACACCCATGGTATTTGACACAGTCCCAGATTTACAACACAGCGTAAATCTGGGAATGCACCAAAACCATGCGCCTCCCCAGGGGACGCGTAACGATTATTTTTGTGCACGAAGGTGCCCCATCCTGCATGAAAACGATTGTGCCAACAACGCAGACACCCTTGCACCATTCTGCAAGGGTGCTTGCATTGATGCTAGGCAGCCGTTTGTGTGCCAGCGCAGTAGAAGGGGACAGGAATGCACCGTTTCTCATAGATATGGCGCATTTCTGCCTTTTTCTTTAGACGTAGGGAGTGCAGCAAAGTGATGTTCAGAGCTGCCTCAAATAGTTATAAATGAGGCCCTAAGATTTTACGCCATGTTTGCATCACAAAAATGATGCAAAACAACACTAAATCTTTTTTCACCTGTTTACTTTCCAGCGTAAACCTGTTTTACGCTGGAAAATCACTTGAAAGTAATGCAAAAGAGTGCATAGCGCTGCTTTGCATTACTTAGTGCCAAGGGGGCATACCATGATTGGTGAATGGGCATTCCCATGCATGGTTTTAGACGCTAAGCCCTAGTTACTTAAAAAAGTAGACAAGGTTTAGAATCAGAAAATAGTGCCCATTTCAGATAGGCACTATGACGTAGAAATGCTTTTATTTCTCTTTTCTTTCAGTCTTTGCTCGTGTGCTGCACTGTACAGCAAATGTACAAAGTGGGAAAAGGTTTTAAGTTAGTCTAAGCATAGTATTTTGTTCTGGAAGGGTATCCTTCCAGTACAAAACCTGTGCCAGACTCACGAAGACACCCTTGCACTATGGTGCAAAGCTGTGTCCGTGGCGCACGGTCGCACATTTCTGCACCAACGTTAGGGAGAGGGAAGGAGAGTGCCATATTTCTGTAAATTTCTGTCGTCCCTCTTTGGCATTCACGGCATCTGTGCTGCGCTGTGTGACAAACTATTAAATCTGGCCCTTGTTGTGCTACTCGTGTCAGCTTTCGGACAAGGAAGAGGCACTGGGTCTCAAAAAAAATGGCTGAGATTTGGTAACTCTTGTTTGGGAATTTCAACTCCTCAGGACAGGCAGTCAGTGGTGGATACTAAGGTGGGGCAACCCATGAATCACTATGACAGCCTCTGATGCAGCCTGAGTCTAGCTGGCTTCCAAAGTGAATTTAAACACCGGCAACAACCCAGGTCAAATTCAGGATCATTATCACGCATTCATATCAGAAGGGAAACATCTTGGGTTCAAAATTCACACTGCTTTACACTTGACTGTAGACAAAGTATGGGGTGAGTCAGGTGGGCAAGAGGGATGTCAGCACCATATATGACGCGCTTCCTGTTCTGCATGGGAAACGAAGGGGTATATTAACTACAGTTTGGACGGACACTTGCATGGTACAACGCAATATTGCTGGGTGCATGTGGGACTTCTTAAATTCTTAGGGGCCCATTTACAAAATGGTTTGCGTCTTGTTTGCACCACGCAACGTGGTGCATGCGCAACACAAACCTTATGTGAGATTTATGAAGCCACGCAAGGCCACTTTTTGTGGCCCTGAGTGGCTCCATAAATCTGGAGTGAGGCAACGCAGTGCAAATAGCTGGTTGCCTTTCTCTGCCCTGGCAAGACGTTCCGTGGGCATTGCGTGGGTTTTCCCAAGCAACTCCTATGGTTTTTGATGCATTTCTAGATTTACCCGAACTAGTAGACTTGGGAATGTACCAAAAAGGAATGCCTTCATAGGGGAGGCATAAAATGGAGAAATATCTTTATATCTCCACATTACTTCCTCTTTCTATGTGGGCTGCATTGTGCAGCACACACAGAATGAGGAATATGCCTCTCAGGATTGTGTTTGTGCAGGAAGGGCCCTGTATTCAGCGCAGGCACCCTTGCACCCTTGCACCTAGCCTGCATTGGCCCTAGACTGCCAAAAGGGCACCAGCGCAGGGTAAAAGGCAGGAATGTGCTGTATTGCCTTAAGTAAAGCACATTCCTGCCCTTCAACTGTCACGCAGTTCAGCGCAGCAAGGTGATTTACTGAGCTGCGCTGCGTGACTTTTTTTGTCAATAGACGGTATATTTTGCATAGGAATGCATTGCGCCATGAAAGCAACCACACACACCTTTAGGAAATATACCTCTAAACTTGATGGATTGCAGTAATCTGACCTGGATAGTTTGCTTATGAACCCTCTACGTTTTTTACATGTTTCCAACAAAATATGGGGCATATTTACAAGGGGATATCTCCACCAGAACTTCACTTTTAGCGATGTTCTGGTGGCGCAATGCCCTTCCCCATATTTACAAAGCAGCATTAAGCCGCTTTTGTGGCTTAACGCTGCCTTGTAAATAAGGCCCCTTTACAAGCATCTCTTAGCATGAAAGGGGCGTGCAATGGGTGTTGCTTCCATTGCTTTTGACGCTGCCCCAGATTTACCATGAGGTGTAAATCTGAGGCCACACCAAAAACTAACGGCATACAAGAGCAGGCATTACAATGGCGAAACGAGGAGAAATACTTTCATTTCTCCTCGTTTTTGCTTTTTCTATGTTGGCTGCATTTTGCAGCCCACATAGGAAGAGCAAAATGACATTTATGATTGTTTATGTGCAGGAAGGTGTCCCCACATACACAATCATTCCCGCCAACGCAGACACCCCTGCACTATGGTGCAAGGGTGCCTGCGGTTGGTGCTACGCAGCTAAATTTAGAGCCAACGCTAGGGAAAACACAGGGGTGTGCCGTATTCTTGTGTATGCGGCGCATCCCTGCATTTTGAAATTGTCAGAGAGCGGCTCTGCCAAATTTGTCGCAGCTCCGCATTCCGACATTTTCTCATAAATACACCCCTCTGAGTCTTCCTCCACGCACAAGAAGAAACTTGTCTCTTCTGTGTACCTGTGTTAAGATTTTAGGGCCTGATTCACAGAACTAACTTACGTCAAAATCCTAAACTTACAACAATTTTGGTATTCACAGAATGAACTTACACATTTGGGTATTCACAGAATGAACTTACACATTTGGGTATTCACAGAATGAACTTACAACAATTTTGGTATTCACAGAATGAACTTACACATTTGGGTATTCACAGAATGAACTTACAACAATTTTGGTATTCACAGAATGAACTTACACATTTGGGTATTCACAGAATGAACTTACAACAATTTTGGTATTCACAGAATTAACTTACTCATTTTGGTATTCACAGAAGGCACTTACTCATCAATGAGTAAGTGCCTTCTGTGAATACCAAAATGTGTAAGTTACACAAAATGTGTAAGTTACACAAAATGTGTAAGTTACACAAAATGAGTAAGTTACACAAAATGTGTAAGTTACACAAAATGTGTAAGTGTCTTCTGTGAATACCAAAATGAGTAAGTTCATTCTGTGAATACCAAAATGCTAGTAAGTTTAGGATTTTGTCGTAAGTTAGTTCTGTGAATCGGGCCCTTAGATTTTAACAGGTTGCATGATGGATGTGAGCTTGACAGTCTCAGTTCACAACGTGTAATACAGAATTATACACACAGAGGACAGATTAACACTGACCAGTACCCTCTACAGCCGATCTAGGAATGCTGCTTCCCAGAAAGAGGGGATAAAAGACAAATAGTCGGAGCAACCAGCGATTAAAGAACCACCTGCTTCTGCAAAGAATCGCCCAAAACAGCCCAGGGGCCTCTGTTAAGAGATGAATCATGCTCACCGAAGAGTTTCAGGCAAACTGCAGATCCTACCAGATGCTTGACTCCTACGGGTGTAAAGTACCACTCCATGAAAAGGGTAACCGGGGAGTAGATGGGAGAAGCCTACCTGGTTTCCCAAGGCAGATTGGGGCACATTGTACCAGGGCCCAGAGGGAGCTCTCCTAAGCTTGCCCTGTTCCCCATGAGTATTTTTTGCTAAGCGGGAGCTGATTGTGCACCGGATCTCAGTACACTTAGGGGGATATTCGCAAGAATGTGTGTTAACTATCGCCAAATTCGCTTAACGCAACTTCTCACATCGCAGTCTATCGCGGGAAAATAACACTGTGTTAACGCAGTATTCCCAACCCGGCGGCACCATGCAATAGACACACATTAACGCAACAAATGCCCGCGTTAAAATTAACGCGACGCCGAAAAAATGCGAAACACGAACGCCCAAAAAGTTGCGAAGTCCCAAATCGCGAAACAAAAAGCAGAGATAACCAGCGACAGGCCTGCGATTCCCACGCGACATGCGGGAAAATGCACTATAAAAGCAAAGAGAAAAAAAAGATTAAAAAATGCAACTGCGTAGCACCATGGACGCACTCGGACCGAGTGCAGAGGACAACGCAAACCCCACAAGCCCCACAGACGACCAGCCAGGACCCCCGGGGCCGGGGAAGGGCAAGGAGAAGAGGAAGACGGGGCAGTCCGCAGGAAAACCGGATCATCGTCAAGGAGGTGACAGGACACTACCAACAACTGTCCGTCACCCCCACTGTGTCATCAGCCTCACAAACGGAAATATGGCAACACATCGTGAACAACGTGAATGCAGTCGGAGTGTCGAGGAGGACAATGGAAAAGGTCAAGAGGCGCTGGAATGATGTGAAGGGCAAAACCAAGAAGAAACCCGATGCCAACATGAAAGCAGCAACGCAGATTGGAGGTGGGGGACCAGCGGCACACCAGGAGCTGGATGACATTGAGAAAATGGTGGCCACAGTCATCACAGTCGGGATCATCAGTCGGGATACAGTGCCAGGAGTCGGGGACCGGGACACTGCTCAACATGACCTGACACAACATCAACAGGGTGAGTACCGACCAGGGACTGGGGGGACGGGGGGAGATGGGCACAATGGCACACATGCACAATTAAGTAGAGCACACTGCACACCCACAATGACTCTGGATCATGTCCCTGATCCCCGTGCCACACTGCAGCACACATACAGAAACTCAGGGAATGTGTGTTGAAAAGAATTTATTTGCACATGCTGTGCCTGTGGTCATTTTGTACTGTCTCATGATTGCTAAGGACTGCCACAATGTGACGTCCTCATGTGAAGAAATTGTCAATGATGGTGTTCCAACGGGCTATTCCTGCTGCAGCTGCAGTGGGGTGTGGTCCACCTGCCTCATCTTCCTCATCATCGTCTGGTGCATCTGGACTCGTAACCATGGGGCATTGGTGCGTACATATATGTTGTGCAACACACAACATGCAACGATCATCTTGCACACCATGCCTGGGCTGTACAGGAGCCTCCCACCTGTGATGTCCAGGCACCTGAAACGTGACTTCAACACGCCAAATGTGCGTTCCACGATGCCCCTGGTGCGTTTGTGGGCCGCATTGTACTGCCTCTGGGCCTGTGTGTTCGTGGCTCGGAGGGGTGTCATCATCCAAGGGCAGAGTGCATATCCTTGATCACCTGTGACAGTGCAGAGAGACATGAGTCAACAGTTGGTCCTGCATGATGTGTAGGCAGGCTCACTAGTCCATTGGCGTGTGATATGTGTGTCATAGTGATTACTGTTTGACATGTACTGCTTGTAGCAAATGAGCTCCATCAATGTGTACAACGTAGCCTCACTGCTGCTCCTCCCTGCCCCCGAACCCATTTACTTGTGTGCACTGCGCGGTTGCATCACTTGCACTCCTACGGCACACCATCGTCATGCCTGTCTGCGCATGTCCACAAGCCTGACAACGACACTGTGATGTTGTGCGTTGAAGGTGGGTGGCCACGTGTGTGTAGGCCTATGGTAAGGATAGGGCGGACACAGATGTAGAGTTCATGGCTGGCTGAACTCGCGATGCGGTCAAGGCAATACCTTTGACCTATGCTGCGGTAACAGCGACACACACACACAACAGATGGCATGTATGATCCTGGACCTCGAGCGGGCTTGCGCTCATTCATTTATCCCTTCGGCCGAGCCCGCACTCCGGGGGCATGCTACATCGCAACATTGTCCATTGCGGGACGGGTGGCGCCGACACTACAACAGAGACACACGCCTTAGGTACTTCATTGGCAAGCCCAACACTTAACCACGCCCAGAGCCCCGGGGTGATTATCCACACCCCTACGCTGGACTGTCGTACGCCAGCCCACTCCGGCAACGCCTACAGGGGGGTGCGACACAGCTACATGTCCCAGGTCTCCCCCACTGCCTGAGGTGACATGGTTGTGTCCGCTGTACACAGCACAATGCAATGTGGTAGGGCCCGGGTCCCTCATGCATACACAATGACCACACGGACACACTTAGATAGTTTGTGGAACTGGCTACGGGCACGTGCGTCCGGCCCCTTTTATTGCCAGGGTCACATGTCCAGTGACGCCTGTGCTGGATGGGTGTGGGGTGAGAGTGAGCTAGCCCTCAACGGGTGGTTGGTGCTGGCAACAACTACAACAGTGATCAGACAATCAGAAGTTCACAGTTCAAACAGGTCCATGACTTGAGCTGCATGGAGTTAGTGGCCCCGGATGCACAGCGGCCGGCACATGGAACACCACCACGGGACGGTGACTACCGGTGCACTGAGGTAGGGGCACGAGAGCTGAGCGGGTCCCCGTCGATGTCCAAGGTGAATGTCGCGGGGGGTTTTGGGGGAAAGTGGAAGGTGTTCTTCCAGGGCATGATACAGAGGGCAGTACCAAGCAGACACAGGCAATATGGAGGAGACGAATGCTACAGACTCATTTTTGTCACCAAGTCAGTATCAGCTACATGATGATGAAGACAACCCCCAGGCCATAGACTCAGACGCCACCACAGTTCAACCAGAGGGTGTCCATGAATTTTGGGGCACAGAGTTAGTGGCACCAGAGCTGAAAGGGGATGCAGTCTGCGATGAGGCCTGTACAATGGTATAAACTCTGCCATAAATAAATCAAGGCTCAGTTCCAAATGTGTAACCTACTTGACCGTAGTGTGAGCCGGAGGCAGCGGTCAGCAGGGGCCCCCAGCCACGTGTCCTTGGCTTGCGATGCACAGAGTTAGTGGCACCAGGGCAGTTGTTGGTGGTGTTCAGTCACCTCCGTAACGAGGATCCTGTTTTCCATCCGGACTGAATCGCGTCTTCCTCTTACTCCTCTCCTAGCGTGCAATGATACGGACGCTGCCATTGTAAAATCAAGACTCAGTTCCAAATGTGTGACCTACTTGACCGCAGTGTAGGCCGGAGGCAGCGGTCAGCACGGGCCAACCGCTGTTTAGTCAGCTCCTCCTGGTACTCTCACACATGACGTTGGAATGCCATGTGGCGATGATTTGTGGTTGACGGAGGTAGTAGCACCAGAGCTGAGCGTGTGTGCAGCCTGCGACGATGCCGTGTCCTGCCTGGTACGGATTGAATTGGATTGGTGTGAGGCCTGCTGGACCGCAGTGTAGGCAGTACACAGGTGACCCAGCGGTGCTGGGCCGCAGTGTAGGCCGAAGGCAGTAGTCAGCAAGGGCCCACAGACACGTGTCGTTGGAATGCTATGCACAGAGTCGGTGGCACCACATCGTAGGGAGTACGGTGATATAAAATCTTCAATAAACGTATGTACTCTGCCATTGTATAATCAAGACTCAGTTCCAAATGTGTGACCTACTGGACCGCAGTGTAGGCCGGAGGCAGCGGTGGAGTACGTCAATGAGAAAGGAGTAATGGGGGCCTATGTCGCGGAGGCCGTGATGGTCTGAGGAGGCTGCCATGGTCGCGGGCCTCGGGCTAGGAGCTTGCACCGGCATGTGGTGGGCCCTCTTTGACACACGCCGGTGTCGGCAGGTGAGCAGTGAGGCCTGGGTGCGCTGGGGCGGGCAAGACAGGTCCTGGGACCAGCGGCCTGGGGTGCAGCAGGCGCACAGGATCGCAGGCACCGCCGTTCACGGCGTCGGCCTCGTGGCGGGGTGAGAGGCGCCGCCCTGGCAGACACGTTGGCCATTCCGGAAGAGAACTGATGGAGCAAGGACTCACAAATGAGACTTGCTCGGATGCAATCTTCTCAAAAGTATTAATGTATTAAACTTGTATTGTTTGTACTAATAAATACACACACCAACATAAGTAGTAAGGAAGCTTGCCTATGTGTTTAAACTAACAAATAATGCTTGTCTATTCTAAAATGGCCGCTAAAGCGCGGGAACCCTATTGCGCATGTCTCAACCATATCACATGGTGTGACGTCTTTCTTTGCTTGGAGGGAAATTCTTGCTTCTGCGCAGTGTGCATTAAAATGGCTGCTTCATGTTTTCACGTGCTACAGCTTGCTCTTGTGTTGCAATTAAACTGTGGTATGCTAACGCTACTAATGCGGGATAGAATTTATAATTAAATGGGAATAGAGTAGAAAGAGTGGGTATACCGTGAAACATTTTATTTGTGATTTTAATATTTTCTTCTTTGACTTTTATTAGTTCGTAAATTGGGCCTGGGGTTGGTGAAACTGAAAACTCGTGTGACCATGGTTCTGCGCATGCTCCCTGAAGGCTGCCCAGAGAGAGAAAAGGATGAAGTCAACCTGGACGTCGTCCAAGGCCGTGACCTGATGGCCAATATTGCTGTACATATAAATGTTCTCACTAATATGCAACAATGTACCTGAAGAATGTATAAAACTTTGTCGTGAGACGGGTGGGAAATAAAGCAAATGTATTAAAATTGATGGGCGGTATTTTAAAACAAAGGGCTTTCAGAAAATGAATTAAATCAATATGGTGTGAGGATCAACCCCCTGTCCCTGTCCAATCAGAAGTAGTGGCCCCATAATTCTGCAACATTAAGGGGAGGTACATGGGCATAGAAGGGTATAAGAGATATAGAATTAGCTAATTAGCTAGCATTAGCAATAGCGCAGCACACAGACTAGAAGTTAGAGGTTCGAGATCCATGACGAGCAGATCGATTGCAGACTGAACCGCTGACCAGAGAGGTCCTGAGGTGGGGGCGGCGGAGCACCTTAGAAGGAAGACTCGGGAGAATTCGAGGAGAAGCGAAGTACCAGAGAGGGGAACGACGCAGGCGTCGTTGATAGAGAGGTCACCGGTCCTGTCCTGATCCGGGAGGAGGTCTTTGCTCTTCATCCTTCCAGGGTCCGATCTTTCCAACTCCTTGGCCAAGGGGTTTGGTTCTCGCACTTTAGGTAAATATAAATGCAAATCTTAGTTGCACTGCTGTCTCTATCTTCTCCTTTCTTAGGGACCGTCATTAATCGATAATTGATTATTATGCTTCATCCTTGATATGCGATTTAAGTATCATGTGGTTCTGTATTTTACTCTGCTAAATCTTTAGATAAACATTTTAAAACTTCTTGACTCAGTGATTATTTCAGGATTATGAATAGTAATGAACGTCACTCATTTTAAACTTCCCAATTAGCAAAGGATTCATTGGTAAGTCATTACTCTTCAATCGGAAAGTAAGTGGTAGCAGGGATTTTGATAAAGAGTACAACTGACCCACCAGCGGAAATTACTAGCGTAGTATGAATGTATGGGCCCAAGTGAGTATTTTGTGTATGAATGCTCGTTGCTAGTAACCCGCTGGATCAGTTTTCTGGTTATCAGAGGATGGTTGTGCTTTGATTAATTGGGTAATGAGAATTTTATTTTTATGAACTAACATCCGTTATTTGTTTAAAGTCGTTTTATGTTGTCCAGAAATCCCCGGGGAAAATTGAATAGCGGATGGTAAGTGGAAGCCATACTGCAGTGAGGTTATCTGTCAGGCAGAAATAGTACTGAAAAGTTAAGTAGGGCTATCAGTACTTGTTAGGGACTCTATGCGTGTGAGTGACAGCCAAGGAATATGCTAGTGAAAATTTGATGTTATATCACCTAGAAAGGGTAACATTGAAGAAGTAGCAGGTATTTCTGAAAGCTTGTGTGAAGAGTAAACGGAAGGGTTTTACTCGTAGTATATGTATAGTAAACAGAAAGGTTTTACTAAGTGTGAGAGAAACTATCCTTTTCAATTTAGAGAAACTGACACGATAGCGAATGTTTTATGTTGTTACTGAATTTTAATAAGAAGCGTAGAGAAAATAAAGTTTTACGTACGATTTTGTAAAGGGAGGGTCAGCTACCGGAGAGGAAGCTGACGTCACAAAACGCCGCGCTGGGATTGGTTGAAGCCGCGGGCGTAGAAAGACCCTTGTAAAGGAGGGGTCAGTAGTCAGGAGTAGTACTGACGTCACAGGTACCGCGCTGGGATTGGTTGAAACAGCGAGGGACAGAGAAACGCAGATTGTAAAGGAGGGGTTGACAGAAAATACGTCACTAAAAGGCCGCGCTAGGATTGGTTTAGAGACAAAAGTTAGCTGGAATCTGATTGGTTGTTACCATAGAAGCTGAAATCCTACTGGATAGTGGAGATTGTATGTTAAAACGTGATCCAACTTTAATAGGAGTTTGTCCGGATAGGAGATTCCTAGGCTTTGCCGAATATAATTTCATACATCGAGATTTACCCAAAATGTACGGAGAGAAGAGGAAAATGTCAGTTCTACAAAAGATTAAGAATTATTTTAAAAAGGATAAACCAATCAAAACTAGGGAAGGAATTATCATTCCACCGGCTAAAACACCCGCTTCATTCATGATGATGGAGAGAGGTTATCATACTTGTGTATGGATAGAAAATTGGATGGAATATACCAAAAATGATGGAATATTAGCATTTCCCGAGAATGGTACTTTCAATGGGAGAATTCTTCAAAATTTGAGATTAAGAATGAATGACCTAGAACCCAGACCTAGATTAACTCAATACGAAGCCTTAGAAGAATGGGAAACCGAGGCATTTGAACGTGATCGATCCAGAAGTAATAGGGGTTATCGGGGATTTTTCCCCAGATACCAAAATGAGTCGAGGGACGGTCAGATGAAACAGTGGAGAAGAGCAATGCTTACAGAGGGTCTGTATCCGATATTAATAGCAGAAGAATCGTCAGGGAATAAATGCACAGAAAAGACAAAGCACTTAACTAGATTTGGAGATTCTGAAGATGAATTTATGGAAGAAATATTAAAGAACCCGCCACCATATCAGGAAGGGACAAGTGGATGCACCCCCAGTGCACCCTTGCTAAAGACACCCTTGGTACCACAAGTATTGCATGATTCGCCAGTTAGTAGAGTACTTCACGATAAAGAAAAGGAAGCAATAGATAAAAACAGAGCAGAATTAATTCAGAAAGTAACACAATTGAGTATTCATCCTGATTCATTGACCATACCTGTAACAATTGGTCCAATGGTTCCTTTGTACGGTGACAAAGTAACTTATCCCAAGCCTCTAGTTATGCCTACACCTGTGAATGTTCCTAAACCTGAAGCAGTAGTAATGGTTGAGGATCACTTTAGTGATTGTGAGTCTATGATTTCATTAATGGACTTGCCCATTCGAGATTCTGTAAATAGTACTCCAAGAAGAGTAACACCTGGTTGCTCCAAAGATGTAAACATAATAACCTCATCAGGAACGAAAAGTGCCACAGTAGTTACCCCAGAAGACTTAGAAAGATGGGCACAAGGATCAGAAAAACAGAGTTCACCACCAAAGATCATGGACATTTATAAATTAAAAGTTGAATTAGAAGAAATGATAGCAGGAAATGTAGGAGTAGATCGCCTAAATACCTACGATGAAGAAGAATTATTGTTCGTATGCAGAAGCATCACAAGAAATGCAAAAATATTTCATGAGAAATTATCAGACTTAGCTCAACAGATGGGAATTGAAATAGGGAAGTCAAAGGTATTACAAAAACCCTATAGAGCAGAATTTTCAGATAAGGATTTGGAAAACATGAATGCCTCTGGAAGAAAATTACAAGTAAAGGAATTAATGACAGTCTTGCAGAAATGGGGAGAACTAGATAAATGGAAGGTTAGATGGACAAAGAAAAAGGAAGAGGCCCGATACAATAGAACAACTTCTGAATATTTAATGAAGGAAACAGGGAAAGGAGAACAAATGTACCCGATGCGAGAAGTTCCAGGAGGGGGATATGTACATGTCCCATGGAGCAGACAGGATATTTTGTCATTTACAAATGATTTTCCAAAGTTGAGGGAAAAGCCAATTGAATGGTACAAGCAGGTTGAGAGGTTTGTGAAGGTGTCAAAGGTATTGTTGAAAGACTTGGATGGATTGTTTGACATAGTGGTACCTGCCGATTTGTGGACAGATTGCAAAATCACAGTTGATTGGCCCAGTGAAGAGTATCCTAGAGATCCAAAGACAGGTGCCCCGTCAAATGATGTCATGAAAAAGTATCAGCAGGTGATAACTTACCTGAAAGGGAAAATACCACCAAAAGAAACAGACTGGGTGAAAATAGACAGAACTACCCAAGAAGCCAGTGAATCGGTACACGCCTACTATGAACGTTTATTGCAGGTATTTAAGCAGTATAGTGGATTTGAGGATATTGGAGATAAAAACATGAGTCAGTTTGTCTACCGATTTGTTTACGGTCTGAAGCCAGAGATTTGTCAGATGATTAAGCAGCATATGTTATGTTGGCAAGGGAAGCCCATAGACGAGATTCTGAAATATGCAAAATATTGTGGAGATGACATTGAGGATAGGCACAAGAAATTACAGGAGAAAGTAATGTGGGCTCAGGTGAAAATGGCTGAGAAACAGGGAATCAATTTGGAAAATCCAAGTGATAATCAGGGAAAAGATTCTGGAACGAATGGTGACTCTGGGAATGGAGGAAAATTGAGAGGAAGAATGAGCAGAGAAGAGGCTAAAAAGAAGTTTCCTTGTCACGGGTGCGGAAAATTGGGGCATTGGAAGGATGAATGTAAAAAGATTCGGAATAATAATGGCCCAAATCAAAATTTAAATCCACAGACGCAGAATGACTCACAGCAGGGTGTAAATCCTCAGAGTCAGTTGCCACCTGCACCTATACAGGGTAATGTAAGCAGAGCAAAGCACGGTACAGACGTCGGATATCAAGGAGGAAGTGGTAAGAATGATTATGTAACATCACAATTTCTTTTACAGGACGATTTTTGTACCTATAACAATTGACGGTGCCTAGGAGAGGGGGAGAAGGAGTGCATACTTGGTGCATCCTTACCGGTAGATCAGTCAGGTCCATATGTTGAAGGAAATGTGAAAGGTAATGATATTACTTTCCTTTTGGACACTGGTGCTACCAGGTCTACTGTGAGAACAGCAGACATCCCAGACCTTCCTCTCTCTGGAGAAGCTATCCAAGTTGTGGGGGTGGCTAATCAAAAGATTAGAACTCCTCTTACCGAACCAATGGAAGTAAAAATCGGAAACTTTAGAGAAATGCATCAATTTGTAGTATGTGATTCCAGTCCAGTAAATTTATTGGGCCGGGATTTGTTATGCAAAATGAATTGCACAATTTTCTGCACGCCGGATGGTGTGGCAGTTCAGACCCCAGATGAAGACCATGTATATAAATTTATGATTGCAAAGCAAGGTACAGAAGTAGATGAAATGTTTTCTTTGATAACAAAAGACGAGTTACCAGAAGAACTGAAAACTACAGTGAATTCCATGGTATGGGATTTCACGGGAAAGGAAGTAGGACTTATGGCCAAAATAGACCCAGTTAAGATTACTGTAAAAGAAGGTGCAATTTTCCCAAACACCAGACAGTACAAAATGAGTGCAGAAGTAAAAGCAGGAGTCATTGAAGAAATAAACAGAATGGTAAAACAGGGAATATTAAAAGAGGTAATGAGTAGCCCTTGTAACTCACCAATCATGGGTTTGAAGAAACCTAGTGGAAAGTATAGGATTGTTCAGGATCTGCGCAAAATAAATAAGATCGTGGAACCTTGTTGTCCTATAGTGCCCAATCCTGCCGTAATTTTATACCAGATACCTTGGAGTGCAGGATGGTTTACTGTGATTGATTTATGCCAAGCATTCTTTTCGATACCCTTGCATCCAGATAGCCAGTATCTATTTTCATTTAAATTCGAGAACAAAGTCTATGTATGGAATCGTGTTCCTCAGGGGTACACGGAAAGTCCTTCCATCTTCAATCAGATATTGAAAAAGTGTCTAGAGAAACTAGTGATGCCAGGAAGCTCAGTTTTAGTGCAGTATATAGACGACTTACTGGTGGCATCTAACACCAGAGAGGACTGTGTTGTCGACACCATTGCATTATTAAACCATTTAGCTGAAGAAGGGCATAAAGTTTCACCTGAAAAATTGCAGTTCTGTACAACAGCAGTTAAGTATCTAGGACACCAAATTGAGAGGGGCAAAAGGAGAATAACAGCTGAAAGAATAAAATTAATAAAGAAAATGCAAATGCCTGTTTCTCAACGAGAAGTGAGAATGTTTCTTGGAATAGTAGGTTATTGTCGTCAATGGATACTAGGATTTTCACTGTTAGCAAAGCCCTTAATACAAATGACGAAAAAGAAGGCAAAGGACCCAGTTGAGTGGGATGATGAAAGCGTAGGAGCTTTTGTAAAATTAAGAAATGCTTTGTGTGCAGCACCTGCCCTAGGCATGCCTGATTATAAAAGAAAATTTGCATTATTTTGTCATGAAAGAGAAAATTGTGCACTTTCAGTCTTAACCCAGAGACATGGTTTAGACAGACGTCCTATAGCATATTTTTCTGCTACATTGGACCCAGTGGCAGCCGCATTGCCAGGCTGCTTAAAAGCAGTAGCGGCTACATGTTTGAGCATTAAACAAAGTGAGTCAATTGTAATGGGACACCCTGTAAAGGTGTTTGTTCCACATGCGGTTGTGATTTTGTTGACAAGAACCCGAACTCAGCATCTTACTCCTAGTCGGCTGACTAAATATGAAAGAATAATACTGGGTGCTGAAAATGTGACCATTGTAAGGTGCACAATAGTAAATCCTGCTACCTTACTACCAGACCCATATCATGAGGAAGTTAAAGATGATGAAGAAGAACATGATTGTTTACAAGTCACAGAGTTGTGCACAAAACCACGTCCTGATATTCAGGAACTGCCCCTCAGGAAGCCAGACAGGGAGCTGTTTGTTGATGGTTCATGCCAAAGGCATGAAGATGGAAAACTAACTGCAGCATATGCAGTGTGTGAACTAACTGGAATAGTCGAAGCATCCTATTTACCGGGAGTCAAATCTGCACAAATAGCTGAATTGATCGCATTGATAAAGGCTTGCAAAATTGGGAGGAATCAAAGAGTAACTATATTTACAGATAGCCAATATGGTTACGGGGTTGTGCATGATTTTGGCCAACTATGGATGCAGAGGGATTTCATGACTTCTTCAGGATCCCCCATTAAAAATGGACAGTTCGTAAAAGAACTACTGGAGGCAATACAATCACCTAAAGATTTGGCTGTGGTGAAATGTGCCGCACACCAGTCAGGAGATGACTGGGTGGTAGTCGGCAACAGATACGCAGATCTTGTGGCTCAACATTGTGCCAAAAACAGACTGTCAGTTAATAAAAGGGTTGAAAGGATGGGAATCAGCTGCCAATATTATGCTGTATGCACCTCCTGAAACATGGAATGATGTGAAACGATTGCAAGATGATGCCGATGAGAGTGAAAGAAGTACATGGATTAAAGTAGGATGTTCTCAGAGGGCAGACGATGATGTATGGATTTGTGCCGATGGCAGACCAGTCATGCCTGACTGTCTACTGTCACAAATGGCCAGGATGTATCATGGAGACACACACGTAGGGAGAGATGCAATGATTAGGCTCTTCAGACAAAATTGGTACAATCCAAGGTTTAGGGCGGTAGCAGAGAGTCTTTGCCAGAGATGTTTAACTTGCCAAATGCATAATCCAGGAAGGAAAACAATAATTGGGTTTGGAAAAATTGGAAAGGCAGAGGGTCCATTTATGAGATTACAACTTGATTTCATCCAGTTACCACCATGTAGAGGGCTGAAATATGTACTTGTCATAGTGTGTCTGTTTTCAAAGTGGGTGGAGGCTTACCCTACCAGGAGGAATGACAGCATTACAGTCGCAAAGTTGTTGCTACGTGAACTCATTCCTAGATTTGGTTTCCAGTAACTTTGGAATCAGATAGAGGAAAGCACTTTAACAGTGAAGTGATCAAGATAATCTGTGAAGAATTCCAAATTGAGCAACAATTGCACTGTGCATATCATCCAGAGGCTTCTGGAGTGGTTGAACAAATGAATGGCACAATAAAATCCAGGCTGGGAAAAATGTGTGCATCAACATCATTAGATTGGCCAGATGCATTGCCTCTTGTTTTAATGGGACTCAGAAGCATTCCTGATAGAAACACTGGATTGAGTCCGCACGAGATAATGATGGGAAGAGCAATGAGACAAGCACATGTTCCCACAAATAAACTGCTGAATATATCTGATGATATGGTTCTGGATTATTGCAAAGGATTGGCTGACCTAGTGCGTTCTGTCTCTCACCAGGTTGGAGAAGACGCAGTTTCCAGGCAGCCTGAACAAGAACATGATCTGAGTCCCGGAGACTGGGTGGTAGTGAAGAATCACACCAGAGAAACGTGTCTATCACCTAGATGGGGCCAACCTTGTCAGGTCATACTGGTTACGAACACAGCAGTGAAGTGTGCAGGATTTCCTAATTGGATTCATGTAAGCCACACCAAAAGAGTACCAGATCCTGAAGAAGAAAATCCTCAGACAGTATCGATCACTGAGGAAGCTGAAGGTTGCCCAGCTGAAGAATCTCAGGAACAAGATTCGAGGGAAGCTGAAGAAGAACACCCCAGCGCAAGTCAGGACTGGATACCAGTGGTGGAAATTCCTGAAATTTACCACAGAACAAGAAGTCAAACAAATTTGGAAGAAATTGAAGAAGATCAGATAGGTGAAGAAGAAGCAGCTCAGGAAGAAGAAGAAGACACAATAAGAGAACCTGAGCAGGACCAGATAGGGAGAGGAAACTGGGCTCAAATCAAAGAAGAACCAACAGACTTTGAGCAGGGACAGACAGGTTTAGAAGAACGTGGTCAGGCTGCAGAAGTACAAAGTGCAATAAGCCCTGATCAGAACAAGTTAGATCAAGAAAAGTACACAGAAGAAGAAGATCTTGAGAATCTCGAGCATGAAAATGTAAATCAAGAACAAGATCAGTTATTAGAAACTCACAGTGGAGCAGCTGAAGAGAAACAAATAAGACCTGAAAAAGAACAAATAGAAGAAGAAACTGAAATTGAAGAAAACAGAAACTGTAACACCACCTGAAAATAAAAGAATTTCTGAAGAAGAAAATAAAGAGCACAGTGCAAACAGAGAAAACAAGAAAAGGTGATCATTGGCCAAGTGTCATTAAAAGAGTAAAATACCACATAACAACCAGAAGTGAAGATCCAGAACAAGTAAACGAAGTAACAAGCCAAACGGGACAGAAAAGTAAAACCGAAAAACGGAGAAGCAAAAGGCTAAAACTTGTGAACAATAAATTTAAAGGTCCTGATTGGACTTATATTATTCTCGAAGATTACGAAAGCTCAGAATCAAGTGAAAGTGGTGACGAAGGAACAAGTGCAGAACTGATTTATGAAAAAGAAATAGAACCACCTTGAGAACATAAAGAAAATTGAAGAAAACGATAAGAAGAGCAATCTTCCTTGTCAAAAATGCCTGATGATAGAGTTACTGGGAGACCAAAGCAGAAAGGTTGTAAAAGATGCTGTGCTATATGCATATGCAATCTGGTAGTGATGCTTATAGTATGGTTAGTTGTGATCGTAGCAATTCCTTACCTTATGATAATAGATAAAAAGATTAACAACGAAACAAAGGAAAGGACAGATAACTTGAAAAGTAATAGAGTAGAACTAAAGGCAGAAGATGAACCAGAATTGCATCATGAAGTAACAGATAACGACACTAGTCTGAATGTTTTCACAAAATTATTATTTCAGTATGTAGATACCATGGAAGTTAGTAATTGTTATGTCTGTATGAAACTACCTGAATCAGTAGCAGAAGGGTTAACGTATCATCACTTGCCATTAACCTATGGCATATCATGTAGTGTACTGACTAGTTTATTTTATAGAACAGGGCGACTTCAGTATTATTATTCAAATATAGATGTGATATTTTCTGAGGTTCCGATTCGAAAGAATATGAATCCAGTGCTTAGTAGTAAAGATGCACAGTTTATGGGAGAATTTTTCTTAACCATGAAATCAATAGATATAAAACATGCACATAGAAGCAATTTAACATGTTCATTACATGAAGAAGAAAAGATATTTTTGAATTTAGTGGAGAGTAGAAGACAAGATTTCCAGAAGAAAGCTTCTGAGCATAAGGCTCATCTGCCACCTTGGGCTGAGAAAGAGGGTAGTTACACACCTGGCAAGGCTCAAGCTGCTATGGCTCTAGATTTTGTAAAGACAGGGAAAATTTGTCTACATAGGTTAAAGACGGAGTATAACAATGTTTTCATCGGTACCAGTGAATGTGAACACAATTTCTTAATTCTTGGAGGTTGGGGACTCAAAGGAGGAACAGATTCAGTTTTTCCTGGAATCTATTATGTGTGTGGGAATAAGGCTTACTTTAGGCTTCCTGCACGGTGGTATGGAAGTTGTTATTTTGGAATAGTATTTCCAAAGATATACCACGTAAAAAGAAACACTGGCAGCAATGAAAATACTAGTGAATTAACACGTAAGAAAAGAGCTAGTTTTTCAGAAATTATAGGAGATATATTCAGTGCATTGATACCTTCAGTGGGAATAATTCTGAACTCAAGGAAAATATGTAAATTATCTACAGTGGTTGATCGTTTATCAACTGACACTGCTGGAGGATTTCTAATGATTAATGCGGAGATGGTTGCGATTAGATCTATGGTAATGCAAAATCGACTTGCTCTTGATATTATATTGGCAAAAGAGGGTGGAGTCTGTAAATTATTGAAAACGAAACATTGTTGCACTTACATACCTGATAAAAGTGCAGAAATTGGAACGTATATACAGAATATAACTAAACTTGAGAAGGAACTGAAACCACTGGAAGTTGATAGTGTATGGGAAAGATTGACCAATAGTATTAGGTCAATTGGTACCTGGTTTGCTAATGTAGGGAAAGGACTTATAGGTCAAATATTAGTACCCTTAGCAGGGATAGCAATAATAGTACTGTCAATAACAATATGGTGCAAATGTTGTAGAAAGAATGAATCGTATAATGTCACAGGAAAAGGAAAGAAGAGAAAGTTTGATGAAATCGAACTTGAAGATTTAAGAAGTGAATTATACAAGAAACTGAAAGGAGATGTGAAAAATAGAAAGTGTAAAAATGAAAGTGAAACTATATTATGCTAAAAGTTGGCAACTGGTTGTGGGTAGTAATTGATGGCTCAGAAACGCCATCAGAGAGGGGATTGATGGAGCAAGGACTCACAAATGAGACTTGCTCGGATGCAATCTTCTCAAAAGTATTAATGTATTAAACTTGTATTGTTTGTACTAATAAATACACACACCAACATAAGTAGTAAGGAAGCTTGCCTATGTGTTTAAACTAACAAATAACGCTTGTCTATTCTAAAATGGCCGCTAAAGCGCGGGAACCCTATTGCGCATGTCTCAACCATATCACATGGTGTGACGTCTTTCTTTGCTTGGAGGGAAATTCTTGCTTCTGCGCAGTGGGCATTAAAATGGCTGCTGCATGTTTTCACGTGCTACAGCTTGCTCTTGTGTTGCAATTAAACTGTGGTATGCTAACGCTACTAATGCGGGATAGAATTTATAATTAAATGGGAATAGAGTAGAAAGAGTGGGTATACCGTGAAACATTTTATTTGTGATTTTAATATTTTATTCTTTGACTTTTATTAGTTCGTAAATTGGGCCTGGGGTTGGTGAAACTGAAAACTTGTGTGACCATGGTTCTGCGCATGCTCCCTGAAGGCTGCCCAGAGAGAAAAGGATGAAGTCAACCTGGACGTCGTCCAAGGCCGTGACCTGATGGCCAATATTGCTGTACATATAAATGTTCTCACTAATATGCAACAATGTACCTGAAGAATGTATAAAACTTTGTCGTGAGACGGGTGGGAAATAAAGCAAATGTATTAAAATTGATGGGCGGTATTTTAAAACAAAGGGCTTTCAGAAAATGAATTAAATCAATATGGTGTGAGGATCAACCCCCTGTCCCTGTCCAATCAGAAGTAGTGGCCCCATAATTCTGCAACTTTAAGGGGAGGTACATGGGCGTAGAAGGGTATAACAGATATAGAATTAGCTAATTAGCTAGCATTAGCAATAGCGCAGCACACGGACTAGAAGATAGAGGTTCGAGATCCATGACGAGCAGATCGATTGCAGACTGAACCGCTGACCAGAGAGGTCCTGAGGTGGGGGCGGCGGAGCACATTAGAAGGAAGACTCGGAAGAATTCGAGGAGAAGCGAAGTACCAGAGAGGGGAACGACGCAGGCTTCGTTGATAGAGAGGTCACCGGTCTTGTCCTGATCCGGGAGGAGGTCTTTGCTCTTCATCCTTCCAGGGTCCGATCTTTCCAACTCCTTGGCCAAGGGGTTTGGTTCTCGCACTTTAGGTAAATATAAATGCAAACTTAGTTGCACTGCTGTCTCTATCTTCTCCTTTCTTAGGGACCGTCATTAATCGATAATTGATTATTATGCTTCATCCTTGATATGCGATTTAAGTATCATGTGGTTCTGTATTTTACTCTGCTGAATCTTTAGATAAACATTTTAAAACTTCTTGACTCAGTGATTATTTTAGGATTATGAATAGTAATGAACGTCACTCATTTTAAACTTCCCAATTAGCAAAGGATTCATTGGTAAGTCATTACTCTTCAATCGGAAAGTAAGTGGTAGCAGGGATTTTGATAAAGAGTACAACTGACCCACCAGCGGAAATTACTAGCGTAGTATGAATGTATGGGCCCAAGTGAGTATTTTTGTGTATGAATGCTCGTTGATAGTAACACGCTGGATCAGAACCACGCCCAGAGTAACGGGCTTTTTATTCACACCCCTACGCTGGCCTGGCGTACGCCGGGCCAGCCCACTCCGCTCACGCTTACAGGGGGGGACGTAACAAGCTACATTTACGCATTCTTCCCCACTGGCTGCGGTTACATGGTTGCGTCCACTGTCCAGTACACTGCAGACACCAGCAGTGTATGTCGACATGGACGTGTCTGTGGTCTGCATACTGCAGTCTGTCCAGCACATCCACGCCACACTTGGCATTGTGTACATTCACATTCATGGGTCACTTGCCTCCTTCGCACATGCCGGGTTCCCACCTCTCCCCACATTCTGCTATTGTGTGGCTGAGGTGCCATGCCGTTGATGGCTTGTGTAGATGGCTAGCCCAGGTTGCCACAGTAAGTTGTGTTGTCGTGTTTGGAATGTGGGGATGTTGGTTGTCATGTTGTATGTGATTTTGTGACGTGTGCATTCCCAGAGTTGTGAGTTGTCTGATTGTGGTGTTGAGGTGTGTGGTGTGTTCCGTTGGTACTTACCGACGAGCAGTGCATTTCCATAGGTGCCATCCTGAAAGCGCTGGTTGATGATGGACTGTCGGAAGATGAAGGAATCATGCACACTGCCTGGGTAGTTGGCGACGACATTGGTGAAGAGTCCCCGGTGGTCCACTATTGCCTGCACATTGATGGAATGCGTGTGTTTCCTGTTGCGGTAATTGTGTGCCGTGGCGGCAGGGGGCACGAGGAGTACATGTGTGCAGTCAATTGCCCCCAACACGTGCGGGAAGCCAGCTATGGCGTAGAAGCCTTGCTTGATCTCCAGCTGTTCCTGCACATTGGGCCTGATTCACAGAACTAACTTACGTCAAAATCCTAAACTTACAACAATTTTGGTATTCACAGAATGAACTTACACATTTGGGTATTCACAGAATGAACTTACACATTTGGCTATTCACAGAATGAACTTACACATTTGGGTATTCACAGAATGAACTTACAACAATTTTGGTATTCACAGAATGAACTTACACATTTGGGTATTCACAGAATGAACTTACAACAATTTTGGTATTCACAGAATTAACTTACTCATCCTAACTTTATGTCCGCCACCGGGCCGGAAATTCCGGCCCGAGTGTGGACATAAGGTTAGGATGAGTAAGTTCATTCTGTGAATACCCAAATGTGTAAGTTCATTCTGTGAATACCCAAATGTGTAAGTTCATTCTGTGAATACCAAAATTATTGTAAGTTCATTCTGTGAATACCCAAATGTGTAAGTTCATTCTGTGAATACCAAAATTGTTGTAAGTTCATTCTGTGAATACCCAAATGTGTAAGTTCATTCTGTGAATACCAAAATTGTTGTAAGTTTAGGATTTTGACGTAAGTTAGTTCTGTGAATCAGGCCCAGTGTGTGGGAAGTAAAGTTGCTGGGGTACCAAGCTGATGATGGCATCCAAGACAGGTGTGAGGAAATTTGACAGGGCTGGCTGTGAGACTCCTCCGACTACGGCAGTTGTTGGTTGGAAGGTCCCAGAGGCCAACAGGTGCAGCACGGCCAGCAGCTTATCTGCGGAGGGATGTTGGTTCGCCGCTGTGTTGGTACCGTCAGCCTGTGGGCAATGAGGGTCAGGATGCGGAGGATGGTTGTCCTTTTGAGCCTGTAGTGGGCAATGACTTCCTCTGGCGTTAAGTCTCCGAGGCTGGTGTGTTTTCGGAAGGTCCGGTGTCTTTGTCTGCACTGCCTCTGTGGTAGTCCGGGGGGGTCCTGGGGGTGGGGGGCCTGGGGGCTGGTGGCGGTGGGTGTTGTGGCCCTCTTGGGGCTCCGAGCTGCATGATCAGTAGCTCCATGGCATCTGTTGTTCTTCTGGTGTGGCTGTGGGGTGGGCTCCCTTTTATGGTGCAGGTTGTCGTCTGACTTAGCACCAGGTAGGACCAGGTGTTAAATCCCTGCTGCTAACGTGCCTTATCGCATGTTTTTGAATCTTATCGCTGATCTGGCTGGTCGTTGAGAATGTTGCGGAGTGGTGTTTTGCGGCTTTTTGCACGGGAACGCCTACTCTGCATCTCATTAGCGTTAGTTGCCGGTGTCATCCATGGCGATGTTTTTTGCGGCTGCTATCGCAGGAAAACTGGTGATATCGGCCGTTAGCACCAGCTTGTGAATGGTGCAATGAATTTATCACCACTTTGGCTGCGATAAAGTGCCGCTAACTCGGCGATAAGTCCTTGAGAATATGCCCCTTGGAACCTCCGCATAGTGATGAATTGTGTTATTCAAACCCCCGGAACTGTAGACAGGCACATTTGTGAATTTACCACAAATTATTTTAGTGACGTACAAGACTCCTGATTTTCTTCTGTTCACAGTCATTCTTCCAGTTGGAAATGTGGAAAGAAAGGGGATACAGGTGTTGTAATAAACTTACGGCCCAATTCACAAACAGCATTTTGTAGAACATAAAATAGGGCTACAGCATTTCTATTTACTTCAAAATACAATACCTCTAGACTGTGGCATTTTAAAAAACTATTTAATTACTCTTAAACTTTTAATATCTACTGCATATTTACAAAAATGGAGGCTCACCAAGGCAATGGTTTTCTGAATGCTTGTTTTATCTTATTTTGTATTCCTCTTCTACTCTCTTGATACTACATGTCCCTAGCTCTCTCATTCTTTATCTTTCTTCCTCTTACTTTCTCTTCATATGTTTATCTTCAACCCTCTCTGTTTCTCTTTCTTTTTCTTGTCTCTCCATCTCTCTTTCTTCTTGCTTTCTTTTCTCCATGTTTCTTTTTCTCTTCCTTTCACTCTCTTCTTCTCTGCCTTTCCTTTCTGCATTTTCTCCTCCTCACTCTCTCTTTATCGTCCTCTGATTGTTGTTCTCTTTTTCTTTCATCCCCACCTTCTTTCCTCATGCTCTCTTATTCTCTTTGTCTCATCTGCCTCTTCCTCTTTCTCTCTCTTTCTTAAATGTACTTTCTTTTCCACTCTTTCTTTTTCTACCTCCCCTTTTCCTTACTCTCATGTATTCATTTCCACCTGTTGTGTAAACCTTTCACTCTCTCCAATGCACTACTCTGTCTCACTTAATGCCTCTCTCAATATATCCCCTACCACCACTCTCTGACTCATCCTACACCTCATTCTACTACTGTGATCTCAAAAATAACCCTTTCTAGACTCCTCCCTCCTCTATCCCTCCTTGTCTCACCCCAAACCTAATTTTCCTACTATGATCTCCTAAAACAACCCTTTCTAAATTCTTCCCTCATGTATCCCTTCTTTGACTCAGCCCAAACCTCATTTTACTAATATGAACTCCCTATTCCCTTTCTAGAGGCACTCCCCTCCTCCATCTCTCCTTTTTAATCATCCCAAGCCTCATCTTACTACTATGTTCTCCCAAATAACACCACGTTCTAGACTCTTTCCTCTTCTATCCTTCCATTATCCTATTCAATCCAACTAACAGACTCACATGTCCACCTCTCAAATTAACTCGTATTTCCCTATACTAGTCAATCACTAATCCTTTTGGGGTTCCAAATTAGTGTGCAAATCACCGAAAAGTGCTTCGACGCCTGGTCAGCAGTGGCGGTGTGTCCATTGGGGCACTGGGGCATTGCCCCACTAAAGCCACATGCCCCCATTTGCCCCCATTTGTTTACAAAAATGTACGTCAAAAATTAGTATCACTAACGCGCTAATTCCTGGACGGTCACCGGGCCACGCCCGAGGCAATCAGGAAGCTGAAGGGGGTCGGGCCGCGGCAGCACTCAGTAGTGCACATGTTCGGTTTTGGGCTGGTCATTTTTAAGACCAGCCCGAACATGCGCACTAGCCTTCCCCTTAGGAGAGCGAGGGTTGTTTCATGCCGCAGCCCCCGGTCTCCTAATGGGCGGGGAGTATCCCTGCTCAAGCCAATCTGGCGCTGCTCCAGCAGCGCCAGGATTGGCTGAGAGGCACTGCACGCGTTCACACTTCACCGCGCAGTGAGAGGCTGCTGGCATAATAGCCAGGCATTGGGTGCCGTGCGTGGGTGGCACTTGGTGAACGTATGTGGCCAATCACTGTGGCTTATCAAGCCATGCAGAGACAGTGATTGGCCATTTTGTTATGATGACGTCGTCGTCACAGCAGACCGCGCGGCGTCACACACATACCACATCGGACACACACGACGAGTCGAGTCGACACCACACCTCGTGTTCAGTGAGTGCCTGCCTGCCTAAGTCTACTGCTCGTCGTGGCTGGTGCTCGGGTCACCATTAGACATCGTCACGTAAGGTAAGTCAAGTCACTCAAGTGTGCAATGCATAATGCATTTATTTTATTTTCCGTGACAAATATGGTTTTAGGCGGCGGCTCTCGTTCGCCTGCGCGGCCTCGAGATCTTAGTATACAGCACTTGGAAACAGATTAAAAATTTTAATCTGTTTCCAAGTGCTATAGTTACTAAGATCTCAAGACTCGAGGCCGCGCAGGCGAACGAGAGCCGCCGCCACAGATGGGGTCAGCCAAAACGCATTCACAGTCATTAGCAGTTACACAGCAATAGGCCTTAGGCCTCATTCACAGGCACTTCCTAGAGCGAGCTCTCACAGACCCCCAGCTCAGCTGGGGGTCTGTGAGAGCTTGCTCTAGGAAGTGCCTGTGAATGAGGCCTAAGGCCTATTGCTGTGTAACTGCTAATGACTGTGAATGCGGCCAGCTCACATTTTATATCGCCGCTGTGAGCCCGAGCTATGCCGCCCGCCATGAAGCTGACTGAGTGACCAGATATGGGGAGCCCCAAGGGGACAGACATGTGCAGGGGCCGAGCGCAGCATGTGTGTGCCCCTGTGTTTGCAGCGTGTGTGGGCCCCTGTGTTTGCAGCATGTTTGGGCCCCTGTGTTTGCTGGAGATGGTAGGAGGCCGCACCAACTCATGTCTTGGCCTAAGCGGGTAGTGGGGTGAATTTATTTAACTTGTTCTGAATATGGTGGTCACTCTGACCGCACCTCGGGCGGAGGGAAAGGCTGTTTTGGCAGATCTCTGAACTGAGGCTCAAGCCACTGCTTAGTATTGCATAATGTAATGAAGTGAAGAAGCCGGGAATGCAGCCTGGAGTCCTGCATCCATACTGTAAAACAATGTAGCCACCAGAACACATCTTACTGCTGCTGTGAGGTAATTGCACTCAGTATAGGCAGATCTGGAGTATTTCCAGCATTTGATGAAGATATCCTGTCGTGCACTCACTTTCTCTTAGGTTTATTATCCCAGGTTTCATCGGTCAGCTTATGAAAGAAGGTAAGCTACCAGACTGACTCCTTTACATTCGGGTTACCTTTGTGCTCGCTACGTCTCTTTTAAAGTTCATATAATTTGCAATCTTTGTTATCTTGTACCTTAACTTCACAATTCAGATTGGTGAGAGATACGCGCTAACCTCCCTGTGGTGGTTTGCCCTGGCGCGGTAATTTTGTGTTACATATGAAGTGCTTTTAACTTCTTAGCTGCTTTTATTCATTGTTTCTGTTACCATGTTTTAAAAATTCACGCTGATATTAGCTTTTAAACATTTTGGGTCTAATTGCTTTTACCTCCTTGTTTGAAGTGCCCGACCTGCGTAGGTCGGTCTCCTCGCATCCTCACTTCCTTTGTGGCACTTCCGCTGCAGTAGGCGGTCTAGTGGGTAGGGGGACGATCAGCTGCTGCACAGCAGGGCTGATCGGTGGGGGGAGGAGTTAACCCCATATCAGGCAGGCTGGAGCAAGCGGGCAAGGTGAGAGATACGCACTAACCTCCCTGTGGTGGTTTGCCCTGGTGCGGTAATTTTGTGTTACATATGAAGTGCTTTTAACTTCTTAGCTGCTTTTATTCATTGTTTCTGATACCATGTTTTAAAAATTCACGCTGATATTAGCTTTTAAACATTTTGGGTCTAATTGCTTTTACCTCCTTGTTTGAAGTGCCCGACCTGCGTAGGTCGGTCTCCTCGCATCCTCACTTCCTTCGTGGCACTTCCGCTGCAGTAGGCGGTCTAGTGGGTAGGGGACGATCAGATGCTGCACAGCAGGGCTGATCGGTGGGGGAGGAGTTAACCCCATATCAGGCAGGCTGGAGCAAGCGCGCAAGGTGAGAGATACGCGCTAACCTCCCTGTGGTGGTTTGCCCTGGCGCGGTAATTTTGTGTTACATATGAAGTGCTTTTAACTTCTTAGCTGCTTTTATTCATTGTTTCTGTTACCATGTTTTAAAAATTCACGCTGATATTAGCTTTTAAACATTTTGAGTCTAATTGCTTTTACCTCCTTTTTGAAGTGCCCGACCTGCGTAGGTCGGTCTCCTCGCATCCTCACTTCCTTCGTGGCACTTCCGCTGCAGTAGGCGGTCTAGTGGGTAGGGGGACGATCAGCTGCTGCACAGCAGGGCTGATCGGTGGGGGAAGGAGTTAACCCCATATCAGGCAGGCTGGAGCAAGCGCGCAAGGTGAGAGATACGCGCTAACCTCCCTGTGGTGGTTTGCCCTGGCACGGTAATTTTGTGTTACATATGAAGTGCTTTTAACTTCTTAGCTGCTTTTATTAATTGTTTCTGTTACCATGTTTTAAAAATTCACGCTGATATTAGCTTTTAAACATTTTGGGTCTAATTGCTTTTACCTCCTTGTTTGAAGTGCCCGACCTACGTAGGTCGGTCTCCTCGCATCCTCACTTCCTTCGTGGCACTTCCGCTGCAGTAGGTGGTCTAGTGGGTAGGGGGACGATCAGCTGCTGCACAGCAGGGCTGATCGGTGGGGGGAGGAGTTAACCCCATATCAGGCAGGCTGGAGCAAGCGCGCAAGGTGAGAGATACGCGCTAACCTCCCTGTGGTGGTTTGCCCTGGCGCGGTAATTTTGTGTTACATATGAAGTGCTTTTAACTTCTTAGCTGCTTTTATTCATTGTTTCTGTTACCATGTTTTAAAAATTCACGCTGATATTAGCTTTTAAACACTTTGGGTCTAATTGCTTTTACCTCCTTGTTTGAAGTGCCCGACCTGCGTAGGTCGGTCTTCTCGCATCCTCACTTCCTTCGTGGCACTTCCGCTGCAGTAGGCGGTCTAGTGGGTGGGGGACGATCAGCTGCTGCACAGCAGGGCTGATCGGTGGGAGGAGGAGTTAACCCCATATCAGGCAGGCTGGAGCAAGCGCGCAAGGTGAGAGATACGCGCTAACCTCCCTGTGGTGGTTTGCCCTGGCGCGGTAATTTTGTGTTACATATGAAGTGCTTTTAACTTCTTAGCTGCTTTTATTCATTGTTTCTGTTACCATGTTTTAAAAATTCACGCTGATATTAGCTTTTAAACATTTTGGGTCTAATTGCTTTTACCTCCTTGTTTGAAGTGCCCGACCTGCGTAGGTCGGTCTCCTCGCATCCTCACTTCCTTCGTGGCACTTCCGCTGCAGTAGGCGGTCTAGTGGGTAGGGGACGATCAGCTGCTGCACAGCAGGGCTGATCGGTGGGGGAGGAGTTAACCCCATATCAGGCAGGCTGGAGCAAGCGCGCAAGGTGAGAGATACGCGCTAACCTCCCTGTGGTGGTTTGCCCTGGCGCGGTAATTTTGTGTTACATATGAAGTGCTTTTAACTTCTTAGCTGCTTTTATTCATTGTTTCTGTTACCATGTTTTAAAAATTCACGCTGATATTAGCTTTTAAACATTTTGGGTCTAATTGCTTTTACCTCCTTGTTTGAAGTGCCCGACCTGCGTAGGTCGGTCTCCTCGCATCCTCACTTCCTTCGTGGCACTTCCGCTGCAGTAGGCGGTCTAGTGGGTAGGGGGACGATCAGCTGCTGCACAGCAGGGCTGATCGGTGGGGGAGGAGTTAACCCCATATCAGGCAGGCTGGAGCAAGCGCGCAAGGTGAGAGATGCGCGCTAACCTCCCTGTGGTGGTTTGCCCTGGCGCGGTAATTTTGTGTTACATATGAAGTGCTTTTAACTTCTTAGCTGCTTTTATTCATTGTTTCTGTTACCATGTTTTAAAAATTCACGCTGATATTAGCTTTTAAACATTTTGGGTCTAATTGCTTTTACCTCCTTGTTTGAAGTGCCCGACCTGCGTAGGTCGGTCTCCTCGCATCCTCACTTCCTTCGTGGCACTTCCGCTGCAGTAGGCGGTCTAGTGGGTAGGGGGACGAATAGCTGCTGCACAGCAGGGCTGATCGGTGGGGGGAGGAGTTAACCCCATATCAGGCAGGCTGGAGCAAGCGCGCAAGGTGAGAGATACGCGCTAACCTCCCTGTGGTGGTTTGCCCTGGCGCGGTAATTTTGTGTTACATATGAAGTGCTTTTAACTTCTTAGCTGCTTTTATTCATTGTTTCTGTTACCATGTTTTAAAAATTCACGCTGATATTAGCTTTTAAACATTTTGGGTCTAATTGCTTTTACCTCCTTGTTTGAAGTGCCCGACCTGCGTAGGTCGGTCTCCTCGCATCCTCACTTCCTTCGTGGCACTTCCGCTGCAGTAGGCGGTCTAGTGGGTAGGGGGACGATCAGCTGCTGCACAGCAGGGCTGATCGGTGGGGGGAGGAGTTAACCCCATATCAGGCAGGCTGGAGCAAGCGCGCAAGGTGAGAGATACGCGCTAACCTCCCTGTGGTGGTTTGCCCTGGCGCAGTAATTTTGTGTTACATATGAAGTGCTTTTAACTTCTTAGCTGCTTTTATTCATTGTTTCTGTTACCATGTTTTAAAAATTCACGCTGATATTAGCTTTTAAACACTTTGGGTCTAATTGCTTTTACCTCCTTGTTTGAAGTGCCCGACCTGCGTAGGTCGGTCTCCTCGCATCCTCACTTCCTTCGTGGCACTTCCGCTGCAGTAGGCGGTCTAGTGGGTAGGGGGACGATCAGCTGCTGCACAGCAGGGCTGATCGGTGGGGGGAGGAGTTAACCCCATATCAGGCAGGCTGGAGCAAGCGCGCGTGCAGCGCGGGCGCGCCGCTGGCACGCCGAAGGCGCTCCTAAGGCAAGCCCGTCTGCGCCCGTCCGAGCCCGGCCGGGACCAGGGGCCAGAACCCCTGGCCCGCACATTATATATACGGCTGACCAAATCTTGGCCTTAGCCCCCAGGTCCGCCTTTCTAAACAACAATGTAGCAGACATTTTAAGAGCGGAAGGCTTATTGTCCAGTCCATATGTAGTGGGGAAAGCTGGTGTTATACACCACCCCCAGGGAAAGTCTGTTAGCCCACATGAATTACGGGTAGCAGTTTTAAATACCCGCTCTCTGCAAAAACACAACTTGGAGGTTTTTTCTCTCCTCCAAGACAACTCTATAGACATCTTGGGGATCACGGAAACATGGCTTAAAGATTCCTCAATATCAGACATGACAGCAGCCCTGCCTCCAGACTATACAGCCCTATGGCATAACAGACTGGGAGACACAAGAGGTGGGGGGGTTGTTTTGTTATATAACAAACAACTTACGCTGAACACAATAGTCACCGATAACATTGAGGGCGCAGACATTTTGAGAGCTAAGATTCTCTTCAAGACATCCTGCCTAGTCCTAGTGGTGGTCTATCGCCCCCCTCAAACCTCTACTAAATTCCTTGAGCGCTTTATAGAGTTAGTGAGTGACCTTCGTTCTCGGTACCAAAATGTTATGGTAATAGGAGACTTTAACCTACATTGGAATCTTGTACCTAGAGATACCCATGCCATACAATTGGAAGAGGCTCTGACCACCTTGGAACTTAGACAACTTATTAAGGCCCCCACCCATGAAAAAGGTCACACCCTTGATCTAGTTTGGACCACTGACCCCTCTACCAGTTTAGTAGATATCAGTCCCTGTGTTTGGTCCGACCACTTCTTGATCAGGTGCGTAATTCCCCTTGCCGGTAGGACCCTCTCACCTCCCACAGAATGGAAAGTCTTACGTGGGTGGAAGAAAATAAAAAAAGATGTCCTAGTTACAATCCTGCGTAATTCAGCTTCAGAAAACTTAGTGCAGGGCACCCTTGACCGGGAAAGTGAGTCCCTCGCATTTAGGATGAGGAATGCCATTGACAAAGTTGCTCCTGCTCGTAGAGAGAGAGTGAGGCACAAGGGCAAAGGGGCGCCCTGGTTTAATGCGGCACTCAGGGAGGAAAAACAAATGCTACGTCGGTTTGAGAGAGCCTGGCGTAAAACATACGATCCAGGCACACTCGCCGAATACAAAGCTAAGTTTGCCACCTATAAAAAAGCTATCATAGCCACGAAGGCGGAATTCTATGAATCCAGGATCTTGGCCGCCGAGAATAAACAGAAGGAGACCTTTCGGATTATAACTGAGCTAAGACAGTCACCTGAACAGAGTCCTTTAGGCTGCCTTACAGATTGCAATAAATTTCAGACTTATTTTTTGCACAAAGTTAATGACCTCTTGGCAGTCATCCATCAAACCCCTGCTGTCCAGATCCCTTCTGTGGCGGCTCCTACGCTTCCTGCCTATGTTACACCTCTTTTAACCTACCCTGAATTAGATCACGACTCTCTGTGCCTCCTCATGGCACGGACCAAGTCAGGTTCACCTGCGGACCCTTGTCCACCTATGGTGTTTCGCTTGGCACTTCCTGCTGTGGAAAAGGAGGTCCTCAATTTATTAAACCGATCCCTTAAAACCGGCCTTGTCCCAACCAGTTTTAAAGAGGCTAGAGTTAGACCTCTATTGAAAAAACCTGGGGCTGATGCAGCAAATCTTAAAAACTTTAGGCCTATCTCTCAGCTCCCTTTCTTGGCAAAGGTGCTGGAGCAACATGTGCTGAAAACCCTCACTCACCACCTAGAGAGCAATCGGCTACTTCATACAAAACAGGCTGGTTTTAGGGCTCACCACAGTACAGAGCTAGTGATGTTGGCAGTCCTGGATGAACTTAGGCTGATGGCAGATACAAAAAACCATGTGCCTTGGTTCTGCTGGACCTGTCCGCGGCATTTGATACGGTCAACCATGGCCTACTCTTGTCGCGGATGGGGAACTAGGAGTTCAGGGGTAGCACTTCAATGGCTCACTTCTTATTTATCAGACCGATCGCAAAGGATCCAACTTGCCGATCAGGTTTCCGATTCTGGTGAGCTGACGTGCGGCGTCCCTCAGGGATCGGCACTGTCTCCCCTTCTCTTTAATGCCTACCTCTACCCCTAGTGGCAGCTCTATCCGGCATGGAGTGCCAAGTCTTTAACTATGCAGATGATACCCAAATTATCATCCAGATTGCTAACTCCCCTCGGCCCATGTTCGAATACAGAACATTTTGAAGTTTACAACAAACTGGATGACAGCCAATTCCCTCAAAATAAACCCCGATAAAACTGAGGTTTTGGCTGTCATCACAGATACTAACCCCTGGAGTGACCAATTCTGGCCTCAAGAGCTGGGCCCTTCTCCAAAGCCAGCCTCAGTTGTAAAGAGCCTAGGGATAAAATTGGATGCCAAACTTTCCATGTCCCACCAAGTTTCTGCTGTGGTGGGAACATGTGTGGGGCTGTTAAGACTGTTACGCAAACTTGCCCCCTTCTGTCGTTTACCGCACTTCGCATGGCAGTGACTGCACTGATTATCTCTCGTTTAGATTACGGGAATTCACTGTATGTTGGCCTTCCAGAGAAGGAGCTAACAAAACTCCAGGTAGTCATGAACGATGCTGCCAGACTGATTTTCAGGCTTCCTAGGAGGGCCCACGCTACCGTGTTACTACAGCAGCTACACTGGCTCCCAGTGAAGCAGAGATCTAGATTCAAGGGGCTATGTATAGCCCATAAAGCAATCTATGGACAGGCCCCAGCATATATTAAAGAACGCTTGGTAACTTATGTACCAGGGCGCTCCCTGCGATCTTCAGATGCTGGGTTATTATCCTGTGCTCGCTTCTTGAGCTCCTCCAAGGGGGGCAGAGCTTTCTCTACATTGATCCCCCAGCTCTGGAATAAGTTGCCAGAAGGCCTCCGCAAAGAACCAGCACTTCTCCCTTTTAGGAAAAAATTAAAACCATCCTCTTCATAGAAGCCTGGGGCACAAATTTGGCCTAAGCTAGGGCGCACTACTCAGCAGAGCCGTTATGGTGCCTTCTCTCACAGCGCTTAGAGACCAGTTGGTGATATGCGCTTTAGAAGCTCCAATTAACATTAACATTAACATTGAAAATACTTAACAATAAACCAGGCTCTTATAAAACAGTAATTCGCTCAACTGTCTTGGAGCTCTGCGACCGATGGGCCCGATTCACAGAACTAACTTAAGACAAAATCCTAAACTTACTACCATTTTGGTATTCACAGAAGGCACTTACTCATCAATGAGTAAGTGCCTTCTGTGAATACCAAAATGAGTAAGTTACACAAAATGAGTAAGTTACTCAAAATGAGTAAGTAAGTGCCTTCTGTGAATACCAAAATGAGTAAGTGCCTTCTGTGAATACCAAAATGGTAGTAAGTTTAGGATTTTGTCTTAAGTTAGTTCTGTGAATCGGGCCCGATGTTATTAACCAGGCCCGGGGCTACTTTTACCGACCTCATAAAAATGAATGGCTTCGTTCTTGCTGGCGATTTGATATCGTCGCCCCATTTGCCCTATGACTCTAGGTCATAGGGCACTCAATCGAAAGGGGAAGGGGGGAGAAAGGGTAGGAAGCTATGGTGTAGATGCCTTTACACGACAGAAAGGTAAAGCATGACAGACCTGGGCAGGGCAGACATGTGCAGGGGCCGAGCGCAGCATGTGTGGGCCCCTGTGTTTGCAGCCTGTGTGGGCCCCTGTGTTTGCAGCATGTGTGGGCCCCTGTGTTTGCTGGAGATGGTAGGAGGCTGCACCAACTCATATGTCTTGGCCTAAGCGGGTAGTGGGGTGAATTTATTTAACTTGAATGTGGTGGTCTCTCTGACCATACCTCCACTTGGTTCGCTCTTTCTTTTTTGCATGGGACTCCTTGTTTATAGTTCTCTGTACATGTACCCTTTGCATTTCCTTGTGTAGACCTCAACTCTTTTAGGAAAAGTCTCTTCAGCTTTTTATATCTCTATTGGTCTCTTTCTTTTGGACTCGCTCTTTCTCGCTGTAACTCATCCTCTCTTCTTGGTCTCTCGTTCTTTCTCTGTCGATCCCCCTTACCGTGCGGTTGTGCCTCGTCCCATTCCTGTCTCTTTATGGTTACCTCTCGGATTGATTGCTGCCCCCTCTCTTACATTCAACGCCTGTTGTCTCCTTCTGCGCCCTCTTCTTTGTCTGTCCCGCCAATCTTTCCCCTTCCTTGTACATTGCCCCCTCTACTTTCCTCTCATGTGTCTCTCTTTCTTCTCTCTGCGTTGCTGTTTCCCCCTCCAAGTCTCTCCATCTTACACTGGTTCTCACCACGAGTCTCCGTCTCTCTGTGCCCCTCTCCCTCCCAGTCTCTTTGTATCTCACCCTCTCTCTATGGTTCTCGTTCCCTACCTCTTCTTGCTCTCCACGTGTCTCTCCCACTTTCGACGCATCTCATCTCCCTCTTTCGAGCTTTCTCAGTCTCCCTCTCATTCCCTCTGTCTCCCTCTCATTCCCTGTCTCCTTCTCATTCCCTCTGTCTCCCTCTCATTTCCTGTCTCCTGAAACCCTCTCATTCCCTCTGTCTCCCTCTCATTCCCTCTGTCTCCCTCTTATTCCCTCGGTCTCCCTCTCATCCCCTCTGTCTCCCTCTCAGTCTCCCTCTCATTCCCTCCGTCTCCCTCCGTCTCCCTCTCATTCCCTCCGTCTCCCTCTCATTCCCTCTATCTCCCTCTTAACATTCACCTCAGTGTCAATTAACTCCCGAATACAGCAATCAGCAAGGAAAAAGTGACCAATGAAACCTTTACAAATTGTCTGGCACTGCGCTGCGCCATGTGTGGCACTTTTCTGGTAATTTATTTTCTTCAGTTAGAAATGTTTTATATATACATATACAATTTGGCAAAAGGTGAAATATGTGCATAGTGAGCAAACTTCTGCTTCAGTGTTCTTGCCCATATGAACTTTCAAATGTCATCAGCCGCCACTGGACTGGTCAAGTAAGGTTCAAACTATGAAAAATAAATAAAAACGAAATAAAGCAAGTCAGAGTGTTCGCAAAGTGGCTACATTGATTTTATTCACACCCAAACATATTAGCGCTACTTTACAGAGTTTGCCAGTGAAGCAGTACTTTTGTTTTCTTGTCTTTTTTTGAACAGCATTGTTTTCCCTGGTGGGGAAGTGCACCAATCGTGGGGTACTGCAATGACTGATTGATGGGTGGATTGGTAACCATGTTCTTCCTGCTTACATTTCACATGCTTTACTTTGCTTTTTCCAGGATGTTGGTACTTTTTATTTAGGCAGCATATTGCTCTCTTGTCTAGTGCGTAATTTGAATGGAGTTGCAAGTATATTATGGTTCTAAAAGCACTCGCTACCACCTTCCTGGCCTCTAGCAATTTTAAGAAACAATACACAAATGTCATGATAACGCTGATGGTTAATGTTTTTCCTAGAGAGAGATCAGAGTTTTGTCTAGTGGAAGTTTTGACTCATGGAAAGGTAGCGCAGAAGGTTAATGTGCCTGCTGCAAAGAACATGTACCTGATGCGGATCACAAAATGCACATGATGTAAATAGGTCAGTGAGTCACTGCTTTTGTCAGAGAGATCCTTTTGTTACTTGCAGTTTGTAAGTTAAAATCCTAACATACAACAGTGAGCTATTAACTGTGATCTAAGAGCTGCATGCAAACTGCAAGAAATGCATTGTATCTCGAAGTCTGTTATGAAGCTCTGTGTGTGAGAAGTTGGCCTGGCATATGCTGTCCACTAATTATAGTGGGCACCTTGCACCAGTCCAAACAACCCCTTATTGGAGATAGGTTAAAGACAACCTTTATTGAAAGCTATCCTAGTGGTAGCTATGGAGAGCAGCCTTCAGGCTAAGTCTTGAAGGAATGTAAAGCAGCTTGTTTTACCAGTCTATAATCTCTTGAGTGACCAAATGAAAGAGGACCACACCAGGTATATATTCAAAATATATGTATTTATTACTAAACACACCCCTCTAGTCTCTTTATGAGGCTAGAGTTCGAAGTACATAAATTATAAGTTAGTTATCTACAGTAATAGCACAAATACACGTTTGAGCCCCAGGGGCGTACCAAACCATATACCAATAAAGTGGTATAAGAACCACGACTGAGCTAGACACAAGGCCTAGAGCCTGTAGAAGTGCTTGGACCACAAGGAACCACCCAAGGCAGTGACACAGGGGATCCACGGGGGACGCGTGCAGTGTATGAACACAGCCGCGAACCACCGTTAACTTCTATGGGGAAAGTCGCGATTAGAATTTAAAAGAAAAGGGACACTTAGAGGAGGACTTGGAGCAAACCCTTTGAGAACTAGGCTGTTCTAGTGTCAATACCCACGGGAGCACCGGAGTACTCGAGTTACCTCACCCAGGGGAGCCGGGTGCATAGGTGTCTTTCGGGGTCGGGTTTCGTCGTCGCTTTCAATGGCGATCTGCTGCAAAGTGCTGCTGGCGGCCAAGTCGAAAGTGTTCGGGTGGATCCAAAGGTGGATCGAAGATCTGAAGAACCTGAAAGCAGAGGGGACAGAGTCTGGGTCACTAGCCAGTGACCAGGAAGGCGATGAGCAGATGCCCACCGATGTCGAGTGCTTCAGGTAGGTTGACGGTCGTCTTGACTCTTCAGCCATGAGGTCCAGGAGGCGTCGACGACAACCAGGAGCTGGATTCGAGCTGTCCCATAACGTCTGTCGATTGCAGGGGTGTCGGTGACCGGATTGGACCCAACAAGCCTTGGCAACGGCAAGTCTCGTGGAAATGGAAGAAGGACGATATTGCAGACCAGCAAGGTCTGGGGGACTCACCCAGCAAGGATAAGTCAGGGCATACCTGGAGCAACCAGGGAGCCCAAGCAAAAAAAGATTGGCCTTCGGAAGGGCCTACTAGCCAACAGACTAGCGACCGCAAAGGAGCCTCAAGACGATGCACGTGGAGCTGGCTCACAGGACACTCGTGGAGTGGAGGCCAGTGATCTTCGGTGCAGTTGGTGCTGGAGGCTGGGGCTACTCGGAGCCCAAAGCACGACTTTGTGGGAGACCCAGAAGAGGATGCACTTGCAAATGCGTTTGGTGTCCAGGGGTCACGGTTCCACATTACCCACGACAGCTACGGGCCTCAGCTTTGCTGGGGACTCAGGGCAGCCTCGGGGAAGTCTAGAAATCCACCTCTGGTGATGCAAAGACTTCGGCGTCCGACGGGAGCTTCAGCAATGCAGACCGGACAATTGCTTCTTTGGTGCCTGCCAAGCAGGGGAGTCACTCCTTGACCCCAAGGGAGATTCTTCAGTCCTCTAATCTTGAAGTAGAGCATCGAAGGTCCAGGATTCTGTGTCAGAGTTTCGTCCAGGTAAATCTAAAGTCCTAAGGACTGGGGTCCCCTACTTATACTAAGGTAGGGGGTTGGACATACTCTGTGGCCCCACCTATGGGAGGGCCAGGGCAGAGGGGTGGTTACATCCCTTTCCCTTTGTCCAGTTTCGTGCCAGAGCAGGGGCTGGAAGCCTCTGAGCCGGTTTGAACTGGGGTATGCACAGGGACACCAAGTGTGCCCCCAGTGCAGGATTTCAAAGCACCCGAGAGTGCTCCCGCCCAGCCCCAATACACACTATCTTGTCTGGGGAGGTGGTCACACCTCCCTGGGACAGGAAACCTATTGTCCAGGCCTCCCCTGCCGGAGTTTTGGTCAGCAGCAGGAGGCCAGACTCGTGTCTGTGGCAGCGGCATCCATTTTGTGATGCCAGGGCTCTGGAAAGTCAGTACCGGGTATACCGGTGTGTACATGTCTTTCCCTCTAGAAGGGTGGAATGCTACCCCGCCGCCAGAACTGGTGGGGGGTAGTATTCCAAGATGTTTGACACCAAACACGACATGTTTCCGTGCAGCCATCCCAAAGTTAGCATTTAACGCGAGGTTATAATGCGCTTAAGAGTATATGGTCAGGCTGCACTACAAACAGCATCAGAGAAGGGTCTCTGAACGCTGCAGAGGGGCCCAGCTCATGCAGGGGCACCCTCTCACATAGGAACCACGCACTCTGCCTTCAGGATTGATAAGGCCTGCCATAGGAGTGACTTATAGGTTTATATGTGTGTATGTATGTAGTGATATAGGTAGCCTATATCACAGTAAGGGGTGCATGCACCACCTTACCCAGGCTGCAGTAGCAGACCTGTGGTGTCAGTTTGGATGGCCTTCCAGGGGTGGCACAATACATGCTGCAGCCCCTGGTAGGCCTCTGAGGTACCTATGCCCTGGGTACATAGTATACCATATACTAGGGACTTATAAGGGCACTCCAGATTCCAATCAGAGATGTGCCTAAGGCACATGGAAACCATTTTAGAGAGGAAGCAGCTAGGCTGGGGTTCTGAATAGCAGGGCCCCAGCCAGACTAAGGTCGAAAAACAGTGAAGCATCAGCAAAAAGTGGGGGTACCCATGTGAAGCAGATCCTACTCTCCTACACAACCCCCCAAACGTAGGGACATTAAACTAACCTTGCCCAGTTAAGTCTTCATGTTCTAAGTGGAAGTACCTAGAGAGTCCATCTGCATTGGCATGGTTACTCCCAGGTCTATGTTTCACTGTGAAGTCCATCCCCTGTAGGGAAATGGACCACCTAAGCAGTTTGGGGTTTTCACCCTTCATTTGTTTTAGCCATAAGAGGGGCTTATGGTCTGTTTGAACAAGGAAGTGAGTACCAAACAAGTATGGCCTCAACTTCTTCAGAGCCCAGACCACAGCAAAGGCCTCCCTCTCAATGGCTGACCAACGTTTCTCTCTAGGGGTCAGCCTTCTGCTAATGAAAGCTACTGGCTGATCCTGACCTTCATCATTCAATTGTGACAGTACAGCCCCTACCCCCAATTCAGATGCATCAGTTTGAACAATGAACTTCTTGGAGTAATCAGGACTCTGTAGAATGGGAGCAGTGCACATGGCCTGCTTCAGGTCATCAAATGCCTTTTGACAGCTAACTGTCCACTGAACCTTTTGGGCATTTTCTTGGAAGTTAAGTCATTCAGGGGTGTCACTATTGATCCATACCCCTTGACAAATCTCCTATAGTACCCAGTCAGGCCTAAGAAGGCTCTCACCTGAGTCTGGGTAGTTGGAGCAGTCCAGTCCATGATGGTCTGGATCTTGCTCTGCAGTGGTTGAACCTGGCCTCCACCCACAAGGTGGCCCAGGTACACAACCTGACTCTGCCCTATCTGGCACTTGGTGGCCTTGATAGTCAGGCCTGCTTTCTGCAGGGCCTGTAAAACATTTCTGAGGTGGACCAGGTGATCCTCCCATGTGGAGCTAAAGACAGCAATATCATCTAGATATGCTGCACTATAGGCTTCCAGACCTGTAAGGACTGTATTCACCAGCCTCTGAAAAGTGGCAGGTGCATTCTTCAGACCAAAGGGCATCACCACAAATTGATAATGCCCACTAGGGGTTGAGAATGCTGTCTTTGGCTTTGCATCATCAGCTAGTCTGATCTGCCAGTAGCCAGCTGTCAGGTCAAATGTGCTTAGATACTTGGCTGAGGCCAAAGTGTCTATTAGCTCATCTGCCCTTGGTATTGGATGGGCATCAGTCCTAGTGACTGCATTGAGACCCCTGTAGTCCACACAAAACCTCATCTCTCTTTTCCCACCATTGGTGTGAGGTTTTGGCACAAGGACCACTGGACTAGCCCAAGGGCTATCTGAGGGTTCAATAACTCCCAAATCCAACATCTTCTGGACTTCTGTCCTGATACAGTCCCTGACATGGTCAGGTTGCCTATAAATCTTATTTTTAATAGGCAGACTGTCCCCAGTGTCCACTTCATGAGTGCACCAGGTAGTCTGACTGGGTGTCAGTGAGAATATGTGTCTGAACTGATTGAGCACCTGTCTGCAATCAGTCTGCTGCTGGGTAGTGAGGCTGCCTGCCAAGGCTACACCATCCACTGACCCATCACCAGGGTTCTGTGAGAGCAGGTCAGGGAGTGGGTCACTCTTTTTAGTTGCCTTTTTCATATACTCAGCCATCCGGGAGCGGAGACCAAGTACGTAGTCCACTATGTCTTGCTTTGGGGGCTTGAGAAGTAACTCCCGTCCTTCCTTCACCAAGCACAATGGACCCCTGACAGGGTGACCAAACAAAAGTTCAAAAGGGCTGTAGCCAACCCCCTTTTGAGGCACCTCCCTGTATGCAAATAAAAGGCAGGGCAAGAGTATGTCCCATCTTCGCCTAAGCTTTTCTGGGAGCCCTTTAATCATGCCCTTCAAGGTTTTGTTGAATATCTCAACTAAACCATTGCATTGTGGGTGATAGGGTGTGGTGAACTTGTAAGTCACTCCACACTCCTTCCACATTGCTTTTAAGTATCCAGACATAAAGTTTGCATCCCTGTCTGATACAACCTCCTTAGGAAGCCCACTCTTGAGAAAATTCCCAGGAGGGCCCTTGCCACCACAGGTGCTGTAGTGGTCCTAAGGGGAATAGCCTCTGGGTACCTGGTGGCATGATCCACTACCACCAGGATAAACCTGTGCCCAGATGCTGTTTGGGGATCCATGGGACCAACAATGTCAATCCCTACCCTTTCAAAGGGAACCCCCACCACAGGTAGTGGTATCAGGGGGCCTTTGTAGTGCCACCTGCCTTGCCACTGGCCTGGCAGGTTACACAGGAGCGACAAAACTCCTTGGTGTCTTCAGACATGTGGGGCCAGTGAAAGTGAGGGACAATTCTGTCCCAAGTCTTGTTCTGGCCCAGGTGACCTGCTAAGGGAATATCATGGGCTAGGGTCAATAGGAAGCCCCTGAACTTCAAAGGTATAACCAACCTCCTGGTAGCACCAGGCTTGGGGTCTCTACACTCTGAGTACAAGAGTCCATCATCCCAATACACAGTATGGGGACCACTAGCTTTCCCAGCAGCCTCAGCAGCAGCTTGCTGTCTGAGGGGTTCAAGAGAGGGGCAGCTCTGCTGCTCCTGGCTCAGATCTGCCCTGGAAGGTCCCCCTGTCCCCAAGAACTCAACCTGGTCAGGTTCAAGCTCCTCTGGGACAGTTCCTTCCTCAGGACTGAGATCATCCCCCTCAAGGGACTGATCTTCCTTCTGAGCCAAGGGGGAAGGCACTGCCTTTACCCTACTCCTCCTCTTCTTGGAGGGCACTTGGTCCATTATTCCAGAATCCAAGGCCTGTTCAGTGCTAGACATTTTGGCTTGTGACCTGGTCACAGCAAACACATCTGCAGGGATCCCCAGCATTTCTGCATGGGTCCTGAGCTCCACTTCTGCCCATGCTGAAGTTTCTAAGTCATTGCCAAGCAAGCATTCAACGGGTAGGTCTGCACTTACCACAACCTTCTTAAGGCCAGTTACCCCTCCCCAGGAGAAGTTAACAACTGCCAGAGTATGGTCTGTTCTGACGTTGCTAGCATTGGTCACTTGGTACATTTCACCAAGTATTATCTGCCCAGGATTCACAAGGTCTTGTGTCACCATGGTGACACTTGCCCCTCTGTCCCTAAATGCCAAAGCCTCTCTTCCATTGATTAAAGGCTGTTGTCTGTACTTGCCCAGATTACTGGGACTCACAGAGGAGGTCATATCCATGCCTCCATCACAGACTAGGGCGATACCAAAGGGGATGATGGACGGAGCGCTTGAGCTAATCAAACACTCACCCCCAGTCAACTGATCTGGGTTTAATCCATCATCATTCTTTAGCTCACTCCACCACCCCAGTTCAGACATGGCCATATGCAAATCAGTCTGACCCTGTGCCTCATGGGAACAGTCCAGCCCGAACTGCCAAGCCATGTCTTCCCTGGACCGGAAACAAGCATCCTGGGACCGGTTTCTGGCTATTCAGCCGTCATCAGCCAGGCTAGCTTGAATCCAGTGGCAAAGTGAGCAAGGGACCCACGTCTGGGCATACCCTGCCAACTTAGGGCGAACAAAGCGATACCAAAGGGGATGATGGACGGAGCGCTTGAGCTAATCAAACACTCACCCCAGTCAACTGATCTGGGTTTAATCCATCATCATTCTTTAGCTCACTCCACCACCCCAGTTCAGACATGGCCATATGCAAATCAGTCTGACCCTGTGCCTCATGGGAACAGTCCAGCCCGAACTGCCAAGCCATGTCTTCCCTGGACCGGAAACAAGCATCCTGGGACCGGTTTCTGGCTATTCAGCCATCATCAGCCAGGCTAGCTTGAATCCAGTGGCAAAGTGAGCAAGGGACCCACGTCTGGGCATACCCTACCAACTTAGGGCGAACAAAGCGATACCAAAGGGGATGATGGACGGAGCGCTTGAGCTAATCAAACACTCACTCCCAGTCAACTGATCTGGGTTTAATCCATCATCATTCTTTAGCTCACTCCACCACCCCAGTTCAGACATGGCCATATGCAAATCAGTCTGACCCTGTGCCTCATGGGAACAGTCCAGCCCGAACTGCCAAGCCATGTCTTCCCTGGACCGGAAACAAGCATCCTGGGACTGGTTTCTGGCTATTCAGCCGTCATCAGCCAGGCTAGCTTGAATCCAGTGGCAAAGTGAGCAAGGGACCCACGTCTGGGCATACCCTGCCAACTTAGGGCGAACAAAGCGATACCAAAGGGGATGATGGACGGAGCGCTTGAGCTAATCAAACACTCACCCCCAGTCAACTGATCTGGGTTTAATCCATCATCATTCTTTAGCTCACTCTACCACCCCAGTTCAGACATGGCCATATGCAAATCAGTCTGACCCTGTGCCTCATGGGAACAGTCCAGCCCGAACTGCCAAGCCATGTCTTCCCTGGACCGGAAACAAGCATCCTGGGACCGGTTTCTGGCTAATCAGCCGTCATCAGCCAGGCTAGCTTGAATCCAGTGGCAAAGTGAGCAAGGGACCCACGTCTGGGCATACCCTGCCAACTTAGGGCGAACAAAGCGATACCAAAGGGGATGATGGACGGAGCGCTTGAGCTAATCAAACACTCACCCCCAGTCAACTGATCTGGGTTTAATCCATCATCATTCTTTAGCTCACTCCACCACCCCAGTGCAGACATGGCCATATGCAAATCAGTCTGACCCTGTGCCTCATGGGAACAGTCCAGCCCGAACTGCCAAGCCATGTCTTCCCTGGACCAGAAACAAGCATCCTGGGACCGGTTTCTGGCTATTCAGCCGTCATCAGCCAGGCTAGCTTGAATCCAGTGGCAAAGTGAGCAAGGGACCCACGTCTGGGCATACCCTGCCAACTTAGGGCGAACAAAGCGATACCAAAGGGGATGATGGACGGAGCGCTTGAGCTAATCAAACACTCACCCCCAGTCAACTGATCTGGGTTTAATCCATCATCATTCTTTAGCTCACTCCACCACCCCAGTTCAGACATGGCCATATGCAAATCAGTCTGACCCTGTGCCTCATGGGAACAGTCCAGCCCGAACTGCCAAGCCATATCTTCCCTGGACCGGAAACAAGCATCCTGGGACCGGTTTCTGGCTATTCAGCCGTCATCAGCCAGGCTAGCTTGAATCCAGTGGCAAAGTGAGCAAGGGACCCACGTCTGGGCATACCCTGCCAACTTAGGGCGAACAAAGCGATACCAAAGGGGATGATGGACGGAGCGCTTGAGCTAATCAAACACTCAACCCCAGTCAACTGATCTGGGTTTAATCCATCATCATTCTTTAGCTCACTCCACCACCCCAGTTCAGACATGGCCATATGCAAATCAGTCTGACCCTGTGCCTCATGGGAACAGTCCAGCCCGAACTGCCAAGCCATGTCTTCCCTGGACCGGAAACAAGCATCCTGGGACCGGTTTCTGGCTATTCAGCCGTCATCAGCCAGGCTAGCTTGAATCCAGTGGCAAAGTGACCAAGGGACCCACGTCTGGGCATACCCTGCCAACTTAGGGCGAACAAAGCGATACCAAAGGGGATGATGGACGGAGCGCTTGAGCTAATCAAACACTCACCCCCAGTCAACTGATCTGGGTTTAATCCATCATCATTCTTTAGCTCACTCCACCACCCCAGTTCAGACATGGCCATATGCAAATCAATCTGACCCTGTGCCTCATGGGAACAGTCCAGCCCGAACTGCCAAGCCATGTCTTCCCTGGACCGGAAACAAGCATCCTGGGACCGATTTCTGGCTATTCAGCCGTCATCAGCCAGGCTAGCTTGAATCCAGTGGCAAAGTGAGCAAGGGACCCACGTCTGGGCATACCCTGCCAACTTAGGGCGAACAAAGCGATACCAAAGGGGATGATGGACGGAGCGCTTGAGCTAATCAAACACTCACCCCCAGTCAACTGATCTGGGTTTAATCCATCATCATTCTTTAGCTCACTCCACCACCCCAGTTCAGACATGGCCATATGCAAATCAGTCTGACCCTGTGCCTCATGGGAACAGTCCAGCCCGAACTGCCAAGCCATGTCTTCCCTGGACCAGAAACAAGCATCCTGGGACCGGTTTCTGGCTATTCAGCCGTCATCAGCCAGGCTAGCTTGAATCCAGTGGCAAAGTGAGCAAGGGACCCACGTCTGGGCATACCCTGCCAACTTAGGGCGAACAAAGCGATACTGAAAGGGGATGATGGACGGAGCGCTTGAGCTAATCAAACACTCACCCCCAGTCAACTGATCTGGGTTTAATCCATCATCATTCTTTAGCTCACTCCACCACCCCAGTTCAGACATGGCCATATGCAAATCAGTCTGACCCTGTGCCTCATGGGAACAGTCCAGCCCGAACTGCCAAGCCATGTCTTCCCTGGACCGGAAACAAGCATCCTGGGACCGGTTTCTGGCTATTCAGCCGTCATCAGCCAGGCTAGCTTGAATCCAGTGGCAAAGTGAGCAAGGGACCCACGTCTGGGCATACCCTGCCAACTTAGGGCGAACAAAGCGATACCAAAGGGGATGATGGACGGAGCGCTTGAGCTAATCAAACACTCACCCCCAGTCAACTGATCTGGGTTTAATCCATCATCATTCTTTAGCTCACTCCACCACCCCAGTTCAGACATGGCCATATGCAAATCAGTCTGACCCTGTGCCTCATGGGAACAGTCCAGCCCGAACTGCCAAGCCATGTCTTCCCTGGACTGGAAACAAGCATCCTGGGACTGGTTTCTGGCTATTCAGCCGTCATCAGCCAGGCTAGCTTGAATCCAGTGGCAAAGTGAGCAAGGGACCCACGTCTGGGCATACCCTGCCAACTTAGGGCGAACAAAGCGATACCAAAGGGGATGATGGACGGAGCGCTTGAGCTAATCAAACACTCACCCCAGTCAACTGATCTGGGTTTAATCCATCATCATTCTTTAGCTCACTCCACCACCCCAGTTCAGACATGGCCATATGCAAATCAGTCTGACCCTGTGCCTCATGGGAACAGTCCAGCCTGAACTGCCAAGCCATGTCTTCCCTGGACCGGAAACAAGCATCCTGGGACCGGTTTCTGGCTACTCAGCCGTCATCAGCCAGGCTAGCTTGAATCCAGTGGCAAAGTGAGCAAGGGACCCACGTCTGGGCATACCCTGCCAACTTAGGGCGAACAAAGCGATACCAAAGGGGATGATGGACGGAGTGTTGAACATTGCAAGCACTCACCCCCAGTCAACTGATCTGGGTTTAATCCATCATCATTCTTTAGCTCACTCCACCACCCCAGTTCAGACATGGCCATATGCAAATCAGTCTGACCCTGTGCCACATGGGAACAGTCCAGCCCGAACTGCCAAGCCATGTCTTCCCTGGACCGGAAACAAGCATCCTGGGACCGGTTTCTGGCTATTCAGCCGTCATCAGCCAGGCTAGCTTGAATCCAGTGGCAAAGTGAGCAAGGGACCCACGTCTGGGCATACCCTGCCAACTTAGGGCGAACAAAGCGATACCAAAGGGGATGATGGACGGAGCGCTTGAGCTAATCAAACACTCACCCCCAGTCAACTGATCTGGGTTTAATCCATCATCATTCTTTAGCTCACTCCACCACCCCAGTTCAGACATGGCCATATGCAAATCAGTCTGACCCTGTGCCTCATGGGAACAGTCCAGCCCGAACTGCCAAGCCATGTCTTCCCTGGACCGGAAACAAGCATCCTGGGACCGGTTTCTGGCTATTCAGCCGTCATCAGCCAGGCTAGCTTGAATCCAGTGGCAAAGTGAGCAAGGGACCCACGTCTGGGCATACCCTGCCAACTTAGGGCGAACAAAGCGATACCAAAGGGGATGATGGACGGAGCGCTTGAGCTAATCAAACACTCACCCCCAGTCAACTGATCTGGGTTTAATCCATCATCATTCTTTAGCTCACTCCACCACCCCAGTTCAGACATGGCCATATGCAAATCAGTCTGACCCTGTGCCTCATGGGAACAGTCCAGCCCGAACTGCCAAGCCATGTCTTCCCTGGACCGGAAACAAGCATCCTGGGACCGGTTTCTGGCTATTCAGCCGTCATCAGCCAGGCTAGCTTGAATCCAGTGGCAAAGTGAGCAAGGGACCCACGTCTGGGCATACCCTGCCAACTTAGGGCGAACAAAGCGATACCAAAGGGGATGATGGACGGAGCGCTTGAGCTAATCAAACACTCACCCCCAGTCAACTGATCTGGGTTTAATCCATCATCATTCTTTAGCTCACTCCACCACCCCAGTTCAGACATGGCCATATGCAAATCAGTCTGACCCTTTGCCTTATGGGAACAGTCCAGCCCGAACTGCCAAGCCATGTCTTCCCTGGACCGGAAACAAGCATCCTGGGACCGGTTTCTGGCTATTCAGCCGTCATCAGCCAGGCTAGCTTGAATCCAGTGGCAAAGTGAGCAAGGGACCCACGTCTGGGCATACCCTGCCAACTTAGGGCGAACAAAGCGATACCAAAGGGGATGATGGACGGAGCGCTTGAGCTAATCAAACACTCACCCCCAGTCAACTGATCTGGGTTTAATCCATCATCATTCTTTAGCTCACTCCACCACCCCAGTTCAGACATGGCCATATGCAAATCAGTCTGACCCTGTGCCTCATGGGAACAGTCCAGCCCGAACTGCCAAGCCATGTCTTCCCTGGACCGGAAACAAGCATCCTGGGACCGGTTTCTGGCTATTCAGCCGTCATCAGCCAGGCTAGCTTGAATCCAGTGGCAAAGTGAGCAAGGGACCCACGTCTGGGCATACCCTGTCACAGATACCCCATCACAGACTAGGACAGCCTGAGTGAGTTCTCTGACTAGGTCAGAGCTCAACTCTTTACCCAGGGTCAACCCTACTAAACCCTTGGCTTGTGTAGTCCCACCACCAACTGTAACTGCACTAGGGGGAGCAGGTGCCGTAGGGGCATTGGTGGGGGCTGGAGTAGAGTCTTTGGACTTGGTGCAATCACTGGTCCAGTGGGTCTTTTGCTTACAGACCTTGCACCATGGTTTCCTTTGGCCTTTCCCTTTGGTAGACTGTGAATCCCCACCTGAAGAAGATTTTGGGGGCCTTGTGAAGACTTTTGATCTTTACCCTTCTCCCCACCCTTATCAGAGGTTTTCGAATCTTGCTTCTTAGGGTCACCACCTTGGTTCTGTACCTTCTGCTTCACCCTGGTTCTGACCCATTTGTCTGCCTTCTTTCCCAATTCTTGGGGAGAGGTCAGATCAGAGTCTACCAGGTGCTGATGCAACAGCTGATTTTGACAGTTATTAAGAATCTGCTCCCTCATTATCAGATTGTACAATCCTGTGAAGTCACATACCTTACTGCCCAATAACCAACCTTCCAGATCCTTGGCAGAACAATCAACAAAGTCCACCCAGTCTTGAGTCTGTGCTTTTGGGTATCCCTGAACTTTAACCTGTATTGTTCAGTGGTTAGGCCAAACCCATCAATTAGAGCACTCTTCAAGACTTTGTAATTATCAGCATCCTCCTCTCTAACAGTGAGGAGCTTGTCTCTACCTTTGTCTGCAAAGGAGAGCCACAAGATTGCTGCCCACTGCTCCTGAGGGACCCTCTGTACTTTACAGGCCCTCTCTAGAGCAGTTATCCATTTGTGGATGTCATCCCCACTCTGGTAGGGAGGGACAATCTTGCTCAGGTTTCTATGGTCATAAGACCTTTCCCTATCTTTGGGGAAACTGCTGCCACCATGGGACTCTAGTCCCAACTTTTGTCTCTCTCTATAGAGATCTAGGGACTCCTGTCTATAGCCAATTGCTGTTTCCTGAGTTCAAGCTGAGTTTGCTCATATTGAATCAGTCTCTTTCTCCTCTCATGAGAGGATTCCCTCCTATGAGAGGAGACAGAGGTCCCTATTGAGGTGTCAGAGTGGTTAGACTCCTGAGAAGGAGACCTAGACCTTCTGGGCACACTCAGAACTCTTCCTGGGGGACAAAGGGGAGGTCATTCTGATCCTCTCCCTCCTCCTCCTCCACAGGAGGAATTGGGTTTTCCAGGACAAGGTCATTTTCACCTTCCTGGCCAGTTTCAGAGGGAGGGGGGGGGCTGGGTTTCTTCACCCCTGGCCCCTTCCTCATCTTCTGCCCCACCCTCCTTGCCTACCCCTTCAGACCCTAGGGGCCTGCTGAGATCATCAGCTAGTAACACCTCCCTGAGGTGTTGGGTGCTGGCACTTTTGCCTGCCTTCAACTTCCTAGTATTGCATAATGCTCTCAATTCCAAGAATGGGAGTTTATCATACTTGGAGGGAAGAAGCCCACTGGCTTCTGGCAAGGACTCACATTTTAGAGAGGAAGCAGCTAGGCTGGGGTTCTGATTAGCAGGGCCCCAGCCAGACTAAGGTCGAAAAACAGTGAAGCATCAGCAAAAAGTGGGGGTACCCATGTGAAGCAGATCCTACTCTCCTACACAGTGGTTATACTGAATAAGCAGCTACCTATGTTATATGACATCTCTTTATTAATGTAATAACTGCACTTTCACAATTGCTTTATTAACCTTCCTGCTTTCTCAAATTTGCTTGAAAATGCACCATTTGTCCACTCTTTTTTCAAATTTTCTCGGGGGGATAACCCCTCCGAAACCCCCTTAGGTTGTTCGGGCTCACTCGCTCGCTACGGTGCAGTATGACTATCATTTTACGCCACCACTTTCAAATATCACCAGCCGCCACTGCTGGTCAGGGGTAGTAAGCACTATATAATTTGCTTCCTCTCTTCTTCACCCATGATTTCAGTCTTTCTGTTCCTTTCTCTCTTCATCTTGGCATTTCTTTCCCCCTCTTTCTTCTTCTCTCCCCCCTCTCATACTCTTCCCCTTTCTGACATTTTGTCTTCTTCGGCCTCTTTTCCTGTTCTCCCTCTCATGTTTTATTTTCTTTGGATCTCTTCTGGCACGCTACCTTTTGCTCCAGGTCTCTTCTTCTCTATTTCTCTTTACTTCTTAGTTTCACTTCCTCGTTGTTTTCCTTTCTGCCGTGCTCTCTCTTTCCCGCTCGCTCACCTTCTCTGGTTCTCGCATTACCTTCCCTCGTCACTCTGCTTTGTCGCGTACATTTCTCTAATCTGCGTTTCCATTCTCTCTTTCTCACACGTGTATCCTCTTTCCATCTCTTCCTGTTTCCCTACCTGCTCACTTCATGTCAATGTCTTCCTTTCCTCCTCTCTCAGTTCTCACACTGTCTGCTTCGCCTTTCCCCAGCCCCTCCCTCGCTCCCCCGCATGTCCTTTTACGCTGTCATTCACTCCTTCCCTTTTGTCTTACAACACCCCCCCCCCCACCCCGTCTTCGTATCTCTCTCTCCGCCGCTTTCGTTTTGTCTGTATACTCCGCTCGGTCTCAGTCCTCTTCCCCGCTCTCCCTCCCCTGTCCTTCTCTCCCCTCCGCACCCTCGGAAGGCCCTCTTCAGTCACTATGAATTATGCATACTTTGTTGTAAAAAGAATACAAATGCTGTATGCCCGCCATCATGCCAGGCTGATTTGTGGGCAGCAAGAAGACGAGGTGGTAAGAGTGACATTAGCCAGCGACCGCAGGAACCCGGGGCCATCTTTCAGTAAACACCTCGTTGGGTTAATGCGCCTGCTGCTCAGTTGTTTGCACCCTTCACTTTACAAGGACTGGTCTCGATAAGATTTTTCCGTGGATTCATTGACCTGTTGCAGAGATCTCTGTGTAACAGGTAAGTATGTGCTCCTCCAGTCACAGTGAGATGATGATACCAGGGTAAGAATAATGACTCTGTGTAAACCTGCAGGGCACAGGCTGCAATCCCAGTAAGATAGCTTAGAGGGGTAATGTGCCTGCTTCGGAGACCTGTGTGTAACTTGTAAGTCACAAGAACAAATCCATGCACGGTCAGGTCAGCCACTCCTTCGTCTGAGGTCCACTGGAGCACACCTCTGCACTGTACCCAGTGCTTTAAAAGGGCAGGTGCTCACAGGTACTGAGTACCTGCACTTCTTTATTGTAAAGGGCGAGTACCAGCACTTCTCAGTGGGGGTTTAATACTTTCAGTGGGAGAGTACTAGCACACCTCAGTAGCATACAGGTACTTTGAGGCGATGAGTTCTTAAATTTCTTACATTCCATTTCAACCACTGACTGTACCATGCACCCTACTCCGAGCAGCACCTCCCCACTGGGTCACACGCCTGTGCTGTGTGACACCTCCTGCAGTATACCACACTCCTTACACTAGACCACACCCTATTCACTGGATCACACCCCTTACACCTGACCACACCTTTCCACTGTACCACACCTCCTACATTGGACTGCACCTTCTCTACTGTGCCATACCTGATACTGGACCAGGCCCATCCACTGGACCACACTCCCTATACTATACCACACCTCTGCACTGCACCACACATCCTGCACTGAAATACACCCTCTACACTGGAGCACACCTTTCCACTGTACCACACCTCCTGCATTGGACTGCACCTTCTCTACTGTGCCATACCTGATACAGGACCAGGCCCATCCACTGGACCACACTCCCTATACTAGACCACACCTCTGCACTGCACCACACATCCTGCACTGAAATACACACTCTACACTGGAGCACACCTTTCCACTGAACCACACCTCCTACATTGGACTGCACCTTCTCTACTGTACCATACCTGATACAGGACCAGGCCCATCAACTGGACCACACTCCCTATACTATACCACACCTCTGCCCTGCACCACACATCCTGCACTGTAATACACCCTATTCACTGGACCACACACCTTACACCTGACCACACCTTTCCACTGTACCACACCTCCTGCATTTGACTGCACCTTCTCTACTGTGCCATACCTGATACTGGACCAGGCCCATCCACTGGACCACACTCCCTATACTAGACCACACCTCTGCACTGCACCACACATCCTGCACTGTAATACACCCTATTCACTGGACAACACCCCTTACACCTGACCACACCTTTCCACTGTACCACACCTCCTGCATTTGACTGCACCTTCTCTACTGTGCCATGCCCCGATACTGGACCAGGCCCATCCACTGGACCACGCTCCCTATACTATACCACACCTCTGCACTGCACCACACATCCCGCAGTGTAATACACCCTATTCACTGGTCCACACCCCTTACACCTGACCACACCTTTCCACTGTACCACACCTCCTGCATTTGACTGCACCTTCTCTACTGTGCCATACCTGATACTGGACCAGGCCCATCCACTGGACCACGCTCCCTATACTAGACCATACCTCTGCACTGCACCACACATCCTGCGCTGAAATACACACTCTACACTGGAGCACACCTTTCCACTGTACCACACCTCCTGCATTGGACTGCAATTTCTCTACTGTGCCATACCTGATACTGGACCAGGCCTGTGAGAAGTTGGCCTGGTATATGCTGTCCACTAATTATAGTGGGCACCTTGCACCAGTCCAAACAACCCCTTATTGGAGATAGGTTAAAGACAACCTTTATTGAAAGCTATCCTAGTGGTAGCTATGGAGAGCAGCCTTCAGGCTAAGTCTTGAAGGAATGTAAAGCAGCTTGTTTTACCAGTCTATAATCTCTTGAGTGACCAAATGAAAGAGGACCACACCAGGTATATATTAAAAATATATGTATTTATTGCTAAACACACCCCTCTAGTCTCTTTATGAGGCTAGAGTTCGAAGTACATAAGTTATAAGTTAGTTATCAACAGTAATAGCACTAATACACGTTTGAGCCCTAGGGGCGTACCAAACCATATACCAATAAAGTGGTATAAGAACCACGACTGAGCTAGACACAAGGCCTAGAGCCTGTAGAAGTGCTTGGCCCTCAAGGAACCACCCAAGGTAGTGACACAGGGGACCCACGGGGGACGCGTGCAGTGTGAGAACACAGCCGCGAGCCGCCGTTGACTGCTATGGGGAATGTCGCGGTTGGAGTTTTAAAGAAAAAGGACACTTAGGGGCCGATTCCGATCTCGGCCGGTAGGGCTCCGAATCGGATTCGGCATAACCGGATCCGATTCGGAGCCCTATTTCCCGACCGATTCGTACGTGCGTCCGGACGAGCGAGTACGATGCGAAATCGCTGACCGACTTGTTCGGGCGTCCCAACCGCTCCGACCGACTCGTTCCCGGGTCGAACCGCACCGACCGACTCGCTCGGACACGACTCGCACCGCGCAATGGAGACGTTCCCCGGCCGGGTAAGTACGATGCGCGCCGCGAGCAGTCCGACCGACAAGCGCCGCCCGGCTCGAAAGAGCAGTCGGAGACGTACTTCGGGGGTCCGTGTCGGGCCCCCCTGTACGCGTAGCCACGCGAGTCGCACACAGGGGGGACCCATGGGTCCCCCCTACCTGTCCGTGTACAGCGCGAGTCGCTTCGCCGCGTACCCGCTGTAGGGGGCGCCCTTGTTCGCCTCGCACCCATTGAGGCAATGGGAGCCCGCGTACGCGTTGTACGACCGGCTCCCATTGACTTCAATGGGAGTCCGACCTACTCGAGTCCGATAGCATACGGACGCATCGTACTCGTTCGGTCGGGCTGCACGGGTCCGATTCGGTCGGAAATCTCTCCGGGTCCGGCTCGGTCGGAGAGATTTCCGGCCCGAATCGGAATCGGCCCCTTAGAGGAGGACTTGGAGCAAACCCCTTTAGAACTAGGTTGTTCTAGAGTCTATACCCACGGGAGCACTGGAGTACTCGAGTTACCTCACCCAGGGAAGCCGGGTGCATAGGTGTCTTTCGGGGTCGGGTTTCGTCGTCGTTTTCAATGGCGATCTGCTGCAAAGTGCTGCTGGCGACCAAGTCGAAAGTGTTCGGGTGGATCCAAAGGTGGATCGTAGATCTGAAGAACCTGAAAGCAGAGGGGACAGAGTCTGGGTCACTAGCCAGTGACCAGGAAGGCGATGAGCAGATGCCCACCAATGTCGGGTGCTTCAGGTAGGTTGACGGTCGTCTTGACTCTTCAGCCACGAGGTCCAGGAGGCGTCGACGACAACCAGGAGCTGGATTCGAGCTGTCCCACGACGTCTGTCGATTGCAGGGGTGTCGGCGACCGGATTGGACCTAACAAGCCTTGGCAACGGCAAGTCACGTGGAAATAGAAGAAGGACGGTGGTACAGACCAGCAAGGTCTGAGGGACTCACCCAGCGAGGGTAAGTCAGGGCACATCTGGAGCAACCAGGGAAGCCCAAGCAGAAGAAGAGTTGCCTTCGGGAGGGCCCACTAGCCAATGGACTAGCGACCGCGAAGGAGCCTCGAGTGGACGCACTTAGAGCTGGCTCACAGGACACTCGTGGCGTGGAGGCCAGTGATCTTCGGTGCAGTCGGTGCTGGAGGCGGGGGCTACTCGGAGCCCAAAGCACAACTTCGTGAGAGACCAGAAAGAGGATGCACTTGCAAATGTGCTTGGTGTCCAGGGGTCATGGTTCCACGTTACCCACAACAGCTACGGGCCTCAGCTTTGCTGGGAACTCAGGGCAGCCTTGGGGAAGTCTGGAAATCTACCTCTGGTGATGCAAAGACTTCAGCGTCCGGCGGGAGCTTTGGCGATGCAGACTGGACAATTGCTTCTTACGTGCCTGCCAAGCAGGGGAGTCACTCCTTGACCCCAAGGGAAATTCTTCAGTCCTCTAATCTTAAAGTAGAGCGTCGAAGGTCCAGGATTCTGTATCAGAGTTTCGTCCAGGTAAATCTAAAGTCCTAAGGACTGGGGTCCCATACTTATACTAAGTTAGGGGGTTGGACATACTCTGGGGACCCACCTATGGGAGGGTCAGGGAAGAGGGGTGGTTACACCCATTCCCTTTGTCCAGTTTCGCGCCAGAGCAGGGGCAGGTAGCCCCTGCAACCGGTTTGAACTGGCATATGCACAGGGACACCAAATGTGCCCCCAGTGCAGGACTTCAAAGCACCAGAGGGTGCTCCCGCCCAGCCCCAATACACACTATCCTGTCTGGGGAGGTGGTTACACCTCCGTTCGACAGGAAACCTATTGTCCAGGCCTCCCCTGCCGGAGTTTCAGTCAGCAGCAGGAGGCCAGACCCGTGTCTGTGGCAGCGGCATCCATTTTGTGATGCCAGGGCTCTGGAAAGAAGTTACCGGGTAGCCCGGTGTGTACATGTCTCTCCCTCTAGAAGGGTGGAATGCTACCCCCGCCACCAGGACTGGCGGGGGGGTAGTATTCCAAGATGTTTGACACCAAACACGACATGTTTTGGTGCAGCCAGTCCAAAGTTAGCATTGTACCGCGAGGATATAATGCACTTAAGAGTATATGGTCAGGCTGTACCACAAACAGCATCAGAGGAGGGACTCCTAATGCTGTAGAGGGGCTCTGCTCATGCAGGGGCACCCTCTCACATAAAAACCAAGCACTCTGCCTTCAGGATTGGTAAGGCCTGCCATAGGAGTGACTTATAGGTTTATATGTGTGTGCAATGGTAGTGATATAGGTAGCCTATACCACTGTAAGGGGTGCATGCACCACCTTACCCAGGCTGCAGTAGCAGACCTGTGGTGTCATTTTGGATGGCCTTCCAGGGGTGGCACAATACATGCTGCAGCCCCTGGTAGGCCTCTGAGGTACCTATGCCCTGGGTACATAGTATACCATATACTAGGGACTTATAAGGGCACTCCAGATTCCAATCAGAGATGTGCCTAAGGCACATGGAAACCATTTTAGAGAGGAAGCAGCTAGGCTGGGGTTCTGATTAGCAGGGCCCCAGCCAGACTAAAGTCGAAAAACAGTGAAGCATCAGCAAAAGTGGGGGTACCCATGTGAAGCAGATCCTACTCTCCTACACAAACCCCCCAAACGTAGGGACATTAAACTAACCTTGACCAGTTGAGGCTTCATGTTCTAAGTGGAAGTACCTAGAGAGTCCATCTGCATTGGCATGGTTACTCCCAGGTCTATGTTCCACTGTAAAGTCCATCCCCTGTAGAGAAATGGACCACCTAAGCAGTTTGGGGTTTTCACCCTTCATTTGTTTTAGCCATAGGAGGGGCTTGTGGTCTGTTTGAACAAGGAAGTGAGTACCAAACAAGTATGGCCTCAACTTCTTCAGAGCCCAAACCACATCAAAGGCCTCCCTCGCTATGGCTGACCAACGTTTCTGTCTAGGGGTCAGCCTTCTGCCAATAAAAGCTGCTGGCTGATCCTGACCTTCATCATTCAATTGTGACAGTACAGCCCCTACCCCCCAATTCAGATGCATCTGTTTGGACAATGAACTTCTTGGAGTAATCAGGACTCTGTAGAATGGGAGCAGTGCACATGGCCTGCTTTAGGTCATCAAATGCCTTTTGACAGCTAGCTGTCCACTGAACCTTTTTGGGCATTTTCTTGGAAGTTAAGTCATTCAGGGGTGTCACTATTGATCCATACCCCTTGACAAATCTCCTATAGTACCCAGTCAGGCCTAAAAGGCTCTCACCTGTGTCTGGGTAGTTGGAGCAGTCCAGTCCATGATGGTCTGGATCTTGCTCTGCAATGGTTGAACCTGGCCTCCACCCACAAGGTGGCCCAGGTACACAACCTGACTCTGCCCTATCTGGCACTTTGTGGCCTTGATAGTTAGGCCTGCTTTCTGCAGGGCCTGCAAAACATTTCTGAGGTGGACCAGGTGATCCTCCCAGGTGGAGCTAAAGACAGCAATATCATCTAGATATGCTGCACTATAGGCTTCCAGACCTGTAAGGACTATATTCACCAACCTCTGAAAAGTAGCAGGTGCATTCTTCAGACCAAAGGGCATTACCACAAATTGATAATGCCCACTAGGGGTTGAGAATGCTGTCTTTGGCTTTGCATCATCAGCTAGCCTGATCTGCCAGTAGCCAGCTGTTAGGTCAAATGTGCTTAGATACTTGGCTGAGGCCAAAGTGTCTATTAGCTCATCTGCCCTGGGTATTGGATGGGCATCAGTCCTAGTGACTGCATTGAGACCCCTGTAGTCCACACAAAACCTCATCTCTCTTTTCCCACCACTGGTGTGAGGTTTTGGCACAAGGACCACTGGACTAGCCCAAGGGCTATCTGAGGGTTCAATAACTCCCAAATCCAACATTTTCTGGATGTCTGTCCTGATACAGTCCCTGACATGGTCAGGTTGCCTATAAATCTTATTTTTAATAGGCAGACTGTCCCCAGTGTCCACTTCATGAGTGCACCAGGTGGTCTGACTTGGAGTCAGAGAGAACATATGTCTGTACTGATTGAGCACTTGTCTACAATCAGTTTGCTGCTGAGCAGTGAGGCTGCCTGCCAAGGCTACACCATCCACTGACCCATCATCAGGGTTCTGTGAGAGCAGGTCAGGGAGTGGGTCACTCTCTTCCTCCTGTCCCTCATCAGTAGCCATGAGCAGGCCCATGGCTGCCCTGTCCACATATGGTTTCAATCTGTTGACATGGAGAACCCTGTGGGGACTCCTGGGTGTTCCTAGGTCTACTAAATAGGTGACCTCACCCTTCTGTTCAACAATGGTATGGGGTCCACTCCACTTGTCTTGGAGAGCTGCTGGGGCCACTGGCTCCAGCACCCACACCTTCTGTCCTGGCTGGTAAACAGTCAGCACAGCCTTTAGGTCATGCCAGGCTTTTTGCAGTTCCTGGCTAGCCTCAAGGTTTTTAGTTGCCTTTTTCATGTATTCAGCCATCCTGGAGCGGAGACCAAGTACATAGTCCACTATGTCATGCTTTGGGGACTTGAGAGGTAACTCCCATCCTTCCTTTACCAAGCACAATGGACCCCTGACAGGGTGACCAAACAAAAGTTCAAAAGGGCTGTAGCCAACCCCCTTTTGAGGCTCCTCCCTGTATGCATATATGCAAATAAAAGGCAGGGCAAGAGTATGTCCCATCTTCGCCTGAGCTTTTCTGGGAGCCCTTTAATCATGCCCTTTAAGGTTTTGTTGAATCTCTCAATTAAACCATTGCATTGTGGGTGATAGGGTGTGGTGAACTTGTAAGTCACTCCACACTCCTTCCACATTGCCTTCAAGTATCCAGACATAAAGTTTGCCCCCCTGTCTGATACAACCTCCTTAGGGAAGCCCACTCTTGAGAAAATTCCCAGGAGGGCCCTTGCCACCACAGGTGCTGTAGTGGTCCTAAGTTGAATAGCCTCTGGGTACCTGGTGGCATGATCCACTACCACCAGGATAAACCTGTGCCCAGATGCTGTTTGGGGATCCATGGGACCAACTATGTCAATCCCCACCCTTTCAAAGGGCACCCCCACCACAGGTAGTGGTATCAGGGGGCCTTTGTAGTGCCACCTGCCTTGCCACTGGCCTGGCAGGTTACACAGGAGCGACAAAACTCCTTGGTGTCTTCAGACATGTGGGGCCAGTGAAAGTGAGGGACAAGTCTGTCCCAAGTCTTGTTCTGGCCCAGGTGACCTGCTAGAGGAATATCATGGGCTAGGGTCAATAGGAAGCCCCTGAACTTCAGAGGTATAACCAACCTCCTGGTGGCACCAGGCTTGGGGTCTCTACACTCTGAGTACAAGAGTCCATCATTCCAATACACTTTATGGGGACCACTAGCATTCCCAGCAGCCTCAGCAGCAGCTTGCTGTCTGAGGGGTTCAAGAGAGGGGCAGCTCTGCTGCTCCTGGCTCAGATCTGCCCTGGAAGAGCCCCCTGTCCCCAAGAACTCAACCTGGTCAGGTTCAAGCTCCTCTGGGACAGTTCCTTCCTCAGGACTGAGATCATCCCCCTCAAGAGACTGATCTTCCTTCTGAGCCAAGGGGGAAGGCACTGCCTTAACCCTACTACTCCTCCTCTTGGATGGCACTTGGTCCTTTTTTCCAGGATCCAAGGCCTGTTCAGTGTTAGACATTTTCTCTGTGACCTGGTCACAGCAAACACATCTGCAGGGATCCCCAGCATTTCTGCATGGGTCCTGAGCTCCACTTCTGCCCAAGCTGAAGTTTCAAGATCATTGCCAAGCAAGCATTCGACTGGTAGGTTTGCACTCACCACAACCTTCTTAAGGCCAGTTACCCCTCCCCAGGAGAAGTTAACAACTGCCAGAGTATGGTCTGTTCTGACATTGCTAGCATTGGTCACTTGGTACATTTCACCAAGTATAATCTGCCCAGGATCCACAAGGTCTTGTGTCACCATGGTGACACTTGCCCCTGTGTCCCTAAATGCCAAAGCCTCTTTTCCATTGATTAAGGGCTGTTGCCTGTACTTGCCCAGATTACTGGGACTCACAGAGGAGGTCACATCCATGCCTCCATCACAGACTAGGACAGCCTGAGTGAGTTCTCTGACTAGGTCAGAGCTCATCTCCTTACCCAGGGTCAACCCTACTAAACCCTTGGCCTGTGTACTCCCACCACTAACTGTAACTGCACTAGGGGGAACAGGTGCCTTAGGGGCATTGGTGGGGGCTGGAATAGAGTCTTTGGACTTGGTGCAATCACTGGTCCAGTGTGTCTTTTGCTTACAGACTTTGCACCATGGTTTCTTTTGGCCTTTTCCCTTGTTAGACTGTGAATCCCCACCTGAAGAAGATTTTTCGGGGCCTTGTGAAGACTTCTGGTCTTTACCCTTCTCCCCACCCTTATCAGAGTTTTTATAATCTTGCTTCTTAGGGTCACCACCTTGGTTCTGTACCTTCTGCCTCACCCTGGTTCTGACCCATTTGTCTGCCTTCTTTCCCAATTCTTGGGGAGAGGTCAGATCAGAGTCCACCAGGTACTGATGCAACAGCTGATTTTGACAGTTATTAAGAATCTGCTCCCTCATGATAAGATTGTACAATCCTGTGAAGTCACACACCTTACTGCCCATCAACCAACCTTCCAGAGCCTTAGCAGAACAATCCACATAGTCCACCCAGTCTTGAGTCTGTGCTTTTTGGGTATCTCTGAACTTCAACCTGTATTGTTCAGTGGTTAGGCCAAAGCCCTCAATCAGAGCACTCTTCAAGACTTTGTAATTGTCAGCATCCTCTTTGTTAGAACCGGGTTCACCGATTCCGACGCGGTAGCTTGGCGCGAGGTAGGAAGGCACCCGAAGGCAATGTGTTAAGCACTTGTGCAGCACACACTCACACTGACTCAATAATGCGCAACAATAAAGGGGGACACCACACCAGGCTTTGATGTAAAAACCAGTTCCTTTATCTCATTTAAATTAGCAGTTGATGAGGTAGATAATCTTAGGCAACATTTCAATTAATTATAGCTTCATAAAACTAGTGCGTAAATTTCATTCAAGCACCTTAGAACAGTAGAACGTTACGCCATTAACAGGCAGTAGCATTAACTTCATTGACAAGTAGGTAACACAGTAGGTCATAGTTTGCAGGTCAAAACATAGACTTCAAATGCATTTAGCGACATTCAATTAGCAAGAATTTAGATGCACATTACTCTGTAGAGGAGGAGGAACCTGTATCAACCTAGGCGCAACCACATTCAGTACAGTGGGTGTCGCAAAGCAGGTAGGCCTACAGCATAGGAACACATTAACTCTTGGCAGGTGAACACAGGCTCAATTCAGGTAGGTATATTCAATTGATTAAGGGCCTAACGTAGGTAAATCACACAACACTGAAACCATTCCCCTCATTAGGGGACATAAGGCATGTATGTCCTACATCGGTTTTGCTTAGGCTCCTATTCAATTCAGTAAAGGCCTTAATGCCGATTAATCACACCGCATTGGAAACATTTCCCTCATTAGGAGACTTAATGCAGGTCCCTCAGCTCCTGGAGACACATAGCAGGAGCATTAGCTTAGGCAGGTGTCAAAATACTTTAATAGCCACACCCCCAGTGCATCTGGAACCCACCCGTGTAATTAGGCTCCATGGGGGCAGGTAATGGCAGGCGGCAATCAGGCCACATTCCCCTTTACTTCATGGCCCGGCCTCCTGCACCAAAACACAGAGGGAGCAATCCTAGAAGGCTGCAGGCTGGGGCCTCCGGTACACCCTCGTATGTCTTATGCAGAGAGTTCAAAGCGGGGAGTCGCCGCGGGAGCTGGTCTCCGCGGTGTCATGAAATTCCCCCAGTCCTCCCCGACTCACCGCTCGGTCTTTGTACCTTCTTGTTGGCACTCGCAGCGCCAGGAACCTCCTCCCCGGCCAGTCCGCTCTTCCCTAATGTGGGGACCGGACGGGGGAGGCAAATCGGCGACGTCCCCCCAGAAAGGTAGGCCTTGGTTGGTGGGGAGACGGGGGCCGGCAAGGCTTCACTCCGGGCCCCGATGCGGGTGACTGCGTGCGGCCGTGGGTCTCAGGCTCCGTTCTCAACACCGGTCCGGGAGCCAATCAGTGCGCGGCTTTCCCGGGGGCGCAGCCTCTGACGCGGCCGTTGCTCCCGTCGATGGTGAACGCTTCCCGCCCTCCGCTTAGGCCCAGCGCAGCCTCCGCTTCGTCTCAGCGCTCGGGCAGCGGCGGTGATCGCAGCAGACAGCCGTGCCCGGGCCGTGGCGGTGAGTTCAGTCCCAGCAGCGCTTCTTCTGGCCACACAGCGCTTGGGGTGCAGTAAGCGCTTCAGGGCACACAGCGCTTCAAGGGGGCAGCATACAGCGCTTTCTCACACGTAGCGCTTCTTCTGGCCACACAGCGCTTTGGGTGCAGTAAGCGCTTCAGGGCACCCAGCGCTTCAAGGGGGCAGCATACAGCGCTTTCTCACACGTAGCGCTGCTCCTCCCTCACGAGGCGTCTCCACTCGCAGCGCTCACAGCAGGGCAGAGGGTTGGCACTTGGCGCTTGGGAGGGGGTAGCGCTTTACCTGGTGATTCCCCAGTAGTCGTTATAGGTGGCAATAGCGTTGTTTGCAGGCTCTTGGTTGTCGTGGTAGGTTGCTGGGAGTTACTTGGTTGCTGGTTCAGCACTCGCAGTTACTTGGTTGCATGAACTTGGGGGGTAGGGGGGGGTGTTGAGTTGGTGGGCACAATAGGCAGGCAGGCGCCCTGCAGGCACACTGGGAGTGGTTCCCTGGGTCCCCTCACGCTGGGCAAGGTCAGTGGGTGGAAGGTGTTCCTCAGCTAGCTTAGCACAGCAGTGCCTCAGCCCAGTCAGTACCAGTAGTGTAGGTCTCCCCCCTAGGCCCGACAGCCTATACTCCGACGGAGGTTCCCCCAGGTCCAGTGGTGCCCCAACTGACTAAAAGGTTTCCCTCCAAACCTCTTATACCCCTAGGTCAGGTGACCCTCCTAAAGGCGGCAAAATATAACTCCTCCCCATACTGGAAGGTTCTAGAAGCTTCCCTCATGTCTGGCCATGAGGCCCAGGGGCGGGGACGGCATGGATACTGTATCATTATGTCCCCGCCTGATCCTGACTACTAGTATGTGTATGCAAAGGCCACTCCGCAGTAGCAGGGGCCTGTGGCAGCCATCTTAAAAGGAGAGAGCACCTGCACCTCAGCACTGGTTGGCAGTGGTAAGGCGCCCAGAGACCTAGGTCCAACAAAAAGTGTAGTGGCAAAAATGAGGCGCAAAGAGAAAAAAACGGGGTAAGACCACCCTAGGGCTGACAGGTCTAACACGCGTCCCCCCCAGCCGAAAGTGGGGAGAGCTTCCCAACCTCTAGGGAGTTCTCATCGCTAAGGCGGAAAAACCGGGAGAGACCGTCAGCGTTGGCGTGGTCTACTCCGGGTCGATGTTCCACCCGAAAGTCCATCCCCTGGAGGGAAATGGACCACCTCAACAATTTGGGGTTTTCGCCTCTCATCTGCATGAGCCAGCGAAGGGGTCGGTGGTCGGTTTGAATTAGGAAGTGAGAGCCAAAGAGGTATGGCCTCAACTTCTTCAAAGCCCAAACCACAGCAAAGGCTTCTCGCTCTATCGTACTCCACCGCTGTTCCCGGGGGAGTAGCCCTCGAGAAATAAAGGCCACTGGCTGGTCCTGGCCGTCATTGTTAAGTTGAGAGAGCACAGCTCCAATGCCATGCTCAGAGGCGTCTGTCTGCACGATGAATTCTCTTCCAAAGTCTGGAGTTCTAAGCACCGGAGCGGTGCACATCGTGTGCTTCAGAGTGTCAAACGCTTCTTGACAGGCAGCCGTCCAGATGACTTTGCGTGGCTGCTTCTTGGACGTCAATTCAGTCAGGGGGTCTACGATGGTCCCATAGCCCTTGACAAACCGGCGGTAGTAACCCGTGAGGCCAAGGAAGGCCCGGACCTCCGTTTGGGTTTTGGGGGGCTCCCAGGCCAAGATGGTCTCGATTTTGGCCTGGAGGGGTTGCACCTTACCCCCGCCCACCAGGTGTCCCAGGTAGACGACAGATCCCTGTCCAATCTGGCACTTGCTAGCCTTGATGGTTAGGCCAGCCCGCTGTAGAGCCTGTAGCACCTCCTGGAGATGCTCAAGATGGTCCTCCCAGCTGCTGCTGAAGACAGCTATGTCATCCAGGTAGGCAGCAGAGAAGGCCTCTAGGCCAGACAGTACCTGGTTAACCAACCGCTGGAAAGTGGCCGGAGCATTTTTCAGCCCGAAGGGCATCACCCGAAATTGAAAGTGGCCCTCGGGGGTGGAGAAAGCAGTCTTCTCCTTTGCTCCGTCCGCCATGGCAATCTGCCAATATCCTGACGTCAGGTCGATGGTACTCAGATACCGAGCTGCTCCCAGTCGGTCAATGAGCTCATCCGCCCGAGGGATCGGGTGAGCATCGGTCTTGGTCACTGAGTTCAGACCACGGTAATCCACACAGAACCGAAGTTCTGGTGTGGTGCCCGGTGGGGCCGCTTTCGGCACCAACACCACCGGACTAGCCCAAGGGCTCCTGGAAGGCTCAATCACCCCCAGCTCCAACATTTTGGTCACCTCACTCTGGATGCTGGTTCTTACTTTGTCGGACAGCCGGTAAGACTTGGTTTTTACTGGCGGGCTGTCCCCTGTGTCCACATCATGGGTACACAGGTGCGTGATCCCAGGCGTGAGGGAGAACAACGAGGAGTACTGCTCCAATACCTGGCGGCAGTCCCTCTGTTGCTCCAAGGTCAAGGATGGGGAGAGGACCACTCCCTCCACCGATCCATCGTTCTCTTTGGTCGCCAGAAGGTCCGGAAGAGGCTCGCTCTCTTCCTCTTCACTCCCATCCGTCACCATCAGGAGAGTAAGTTCTGACCGCTCCTGGTGTGGCTTAAGGCGGTTGATGTGGAACACCCTGTGGGGTTGTCGGGGGGTCTTGAGGTCTACTACATAAGTGGTCTGGCCTCTTCTCTCCAAAATTTCATATGGTCCAGTCCACCGGTCCTGGAGGGCGCTAAGCTCTCCTGGCTCCATGACCCACACCTTCTGTCCAGCATCCAACTCCACCGTCCGAGCATTCCGGTCGTACCACTCCTTCATGACGACTTGACTAGCCTCAAGATTGTCTGAGGCCTCCTTCCACAGCTTGGCCATCTGGCTGCGGAACGCCAGCATGTAGCTGACCACATCACAAGGGAGCTTCTTAGAAGACTTCTCCCACCCCTCCTTCACGAGACTGAGGGGCCCCCTAACGGGGTGGCCATAGAGCAGCTCAAAGGGGCTGAAACCGACCCCCTTCTGCGGCACCTCTCGGTAGGAGAAGAGCAGACAGGGTAATAGGACGTCCCACTTCCGTCTCAAGTCCTCGGGTAGACTTCGGATCATCCCCTTCAGGGTCTTATTGAAACGCTCCACGAGCCCGTTAGTCTGGGGGTGGTAAGGAGTGGAGAACCTGTAGGTCACTCCGCACTCCTTCCACATGGCCTGCATGTAGGCCGACATGAAATTCGTGCCCCTATCTGACACCACGACCTTGGGGAATCCCACTCGGGTAAAAATCCCCATCAAGGCCCGCGCCACCACCGGTGCAGTGATGGTCCTCAGAGGAATGGCCTCCGGGTACCGGGTGGCGTGGTCCACCAACACCAAGATGAACCTATGTCCCGAAGAAGTCGAGCGGGTCCATTGGCCCGACAATATCAATGCCTACCCGCTCAAAGGGGTACCGACAACCGGGAGCAGTTCCAGAGGGACCTTCAACTTAGTCCCAGTCTTGCCACTCGCCTGACAAGTCACACAGGTCTTACAGAAGGTGTCAGAGTTAACTCTCATCCTGGGCCAATAAAAATGTGGGACCAATCGGGCAAACGTCTTGTCCTGGCCCAGGTGTCCTGCCAGGGGTATCTCATGTGCCAATTCCAGCAGGAAGGCTCGGTAGCATTGAGGGACCACTAAGGCCCTAGATGACCCATGCACCGGAGCCTTAGGCTCACTGTAGAGGAGACCATCCTCCCAGTAGACATGGTAATTACTGGTCTCTTTACCAGTTGCTTGGGCTTCGGCCTGCTGCCGCATGCCTTCAAGCGTTGGGCACTCTCCTTGCGCCCGACAGAATTCCTCCCGGGTAGGCCCTCCTTCCACCTGCCACTCTGCAGGGGTCGGCAAGTCCCCCACGGGAACAACATCCACCTCAGCGGACTCCGGGGTCACCTCCGCGGGCTCCCCATCCATCTCGCCGGGTGCATCCTCACGGATGTCTTCTTGACAGCAGTGGGCTGGGCCATTGTTTCAGGCTCCAACCCGGGCTGAGTTCCTTGCCGGGCAGCCATGGACCGCGTGACCACGCAAGTCCACCCTGGTAATCCCAGCATCTCAGCATGGGCGTTGAACTCCACCTCCTTCCAGGCGGTATGTTCCAAGTCGTTCCCGAGCAGACAGTCAACTGGCATGGCAGGGCTCACCGCAACTCTCAACAGGCCTGAGACTCCTCCCCACTCAAAGGGAACTTGGGCCACGGGGTAATGACCCAGGCTATTATCAGCCATCACAACCGGGTGGAATACTTCAGGAATCACCTGCTCTGGGGACACCAGCTGACGTCTTACCATCGTCATGCTGGCACCTGTGTCCCTCAGAGCCTCCACCTCCTCCCCGTTCACCAGGACCCTCTGCCGGTACTTGGCAGTGTTCGAGAGTACCTGAACCCGTGGGATCATCTCTCTATCCCCCAGGGAAACTAAGGTCAAGCCTGTCCACTCACCTCCCCTACCTAGGGACAACTCCTCCCCAAGCGCTACACTGGCCACCCCGGGGCTCTTACCTCCTGTGGGGGCTGGGGTCCTCTTGCGACACTGGGGATCCCCCTTGTAGTGTCCAACCTCCCCGCACTCGTAGCACCGGACAGTTCTGGGCTGCTGACTCCTGTCAGGGTAAGTGGGTTTCTGGAATCCAGATTGGGATGGGGAACCTACCCCTCTCCCAGGCGGTCTATTTTGGGGGCCTTTAAAGAACTCCTTCTTTTTCTCTCCCCCTCTCTCTTCTGGGGAAAACTCTGTCCACCTTTCGGGGGTCTCCCCGGATCCCTTGTGGGACACCCGAGTGCTAACCCAGGTATCCGCCTCCTCCGCAAGTTCCCGAGGATCGGTCAGCTTGCGGTCCACCAGGTGTTGGCGCAGCTCTGGAAAACTTTTATCTAGAAGGTGCTCCCTTAAAAATAGATGGTACAGCCCTTCATAGTCACTCACTTTGCTGCCACGCACCCAACCCTCCAATGCCTTACGGGCATAATCAAAAAAATCCACCTAGTTCTGTGTGGGAAGCTTGTGGCTGTTGCGGAACTTTTGGCGATACATTTCTGGGGTGAGGCCAAACTTTTTAAGCAGGGCCTCCTTCATGACAGGGTAATTGGTCTGATCACTTTTATCTAAGGTCAAGAGTGTGTCCCTTGCCAACGGAGGTATGTACTTGTACAGGCCTCCCCCCCAGTACTTCTCAGGCACCCCATGGGCCACCAAAGACACCTCATATGCCGCCAACCACTTATCAATGTCATCCCCTACACTGAAACTGGCGATCACCTCCTTAGGTAGGTAAAACTTAGGCTCTCGTGGAACCTCAGCGGGTACGCTGCCACCATTCAAATTGCCCTGCGTCTCCATCTGCAAGGCTCGGAGCTCTAATTCTTTCAGGCTAAGCTCATGCGCAAGCTTCCTTTCTTCCATGGCTAGCCTCGCCTGTTCTCGCTCCTTCTCCATCCTAGCAAGCTGTAGCTTCAATTGCCTCTCCTCCCTCCTGTCCTCAAATTCCTCTGCAGACAAACTCCCCCTGACGCACTACTGCCTGCCCTGGAACGTCTTCCTGGCAACACATTCTCGCTAACGTCAATGCGCAGTAGGTCCAGTTCTCCTGGGTCGTCTGTCTCCCCCTGCTCCTCGTCCCCTCTTCCCCCCGGGTGGGCCATTACCCATGCCCTCAAAGCTTTCTGAAGCTCCTCTTTCCTGGCGCCTCGCTTGACGGACACCCCCCTCTCTAGACAGAACTCCTTGAGCTGCGCCACTGTATACCTTTCTAGGTTGGCCAATTCAAACTCCATCCTGCTAGGTGGGGCCCCAGATAATTTAGAAAAAGGGTTCTAGACTGTAGGTAGCAGGTCTAACGCAGGAATGTACACAATCAGGCAATCACAAAAGAATTCTTAGCACTTGCATTTAAATAGGTGTCCAATTGCGGCGCACACTGAGTCCCTGTAGGGTGCTGCACAAGCACAAGTCCTTATCCCACCGCTGAACACCAATGTTAGAACCGGGTTCACCGATTCCGACGCGGTAGCTTGGCGCGAGGTAGGAAGGCACCCGAAGGCAATGTGTTAAGCACTTGTGCAGCACACACTCACACTGACTCAATAATGCGCAACAATAAAGGGGGACACCACACCAGGCTTTGATGTAAAAAACAGATCCTTTATCTCATTTAAATTAGCAGTTGATAAGGCAGATAAGCTTAGGCAACATTTCATTTCATTATAGCTTCATAAAACTAGTGCGTAAATTTCATTCAAGCACCTTAGAACAGTAGAACGTTACGCCATTAACAGGCAGTAGCATTAACTTCATTGACAGGTAGGTAACACAGTAGGTCATAGTTTGCAGGTCAAAACATAGACTTCAAATGCATTTAGCGACATTCAATTAGCAAGAATTTAGATGCACATTACTCTGTAGAGGAGGAGGAACCTGTATCAACCTAGGCGCAAACACATTCAGTACAGTGGGTGTCGCAAAGCAGGTAGGCCTACAACATAGGAACACATTAACTCTTGGCAGGTGAACACAGGCTCAATTCAGGTAGGTATATTCAATTCATTAAGGGCCTAACGTAGGTAAATCACACAACACTGAAACCATTCCCCTTATTAGGGGACATAAGGCATGTATGTCCTACATCGGATTTGCTTAGGCTCCTATTCAATTCAGTAAAGGCCTTAATGCCGATTAATCACACCGCATTGGAAACATTTCCCTCATTAGGAGACTTAATGCAGGTCCCTCAGCTCCCGGAGACACATAGCAGGAGCATTAGCTTAGGCAGGTGTCAAAATACTTTAATAGCCACTCCCCCAGTGCATCTGGAACCCACCCGTGTAATTAGTCTCCATGGGGGCAGTTAATGGCAGGCGGCAATCAGGCCACATTCCCCTTTACTTCATGGCCCGGCCTCCTGCACCAAAACACAGAGGGAGCAATCCTAGAAGGCTGCAGGCTGGGGCCTCCGGTACACCCTCGTATGTCTTATGCAGAGAGTTCAAAGCGGGGAGTCGCCGCGGGAGCTGGTCTCCGCGGTGTCATGAAATTCCCCCAGTCCTCCCCGACTCACCGCTCGGTCTTTGTACCTTTTTGTTGGCACTCGCAGCACCAGGAACCTCCTCCCCGGCCAGTCCGCTCTTCCCTAATGTGGGGGCCGGACGGGGGAGGCAAATCGGCGACGTCCCCCCAGAAAGGTAGGCCTTGGTTGGTGGGGAGACGGGGGCCGGCAAGGCTTCACTCCGGGCCCCAATGCGGGTGACTGCGTGCGGCCGTGGGTCTCAGGCAGGGCCGGACTGGCCGTAGCGGGCACCGGGCGTTTCCCCGGTGGGCCGCTAGGGTGGGGGCTGGTTTTGGGCCCCTGGGGGGCCGTTTTTGTTACTGAGGGTCGGCAATATCGCCCCCCTGTAACAAAATCGGCCGAAACCGGCCCTCGCAAACAGCTCGGCTGCACCTCCCCTACCCCAAGGGGGGGGCGGCCGAGCAGTTTGCCAGGGCCGGTTTCGGTTCCCAGTCCGGCCCTGGTCTCAGGCTCCGTTCTCAACGCCGGTCCGGGAGCCAATCAGTGCACGGCTTTCCCGGGGGCGCGGCCTCTGACGCGGCCGTTGCTCCCGTCGATGGGGAACGCTTCCCGCCCTCCGCTTAGGCCCAGCGCGGCCTCCGCTTCGTCTCAGCGCTCGGGCAGCGGCGGTGATCGCAGCAGACAGCCGTGCCCGGGCCGTGGCGGTGAGTTCAGTCCCTGCAGCGCTTCTTCTGGCCACACAGCGCTTGGGGTGCAGTAAGCGCTTCAGGGCACACAGCGCTTCAAGGGGGCAGCATACAGCGCTTTCTCACACGTAGCGCTTCTTCTGGCCACACAACGCTTTGGGTGCAGTAAGCGCTTCAGGGCACCCAGCGCTTCAAGGGGGCAGCATACAGCGCTTTCTCACACATAGCGCTTCTCCTCCCTCACAAGGCGTCTCCACTCGCAGCGCTCACAGCAGGGCAGAGGGTTGGCACTTGGCGCTTGGGAGGGGGTAGCGCTTTACCTGGTGATTCCCCAGTAGTCGTTATAGGTGGCAATAGCGTTGTTTGCAGGCTCTTGGTTGTCGTGGTAGGTTGCTGGGAGTTACTTGGTTGCTGGTTCAGCACTCGCAGTTACTTGGTTGCATGAACTTGGGGGGTAGGGGGGGGTGTTGAGTTGGTGGGCACAAGAGGCAGGCAGGCGCCCTGCAGGCACACTGGGGGTGGTTCCCTGGGTCCCCTCACGCTGGGCAAGGTCAGTGGGTGGAAGGTGTTCCTCAGCTAGCTTAGCACAGCAGTGCCTCAGCCCAGTCAGAACCAGTAGTGTAGGTCTCCCCCCTAGGCCCGACAGCCTATACTCCGACGGAGGTTCCCCCAGGTCCAGTGGTGCCCCAACTGACTAAAAGGTTTCCCTCCAAACCTCTTATACCCCTAGGTCAGGTGACCCTCCTAAAGGCGGCAAAACATAACTCCTCCCCACGCTGGAAGGTTCTAGAAGCTTCCCTCATGTCTGGCCATGAGGCCCAGGGGCGGGGACGGCATGGATACTGTATCATTATGTCCCCGCCTGATCCTGACTACTAGTATGTGTATGCAAAGGCCACTCCGCAGTAGCAGGGGCCTGTGGCATCCATCTTAAAAGGAGAGAGCACCTGCACCTCAGCACTGGTTGGCAGTGGTAAGGCGCCCAGAGACCTAGGTCCAACAAAAAGTGTAGTGGCAAAAATGAGGCGCAAAGAGAAAAAAAAGGGGTAAGACCACCCTAGGGCTGACAGGTCTAATACTCTTCTCTAACAGTGAGGAGCTTGTCTCTACCTTTGTCTGCAAAGGAGAGCCACAAGATTGCTGCCCACTGCTCCTGAGGGACCCTCTGTACTTTACAGGCCCTCTCCAGTGCAGTTATCCATTTGTGGATGTCATCCCCACTCTGGTAGGGAGGGACAATCTTGCTCAGGTTTCTATGGTCATAAGACCTTTCCCTATCTCTGGGGAAATTGCTGCCACCATGGGACTCTAGTCCCATCTTTTTCTCTGTCTATAGAGATCTAGGGACTCCCTGTCTATAGCCAATTGCTGTTTTCTGAGTTCAAGCTGGGCTTGCTCATACTGAATCAGTCTCTTTCTCCTCTCATGAGAGGATTCCCTTCCATGAGAGGAGACAGAGGTCCCTACTGAGGTGTCAGAGTGGTTAGATTCCTGAGAAGGAGATCTAGTCCTTCTGGGCACACTCTCAACTCTTCCTGGGGGACAGGGGGAGGTCATTCTGGGCCTCCTCCTCTTCCTCAGGAGTAGCTGCACTTTCCAGGTCAGGATCATTGTCATCCCCCTGGCCAGTTTCAGAGGTTGGGTCCTGGGTATTTTCATCCCTGGACTCTCCCTCTTCTTCTGCCCCACCCTCTCTGCCTACCCTTTCAGACCTTATGGGTCTTCTAAAGTCATCTAGTAGAAGCATCTCCAGGAGACGTTGGGTGTTGGCACTTATGCCTGTCTTCAACTTCCTAACTTTGCACAACTCCCTCAATTCCAAGAATGTGAGGGTGTCATATCTGGATGGCAGGAGCTCACTGGTTCCTGGCAGTGAAGACATTACTAGTGTGGTGTGGTGTATGCACTACCTACTCTAGTGTGGCCTACTAAACTCTCTTGAGTTGTAGAAAGGGTGTGCTATCCCTTAACACACAACTCTAAGTTCAGTAGAACTTACTGTATACTAAGCTTGATTTATATGTACCTAAGGTACCCTTAGTGGTTTTCAGTTGATCAATTCAATTGAGATTATCTGGTAAAACAATAGCAAGCTGGAATCCCACACGCTGCACACCAATGTGAGAAGTTGGCCTGGTATATGCTGTCCACTAATTATAGTGGGCACCTTGCACCAGTCCAAACAACCCCTTAATGGAGATAGGTTAAAGACAACCTTTATTGAAAGCTATCCTAGTGGTAGCTATGGAGAGCAGCCTTCAGGCTAAGTCTTGAAGGAATGTAAAGCAGCTTGTTTTACCAGTCTATAATCTCTTGAGTGACCAAATGAAAGAGGACCACACCAGGTATATATTCAAAATATATGTATTTATTGCTAAACACACCCCTCTAGTCTCTTTATGAGGCTAGAGTTCAAGTACATAAGTTATAAGTTAGTTATCAACAGTAATAGCACAAATACACGTTTGAGCCCTAGGGGTGTACCAAACCATATACCAATAAAGTGGTATAAGAACCACGACTGAGCTAGACACAAGGCCTAGAGCCTGTAGAAGTGCTTGGCCCTCAAGGCACCACCCAAGGTAGTGACACAGGGGACCCACGGGGGACGCGTGCAGTGTGAGAACACAGCCGCGAGCCGCCGTTGACTTCTATGGGGAATGTCGCGGTTGGAGTTTTAAAGAAAAAGGACACTTAGAGGAGGACTTGGAGCAAACCCCTTTAGAACTAGGTTGTTCTAGAGTCTATACCCACGGGAGCACCGGAGTACTCGAGTTACCACACCCAGGAAGCCGGGTGCATAGGTGTCTTTCGGGGTCGGGTTTCGTCGTCGTTTTCAATGGCGATCTGCTGCAAAGTGCTGCTGGCGACCAAGTCGAAAGTGTTCGGGTGGATCCAAAGGTGGATCGAAGATCTGAAGAACCTGAAAGCAGAGGGGACAGAGTCTGGGTCACTAGCCAGTGACCAGGAAGGCGATGAGCAGATGCCCACCAATGTCGGGTGCTTCAGGTAGGTTGACGGTCGTCTTGACTCTTCAGCCACGAGGTCCAGGAGACGTCGACGACAACCAGGAGCTGGATTCGAGCTGTCCCACAACGTTTGTCGATTGCAGGGGTGTCGGCGACCGGATTGGACCCAACAAGCCTTGGCAACAGCAAGTCACGTGGAAATAGAAGAAGGACGGTGGTACAGACCAGCAAGGTCTGAGGGACTCACCCAGCAAGGGTAAGTCAGGGCACATCTGGAGCAACCAGGGAAGCCCAAGCAGAAGAAGAGTTGCCTTCGGGAGGGCCCACTAGCCAACGGACTAGCAACCGCGAAGGAGCCTCGAGTGGACGCACTTAGAGCTGGCTCACAGGACACTCGTGGCGTGGAGGCCAGTGATCTTCAGTGCAGTCGGTGCTGGAGGCGGGGGCTACTCGGAGCCCAAAGCACAACTTCATGGGAGACCAGGAAGAGGATGCACTTGCAAATGTGCTCGGTGTCCAGGGGTCACGGTTCCACGTTACCCACGACAGCTACTGGCCTCAGCTTTGCTGGGGACTCAGGGCAGCCTCGGAGAAGTCTGGAAATCTACCTCTGGTGATGCAAAGACTTAGGCATCCGGCGGGAGCTTCGGCGATGCAGACAGGACAATTGCTTCTTAGGTGCCTGCCAAGCAGGGGAGTCACTCCTTGACCCCAAGGGAGATTCTTCAGTCCTCTAATCTTAAAGTAGAGCGTCGAAGGTCCAGGATTCTGTATCAGAGTTTCGTCCAGGTAAATCTAAAGTCCTAAGGACTGGGGTCCCATACTTATACTAAGTTAGGGGGTTGGACATACTCTGGGGACCCACCTATGGGAGGGTCAGGGAAGAGGGGTGGTTACACCCATTCCCTTTGTCCAGTTTCACGCCAGAGCAGGGGCAGGTAGCCCCTGCAACCGGTTTGAACTGGCATATGCACAGGGCCACCAAATGTGCCCCCAGTGCAGGACTTCAAAGCACCAGAGGGTGCTCCCGCCCAGCCCCAATACACACTATCCTGTCTGGGGAGGTGGTTACACCTCCCTTCGACAGGAAACCTATTGTCCAGGCCTCCCCTGATGGAGTTTCAGTCAGCAGCAGGAGGCCAGACCCGTGTCTGTGGCAGCAGCATCCATTTTGTGATGCCAGGGCTCTGGAAAGAAGTTACCGGGTAGCCCGGTGTGTACATGTCTCTCCCTCTAGAAGGGTGGAATGCTACCCCCGCCGCCAGGACTGGCGGGGGGGTAGTATTCCAAGATGTTTGACACCAAACACGACATGTTTTGGTGCAGCCAGTCCAAAGTTAGCATTGTACCGCGAGGATATAATGCACTTAAGAGTATATGGTCAGGCTGTACCACAAACAGCATCAGAGGAGGGACTCTGAACGCTGTAGAGGGGCTCTGCTCATGCAGGGGCACCCTCTCACATAAAAACCAAGCACTCTGCCTTCAGGATTGGTAAGGCCTACCATAGGAGTGACTTATAGGTTTATATGTGTGTGCAATGGTAGTGATATAGGTAGCCTATACCACTGTAAGGGGTGCATGCACCACCTTACCCAGGCTGCAGTAGCAGACCTGTGGTGTCATTTTGGATGGCCTTCCAGGGGTGGCACAATACATGCTGCAGCCCCTGGTAGGCCTCTGAGGTACCTATGCCCTGGGTACATAGTATACCATATACTAGGGACTTATAAGGGCACTCCAGATTCCAATCAGAGATGTGCCTAAGGCACATGGAAACCATTTTAGAGAGGAAGCAGCTAGGCTGGGGTTCTGATTAGCAGGGCCCCAGCCAGACTAAAGTCGAAAAACAGTGAAGCATCAGCAAAAAGTGGGGGTACCCATGTGAAGCAGATCCTACTCTCCTACAAGGCCCATCCACTGGACCACACTCCCTATACTAGACCACACCTCTGCACTGCACCACACATCCTGCACTGAAATACACACTCTACACTGAAGCACACCTTTCCACTGTACCACACCTCCTACATTGGACTGCACCTTCTCTATTGTGCCATGCCCTGTTATTGGACCAGGCCCATCCACTGGACTACACTCCCTATACTATACCACACCTCTGCCCTGCACAACACATCCTGCACTGTAATACACCCTATTCACTGGACCACACCCCTTACACCTGACCACACCTTTCCACTGTACCACACCTCTTGCATTTGACTGCACCTTCTCTACTGTGCCATACCTGATACTGGACCAGGCCCATCCACTGGACCACACTCCCTATACTAGACCACACCTCTACACTGCACCACACATCCTGCACTGAAATCCACACTCTACACTGGGGCACACCTTTCCACTGTACCACACCTCCTGCATTGGACTGCACCTTCTCTACTGTGCCATACCTGATACAGGACCAGGCCCATCCACTAGACCACACTCCCTCTACTAGACTATACCTCTACACTGCACCACACATCCTGCACTGAAATACACACTCTACACTGGAGCACACCTTTCCACTGGACCACACCTCCTACATTAGACTGCACCTTCTCTACTGTGCCATACCTGATACTGGACCAGGCCCATTCACTGGACCACACTCCCTATACTAGATCACACCACTGCACCACACATCCTGCACTGTAATACACCCTCTGCACTGGAGCCCACCTTTCCACTGTACCCCACTCCCTAACCGGGACCTCACCACTCCATTTTATCCCACCTTCTCGACTAGACTAAACCTCTGTGGTGTAGGGTGCCAGGGTCCACACTCGGGCTGAATAAGTAACTCACACACAAAGACACACACACACAAACATACACACACACTCACTCACTCACTCACATTCACACACTCTTACACCACAATGCTAACCGAGAACACCACCTTTTATTTATCATCTGCGATCACGTCATCCAGGATCATTCACTGTGTTCATTCACGCAGGAACTACGTTGTTACACCCTCGCCCCAATGGTCTGATCCTCATGATGTTACACTGAGGAAATTACATTCCTCCCAAAACATCAAAAAGTTTCCAACAAACCAATCATGCATATCTCAAACAAATTATCAATCGATATACGCCTCTTCATATTGCAAAATAACAATAGCAGGTAGAAGGCTCTGGGTGTGCTCATAAGTTATAGCGTAGGTGATCACCCGGCGACGGAGTCACTTGATTTGGCAGCTGAGTCTTAGGACCAGCCGTGCAAGTGAAAGAGAGCTTGGCGTAATCTCTAAGTCACGTCATCAAAGATTTTTCCCCGTTGGTCAGTGGACCTTTGTTAGTTGACGTGAAGCATTTAACGGGAGAAGACATCAACAATGCATTTCAATCTTGTGAAGCCAATGTGACTCCACAATAAGAACCAGGAATCGCCAAATATAGTTAAAGGTTTTAATTGGATTTCCAATCAATCCAGCATATATGCAAACCAAAAGTAAGTTCAATACGTACAGCAATTTAATAGGTAAGCTGAAATATCTCAATAGGTTCAGGCGCAACAGAATGAGACAGAATATTGTGATAGCCACAATTACACAGGAACACATTAAAGCAAATAAGTGTTCCATAAAGAAACTTCCCTTTTCTCTTCTAAGCATAAGCCAAATATAAAATCATATATCAAGGGTTTCTAATTCGGGAGCATAGAAGGTCTCAGCATGATCAGACTTCAGTGGAAGTCTTGGGACAAACGAAATAAGTGTTTAGCGTGAAGCTTCACTCGTGCAAGAATAGGGCAAGCAAAGAGGTCTGTACCTCTCTAAGTCTAAAGGGAATCCGCTCTGCCTCTAACTGTGGGAACACCAATTTAAAAGTAATAGGAGATTCAGGACCATCCTTATTTTCTTCCACGCTACCAAGAGCCAATCAAATTGTTACATGAGTGCACCTGCAACATCCCTTCAGTCTCTCATCTCATCGAATTGGGTCTGTAGTTCCCAACCTTGAACATCTTTCTATTTGGGTACATGATGAACAGAAGAGGTCTCTTTCGACCACTGATTCTCCACGTTCACTGCCAACTTCTTCCCTCCAGGCCTCTCTGTCAGCAGTCTAATACAAACAATGAGCCTTTCTCTAGCTAACAAAAATCATGATGATTCACCTGCAAAAGAAAAAGAGGGCATGCTGGCAAGGAAAAATGCATTTCACTTGAGGGCTTTAGTCAGGCTAAGTTTAACCATTTAATATGCACCTCAAACACATGGTTATACATGCACACGTGTAACTTGAAGAATAAATGTAAAACATGAGTAAAAGAGTGCATGTTTACATAAGCAAATATAACTTGAAGTGTAAGTGTAAAAACATGAATAAAGAATACATGCTTAAATATTTAAACTGAACATTAGTGCACACGTGCATACATCTCAAATCCCCACAATGATTTCAGTCTATCAATGCATTTAAATGTTTCACTTACTTTAATGAAGAGAAAAGCACACGTCAGTTACAAATCTATAATTGCATAATTGTGACATGTAAGGGTGGAGCCTAAATCGCACTGCTCCACAGGCCACAGTAGGATCTTCACAGTGAGTGTCGGCACTCATGTTAAGTCCTCCTTCACCTCCTTGGGCTGGCTATGCACACCTCTGATCTATCACCTCAGGCCGACTGGCAGGTCAATCTTGAAGAAACATAACATCAGTAATGATCTCGGATGAGAGCCCTCTGGACTTTTTGAAAACAACACCACATTCTGTGTGACCATCTCTCCATCACGTTGGGCAACTATCATGGTGCCCTTCCAACAAATTACTTTTCATGGGCTCAGTTCAAAAGTCAGTCGGTACTTGCTGTCAGGATATCGATCACGTACTAGCACCACATCACCAACGCTCAAGTCATTACTCTTCACCCGCCTCATCTGGTTGACTGCTGCTTTTCTCTTTTGGCAACGATGATGGGAGCCAGGTGATCACAGTTTCCAGCAGCCCAGCACATTTGACATGTGTAGGAAAGTAGGATCTGCTTTTATGGTTACCCCCACTTTTAGCTTGAAGTAATGTTGTTGCTGACTAGTCTGACTGGGATCCTGCTAACCAGGACCCCAGTCTATGTGCTTTCTCCCCTCACTTGGTTTGGCAAGTACTTAGGTACATCTCAGATTGGACACTGATGTAACCTTATCAGTCCCTAGTATATGGTACTAAGGTACCCAGGGCATAGGTACTCCAGGGAGTCCCCCATGGGCTGAAGCATGTATTATGCCACCCATGGGAGACGACCCAAACTGTAACTACAGGCCTGCCATTGCTGCCTGTGTAAGCTGGTGCTAGCACCAATTACGAAAGATAGAGGTTTTCCTATATCTAAGGTCACTGCACTTAAAACCTATAAGTCACCCTTAAAGCAGGCCTTTCAATCCTGAAGGCAGGGTGCTCGGTTCTAAGTGTGAGGGTGCCCCTGCATGAGCAGGACACCCCTACAGCCTACGGAGTCCATTTTCCCGGATTGTGAGACAGCCATATAACATATAGAGGGGCACCCCGTTATTACGCGATGATCATCTCTAAACTGGCTGTAACAAGCCCTGTCATGTTTGGTATCAAACATGTTGGAATCATACCCCCACACCGTAAATGGTGTGGGAGGTATGATTCCATGTACCGTAAAGCTCCTTTGGGAGGCCCTCGGTGCTCCCAGTACCAGTCTTCCAGACCCGGACAGCAAGCTAGGGCTACTGCTGGCCAGACACACATTTCTGCCCTCCTGCTGCTGAGCCAAGCTCGGGCAGGGGAAGGCAGAACAATAGGTATCCTGTCACAGGGAGGTGTGACCACCTCCCAGACAGGGTTTAGTGTATTGGGGCAGTTTGGGGGCACTTGCCAGCGCCACGTAGTCTGCGTGCAGGGCACACTTGGTGCCCTCCATGCATAGTCCAGTTCAAACCAGTTCATCCCGCTCTGGCGCGAAACTGGACAAAGGACATGGTAGTATCCTCCCCCTTGTCCAGCCCCTCCTTAGGGAGGGACCCCTGAATCGTCCCAACCCTTTCCTTAGGGTATTTAAGGGCTTACATGTAGGTGGGTCCCTAGATCCGTCATGGGACAAGATTCATTTCAAGACACCACTTCTTCTTCAACCATCTGGGCACTCTGGACTTCGCTGGACATCGCTCTGGGCATCAAGGCTGCAACTGGGAAGACTCCTGCTGCTCCTGATCTCATCGCCCTGCTCGTCTGCTGCAATGTCCGTGCCTGTGCTCCATACAGGAACCTTCCAAGGCCTGTGGGCATCCAAGAAACCTGAAGGAATCTCCCTTGAAGTGAAGGAGTCACTTCCCTGCATCTGCAGGCACTGCAACTAAGCTGACCGGTCTGCTGATCCTGGGCTCCCACGGGCTCCGAAAGGCTCAGCAAAACAGGTGGTGGTTCTTCACATCCTTCGAGGCCTGCCCTATCCTCTCACCAAGTTTGAGGCCAGTATCCGTCGGAGCTGCAGGAACCGAACCCCTGTGCACAGCGTCGACTTGCAGTTGCAAAGGCTTGTTGGCTTCCTTCCATCAAGATCTTCCGGCTCCAAGTAGCCCCAACCTCAAGCATCTCCTGTGACCAAGATCTTCATCCTCACCAGAACACTTGCATCATGGGCTTGCATCTTTGGTGAGCTGCTCGAGGTCCTCTTGCGACTCCAGTGCCTCCAGACTGTTGGTCCTTTTGAGAGTCATCTTTGAATTTTGCAGGCTCCCCTGATTGCTCGGGGCCTGCCCTGACTCCCCTGCTTGTGGTGAGTCTCCTGGACCTTGCTGGTTCCGACATTGCACTTTCTTCAACTTCCACATTGGTTGCAGTTGCCAAGGCTTGTTGGTGCTCCTGCCGACACCGACCCATCAACTCTCGACATCAGACATAGGACAGCTTGTGTACAGCTCCTGGTCTTCCACAGCATCAACTGGTCCACACAGCTGCAGTTTCAAGGTCACCGTCGGCTCCCCTGCAACACTCGACATCGGTGGGCATTCGTCTTCCGTGCCTCCTGGTCACTCCTGAGTGGCATAGACTCTGTCCCCTCTGTTTGCAGGTTTTACTCATCTTGAATCCACCTTTGGGTTCCACCGGACACTTTCACCTTCCCCAGCAGCGGCATCTTCCTGAAGTTCTCCATTGAGTTTGACGGCGGTTCCCGATGCCACTTCACACCTATGAACCTGGCTTCCCTGGTGTAGGTATCCTGATTCCTAGGGTATCCACAGGTGGGATGGCTCTCCGACCTTCTGTCTTCCACGGGGTGTCTTCAGGGTCCACTGGGAAGGGTCCTTTTTCTTTAAAATTGCAACCGCGACTTATCCATTGACTTGTATTGAGCCCACGATCGTGTTCCCACTCTGCACACGGCCTCCGTGGGGTTCCTGGTTACATACCTCGGGTGGTTCCTTGGGTCCCCGACACTTTTTCATCTTCTGGGTACAGTCTTGACTTGAGTCGTGGTTCGCATACCACTATTTTAGTATATGGTTTGGTCTCCCCCTGGCGACCTCTGTGTATTGGGTGCTACTTACCTGTTTCTATTGAAAAATATTGCGTGCATTGTGAATATCTCCGGCTAGGAGATAGTTGAATGTGTTAGTGAGTACATTATAATAAATACATATTTTTATAAATATACTGTGTGGCTCTTTTTCACTTAATCTATACCTATCAGATTACATGCTGGTAGAGCAAGCTGCTTTACACTCCTTCTGGACTAACCCTGAAGGCTGCTCTCTACAGCTACCACCTAGAGAGCTTTCTAAGGATGTCTAAGACCACTAAAATCACCATAAGGGTCGTCTGGATTGGTGCAAGGTGCCCACTTACATAAGTGTACACTATATACCAAGCCAGCTTCTCACAACATGTTTTCACAGTCATCTCCAGCACTTCACCCAACTGCGGGAACCATAGCTTGCTCCTGAGATGATTCTTCAACTTCACAATACCCTGATGTCCACAATGAGTCATTCGAATCACCTGTGGGATGAGGGTCTTTGAAATGACAAATCGATGACCCCAAAGAAGACAACCATCGCTGCCAATAGCAAGTTTGTGTCATACATTGTACAGTGCATCTAAAACCTTCTGGGCTTCATGCATCTGGTGAGACGTGTTTGCCTTTAGGGCATCCCATCGCCCTGTGTTCACAGCAGACACTACTGTATGCAGACACTCATCATCTTTCGTCGCCTCTATAATGCGGTCTAGTGATGAGAGTAAGGCCCATGACCGTTCAACTACATATATAACATATTCCTCAGTCTCTTGGGCTGCCTGCTTTTCTTCCACTGTGGCAGCGTGAGGGTGTCATGACAGATAATCAGAGCCGAGTTTAATATCACTTTGAATAAGTACTCTAATTGAAGCACCTGCTTCTCAATGCAAGGTCGCGGATTTGAGCAGAAACCCTGGAACAAGGGAACCAGAGGCTTAAGGTCTGTGTGTAATACTAACAGATGTGCTCATAGAAATAGATGATAATGGTGCCATCCCCAGTGTATTGCTATCGCCTCACATTCTGTCTGTGAGTGAATCTGCTTGGTGGGTGTTAATGAGGGGCTAGCATAGGCAACAGGGGCCCACACACTTGCTTTTTTGACAAGACAGCTCCTAACCCAATCGGGCTAGCATCCACTGAACATTCAGTTTCTCTCTATGGGCTGAAGTACACCAATGTGGTGTCCGCCAACAGTCCCTCTTTAGTGCACCGGAAAGCAGCAGCAAGGGTGCTGGTCCAGGCCCAGTGAGTGGATGTCTTGATGAGTACTGAGTGTGGCCCTGTGGGCGGCATCAGTTCTTTAAGAAACAGCAGCACCAGCAGCAGCCGGTCCATATGGGCTGAGGGGCGGGCCACGCCCCACCTTTTTCCAGGCAAGAAGAGTGTCTGTCAGGCTGAACAAAGGTCAGCTTAACAGACACTATTCTGATTCAGGTCATGCAGCCAGGATCTACACAGGCGCTAAATGCTAAGGGGCTTATTTACAAGCCCCTTGCACCACTTTTGCGCCATTTTTAACATGGGAAAAGTGACGTACAGGTGGCACAAGGAGCTTGTAAATAAGCCCCTAAATTCGCAGCTTCCTGGCTGCCTGAGCTAAACTTTGCCACACTGAGGATTTTACAGCCCTATGGGCGTGACCTCCTCAGCTTGGCAAAAGTGCCTCAAAGGCCCTCCCCCTCATGACGAAGGGGAGCGTCACAGATTGCCTCGGACCTGGGCTCTTTAGTTTTAATCCCAGAAGTGCCCTGGGCCGAGTGTCAATTATTGACACTGAAGGAAGTGGCCCAACTAGGGTCACCCGGGTCACTCTCGACCTCCTCTAGCCTTCCATGCAATGAAGAGTCAATGACGCAGTAGAGGATACAAGCAAACTAGTTTATTCACAAAGTACACTGCAGTGGAGTCCAATCTGACCAGCCTCCTATGATGGCTGACGAGGGACTGACTCTAACAAGCATAAAGTTACATTATGTATGTTGCGGAGCCCACAAAGACCCGCCTACTATGGAAAAACACTGGTAGCTGTTGTAATACGATGGGGTGCAGAACATAAGTTTCGATTCCGCAGCCTGGCACAAGCTATCTACTGCCCAAGGTCGTCTGGCTTATCCTCCCCACTAGACAGGTGGGAGAAGGCCTCGATGTAACAGAAAAGGCATGCGTTAATGAGCAAGATTCGACATTGAAGAAACAAAACTTACCAAGGACCATTTCTCGTAAATGAACAAGTAACAGTTTCGATTACAATAGAAAATGGCGTCTTGGCGATTCAAAATGGCGGCACAGATGTCAACCTGACAAACATAACATCGGCATTTACTAGTTGCGTATACATACAATATGCATAGTTAATGTATTAGCTATATAAATGCAAATTTAATATTGGGTAAAATACGAGTAATATGACAATTTAACGTTTCAATTCTAACAGACCCTCCTTTTAGCATTATAAGCTAATACGTGCACCTTTATTCTTGTTATCAGGTAAGGGTCTTTACAATTCTAACAGCGAAATGAAAAACATAATCATTCAAACAATAATATGTCAGGTATGAATATTTATATATGCATAACCAACATAAAGAAGAAAATAACACTAGACATTAGCAGTAGGAGGGACATCAGGAATTAAACCTGCAAGAGAGGTAGTAGAACCAAAGACCCCGTCATCTATCTGCATGATGGTATCTATCTCTTTCTGAAGCATTATAGTGGCGTTGGTGTCATGAGCTGAGATCCGTTTGGGGGTATGAGCAACATAAGGGAAGACACTGAATCAAAACACAGCAACAAATTAGAAGGACAATGAAATATATCACCTTTTCTAGGATCCAACCCCAACCACCAAATAAAGACCAGCTCCAAATATCACTCTCCATCCCTTTAACGTTTTCCAAAATATCTAGAATATGCTGAGTGATGTTCTTTTCCATATTTGTGATACCGACTACACACTGTTCTCCAATTATTGCGCATGCACCACCATTCTTGGCTAAAATAAAGTCAACTGCATATCTCGTTTGTTCAGAGTAGATGCGCATACTTTCTAACTGAGTGGTGATGTCCCGTAAAGCTGCCACAGTAGAATTAGATAAAATTTGCAACTTACACCCAAAACACTCTCTAGCCCGTTCACCCCTGGCCATAGCGGTACCACCAAATGTAATAATAGAGGAAAGGATATATCCAAAAGTGATACCATTGCTATAATTATTAACTTCCAAATCGGTAACGCCCTCACACAATTCCTTGGTCAATGTTCTTTTTACCCATCTTATATGTGGTTTACTGTACTTGCAAGGCACTCCAAGAGGTAAAACCATTCCCAAGGCCACATCCTCTGTACCATTGTACATATTAGAATACGTACCATTTGATAAAAATTAAAAACCTGGATGTGCATAGAGCGGACCTTGATAATCTAATGGAGCATATCTAGTATTCGTTCCCTTCATACTGGGATCATCCTTTTTCCCTAAACGCATTACATTTTTGTACACTACTTCCCCAGAGCAATTGAGATACAAATAAGCATCAGTACTATTTATCTCGGGGCAACACGCTGTATAAACACCTGCCTCTTGAGTGACAGTTAGATCTTGGTATTGCCAACCTGTCAGGGTGATATTTCTTTTACCAAAGTACAAATCACCACAATACATTCCGGGCATGCACCCGGGGTACCCTGTTCCCCTCGGCTTTCTATAGTATAAGCAAGGTCCACGATGTCCCAGGCCGAATTCACCTTTTATTTCTACAAAATGGGGAGGACGAACATATGTATAATTTACCAATGATAATGGATAAGCGGTCCATAAACTTGTAACAGAATCAGTGGGGTAACAAGCTGTGTTATCACCAAACAATTTCCAGTGTGTGTCTAAGAAAACATTGCTATGCATTGTTCTTTTACTACTATCTGAGGAAACTGTCTGCTATAAAACACATGACGAGGTATCTCCAGAAGAACATTCCAGTACCCAGAACAGACCCCTCCCACTAGGAAAAACAACAATATAACTACAGCCCAAGTTCTCACTTACTTCTGGCTGCTTTATCTTCCTTGTTGCACGCTCTGCACGCCCTGGTGGGATAGGAGTCCCAGGGCCAACATTTCCTGCGCCAGGCATTCCCGCGAGGGGTCCAACATCGCGGAAGGGGACTACAGGTCCCAGAACCCTTTGCTGCTGCCACAGGTGCTGCCGTGAGGGGGAGGCGCTTGTCATCGCGCTTATAGCGCTGCCTCTCCCCCCGCGGCGTGGGAGTTCTCACTTACTTCTGGCTGCTTTATCTTCCTTGTTGCACGCTCTGCACGCCCTGGTGGGATAGGAGTCCCAGGGCCAACATTTCCTGCGCCAGGCATTCCCGCGAGGGGTCCAACATTGCGGAAGGGGACTACAGGTCCCAGAACCCTTTGCTGCTGCCACAGGTGCTGCCGTGAGGGGGAGGAGCTTGTCATCGCGCTTATAGCGCTGCCTCTCCCACCGCGGCGCGGGACGCGCGCGGGACGTAGCCCGGTCGAAGCCCGGGCCAAGGGCGGGCCCGTCTGTGCCCGTCAGGGACCGGATAAGGCCGGGCTGGGCCACCCCTCTGACGTTTAGTTTGCGTGGCTGTGTGGGTTGGAGTAGTGACTAGGGTAAGGCTAGTTGTGGTGCTTGGACATTATGAACAAACGCAAAGCAACAGCGGGTGCGGGGGTTGTGGGGACTCTCGATGCGTTCCTTACCAGGGCAGAATCAGTGTTAAACCACCAAATACAGCTCACTGAACGTAGGCTATCGCTCGAACCAGTAGTTCCCATTTGTATCCCTGGACCTTCCCCACTCCTCCCGTGCCGTGAGTTAGTTACCATCGAAGCTACTGACCAGCAGAGTGGTTTGTCTCCCCTACTTCACAGTAGTCAAACGATTTCTCTCTCCTCTAACCCAGGAAATGTGGAAAGTCCCCCTAATACCTCTTTGGTTACTACCAGTGGTCAGAAGCCTAGTCATGTTATTATTGTTGAACCACCGTCTAAAAAGAGGAAAGCCCGAGGACCATCAAAAAATAATCATATGCCCCTTAGATCTGGTAAACGTAAAGGGGAGTCTATCGCGAGCATTAGTAACATGATGGCTAGTAGCGGTTCAACTAGCCAGCCTCGCCCAGTGGATGCATGTGTTTCCTCCCACTTGAGTAACGAGGGAGATCTTTGCACCAGGATTGAACTTAAACTATCGGCACTGATCGATCCCATATTAAAGAAGTTGTCCCTGATTGAAGAAAGACTTGACAAAATAGAGATGGGTATTGTTAATTTCCCCCTAAACAACTCCAATGGGACAACGGTGGGTGGGGTCACAACACAATTGAATGAGAGGCCAGTGGGAGTATCTAGGGGCCCGGCCAGCAGTGCAAGTTGCTTTCCATCTTTGTCAGGTATTGTCACGAAGGTAACACAACCTGACAACCGACCTCAAACCATAAAGCCCTTATTTTCTACTATGAAGCAGGTAGAGAGACTCACTAGCCAGCAGATACATCAGCCCCACATTTCCAGCCCTTTGAGTACCCAGACCTTTCTACACCTACCCCCGGAAGCTACGCCACACACAGTTGTTCTGTCCAACGTCCCAGTGCTCCCCTCTGGAGCGCAGGAGCACTGGTCCACGCTTAGAAATAAGGCACTACATTTGTTGAGTGTTAGGACCGGTATCAAGGAACCTCTTTTTCGTGAGTTTAAGATGGTTCGCAGAGTTCCTTGGGTGGGTAAATTCTACAAGTCTCTCCCAGGTGATTGTGTGGTTCTTAGCTTCAGATCCCCCAGATTGGTTCAGCACATATTGGAGAGGGTGGGCAATTGTTTCATCAAGGAGGATGATATCAATTGTGTCCTGCTGGGCTTTTTCTACAAAACAGAAGGGATTATTGGTCGCAGAGAGAGGAGGGGCGAACCAAACTTGTGTGGCAAACATACTTTCCAGATTTCCACTAGCAATCGATTTGACGCTTTAACTTCCATGGAAGAAATAGATTGACTTAAAGCTCCTGGCGGCCCGACTAAAACAGGAGCCCTAGGATCTAAGGGACCAATCAGGGCAGTTACGGGCTCTCCCGACCCAGTCCATACAGGGTCGTTTCGTACTTGGGATGTCTCAGTTTCTGGTTGTGTCTATCGTAGCCGTGCCGACCCTGGGCATGTTTGTGGAATTGGGATGGTTAAAACACTGGAGGAGAGGACGAGGGATTCTATTATTATCTCCTCGGCTACCCCCACCCCCTATAGTGTTTCCCAACAGTTTAACAGTTTTCCCAGCAAGTCAGTGGTTGTGGGCAATAGTAGTACGGGCGCATCTGACCATCTTAACACCACCGTAAAACGGCTTGTACAGCCATCGATGTCTTTTTCTTCCTGGAATGTAGCTGGGTTGTCTACCAAAACTGTCTCTACTGACTGGGCAGTCTTTATAGATAACTATGACATCTGGTTCTTTCAAGAAACTTGGTCTTTGACTCCCATTTTCTTCCCTGGTTATCTTAATTTTTCCAAACCAGCGTTGGGGGGCCAGAAAGGTAGGCCGTCTGGCGGACTCACATGCTGGGTTAGGCAGTTAGATGGATGTGTGGTGCAGGAAGTTTACATTGACAGTCCCGATATAATGGTATTGCGGTTACGGATGGCTGATGCGTTAGACGTTCTGGTAATCAACGTCTATGCCAGAGGGTCGCCTGGGGGTAGAGCTTCAACTGTAGTTGCCCACCTTGACAAGTTTTTAGGTAGTCTGGGGGGTGGCTGCAACTTGATAATAGCGGGCGATTTTAATTGCACTTTTGAGCCCCTCGACCATGAAGATGGTAACCTTAGTCTGGAAGAGGATGCACAATGGAACATCCCGCAATTAAATTTAAGCCCAATTAAAAAGTGGACTGAGGCTGCACTACAGCTCAAAGGTTTGTGTTTGGAAAGGAGACTCAGAGCAGTCAATGGGAGGACGCATTCAGATAGTGAGGGTACTCACACTTTCGACAATGGATCAAGAAGTAGTCGTATTGACTACATATTTCTCAATGTAGAAATCTGGTCTTCTATGTTAGATATGGTGGTCCAGGAGCGGAATGAAAGTGACCACAACCCGCTGATCCTAACCTTAAAGGTTCCTAGCCTTTCTAGTAATGACTCTAGGGCCGCTGAGGACAAGTTAACTGAGGCCATACTTACTAATGATATGAGGAGAGTCAGATGGGCAAGGTTGGTGGATAACAAGGGTGATGTGGCTGAGATGAAATCCATGGTCGCTCGCTCACTCTCTATCTTACATGATTGCGCCTCCCAAGAGGCGGTAAACCGCATTACCCCCAAGGTCCATAATGAGCTCTTCGGGAAGCTAAAAACATTTTTTATTAAACCCAATAAACAAACGAGGGCTCCATCCATTAAGGCAGCCTCCTGGTATAATAAAGCTTGTAGAGAGGCTTATGGGTCACTGGCTAGGGCTATTAGATCACATGCTGCGGGGGATATAAAAAAAGCCAGAACTAGGTACAAGGCATCCAAATTGCAAGCGAAGAAGGACTGGGATGAGTCCCAATGGCAGGACCTGCTTGTAGCAAGCAAAGAGCAAAACTTGACGCATTTCTGGCAACTCGTTAAATGGGGCAGTGGAGTTATAGCCCAAGTTCCCATGAACCATGTTGCCCCAGAGGTGTGGGTGTCCCATTTTGAGGCACAGTTTTCAGCCACTAGTTGTAGTGATCCTATCAACCTCCTACCCGTTTTTGATACCAGTGCCTCCTTTTCCTGCCTCGAGGTGGAAAATGTGCTAAAATCGATACAACGAGGCCGGGCTCTAGGTCCAGACTGTATTCCGGCTGACCTGTTTGTATCGGACAAAGAGAATTGGGTCCCCTACATAAAATACCTTGCAAATGCAGTAGCTAGTGGCGCAGCTATTCCGGATACTTGGTTCGGTGCTGAAATTTTACCTATATACAAGAAGGGTGATCGTTCCCATCCAGGCAACTATAGGCCAATAAGCCTTATTGATTCTATCCCAAAAATAGTCGCAAGGCTCGTCTTAGTCAGAATTCAGGCCTGGATAGACGAGATGGACATTTTGACCCCCCTACAGGCAGGGTTTCGTCCCCATATAAGTACCATCGATCAGGTGTTCAGGTTTGTTCTTGTTTATTGGACGGTAGTTGCTATTGGAGGTGGTACGATTTACGCGGCCTTTGTAGATCTTAAGACCGCGTTCGATCTAGTTCCTCGTGCCAAAATGTGGAGTGTACTTCAGGCTCTGGGGATGCCCTACGAATTACTAAGTATCCTGGTTAAACTGCATGAAACAAATTATGCACAGGTTCGATGGGGGAAGCAGGGGAATGTTACCGAAAGGTTTGCGGTAACTAAGGGGGTCCGACAAGGGTGTGTACTGGCCCCAACCCTGTTTTCACTCTTCATTAATAGGGTGGTTCAATACTTCACATCCCATCCCACTGATGCTCCAATGCTGGCAGGAATGAAGATACCGCTGCTCATGTTCGCGGACGATACCCTGCTACTTTCCAGAACTCAGAAAGGGTTGCAAGAAGCGCTGGAGCGTTTCGGGGTTTTTTGTCGCGAGCATGAGCTAGTGGTAAACGTGGACAAAACGAAGTTCATGGTGTTCCATAGGTCAAAGGCCGTGAGGGGGAGGGTGTATATGAATAATGTCCCCTTGGAGCAGACTGACACCTTCACCTATTTAGGGCTAACTTTGGGTAAGAAACTCAGCTGGAAATCCCAGATTGACCTGCTGACACTTAAGCATTCCCAACTCGCAGGTGCATTGCTAAAAGAGCATAGGCTTTCTAAGACCAAGCCCTTAGCCCCTGCGCTAAAGATATACAACCTTAAAATAGGTTCATCATTGTTGTATGGTGCGGAATTATGGGGTTTTAATGATTTAACAACTTTGGCTGCCGCCCAAAACAAATTTGTGAGAGCTTTGATTGGCCTTCCGCAGTCTACTCCACTGCGGCCTCTATATTTGGATTTGGGCTGTAACAAAATAGTGGACCAGGCACGGTTTAGACCGGTAGCATTCTGGAGAAGGCTCTGGACCACTCCGGAGCTTACTCCGTACGCTCAAGCTTTTTCTGAAGTTAGGTCGCTGGGTTGTACAAATAAAATCCCTTGGATAAGGAATCTAAAAATTACATTGTTTAGCATGGGGTTGAGCAAACTGTGGGAGGATCCAGCAGCTGCTATCTTTCCTGCGAAAAAGGATTTGAAAGCCGCTTACTGGAGCATGGTTAGAATGCAGCAACTGACACATCACCAATGTAGCTCCTTGACTCGGGTTTTTAATGAACATAAATATGAGCCAAAATTAGAAACATACTGGGACATTATTACTAGTCCTATCGATAGGAAGCTGTATCACCAGTTTAGGGTGGGTTCTCTTCCCATCAAAGTGTTCACCAGTAGTTGGCACCCCCCTTCGGACGACAAATGTCCCTTTTGTCCAGCCGAGATTGAGTCACTAGCTCACATTTTCTTTGTATGCCCCGCCTATAGGTCACCCAGGCACAAATGGTTGAAACCAATTTGCAAGAATATGGGCATCAGAGTAGCTATGGAGGCTCTAAGGATTCTGAAAACCAACACAGAGGATCCCATTATTATAGCAGTGGCCAAATTCCTGAGCTGGCTGTGGGTCATTCGAGCAAACAAGATGAGGGTTTGTTAATATTGCCATTTATATTAAATAATGACCTAGATTTTTTTTAGCCGTAGTTATTATTAATAATCTGTCACAGTTTTAGTATTTTTATGTATCATGTTTATATTTGCTTACTGTCTTTTATGTCACCTGCTCCCTTGTGATTTTTAGCTATTTATATGATATAAAATCAGTTTTTTAGACAATTTGATATAATGTTATACCATATGTACTTTTTTCCTTTTTCTATTTTCTTCTCCGGTTTTTTAACTGTTCTATTGCTCTTGGGAACACCAGTTAATGTGGTATTGTGTCAGTTTGTATGATTTGCTGATGCACGTTGTCTTTTATGATTTTTTTGATAATCGAAATAAAGACATAATTAAACTGGTAAAACTGGTAAACTACAGCCCAAAACATTTTCTTCCTGAGCAACCATTCAAAACTGATCTGCCCCGGTCGCAGGGCAACAAGAAACTGTTCATCTTCTACACGGGGACGACCAAAAAGATACATGTCCACTACAGAACTACAAATGAAAACACCAGAGAAAGAGACGTCATATAATGGAACCAACGGTGGAAAGGACACGAAAAAAAGAAGAAAAAAAAAAAACCAATGAGAAGATCAGGGTTCTTAACAAGCCTCCCTGGCAGGCTTCTATTGTTCAATCCTCGATGGTGCTATTGGGCACTGTACGGTGGAGCCACACTGTTGCAGCTCATCAGCAAAATGTTCACTGTCCTCAGGATAGGGCACTCTCCCTCCTTGGAAAATACCCTCAACTTATCCTGTCCTGCGTCTCAGGCAGTGCACCAATCTTCTAATCCCTAGTCTAATAGGAAAAAGCAGAAACAAGGGGGCATTTTACTAATCTTATCCACGAAGTCCATGCCTGCTAGACTCACTTCTCTTTTGGTGCACTATCCTTCCGTCGAGGACGCAAATTGTACCTTTCTACTCCAGGCACTGTCTCATCACGGAGAAGGATCTGAAATTCAGGGGGTGTCGGAGAGTGAGGGTCGGGCTCCTGTGGGTCAGATGAAGAAGAAGCCTGGGCAGCCCTAATTTCTGGGGGAACTGCCTCGTTCAGAACCGCCTCACTCTCTTCCTCCGTCTGCGCCCAAGTCAGCTGGGCGTCGGAGAAAGGAACAAAACGTGGAACCTTCTCCGTCTCGTGGTCCCCAATCGATCATAGGGGAGGGGGAGCGGCACCCGTCGGCAGTGTGAGGTGTGGATACAATGCTTCCGGCCGTCCACTCTTACCGCCGTCCTTGGCGTGATGAGGACCAGATATGGCCCCTTCCACCTAGCTTCCAAGCTGTCTCGTCTCTGGAAGTTTTTCACAAGTACATAATCGCCGGGCTGTATGGTATGCCTGGGCCCCTCTGGTGTTGGAGGCAAAGCTTCATGTATCAGTTGGTGAATAGAATGCAAACTTTTAGTGAGATCATATAAATAATCGACTAACAGAGGATAATCAATCTCAGAAAATCTTTTCGGTCTAGGGACGCCCCACACATTTGCGGGACGGCCAAAGACCACTTCGTATGGCGATAATCCAGTTCTAGAATGGGGTGTCATTCTGGTGGACAATAGAGCAAGGGGCAATGCATCTGGCCAGTGTAACCCAGTACTTTCCTTAATCTTAGCCAATTTTAGCTTGAGAGTACCATTGTACTTCTCAACTAAACCTGCTGACTGGGGATGATTTGCTGCATGGAATTTTTGCTTGATGTGCAGACCATCGCACACCAATTGGATCAGTTTGGCTTTGAAGTGACTTCCATTGTCACTCCAAATCAAACGAGGCAAACCGTAGCGCGGGAAAAACTCCTTTATAAGAGCCTTCGCCGTCGCCATGGCTGTATTTTCTTTCGTTGGGTAAGCCTCAATCCATTTGCTAAATGCACAAACCATCACTAACACGTATTTCAAATTATTAACTCGCTGCATCTCTATGTAATCCATCTGGAGTACCTCAAAAGGGAGAGAAGGTGGTGCAAAATTACCAGAAGGTGTAGGGGTACCTTTTTCAGGATTGTGCTTCATACAAATCATGCAATGTTTCACTAGGTGTACAGCAACCTTTGAGATATTATCATTTTTCCACACAGGATCCAATAGCCTACAGATTCCTTTAGCGCTAATATGAGCTGGACCATGTGCCATGGTAACTACAGGAAATACATATGAATCAGGCAACATCCATCTCTGCTTCTCGGACTTATCAGTCCAACACCCTTCATCGTCTAACCGCCCTGTACTTTCCTACCACACCGCCAACTCCTCAATTGTTGCCTCACTCTGTATTTCCCGAACACTCTCTAACGAATTTTCAAACATGGTAACATCTGGTACCCATCTAGCAGGTCCTGCCACAAACATCCTTGTCGTCTTTGACCTGGCTGTCTCTTTTGCTGTCTGGTCTGCAAAAGCATTTCCCCTCCCCACATCATCAGTAATTGCTTTATGAGCACTACACTTCACTATTGCCAATCGTTTGGGAAGGGTCAAGGCTATCAAAAGTCTTTCTATCTGTGGACCATTTTGGATTTTGGTTCCAGGTGAAGTCAACAATCCTCTCTCTGCCCAGAGGCGCCCAAAATTATGAGCCAGCCCGAAGGCATACTGACTGTCAGTATAAATATTGACGGTCAGTCCTTCACTCAATTCACATGCTCGCAAAAGGGCTATCAACTCCACAGCTTGCGCGGATTGGTAAGGAATACGTAAGGTCTCAACCACAGTGCGCAGCGTAGTAATAGCATACGCCGCTGCAGTGGTGCCATCTGACAATTTGAAACAAGAGCCATCGACATATAGTTCCCCTTGCGGGTCAGATAAGGGAACGTCAGTCAAGTCTACCCGTCCCTTCGTCTCCTCTTCTGTACGGAACAAACAATCATGGACATCTCTGTCCTCATCCCCCGAAGGAAGGGGTAGTAACGTGGCTGGATTCAGGATGGCACATCGTTTCATAGTAATATGAGATGCAAATAAGGTTAACTCATAACCAGTCAAACGAGCAATGGTGAGGTGCTGCATCTTTGTCTTATTTAAAAGTACATCCACAGCATGAGGTACCACTACTGTGAGGTCATGATTGAGGATGATCCCTGCCGACTGTCGTATAGAGACCGCCGCAGCTGCGGCGGCTCTTAAACAACTCGGGAGGGCTCTGGCGACAGGGTCAAGCGTAGCAGAAAAATAAGAACACAGCCTCTGCTTACCTCCAAAGGCTTGTGTTAATACCGAAAGCGCACACCCAGCCGTTTTGTGTACATACAGCACGAAAGGCTTCTTATAGTCAGGCGTACCAAGCACAGATGCAGAGCAAAGCTCAACTTTTAATTGCTCAAAAGGATGCTGACATTCATGCATCCAGGACAAAGGTTCATGCACATCTTTAGTTGTTAGGCGAAGCAGGGGCTGTATTAATAGAGAATAGGCGGGTATCCAGTGTCAACAATACGAGGTGATGCCTATGAAAGCACGCACATCCCTCTGTGTCACAGGGACGGGCATCTTAATAATGGCATCAACTCGTTCAGGTGTCAGCCTCCAACCCTCCTTCGACAGCAGGTGACCTAAATAGGTGACCTGCTGTAGAAAGTATTGAAATTTAAAAAGGGACACTTTATGTCCTTTGTTCGCCAAATGCTTTAACAATCGTACCGTGGCATCCCGACAACCCTCTTCGGTATCGGAGGCTATCAAAATGTCATCCACATATTGCAATAATACATTACCTGCGGGAAGAGAGAGAGAGAGAGAGAGTCCAATTGACTTTTCAAAGCTTGATTATAAATACTGGGACTTTCTGTATACCCCTGAGGAGCTCAACAGAATTGGAAACTTCTACCAGCCAAAGCGAATCCAAACAGGTACCTACTGTCCGGATATACTAAAGAAAGCATTTTTCAAATCAATCACAGAAAAGAATTTAGCAGTAGAAGGAATCATCGCCAAGAGGGCAGTAATATCTGGTACCACCGGGAACTGAGGAACCACTATCTTATTTATTTCTCGGAGATCAATCACAAAACGATAAACATCAGGATGTGCATCAGGAGAATCCAAAGGTGCCTTCTTAAGAATAGGGAGAATGGGGCTATTGCACACATTCGCTACTGTTTCCTCAACCACTCCCGATTTTATCAGGTCCTGTATAATCTGCATCAAAGCCTGCTCCCCTGCCTGTGATATTTTATACTGAGGAATACGAGGGAGCACAGCGTTATCTTTGATCTTTATGGAAATAGGTGGTATTTGCAACAACCCTACATCCGTATGCCCTGCTGCCCACAATGAGGATGGCACATCTTTAAATTTAACAGGAAGCGGCGCATCCTTTGCCAAGCACTGTTTTGCACTAACCACATTAGGTCCAATAGTCATGTAAACACCAGCTGGGGAACAAGAAATGGTAGCATGTAACTTTTTCAACAAATCCAATCCTAATAAATTTTTCCCACAATTAGCTGTTAACAAAAATGGAGAGTCCACAGTAAAAGGACCAACAGTCAAAGCAAGAGGCTTGGAAATGGGGCTCACAACCGGTACGCCTGAAAAACCTACTGAAACATTATTACGGCCAGACAGGGCTGCCCCGGGGACCAGCGAACGAGAAACAGAGCTATTCATTGCACCTATATCCACCAAACATTTCTGTGCCGAACCATGCAAATCTGCAGTGACATCAGGACCACGCTGATCTATAGGAATTTGAACTGGTCCCTTTCCCTGTCCCTGGCTGCTCTAGCAGGACATCCCTGCAGCTTCATCCATATCATAATCATCATGATAGTACAGCCTTCCCCGGGGGTCATCAAAATAGTTCTGATCAGAACGACCCCCTGAGGATGCACCTGCTTGAACCGCATCCCAATCAACCTCATAACGGCCCCGTCCTCTCGAACCTCGCCCGCTAGGAACTGCAAGTTTTTGTAATAAATCTGGGCACTCACTTCGCCAATGTCCCTCCTTTTTACAATACGCACACTAATTCGGCCCTGGGGTGCTCCACCTCTACTGGCACCCCTTGATCTATGAGCCGGACCAGCACCCCGTCCGGACCCTCTTGCAACTTGCTGCAGCAACACCCTCGTTTTCAAATCCTTACTTTTCTTTTCCACCTTGTCCTTTTCCTCATTTTCTCGATGCTCATAGTACTGAGCCATACTCAATATCACCGAAGGGGAAGAGGTAGTCCAAGTGCTCTACGAAGCTTGCAACCGAGCTGCAATCTCAGGAAGCAAATTTGTGACAAACCTGTTAACAAACAAACAAACACCACCTTTAACCGACAAATCCTGTCCACTGAAATCCAAGAACACCCCTTCAAACCTAGTAAAAAAATCAGACACACTCTCTTCTTTCTTCTGACGACATGCCGTCAGCTTGTCCCAATCTACTCATCTGGGTGGGATAAGAGAATGCATATAAGTGATGATACGACTTGGCAAAGACAGGATTTCAACTCTAGGTTTCTCACCGGGCTTTCGCTCCTTATCCCATGCCTTAATCTCATCCCAAGAGCCACCTAATTCCACCCTGTGATCCTGCGTATGCACCTGCCTCCATATGTCCACCGGCACCAACAGCCCGAAAAGCATCTCTATATCTGCTAGGGTCATAACTGACGAGGAGGCAGCCTCTGTTAACTCTTTATAATACGCTGTAGGATTTTTCCTTGGATCCGGTAACTGACTTTTAAGAGCTAGCACCTCACTTCTCTTCCACGGGGTATAAACCCACTGCTCCTGAAAATGAGCCGCCACCCGCTGTTGGACCACCTCATTTCTCTGGTTCCGCTGCTCTGGGATCTCGGAATGAAAAATAGGGTGTACCTCCCTCATTGGAAACTGGGACACAGTAGTCGGGGTACGATGATATAATCTTTCTTGATAACTAAGTAATGTCCCAACATTGCCAAGAACTTCTGCAGGGGCCATACTAGCTGAATATACACGATCTTGAATGTCATAAATAATTTGAGGGGCTGTGCCTCCAATACACTGTTCCCACAAACCAACCAATTTAGCCGACATATGCTGGAGGGCATGCTGTTGTACAAAAGGGTCAAAATCTTTCATCACACTCCATATATCCTCCACAGTATAAATCGGATTCCGGGCCCACTGTGCTGCCTGATTTGCAACCATCCTTTTCTCCTCCTCACCTACATTAGATCGAGTCAATACCCGCTCCATTCGCTCGCGTGCTGCCACCCGATTCCCTCCGTCCGACCCTCGCACTGGTGTCTCAACACTACACAACACTGCAGATGAAAGGCTTGGGGAAGACACAAGAGGTGCAGATGTAGGGGACAGAGTCAGCAATGACTGTGTAGTTGAAGTAAGAGAAGGAGGAGAAACAGAAGCAGAAATAACAGATACTGCGGGGGTGCCTGCAGTCACCACACTTGCAGCTTGTGAAACCGGAGGGGAGAGAGACAGGGCTGGAGCCGAAGCTGCCAAGTCCACAGGGAGACCAGAAGAAAGCGGAGAAACAACGGAAGATTGAGACGATGGAACAACAGGATATATTCTCAGCGGGGCATAGGGAGGTGGGGGACGACTTTCCAACAGATCCTCCACAAAAGGATCCTCATCCTCTCGAACCACATAGGACTTATTACATTGCAATCAAAACTTCCTATCAGCACACTCAATACCTTTCTCTGTTTGTTCTTTATCATAAGCTACAGCTTTCTGCACCAACGTCTGCATTGCCTTCTTCCTAGACTCCTTCTCGGCCCCTATACGCCTCTGCTTAGCTTCCTTCTGCCATCCTTGCAAAGTATCAAACATCAGCTGTCTACTTCTTCTAGCAAATAATTTGTCCTGTAAATAATTCAATTTTTGTTCGTCAAAGGTACCATTCAATGGCCACTGAAGCTCAGCATTGTCCCTCGTATACTTGTACCATAATGTACGAAACATAATAGGGCCAATACCGTGCTTGTGTAACCACAGTACCCAGAATATACCTGGGATAAGGGAACAAGAGGCACGGGGTACTGGGAGTCAGCAGCCTCCAACATAAATGTATAACCACAACAGAGCTACTCCCAGTATGCTAGTCTGTGTGCAATGTGTCTAAATAAGTGAGTGAAGGTGTCTCACAAAAAGTGAAGGACTGGTCTCACACACCACCTGGTGTCATGCTTCATCATAGACCAGTCCTCGCCCTCTAAAAACTTGGTTTGATAGAGGGCGGGCATACACCTGACGACAGGGATGCACTTCTAAACTAAGTGGGGGCCCTTATAAAGAAAAGTGAATTTAAAACCCATTCCAGATGTCAAATTAATTTATTATCTACCGGCATCTGTATGGTATTAAAAATGTAAAGTGATCGGTAAACTGGGGATTTTATTGTCCCTTTACCGACATCAATATGGTCACCATGTTTCTGCCAAGAGGCCCAAGAGGGTCCGCGGCATTCATCAGGACCTAAATAGTGATCTGGAGGGCTCCGCTCTTACCACAATTATGGTGAGAGGACATCCACTGTGTGGGGTGACGTGATCATAACCCACTGAGAAATGGCCTTTATACTTAGCACCTGAAAAAAAGGAAAACCAATGTGTAGAAAGACACAAAGCACAAGACATGATTTCCACTCAGCCTCATACACAGACACTAATAGTGAGTGGCTATTCGTGAAAAACTGAGTGTCAGTCATCTGTGACTTATACCAAACATGGAGGCAAATACCTCCACATTGCTTACCCTAAACTTGGGAATCAGTGCCCCATAGGAGGGTGAGGGCGGAAGACCGCATTTGGTCCAGCGCTACAGTAATTTAAAGAAAAGAAAGGAAAACGACAGAAATAACTCATTAGTGCGTGGCAGTTATAAAAATGGTGCTTGATGAAGTTCCATGATTATCAGGTTAAAATACTGGAAGGAAGACAACATAAAACTCATGTTCATTCACACATTCAATCACACTCTTACTGATCCACGATGCAGTCTCCGCTGTTACACCTATGTCTGTGCTCCTCCTCTCCTCGATGTGGAGGAGCTGAAGTGACCGTGGGCTATATATACGCGTGTGTTCACTTCTCAGCGCGCCTAAATTAGTACACACTGATTACTAATTGGCTATACGTGTGTTTACTTCTTAGCGCGCCTCAATTAGTATACACTAATTACTAATTGGCTATCGAATCGGCAGATCCGGTGTCTCGAAATGCGCGCTGTAAATGACCATGATCGCCGCCTGACCTGCCTCAAACAGGGACATCCGCTTAAAATGCCTGCATCGGTAAATCACCCCGCCTACTAAGCGTGCGTGTCCAGGGAGTCTCTAATTTCTGGAGCATGCGCAGAGGAGCAAGTGAAAGACGCCTATGTGCAGCAGCAAAGAAGGTACGCATGCGTATAATGTGAAACGCTTGCGTAGTCATATACAGAGTGCAAAGTTATCAACACAGGATGTTAGAAGGTATGAATTTACGGCGCATATATATAGTGCGGCCACTCGTTACCTGTGACTGATATTTACAACTAGTGCAGTTCAATCGAACAGGGCATAAATCTATGGTAATTCAAGCTGTATCTGTCGCATAAAATCTCAGAAGTTGGTCTTTGGTATTGACCAATAGTGATACTCTAACCACAAATGACACATGCACATCAGGTAAAGGAGCCATGAGCAGCTAGTACGACTCAGGTTTTTAAACTAAAGGAACCCGATTCAACAAGAATGTGACTGCAGGGTAGAGGGTGTTTTAAGGGGATGTAATCACTATGTATATCTTTCACCAATCGAGGAGGTAAAAGGTACCCGATTCATAAAGAATGTTACTACATGGTGGAAGATGTTTTAAAGGTGTGTAGTCACTATGTATATCTTTCACCAGTAAAGGTTGATTATGGACTAGAGGACCCGGTTCATAAAAGATATTACTGCATGGTAGAGGATGTTAAAAGAGATGTAATCACTGTATATATCTTTCATCAGTAAAAAGGGGGGAGGGGGAAAGGGGGAAGGAGGGGGGGAAAAGGGGGGGGAAAGAGAGAGAGAGAGAGAGAGGGGCCTGAATGTCGACAAGAGACACAATTCATGTATATTATTTGGCTAAATGTAGCCAAGGAATCTCATCATTTAGACCCTCTTTCCATGTTCGAAGACGGTACACCCATCTCTGCTCCCTAATATGTAGAGATCTGGTCAGGTCCACCATTCGTTTCTTCATTACTTCCAGGATCACCCATTTAAGATCTGTGTCTTTATGGTTATGTTCAATGAAGTGTCTTGTAAGTTTCGTGTTGGTCTTTTTGCACCGTATTGTACTGCGGTGCTCGTTGATACTGAATCTTGATTTTACGTGTGGTCATGCCCACATATTTCAAGTTACAGGGGCATGTCAGAAGGTATACCACATTCTCGGTATTACAGTTCGAAAAATTATTCAGCACCCAAGGACGTGTTGTACCAATGTCGACCTCCTTAGTTGTCAACGTGAATGGGCATGCAACGCAGTTGCCACAGGCGTAGTGACCTATTGGACGTTGTATATTCCAGAGAGTCATTTGATTATCTGTCGCTGGTGGTGGGTCTTTAGTATGTACTAGCTCGTCCCGTAAATTCCTGTTTCTTTTAAAAGCAAACAGTGGGGTTCCCAGCATTCTCCTGCACCATGTAAGATATGCCAATTTCTCTTTATGATTTTTGAACAGTATTGGAGGCTGGTGTGTATGTCGTTACGCACACAATCCGGTTGTTTTCTCTTTCATGTTGTCTTCAAGCAAGGCATCACGGTTGTTGTTATTTGCTCTCTTTTTCGCTTTCCTGATCATTTTCCTAGGATAGTGCCGTTCAAGTAATTTCACCTCCAATTTCTCAGCTTGCTCATGAAAATTAGTGGTTTCAGAGCAATTACGAGCACCCGGAGAAATTGGCCTACAGGCAAGTTGTTCCTTAGTGCTTTAGGATGAAAACTGTCATATAACAGTAAGCTGTTTTTATCCGTCGGTTTATTGTGTACCCTAGTACTAATGCCATTTGTATTCATTGTAATGTCTAGATCTAAAAAATAGCATGATCTTTGCTAATAGAGTGCGTGAATTTCAGATGTTGGTCTTTAGTATTGACCCATTCAACAAAGTTTCTAGCTGTTTCCTCATCACCTCGCCAATCTATCTATCATGCAAGTAACCCGTTTTCAGAAAATCTTAAAATATGGAAACGATACATTGATGATGTTTTTATAGTTTGGCGAGGTGATGAGGAAACAGCTAGAAACTTTGTTGAATGGGTCAATACTAAAGACCAACATCTGAAATTCACGCACTCTATTAGCAAAGATCATGCTATTTTTTTAGATCTAGACATTACAATGAATACAAATGGCATTAGTACTAGGGTACACAATAAACCGACGGATAAAAACAGCTTACTGTTATATGACAGTTTTCATCCTAAAGCACTAAGGAACAACTTGCCTGTAGGCCAATTTCTCCGGGTGCGTCGTAATTGCTCTGAAACCACTAATTTTCATGAGCAAGCTGAGAAATTGGAGGTGAAATTACTTGAACGGCACTATCCTAGGAAAATGATCAGGAAAGCGAAAAGAGAGCAAATAACAACAACCGTGATGCCTTGCTTGAAGACAACATGAAAGAGAAAAACAACCGGATTGTGTGCGTAACGACATACACACCAGCCTCCAATACTGTTCAAAAATCATAAAGAGAAATTGGCATATCTTACATGGTGCAGGAGAATGCTGGGAACCCCACTGTTTGCTTTTAAAAGAAACAGGAATTTACGGGACGAGCTAGTACATACTAAAGACCCACCACCAGCGACAGATAATCAAATGACTCTCTGGAATATACAACGTCCAATAGGTCACTACGCCTGTAGCAACTGCGTTGCATGCCCATTCACGTTGACAACTAAGGAGGTCGACATTGGTACAACACGTCCTTGGGTGCTGAATAATTTTTCGAACTGTAATACCGAGAATGTGGTATACCTTCTGACATGCCCCTGTAACTTGAAATATGTGGGCATGACCACACGTAAAATCAAGATTCGTATCAACGAGCACCGCAGTACAATACGGTGCAAAAGACCAACACGAAACTTACAAGACACTTCATTGAACATAACCATAAAGACACAGATCTTAAATGGGTGATCCTGGAAGTAATGAAGAAACGAATGGTGGACCTGACCAGATCTCTACATATTAGGGAGCAGAGATGGGTGTACCGTCTTCGAACATGGAAAGAGGGTCTAAATGATGAGATTCCTTGGCTACATTTAGCCAAATAATATACATGAATTGTGTCTCTTGTCGACATTCAGGCCCCCTCTCTCTCTCTCTCTCTCTCCCCCCTTTCCCCCTCCTTCCCCCTTTCCCCCTCCCCCCTTTTTACTGATGAAAGATATATACAGTGATTACATCTCTTTTAACATCCTCTACCATGCAGTAATATCTTTTATGAACCGGGTCCTCTAGTCCATAATCAACCTTTACTGGTGAAAGATATACATAGTGACTACACCCCTTTAAAACATCTTCCACCATGTAGTAACATTCTTTATGAATCGGGTACCTTTTACCTCCTCGATTGGTGAAAGATATACATAGTGATTACATCCCCTTAAAACACCCTCTACCCTGCAGTCACATTCTTGTTGAATCGGGTTCCTTTAGTTTAAAAACCTGAGTCGTACTAGCTGCTCATGGCTCCTTTACCTGATGTGCATGTGTCATTTGTGGTTAGAGTATCACTATTGGTCAATACCAAAGACCAACTTCTGAGATTTTATGCGACAGATACAGCTTGAATTACCATAGATTTATGCCCTGTTCGATTGAACTGCACTAGTTGTAAATATCAGTCACAGGTAACGAGTGGCCGCACTATATATATGCGCCGTAAATTCATACCTTCTAACATCCTGTGTTGATAACTTTGCACTCTGTATATGACTACGCAAGCGTTTCACATTATACGCATGCGTACCTTCTCTGCTGCTGCACATAGGCGTCTTTCGCTTGCTCCTCTGCGCATGCTCCAGAAATTAGAGACTCCCTGGACACGCACGCTTAGTAGGCGGGGTGATTTACCGATGCAGGCATTTTAAGCGGATGTCCCTGTTTGAGGCAGGTCAGGCGGCGATCATGGTCATTTACAGCGCGCATTTCGAGACACCGGATCTGCCGATTCGATAGCCAATTAGTAATTAGTGTATACTAATTGAGGCGCGCTAAGAAGTAAACACACGTATAGCCAATTAGTAATCAGTGTGTACTAATTTAGGCGCGCTGAGAAGTGAACACACGCGTATATATAGCCCACGGTCACTTCAGCTCCTCCACATCGAGGAGAGGAGGAGCACAGACATAGGTGTAACAGCGGAGACTGCATCGTGGATCAGTAAGAGTGTGATTGAATGTGTGAATGAACATGAGTTTTATGTTGTCTTCCTTCCAGTATTTTAACCTGATAATCATGGAACTTCATCAAGCACCATTTTTATAACTGCCACGCACTAATGAGTTATTTCTGTCGTTTTCCTTTCTTTTCTTTAAATTACTGTAGCGCTGGACCAAATGCGGTCTTCCGCCCTCACCCTCCTATGGGGCACTGATTCCCAAGTTTAGGGTAAGCAATGTGGAGGTATTTGCCTCCATGTTTGGTATAAGTCACAGATGACTGACACTCAGTTTTTCACGAATAGCCACTCACTATTAGTGTCTGTGTATGAGGCTGAGTGGAAATCATGTCTTGTGCTTTGTGTCTTTCTACACATTGGTTTTCCTTTTTTTTCAGGTGCTAAGTATAAAGGCCATTTCTCAGTGGGTTATGATCACGTCACCCCACACAGTGGATGTCCTCTCACCATAATTGTGGTAAGAGCGGAGCCCTCCAGATCACTATTTAGGTCCTGATGAATGCCGCGGACCCTCTTGGGCCTCTTGGCAGAAACATGTTGACCATATTGATGTCGGTAAAGGGACAATAAAATCCCCAGTTTACCGATCACTTTACATTTTTAATACCATACAGATGCCGGTAGATAATAAATTAATTTGACATCTGGAATGGGTTTTAAATTCACTTTTCTTTATAAGGGCCCCCACTTAGTTTAGAAGTGCATCCCTGTCGTCAGGTGTATGCCCGCCCTCTATCAAACCAAGTTTTTAGAGGGCGAGGACTGGTCTATGATGAAGCATGACACCAGGTGGTGTGTGAGACCAGTCCTTCACTTTTTGTGAGACACCTTCACTCACTTATTTAGACACATTGCACACAGACTAGCATACTGGGAGTAGCTCTGTTGTGGTTATCCAATACCGTGCTTCACATACATCTCAAAATTCGGAGTGCCTTTTGAAGGCGCAGACTGCGTTTCCTCCAACCGATGCTCGACAGAACAGCAGCGGCACCCCAAACACCAAACTTTACTCCAACAAGGCATCCTAGCATCAGACACATTCACTATTCACTCAAACAACACACACACATATACAATAAAAACACAGACAAACAAAAGAGCTCTCAAAAACAGTCTTCAGACTGCACCAAGACAGGGTAGGCTCTAGCCCCAGGCCTTTTTCAAGAATAGGCCAAATTCAACAAATAGCCTGGCAGAACATTCAAAAACGCTCCGTATCACAAGGGTCCACAGACCCACCAAGTAAATCAAGATGGCGCCGCTCTTACCAAGACAAATCAAGATAAACTCACCTGGTGCACACAGGTCAAACAAGATTATTCTCCACTGCCGACTCTTCAGACCAAACGGTCAGATCCAAGGGTTTCGCCTTTTCAGGACCTCAGCCGAGATGACCACTAGACGAGGAGCCACCCGATCAGACAGGCGGGGCAGCCGCGAGAACCAAACTCTATCATATGGGGATCCCCGATCCGCTTATCCGACCGGACGCAACCCCGACCCCACAACCCGACTACGGGCGGGATGGGCCACCTGGTGGAGTCCCTGTTCGGGCGCCAACTGAAGGAAGTGGCCCAACTAGGGTCACCCGGGTCACTCTCGACCTCCTCTAGCCTTCCATGCAATGAAGAGTCGATGACGCAGTAGAGAATACAAGCAAACTAGTTTATTCACAAAGTACACTGCAGTGGAGTCCAATCTGACCAGCCTCCTATGATGGCTGACGAGGGACTGACTCTAACAAGCATAAAGTTACATTATGTATGTTGCGGAGCCCACAAAGACCCGCCTACTATGGAAAAACACTGGTAGCTGTCGGAATACGATGGGGGTACAGAACATAAGTTTCGATTCCGCAGCCTGGCACAAGCTATCTACTGCCCAAGGTCGTCTGGCTTATCCTCCCCACTAGACAGGTGGGAGAAGGTCTCGATGTAACAGAAAAGGCATGCGTTAATGAGCAAGATTCGACATTGAAGAAACAAAACTTACCAAGGACCATTTCTCGTAAATGAACAAGTAACAGTTTCGATTATAATAGAAAATGGTGTCTTGGAGATTCAAAATGGCGGCACAGATGTCAACCTGACAAACATAACATCGGCATTTACTAGTTGCGTATACATACAATATGCATTGTTAATGTATTAGCTATATAAATGCTAACTTAATATTGGGTAAAGTACGAGTAATATGACAATTTTACGTTTCAATTCTAACAACACCTCGTCACAGAGTGGGGTGGGGTCAGCAGTCTCACTGACCCCATCCCACGCTGTGATGAGATTGGACTGCTGCCTTCCCTCATTGACCGACCGTAGGTCAGCGAATGAGGGCAGGCAGCAGTCCCAACCCTCCTTGGACCTCCGATGCTCGGGGCTGCTGCCTTCCCTCATTGGCCGACCTTAGGCCAGCCACTGAGGGAAGGCAGCAGTCCCAATCCTCCTGAGACTTCCAAAGGCTTCATTCTCGGAGAGCTGCTGTTGAGGTAAGTTTTATGTGTTTTTTTTTGTTTTATGCGTGTGTGCATGTATGTATGAATGTATGTGTATTTGTTAGTGAGTGTTGTGAATGGGTGTGTGTGCGTGTGAGAATGAATGGGTGTGAGTGAGGTGTATGTTTGCTCTCTCCCTGGTAAAGTTACAAAAACTGTGGTGACAGACTAACAGCATGGCACCAGTTTAGTCTCCATGATTTTCATTAGGTCAGGAGCCACACCATCAGCTGAGAAACAATAACCAAAGAAGCTAATCTTGGGCCGCAGGAATTCACATGTTACTTGATGTAGCATAAGAACACTCTCCTGATGTTTCTGTAACCGTTTCCTGAGTCACACATTGTGTTCTTGCAGGGAAGACACATATACCATAATGTCACCACTTACATTAATGACTCCCGGAAGTCGTAACAGCACCTCTTGATTGGTGCTTTGAAATGCACCCACTGCACTTGATATCACAAAGTACAAGCGTTTGTATCATCAGAGGCCCATGTGTGTTGAGAATCTAGTTACATAGCGTGACAGCAGATCTGGCAAGATTTGACGTAGGCAAACTGAAGGTCCATCTTGGAGAACCACCTCACTCCACTTAGTTTACTCACAATATTGTCTGCTGCATAAGTGAGATATCTTTCCTGCATTATTGCCAGTTTTGGTAGACAAGTTTCAACACACAACCGGACCTCCACCAGTTGCTTCAGCTTGTGGGTCACGACGATTGGTGACCCCAGCACTCTAAACCTTGTCAATGATGTGGATCTCTTCAAGCTTTCTCATCTCAGTTTCCATTTTTGGCCTTAGATGGAAGACTACTCTTCAGCATGTTAGTGCAACGGGTTGTACTGAGCAATCAATATACAGTTCGATGTTTTTCCCTTCAAACAGCCTATTCCTTGAAAGAGGTCTTGGAATTCCTCCATCTCTGCTCTATGAACTCAGAATGTGAATTGTACCAGTTGTAGTCTTTCTGCCAGTCCCTGGGGTCTATGATAGCCATCACCGGCCTCTTCCGCACAATGACCTAACATTTTGGAGGTGACTGTGGGTCAAATCTAGTTTGGTCCATGACAAAAATGGTGTGCACTGTGCCTTCCACTTTATTGCTGTTCGCGTCGCCTTCTCCTTAACTCAGTGGACTGGCAACTAGGTTTACAACCACGACTGACGGAGATATTATATTGCAGGTGGAGCGGCAGAGTAATGCAAAATTATTAATTTTGCCACCTGATGCATAGTCCTTGGGCAGGGTACTCATCTTGGCGGTGTGTGGCACTTCCGCAGTACCCACAGAGGTGTTGTGCCATTTGCCGTGTTTGGAATTTCTCTGAAGGCTTGACTTGCATGACTTGGTTGATTGACTCAGCTTTGATTGCTTTGTGTAAGGCTGCCTCCATGTGGGATGCCTGAGCATTAGATAGTTCTTTCAAGCGACCCAAAGTCAAAATGTCCTGCAGTAACCTTCAAGGTTCTGGGAGTATTTGCTCCCTTAGCTTCACTGAGGCACAGCCTTGAATGATTTGTGCCTTATCTCTTCCAATTCATATTGGAAAGTGCATGTACTCACTGACTCTTCAAGCCTGGCATGGAAGGCATCCACAGACTCTTATGGTTCTTGGCGAAACAAGAAATGCTCATAATCGGGATTGGCCCTGCGCTCAAAGGGGTTTTGGAGCACTGTGATAAGGGTTGTACATGTGTGTGGCGGTCCGTCTTCGAGGAGCGTGCTGGATTATTTGTAGATACACTCACACACCAGGTGTAATAGTAGAGTTCTCTTTTGGTTATCTTCCACTGCGGTGGCTGTAAGATACAACTCCAACCGTTCTACACACAGCTGAATTTGGGAGCCACTGCCAATGGGGCCCTAGAGAAGACAAAAGGCTTGATGGCTGGGATATTTGCCATGCTGCCAGTTTGTCTTTATGGTACCTGACTTTGGGCTTGAGTTGTGCCACAACCAGGTAGTTTTGTCTCTTTTCTGATGGGTGATGGGCTTCATGGTATGTTGCTGTACTTTTGTGTCAGATTCAAGCTGTTACGCCTCCCCTGGGAGCATAGGGCTGTTCTGCTACAAGAATTTTCCCCTGATCTTCCTCTTCTGTTTCCCCCTTACCAGGTGGCTTGTTCAGCGCTGACCTGCCATTGTGGCCGGTTGTCAGTTCAGGTGGTGCACTCCTGTCAATGTACCTAATGGTATCTGTTTTGGTGGGTAGGAAGGTCATCCAAGGTTCAGGGACCCCCCTGGCGGTTGTTGGTTGTAACTGCACCCTTTTCTGGCCAAGCTGGTTTCATCTTCCTTTTGGAGCGGCCTCTAGGTCCCCGTCACTTTGTGCGTTTCATGCAGTCATTGGTACAGCATCCTTATAGCCTGCTTCTGTTTTCTGCACAACCCTTAAATTCACTGTGGGGAAACAAGCATTGGCAAAGCAAATAGGTATTGCCTATGCAAGAGCTATTGGATTTGCCAATGTGTTTTAGCCATATTGTACACCAGCATAGCTGCTGTTCAGCATGGCTAAAAGTTAGCAGGGTAAAGGAGAGTGGCATAGAGTGAAGTGTCGTAAAGTTGAGTGTCATGTTGTAGAGAGAAGTGTAATGGAGTGGTGTAGAGAGTCAGGGAGTGCCATAGAGTGGTGTGGAGTGGCATAGAGTGGTTTAGAGTAGAGTGGAGTGAAGTGAAGTGGAATGTCATGGAGTGGCATAGAGTGTTGTGGAGTGTCGTGGAGAGAGTGGAGTGTCGTAGATTGAAAAGGCATAGAGTATCGTTGAGTGGTGTAGAGTGTCAGAGTGGAGTAGATTGTCGTGGAGTGGCATAGAGTGGAGCAGTGAAGTAGAGTAGAATGGCATAGAGTGGAGTACAGTGTTGTAGAGTGGAGTGGAGTAGAGTGTCGTAGAGTGGAGTAGCAAAGGGTGTCAGAGTGGAGTGGCATAGAGTGACATGGAGTGGCGTAGAGTGGAGTAGTGGAGTGGACTAGAGTGGAGTAAGGTGGCATGGAGTGGCATAGAGAGAGTTGCGTAGAGCATCATAGAATTGAGTAATGTAGAGTTGTTCAGTGGCGGAGAGTGCAGTGTTGCAGAGTAGAGTGGCATAGCGTGAAGTGGCGTAGAGTGGATTGGGGCAGAGTAGAGTGGTTTAATGCAGAGTAGAGTGCTGTAGAGTGTAGTGTCATAGAGTGGATTGGCACAGAGTGCAGTGGTTACAGTAGAGTGCAGTGTCATAGAGTAGAGTGGTGCAGAGTGGAGGTGTGCAGTCTAGTTTGTAGTGGCATAGAGTGGAGTGGCGCAGAGTGGAGTGGCACAGAGTGCAGTAGCACTGGTTGCAGTGGCGCTGAGTGCAGTGGTGTAGAGTAGATTGTTTCAGAGTAGAGTGAAGTGGAGTAGAGTGGAGCGGTGTACAGTAGAGTGGAGTGGTGCAGGGTAGAGTGCAGTGGCACAGAGTGCAGTGGCATAGAGTAGAGTGATGTAGAGTGCAGAGGTGCAGAGTAGCTTAGAGTGGCATAGAGTGGATTGGCTTAGAGTGCACTGGCATAGAGTGGAGTTTTACGGAGCAGAGTGAATTTGCATAGAGTGCAGTGTTGCAGAGTAAAGTGGCATAGAGTGGCGTGGCATAGAGTGGAGTGGTACAGAGTAGAGTGGAGTAGCCGAGACTGGAGTGGTGTAGAGTGCAGTATGACGAGTGCAGTGGTGCATGGTAGAGTAGGATGGGGTAGAATGCATTGGCATAGAGTGCAGTGGTTAGAGTTGAGTGCAGTGGCGTAGATTAGAGTGGTGCAGAGTAGAGTAGAGGGGAGGAGGGTGGAGTGGAGCAGTGTAGGTTGCATTGGCTTAGAGTGGAGTGGCGTAAAGTAGAGTGGCACAGAGTGTGGTGGCACTGAGTGAACTGGTGCAGAGTAGATTGCTTCAGAGTAGGGTGAAGTGGTGTAGAGTGGAGTGGTGCACAGTAGCGTGGACTGGTGCAGGGTCGAGTGCAGTGGCGTAGAGTAAAGAGGCGTAGAGTGCAGTGGTGCAGAGTGGATTAGAGTGGTGTAGAGTGGATTGGCATAGAGTGCACTGGCATAGAGTGGAGTGTACAGAGTGGTGGTTCAATGCTGTGGACATGAAGGTGCAAAAAGAAAACAAATGCAAATAAACGGAGAAGACAGAGGCAGCAACACCTAGGGTGTGCACGGCTGGAAGCAGAAGCAGAACCCTAGGTCCAGCAAACCGTGAAATCCTGAATAAGACTCAGAGACTGACACCTCAAGCCAGAAGCTACTACCACAACCCCCGGAAAAGGTCACAAACCCGGAAGACAGCTACTAAACTCAGTTGCAGAGTGGGGCTTGAAGAGAAAGCTCTAAGGCAAGAGAACATGATACCCGCCTCGCAGGGAGGACCCGGGAAACCAAAGTCACTGAGGGACATGAGACTTGGACAGCTGCAGCCCAGGAACTGGAGCACAAACAAGGGCCGAGGACACGTCCCAAGGTGCCACAGACTGAACTCCAGGAGTACACGGGCCCGCACAAGGGCAGACAGATACTGCGGCAGCCATGCAAGATCAGAACTGAGGAGCAGTACCGAAGGCACACATGCGCATCTAGGGCATGTGGTGTTTATGATGAAGGTTCGTTGGGGTTACCGGCCACACCTCAGGGTTGTCAGGTGCATTCAGCTAAGGGGGTATAGGTCTAGAAATGACTGATGCGGTGAGGCGGGGGAACGTATAACACGCTGTAGTGGTCGGGGGTCCATCTCCGGTTGCCACGCCCAGCAACAGTTACCTTTATTCAATCAGTCCCACATGGTGTGGGAGAAACCAAACAAACATATGCCCGCAGGGGCACATACGTGAAAACACCCTGTTCATCAGGGACACAGTGGTGTAAACCCGACACTTTAGTTGTGTCACTGGAGAGACACTACAAGGCAGAGCATACCCCAGCAGCCAGAAGCGCGTGCTGGTCCAGGAGGTCAACTTACCATCAACATGACGACAGGGCTCTCCCCTGTCGTCATGTTGATGGTAAGTTGGAAGCCCAGCCCTGGCAAGGCCAACAAACCAGGCTGTGCACAAGTGGGAACCCGTTTAGCTTTAGTGCCAGAGCACAGCAAGACCACAGGCCACACAGCCCACAAGGAGGTGACGAAGGAACCCACACACTAAGACAGTGACAGCGAAGGACAGTCAAGGCCAAGCAGCAGAGCACGGGACAGACCTCAGAGACCAGCGAGCCACAGAAAGACCTCCCACACGACCCAGGCACCAAGCCAGGCGTTGGCCTGACCTTTACAGACCGACAGCACGTAAACCACTGAAAAGTCACGCGAGGGAGAACATGCAACCTCATTAGTGGACAGGCAGCTTATAAGTGCACCCCGGACTAACGCGCCACTGTTACAGGTGCCTGAAGACACAGGTGGAGAGCGAGAAACTCCACTAAGAAAGTACTTTCAGCCTTCTTCATTTCATAAAAAAATCTCAAAATACTTTTGTTTTAAGTCTTCCCTTCTTTGTTGCCGTTAGGAGTTGGCTGATAAAGAGAGGCAATACCAGGGCCGGTGCACACATTCCAGCTGGAGTCTCCATCCTGTTACAAAGCATTAAGAGATACCAAGCTTGGAATCAGGGAGCGCATGTGTGACCCGGAACTACTGGCTCCATTATCGCATACACTGATTCCAGACCATTTCCTGTTCACATTTTCCTACTGCTTTTAGCACCCAGTAAAACTCTGAATCGTGCAGGGTGGTGTAGCGCCCTCCCCAGCCCATTAGCATGCAAATGACCATGCCACACAGGGTTCTCTGTAGTGCATGTCTTTATTCTTCAGAGTGCAACAGTTAACTGCACGCACTGCGTCATAAACTTTATTAACCACACCCAGGCACACTTAACTGAATGCGTCATTCTCCTGCGGAGTCCATCAGGGACCAGAAGGGTCCTGCTGTTCATATTCAGAAGATACGATATTTCCCCCTTTGTTACAGAAAAATTACAAACATTACATATATACATTATAGTTCCTCAAAGTCGCCGATGTGCTTAAACCGCTCTTCCAAATTTCATCATGTGAGTATGATGAAGCGTAGTGTTATGTTTCATATAGAGGCCCTAATATAGACGCGTTCATATATGCTGTATATGGTCATATTCGCATATGCCCTATTATGGTCATAATCGTATATGCCCTATTTTGGTCATAATCGTCTTTGCCCTATTACAGTCATGATCTCCTATGCCCTAATATAGGCATGAGCTTTCACCTACATTAGTTCCCTACAGTACATAACGAGCTCTGAGGGTTGAACGTTATCTAGTCTGTGGTTAGAACACTGCAGGGTTTTTCCCGAACACAGGCCTACAATGTAGTCATAAATTATGCATGAGCATTCACCAGCTACATCTATGTACAAAGTTCACCCCTGACGTCTTCCTCATGTCTAACAAAGACCAATACAAACCATACAGAGGGACAAGACACTTTAGGGTATAAATACACCACATCTTGCCACGGTAAGAGAGAGGGAACCGAGACTTCCATGCTGACACACTGACCAGAGACGCTGAGGCTCCTGCATGCAGTCGCTCCAGCTGACAGCGGTCTAACACAGCCCTTGCGGGGTGTCCAACTCGAGACCAGGACGGGGTCCCACACTCTCTCTATTCAGGTATGGGGGTTTGACTAAATCCTAGAAGGATTCTTGGCTCTTAGGCTTTTAGACCTACACATATGCTAGGTACACTCAGGTACATCTAGATAGGCATCGTAGGAGTACGCGCACTTTTCATTACGCATTTTATATTCATGTATGCATTCATGATTATTGCAATGTGGTAGAACTGTACTATCCTTTTACTTTGATCGTACTGCTGATAATATATCTCTGCTAATGTCTGCTGGTTGCTACAGCACATATATTTTACACTAGAATAACAACTGTTCAATAAATACTTATTGAAACGCCCAGACTGTTTATTCTGTGTAACTCTCTGAGACTGTCATAAGGTTTCTGCACATACACAGAGCTATGCACAGGAAAATGGGACCCCGGAATACAGTGGTTTGCCACCATATACCGTAGCACCCAAAAACCCCAACCCAACTAGCTTAGCATCCCATTAGCACCCAAGTACTAATGTTTGGACAACCCAGAACACGGTATCTTTATCTCAGGACTCGCAGAAGCAAGAACACTCTTTCATCACTCACTCGTACTTGTCCACAAGATGCGTAGGAAGAGACACTGGATAGGTTAAAATGTTTATTCCAACTTACGTGCTCTAATGTACAGTACACGTGTCAGTACTAATAGCATAATGCATATGACTAATATAAGCAGCATGGTTACAATTCCATAGAATACAAACGGGGAAAGCATCTCAGAGCTCAGTGGATAAACGTATAAATAACATTACCACCCTCCCCTTGCAGTAAGATAGTTTATTATAATAATAGAAGACCTCTGGGCTTTGACTAGCGAACCCCCATACCTCAGTCTCTAGATGCAGAATTACATCAGCAGGACATCATAGCTCTTCTCACTGAAAGGGATTTCTCCAAGTGTGTTAAGCGCTAGTAAACCACAGTATTAAAAGCATATCAAATTCTTCATGGCAATTGCACATAATGTTATGTCTGGGTGCGCGAGACTGGCCATATCAGGAAGAACCAGAATACATTGTTATGCGACCTTGTACATGTTTGTGCAGACTGAGCCCAAAAAGGTGAACAACAGAAAATGCAGACAGTGCAAAAGAACTTGGCACGAGCAAAGGGCGAGGAAGGCCCGGCTCAGTGTAACGTGCGCAAAGAAAAGCAGCATGGCAGCCAGGCCTAGGCCAACATAACAAGGCAGGTAACAATCCACAAGACACCCTCCCCTGGACAGTCCGGCGGCCAGGACAGAGGCCCATCAGAGGAGAAAAATAGCCGTCGGAGCACAGGGAGCGCCCAAACGGCGAAGGGCAGGTCAATCCATGAAAGTGAAAGTGCAGAAAAAAGCCATACCCTCCAAGAGTTCATCATTGGAATCGTCAAAAAACATAGATGCCATCCAATCCATGAGTTCAAAAGAGCAGGAATGCTCCTCAGCAAAGGGAGCATCCAGAAGCAATGCGGGACAGCTTGCGTGATAATTGAAACAGCTTCGTTGTAGGAGATCCTGGGCAGCCGCCCAGATATCCCATTGCGCCAAAATCCCCAGTGCAGCCGCACGCGCCATACAGCCAGCGACGGAACAGTCCTGCTCATGGGCCTCTAAGGGACCCATCAACTGAACAAAATCCGGAACAGACAATGACGAATTGGAGAGGCAATAATCCAGAGTCCAGGTGAAAGGACAGCGGACACAAGTCATCACAGGTTGCACGCAAGTGAAATACGCAAAGCGAAATGAAAGAGTATATGACACACTCAGTGTCGCCAATGGCAAGACACCAAAACCGGCCAAAAGGCGCTCACGGAGCAGCTGGAGGCGTTCTGGATCGAGCAGGTCCCATCGGGGAGCAGCCATTGCGCAGAAAGCAAATTAAGAGCAAGACACCAGCCGCTAAAGCGAGGATCAATGGGAAACCGCCAAAGACACTGGAAAAAATAGAATGTATGAAAGCCGGGATGACACCAAAAATAGTTTGGAAGGAGGACACCAAGCCCGACCCAACGACCTTAAAAAAGTGTACTAGGCCTTCAGTGTTAGATGCGTTAAAAATACGATGTATTAACTCCCCAAAATGTTGGGGGAGATTAGTGTTTAAAAGGGCCTGTATTTCACTGTGGGTACTCGCCACCTGGAGAATGAATGTCTCCCGGGCGGACGTGAGCATAACTTCCTCGTTTAATAATAGTGCCTTTATTCTGCTCAGTCTATTGAAATCTGCTTCCATGGTAGGGATGGAAGGCCAAATAGAGATATCAACCTTGCCATGAGGGGGAGGAAAAAGCACATTTTTGCAGCAGACAACCCTGTGTGAAACTGTTACAATGTAAGGAATGCCAGCCTGCAGGCCACAACAGTTTTCGTTATTTAAAAGTAAATAACTACCATTGGAAAGGAGAGTGAAAGTAGGAGAAATAACAGGAGCAGGAATACCTTTCAGCACACAAGCAAGATTAGGAGAGGAAACGCTACATGAGCCATGCAATTTAATGTGTTTACAAATAAGCGAATGACCTATAGTCGAGTCGCAGTACTCCCCCGTGAGAAAGACTTCCTTGCCGTCCCGAAGGCATTTATACATGAAAGGCAAGGACCAGAGTTCATGCAGGAAAGCACTGCCCAATGGCCGGTAACGGCCCACAGGATAATGTTTCATGCATGAGTCAAATTCAAACAAGGAAAATGGTAAAGCTATAACCCCATGGACTAGCCATACAGCCGAATCGAGTTCTGCAACAGAGAACGGCAATGGATCCACCTTTTCGATATGTAATAGATTGTAAGTTGCATCCTTCATGGACATAAATTGCTGTTTATCAGTTAAGTTAAAAGGTAGAAATAAGGCAGAGGTGTTCAAGAAATGCCAAGGCACTTTACCTAACTTAAGTGTTTGCAAAGTCCATGCAAACTGCATAACTGAGCGCAATTGATTCTGACCATGATATAACATAGAAACATCATCTTGTACAATATCAACAACAGAGGACACAATATTCTCTAAAGTGTAAATGCGAGAAGACAGGGTATTAATACTATTGTCAACAACAGCAAGCACCTTTTCCATATTTGCTTGATCTATTTCCCGAAGACGGGAAGCAGCTTCTATTTGTGATAGCTTCCAGAGTTCATTATATGTTTCATAAATGAATCTTTTAGGTCGGGGACCACGAGGTCCCAAAACAAAGTCGGACAGATCAATATTGCCTGAAAGGAGGGACAAATGTTGTTTAACAGTATCAAGGGACGAATGTTGCAGCCATTGTTTGCATAATTTACCAACAGAGTATGTAGTGACAGTACGGGCATCAGTAAACCTCGGATCAGGCCTATTCTGTGTGTAGCTAGCACCAGTATCATGAAAACGCATTTGACATGCATTAGATGATATAGGCCATACTAACCAGGGTGACTGAACCAGCTCAGAAACATTAAACGAATTATTTTGTAACATTGCCTGCAGGGACACGAGGGACAGATTGAATCGTGAGCTTTCATTTGGAAAACTCGACAGGGATGGTATTGATGGCGTATTTAATTGTTTAATGGTTGCTAAGCCCCAACATGTAGTCTGATAGATGGAAGCATTTAGGAACATAATTTGGGTAGGGATGAGGCAAGCACGATGCAACGCCTCGGTTCCCTGTACCTGCCATGGCTTGGAGCCCCAAATAGATTTCAAATCCACTGTATTATCCCAGTACTCATAACCACCCACAGCTAGGGAACTCAGAAAGGAACCTGAATAAAGCAATTTGGTGTGTGTCAACATAATTTTCTGAGTTGATGTGTTATTAAGTCTAAAATAATAGGATGCAGGGTTCGACCGATTAAAATCAGTAAAATAATTAAACTTATTTCGAAGAGTTTGAGAGCTACCTGGCAAGGGGTTTGGACAATGTTCCCATTGGGTATAGTTAACAGAACTACGCAGGGCACTGGGTTTATGGAGAAAATGATTACCCCAATGTTGGTAACAATACAAATCGGCATAATTAGCAGAATTCATATATAAATCTTCAGCATTAAAAGATGCATAATATTTTAAATCGGCAAACAAAGCTTCAACGGCATGCACATCCCAATCATCAGAATGAATATTATTTTGTACTACATCACCCATTGAAACACGAAGGACATTAGGTACATTAATAATTTCCGTCGGACCATGGATTTGATAGTTCACTGCATCCCATACGATGCCATCAGCAACTGGGAAGGCTGAAATGTTCACAAATGTGTGGTCACGCTTCATGATGTGAGACGAGGAATGAGGAGCCAAAGTTCCAGAAACAGAGTCTACAGCAGAGCGTTCAGGTAAATAGTGACCATTAATTAGTAGAAAAAACACTGTGACAAAGCCAATGGACATGAACAAAAATATCAAGAAAAGTACCAACCAGAGGTATGTCCAGGGTGGAATCAAAAAATTGTCTCTAAACCAGGATACAAAAATACTGAACTTGGATGGGACTTTTGAAGATGTGGAATCCGAATCAAAGGAATAACGAGCCGGGCCAAGTGGCGTTGTTGGTTGATGCGCCACCGATTCAGATGCAGGATAAGTATACTCGTCCTCGTCGATATTAGTGGAGAGTTGGGGATCAATTGTAGTTTCAGGCAAAGGAGAGGATTCAGGCAAATCAACCATCTCAATTACAGCATCAGCGACCGTTCGTGTAGATGGGCCACGAACATATGTCCGATAAATGGCAGGACAAGAGACCGCTGGTGTGACACTATTCAGGATCGGCCAGGCGCTGTAGCTTGACATTTTCAACTGAGATGTATCTGTTCTCTTTGCGACCAGGAAGCGGTGGTAAAATGACTGTACGTGTTCCCTTCAGACCAAGAACTGGAACCGGTGCACGAAAAGAGGGCCAAATTCTTTTTGTTTTCAACCTTCTCTCGAACCAGTTCCCCAACTTTCGGAAGCCAGCCGGCTACCGGAATCTGCAACGCAGGATCTGTGGCTGAAGGCAAATGTGTAGTTGCAAGTTTGTCTCGGGCTTCTTGTAAGTCCTGTAACATAGCAGAATGGTTATCTACATCAAACTTGGCGGATTGCGCCGCGATGTCTGGACCCTCAAGGTCAGGCACAAACATTCTTATGCCAAAGAGCATTTCGTATGGGGTCCGCCCACCCAGAGGTCTTCTAGGGAGATTATTAAGTGCACGCTGAACGGTATACAAATGGGCCAGCCAGTTCCTGCCAGTACCTATAACCCTAGCTGTTAAGGATTGCTTTAAGTCACGGTTCATTCGTTCAACGATAGAGTTGCCCTCAGGCCTATACGGAGACGAAAATTTCACCCGCACCCCAAGCGAAGCCATTGCATCCTTGTAAGCCCTAGAGGCAAACGCTGGACCTTGGTCCGAATGGAAGGTGCCGCATGCGAAAATTCCCACAAAGACACGCAAATCCCTGATTACATTTCGGGCGTCAGCACTCCGTTGTGGCCAGACCCAGAGAAACCGTGTGCACGAGTCCACTGCCACTAAGATGTATTTATAGGCAGTGTCTGATGAGAATGGACCGCAGTGATCCAAGTAAACACACCCAAAGGGTCTGTTAGCAATGCAGAGCGGTGTTTGTGGTGGACGTGTTACCGTGGAAGGCTTAATCTGTTGACAAACGTCGCAAGAAAGCACAAAAGCACGGGTGTCTTTATATAACCCACGCCACCAATAACGCTGCTGCAAGATGGAAACCGTAGCTGACACACCTGCATGTGCCGAAGCCATGCCTTCGTGTGCAGCCGATATCAAGGCACTCCTGCGGTCCGCGTTGGGGATCAGCCGATCTCCAACGTCAGGTATAGTTACATAAGGAACCTGATCGGGACTTAATGTGTAAGAATACTTGGAAGGGAAACCTGTAGGGTAATTATTACCTTCCTTGGTTGCAGCAATAGCCGCTAATATAACAGGGTCTATTTTAGACATGGACCTGGTAACCGCTGCTACTGAACACGTGACTACTGCTGAACGGGCAGCTTCATCTGCCAGATCGTTACCAATAGCGTGTGCGCCCACCCGCTGATGGCCTAAGGTGTGAACCACCTGTGTGAGGGGCAGACGTTGTTGCAATTCTGCCACTCGAACCCAAAGCATTTTATGCTTAATTGTGCTCCCTTTTGCGTCCTTGTAGTCGTTTTTCGACCAGAAAAACAGATTGTCATTGTAAGATTGTACACAGTAAAAAGAATCACATACAATAAGAGTGGTCTCATCCTGAGAAGCGAACTCAAGTGCAAGTAGCAATGCATGCAGCTCGGCCAATTGTGCGGTACTATCTCCAAGTGTGCGAGTATGCACTGCAGAGGATTTGAACTTTCCATCTACAAAGGAACCCGCAACAATAGCACATGCAGCTGAATAAGCGTGCTTGGACCCAGTGGCCGGTTGCGCCGAACCATCGGTGTAGATCACACATTTGTAATCCTCAAGCGGTAATAAAAACAAAGGAGGAGGATGAACGAATTCATACTGCAAAAACTCCTGAGTCTGCAGAGAAGAATCAAAAACAAAAGTGACGTCCGAAGACGTCAAGGATGTAGCCCATTGTATCCAACGGGGATGCATTGCTTTTGAGTTCGGTACACTTGCCTTTGTTACTGCCTCTAGGGCAGGACAGGGTGTTACCACCAGAATCCGCTTTCCCTGCGCCAGTGCGCGTTCTTTTAGAATCGCCATTTGCACTGCAGTTAGAACTTTTTCGACAGATGTAAAGCGCAATTCAGCGGAAGTGTACAGATGTGACTTGTATGCGATGGGTACTGTATCACCTTCATTAAAGGTTAAGTATGTGAATCCCACCGCCCCCGGAATTATTCTAATCACCAGGTTTGTGTGGTTATCACGAGTCAAAAGATATTTAGACTCCAATAGGTCTGTCTGCAAAGACTGCAAAATCGAGGTATGCTCAGGCAGCCAGCAAGACCTTGAATAAGTAGGTTGTATCAAAGCATACAAAGGCTTGATACGCTGAGCATATTCGGGAATGTAAGTACGCCCGAAATTCAAGAAACCCAGCAAAGACTGAAGTTTCTTCAGAGTATTTGGGGGGCACAAATGTGCACATTTTTCCAAGAAATGGGGGCTAAGCCCTTACCTTCGTTATTGAGCTCATAGCCCAAGAACAGAACGGTAAATTCAGCAATGTGTGACTTAGCAAAGTTAAATTTGTAACCCTGCTCCGCAAATTCAAGAATAATGCGGTCCACACGGGACAGATGCTGATATAACTCGTCGTCTGTCAGATAGATGTCATCAACGTACGAACATGCGTCTTGATCAATGTCATTTAACAAAGAAACAACACGGGCGGCGAATATACCCGGACTATTTTTATAGCCCATGGGTAATCGCCGGAACTGGAATAATTTACCACCGGATGTGAATGCGGTCCATTGACTACTCTCCGGGGCTAGGTTGTGCGTGTAGAAACCGTTTGAAAGGTCAAGTGTCGTTTTGTATTTTTTACGAACAAGACTGTCTACAAGCGCAGAACTGTGTGTATTTTGCACCGCAAAGTTCCGACAATGAGTATTTAAATGCCGGTAATCCAAAACTAAGCGGTACGATCCGTCGGGTTTAGAAACCACGAAAAGGGGATTGTTCATAGGTGATACGCATGGTTCAATTACTCCCTGATATTCCAACTGTGTCAGAATTTCGGAGACGGGGCCTTTTGCCTGCCGTTTGATGGGATATTGGGGTTGTGGCTGCGGTAGTGACCGCAAAGGTATTGCATGAGGAGGTGATTCTTCATCCCATCCCACATGGTTGCGGTATAACGCTGGTGCCAGGTACACAGCCCACTCAGCTGCAAGTGCTTCAGCTTTGTCCTTTGGGACATGCCTTGATAAGCTTGGAAGGATTACCTCCTCTCCTTTATGTGCAGCTAAAGCAGAATGGGGGTGGCCAATCCACCTCTGCTAACAAAATGTCATATGAAGAGGTTAGATTTTCCCAAAAAATCCCTTTTATTTCACGCAGTATGTCACCTTCAATTTGTATGACTATATTATATAGTCTGTCAGGGGGTGCCACTCTCGTATCAGCTGTCTCTACAGTAACGAATGTTTCAGTTGCTGTCGCCTCCATATGAGGACGTAGCGCCTCCCGCACTATGGTAACTTCCGCGGCGCTGTCTAGGAGGGTCACTGCCCACGTCCAATTCTGGAGTCTCGTTCTCACGGTCTGAGGCATATTTCGCTGTGACAGCGGCAACCTTTTTCTTCTGAAATTGCGGTCGAGGAAGATGAAAGTCTTCTGCTTTCCCTCTGACTTGTTGTCGAGGTTGGTCCCGCTCCTGGGGAGCCTCTCGGCCCCTTCCTCTATCTTGCCGTCCTCCTCCACCAGCCTGTGACGACGTCTGGGCCTGTGAAGAACGAGGAGAACGCGTATCAGAGCTCTGAAACCTTTCTGGTGATTTAATTCTCGACCTATCACGTAAATCATAAGTACGTTCAGAAGAAACCGAAACTGGGGAAGCGCCTCTCGACCCCGGCTTCTTTTGTTGCTTACCCTGTTTTTTCTGTCTCCAACTCTTTTTAGTGAAGACTGGTCTATCATCTTTCTCAGATGTACTTTTTGTTTGTGTAATTTGTGGTTGCGATTGAGTTTGCATTTTTACAAAAGGCTTGTTGCCTAGGCTATTTCTTCCAATTGTTTTATAAGCCCGAGCAATAATTTTCGGTAATTCGCGAGGCCTGTCCAACTCTGGGACCAAAGCCAAAGCATTCGCTACTTGAAAGTTCATAGCATCGCCCTTGACATTTCCAAGGATCAGCTCAGCTACTACATCAAACACTCCCACTAGTCTCATCCCTAATTCCACAGCCGCTTCAGGGCCATGTTCATCCTGTACTTTTTAATTACAGAGGGTAGAACTGTCATGGAAGGAGTTCCAAAACATTTTGAATAAACTGCTGCGAATACCTTACCCCAGTTTTCACATGATGTCAAATCGGGGATTAAGTCTTTTGGCAAACTTATCGTAAGGATGCGATGTTTATCCACTGGGGACGTATGTGGAAACACCGCTTCTATCTGATCGAACTTTTCGGCAAGCCAATAAGGATAGTCGTCCTTATTTTGTGGACGTTTGCCCATCACAGAATTTACCATGACAGGACTTATGGTCACTCCAGCGGCTATAGCTGGTTGGCCTGCGACTACAGGAGCAGCTCCATGTAGGCTACCTGTAACGTATGTCACTAGGGCTCGATGCACTCGCACCAATTCGGTATGCATAGTGCGAAGTTCCGCAAGCGGTAATGCCAGATAATTCGGATGCGGAGTATACCCGGCCAATACAGGCCAAGTGGCCCCCTGAATTGATAAGGGGCCTAAACGAACTGCGGTAGTTGGTTGTGGTAGGGCGCCATTAAACCAAACACGGTGCTGCCAAGCCGTGAGAGGTACTTCAAGAGTGGTATAGGGTCGATAGGCAGCAGGAATAGCGGTGGGCTTATATTCATGAAACAGATTATCATCTGCCTCCACCGCTTCAAAAGTGATCCAAGTGTAAAACACCTCAAAGTGGTAAGCCGGATCGGCTTGAACCACAAAGACCAAATCGATCCCTGTATCAGGCACTCCATACACCCGTAAGTGATCTCGGAGTGCCCCTCGACTATGTGCAGCAATCGCCACACCAGCCATGACTAAACAATTATCTTCGACAACCTAACAGGGAGCACAAAAATGGGTCAGTTTACTAACCTTTTTTAATAACATCAAGCTTGAAAGAACCTATAAAACGTTCAATATAGGAGGTATCACCGTCACATACGCCTCCGGAAGCGTACGCGAGGGTTTGTGGACAAGCACAAGTACTACTCAAGCGTCTCGCAGATAAGCTGCCCCACGGTGGTCGCGCCATGTCATAAGGTTTCTGCACATACACAGAGCTATGCACAGGAAAATGGGACCCCGGAATACAGTGGTTTGCCACCATATACCGTAGCACCCAAAAACCCCAACCCAACTAGCTTAGCATCCCATTAGCACCCAAGTACTAATGTTTGGACAACCCAGAACACGGTATCTTTATCTCAGGACTCGCAGAAGCAAGAACACTCTTTCATCACTCACTCGTACTTGTCCACAAGATGCGTAGGAAGAGACACTGGATAGGTTAAAATGTTTATTCCAACTTACGTGCTCTAATGTACAGTACACGTGTCAGTACTAATAGCATAATGCATATGACTAATATAAGCAGCATGGTTACAATTCCATAGAATACAAACGGGGAAAGCATCTCAGAGCTCAGTGGATAAACGTATAAATAACATTACCACCCTCCCCTTGCAGTAAGATAGTTTATTATAATAATAGAAGACCTCTGGGCTTTGACTAGCGAACCCCCATACCTCAGTCTCTAGATGCAGAATTACATCAGCAGGACATCATAGCTCTTCTCACTGAAAGGGATTTCTCCAAGTGTGTTAAGCGCTAGTAAACCACAGTATTAAAAGCATATCAAATTCTTCATGGCAATTGCACATAATGTTATGTCTGGGTGCGCGAGACTGGCCATATCAGGAAGAACCAGAATACATTGTTATGCGACCTTGTACATGTTTGTGCAGACTGAGCCCAGAAAGGTGAACAACAGAAAATGCAGACAGTGCAAAAGAACTTGGCACGAGCAAAGGGCGAGGAAGGCCCGGCTCAGTGTAACGTGCGCAAAGAAAAGCAGCATGGCAGCCAGGCCTAGGCCAACATAACAAGGCAGGTAACAATCCACAAGACAAGACAAAACCGAATAAGTAAGCACGAGTGACTGAGCGAAAAGTAGTACATTGTTTCCACGATTCTGAGGGATCAGGGTTGTCATGATCTAAGGTTGCCAGGAACTAATCTCTCCCCTATAAGAGGAGATTCTAGTGGCACTGTGAGCTAGCTAATGCAAATCCGGCTAACATACGCGGTGGGGGTGCACAGAGTCAGTCTGCCACCAAGCCCACAGTTTATGTTATCCAAACACGCAGGTACTGCAGGGGTACTATAGGAACTACACGACATGGCGCCGCCAACGTTGGTTGGGTACTTATTTAACAGTAGAATCTGAGTAGTTCAGTCGTGCTATTCTCAGAGAGCCTACTCACAAAACACCAGAGACGTCTGGAGTGGGTGGGCACAAACTCCGCCACAGCTGAGTAGGCGAGATATCCTATTTATCGGCTGTTGGTTAATCAATTTTGAAGGACATTTAGTTCCTAAATTGTGCATAACACCTTTATCTTAGTTCTCTTGGAAAAGATTTTCTTTTCAAAATGACTGAGAGCGATGAAGAAAGAGTAGATCTGCATGTCTCAGCAGGAGAACAACCCGAAAATGCATTTGAAATTGCACCTAAATTCAGACATACGCTCACCATGAAACTATTAAAAAATGGTTTACCACCAAGGGGTGGCGTAGTAGCTCTCGTGATTGAGGCACATGAATCAAATAAAACAGAGGTATTCTATTCATGGGTTACATTCCCAGCAGCAGATGCCGTAACAAAGACATTTCACTACTATATAGAAGGAGATGCACCAGCGGAATACTGTCCATTCGATGACATAGAGATTCCACTCACGTACCAGGAACACTTATTCTGGTTTAAAGGCGCCCTACCCCACTTAAGAGCAAGAGTAAGATTAGGTCCGCACGGAGGAGACGGGGCCACATGGTCAATACTAGCGGCTTACACACCACACCCTGACATTGACACAATGCTACAGCCAGAATTACTCATACAACACAAAGATTTAATTAAAATCTACAGGAACTTGACACAATTCGTCATGAGGACTCTCACAGTTCAACCAACAACAGTTGCAACAAATGGGACCCAATTCCAGGGTACAGTAACTAAAATTACTCCTCAAACATTACACACGGTAATGGGAAAAATGCCCGCAAAACGTGAACAAATACCATTCTGGATAGCTCAGAAAATAACTCAGCTTGAGGCGGTATTCCCGAATACTACCACCTATGATAAACACAGAATACTAACAATCTGCTTGCCCATGGGGATCACACCACAAATAGAGGACTGCACCTCTTGGGGTTCAGTCTTTACTGCCATATATACCAGAACACATGGTATCCCGTCATTAGCAGTAGTACCTGACGTATTGAGACAGATACAAAATGAGTACGGAGCAGAACCTGCCCTAAACTTAGGGATGAAGTTACTAAATAACTTTGACCAGGTATCAGCCATAATACTAGCTAATATTAAAGGGGAAGCAGCTTCAGTGGCGATCCGCCAACGTCTAAGGGAGTTCAGTCCAGTAGATCAACAACACAAACTACCCAAAATAATTGAAACTGCATATGCAGAACTAGGCAGAGACAGTCTAGGTGGGAAAGCATTAAAACCGAAACTGGTGGGCAGTCCTGAAAAGGACACTACAAAGCAGACACCTACTTCTTCTAAAAAGAAGTGGGAAAATAAAAAACAACAAAAGTCTAAAGACAGCAGATCTCAATCCAGAGGTAGGTCTCCTCAACAGGAGCCCTCTGAAAGGAGGTATAACCTCAGGAATAGGGATAATATTAAAAAACCTGACAGGTATCAGGATACTGATACACGTTCCTCTCGTTCCTTTCAGGGTTCATCAAAAAACTCCGAGAGGGAAGGACGGTCAGAGGAGCGTACAAAGTCCAGAGACACGCAACGCGGCGGACTACGCACCTAAAAAGAAGATAAACAAAAACCTCAGTTCAAAAAGAAGAAGGTAGCAGGTCTCAAGATCAGACATGCCCAGAATTCTGAGGACACAGCTTCTGAATGGGGAATGGGTTCTGACGATGCTAGACAGCGCGGCAGAAGTAACAATAGCTCGCCAGAACCTGAAGGAATTTCTGGTGACAACAGAGTTGAGTGAATATATCACGGTGGAAACACCTGATACTCGGGTAAGTGTCCCACATAAGTTACATGAGATAACACTCCGGATGGAGGGGGACAAGCCCAGGAAAATTAATGGTCTATTTTGGAAAAATCTGTCATCTGGATATGACATCCTATTAGCAGAGCAAGACTGGCCGCCAGCATTCGTCATGGAGTGCCCTTAGGGAGAACATTTTTCCAGCATTTTCCGATCTCGTTCCCATACATTTAAAACATGCATATGCGCAGGTGTGGGCGGTTGCCCTAGCTCCAGCATTGTACAAAAATCATGCTGGTTGGGATGAGGATTCAACCCACCACGTGATCCCGTTAAAAGTTTCCCCAAATGCTCAAAGGCAATACCCTATAAAGCAGGAAGCTAAAAAACAAGTCAGGGAGATCCTAGATCAACTTGAATACCAGGGAGTGATAGAAAATTGCACGTCACCTATGAACAATCCTTTGTTCCCCGTATCAAAACCTGACAACACATATCGTCTAGTTTTAGATTACAGACATTTAAACACCTGCACAAAGACATTTGCAGTTCAAAATGCACACAGTGCCGCATTAATGAATAACATAGTGCGACAAAAATACAAAACAACACTTGATATCTCAAATGGATTTTTCTGCCAAAATATAGCACCTGAAAGCAGGTATTTGACTGCATTCTCAGCGCTAGGGACCCAACGGCAATTTTGTTGTTTGCCCCAAGGGTATAAGAATAGCCCGGGGTTGTTTTCAGCAAGGGTAACAGAGTTACTCCAAAATTTGGATGAAGAAGCATTGTCCTATGTAGATTATATTTATCTGACGGATGATGACTTACTGAGGCACTTGACCAGGGTGAGCACCATTATTATGGGATTCGCCTCTGAGGGCTATAAATTTAATTTCAAAAAATCAAAAATTGCCCATCTCAATGTCCTATTTTTAGGGTATGAGCTGTCAAGTGAAGGAAAAAGCCTAGCAGCTAACTTTTTAGAAAAGTGTGCGCTGCTCCAACCTCCAAAATCATTAAAGAATTTACAATAAATTCTGGGATTCCTAAATTTTGGTTGAACATACATTTTGGATTACGCAGAAAGAGTAAAACCTTTCTACGACTCAATAAAACCTGATTTTTCAGTCGGACAATGGACACAGGAACATACAAATATCCTGCGTTCCCTACAGGAAGACATGATAGCTTCTAAACATTTACAGACACGCGTAAACGTACGCAACTTAGTGATCCGAGTAATAGCGGGTCAATGCGGGTACACTTATTTAACTTTCAATGAAGGAGAAACTGTACCAATCGCATATAAATCACACCTGTACACAAACGCAGAGATGCGTTTCTCTTCAACAGAAAAAATCCTGACAGCAGTGCAGACCGCTGTAGCAAGAGAAAGAGCTCTGGCCCAGGAAAGCGCATAATAGTTGTGACCCCAGTACCAGCCTTAGAGGCTGTTACAAAGGCTAGCATTCCAAATGCGAAAGCCTTACATCCCAGATGGATACAATGGGCTAATTCTCTTACTGCAACGGATGTTGAATACAGATTTGATCCAAATTTAAAAACACAAGCATTTCTGCAATACGAACAAGAATATCCTCTACCAAATTAGATTTTGCCTCTAGATCAGTATGAATACATTATTTACACTGACGGATCTGCTCAACCGGCCATAGTGAGTAAGCAAGCTTACAGCGCAGTGATGGAAAGTTCCATCCAAGTTGCACTAAAACGCAATCTCTAGGAGACTGCATGGCTCAGTTGGCAGAATTAAAAGCACTGATACTGGCACTTGTAAATATGGAACACGAATTCCCCACACTAATTGTGTGTGATTCCTTTTACTGTGTACAGTAGTACAATGAATATTTACATCATTGGGAACAAAACGGGTTTAAAGACGCAAAAGGTGGCACAATTAAGCATAAAATGCTATGGGAAGAGGTAGTGGAGTTGAGAAACGAACTACCAAGGGCTCACGTCAGCATGATGGCATTCACGTTGAAGGGAATTCATTGGCTGATGAAGCCGCAAAGGGGGCTGTACGTACAGCATCCGTAGCTGCAATCACTCGTTCAAAAACAAGAATAGACAGCGAGATTATGGTAGCTGACAATGCCTCACGCAAAGGCAGCACAGCAGTACCTAAAAAATTTCCACTCAAGGTCTCCTACAAGTTAGATGCACAAAACATTCCATATGCTCAGATTCCTGGAGTGGGGGATAGAGTAATACCAAATATGGATCGTAAGCAAGGCTTAATTCTAGCAGCACACGAGGGTTTGGGTTCTGCACATACAAGCGTTACAGCAATTATTTCTTTACTGAAACAGCGCTACTGGTGGCAAGGGTTAACAAAGCAGACCAAAGACTATGTCTTAAAGTGCGACATCTGCCAGCAGATGAAGGGCTCCACCGTAACACGCCCAGCGCAGACACCATTACTAAAATCAGACAAACCTCTCGCATGTGTATATTTGGACCACTGCGGACCCCTACAATCGGATGGGGCCAAGAAATATATCATGGTTGCAGTGGATTCCTGCTCTAGATTCCTATGGGTTTGGCCTCAGCACTGTGCTGACGTTCGAACTGTTATAAAAGATTTGCGAGTCTTTATCGGCACATACGCAGTTGGCACGTTACATTCTGACCGTGGCCCGGCGTTTAGCTCTCGGGCTTACAAAGAGGCCATGGAAGGAATGGGCGTAACATTGCGGTACTCCTCTCCGTACCATAATGAGGGAAATTCGGTCGTGGAGAGGAAAAACCGTGACTTAAAGCAATCTTTAACAGCAAGGGTATTAGGCAAGGGCGGTAGATGGGTCGATCACCTTTATGGGGTCCAAAGAGCAATAAACAATCAGCCAAGAAGCTCTCTAGGGGGTGTCACTCCTTACGAGGTCCTATGTGGGACAAGAATGTGGGTACCTGATCTTGATTGTGAAGGCACAGTGGCGGATGGAAAACCATTTGATATCCATGATCGTTTGGCTGTTATACAGGATCTAAATGAATCCAGGACACAACAAAGCAACGTCCACTTAAAACAAACCACCACTGAGGAAGTCAAGGCAGTAACGGCAAGACCTGTCTGGATCCCAAAAGTTGGGGATCTGGTCAGAGAGAAGATTGCAGACATGAAAGAATTCGGACCATCCTACAAAACAGCTGTACCGGTCCTAGCGATCCAAGGCACAAGAACTGTACTTCTGCCGCCTCTTGCCGGAAAAAAGGAGAAAAGATTTGTCTCAATCGACCTAATCAAACCACACTATGTGGCCGATACTAAACAGTAGGCCTCGTGGACTCCACAGTAGCAGACGCCCTCCTCTCGCTACAATCCAAGAAGTTCAAACAGAAAGACTCATCACGTTTGAAGAGCCACCTGTACGGAATGAAGGACTAAGCAACAATACTATGGAACTCGTTCCACTTCAATAAGAAGAAAATGAACTTAACAACCAAGTTGCAATAAGACCGACTACAGACGTCTACGTCAACATGCCTCATCAAGAGCAAAACCCACTTTCAACAAATCCCGATGCAATTCCAACAATTGATCGAACTGCTTCTGGCTATTTCATGAACTTTGATACGTTTTCACTGGATCCAAGCGAACCGGAAACGACGCCAGCCCAAAAATCACACAAACAGAAACTCATTGACTTTTTGAACTTTTTTAGAAAGACTTATCTGGTGTCACCGTGGATAGAACTCTGGTATATCACTGGGATTCTATTTTTTCTTTTCTGGCTAGGTTTAATTATAACTTTTAGTATGCTTATTAATGGACGATATCTCCAGCAGAGCTCTACAGCCCAAAGAGTCAATTTGATTTTGAAACCACATCAGTCTTCACATCGTGAACCAAGAGACTTGTCTTCAGTGAACATCACAGCAGTTCCTATACCGGACGGTATAGTATGGGACAAGATTGATTTTGATATATTCGGTCCGACTGAACTTTTAAAGCTTAAACATGTATTTAAAATTTCTTTAAGTGATATCATTACCTCCAGTACATTTTCTGATGATTGGGACACTGAAACTGTGAATAATATGATGTCTGATTTAGAAAAACTGCAGCATTTCCGAACAATGAAATGTTAGAAGGTACTTCAGACTATGATACATTGTACTGTTACCAACATTATGGTCATCATTTCTTGCATAAATCCATAACACCGAGAAATGTATTTGAATACCACCAGTGGGAACACTGCCCAACACCTCCAAGAGGTAGTTCGCAAATGTTTGCACAGAAGTTCACATACTTTTCAGGGTTTAATACATCTGACCCGAAGTCATTTTATTACAAAGTGGCAACAACATCAGCACAGAAAATTATGTTGACTAACACCAAACAGATTTACTCTGCTTCCTTTATGGCCCAGTTGTCTACACAGGGTTTTGACCTATGGAAGGACACTATAGATTTAAAATCAATCTGGGGTTCGAGGGACTGGCATGTCCAAGAAACAGAAGTGCTTTTTAGAGCATGCCTCATTCCACAGCAGATGATATTTCTAAATGACACTGTGCAACAGACATCCTGTCTTGGACTAGCCAAGAACAAGGAAATGAACTCGCCTGGGTTTCCAGCACCATCACAGATGGGTGGGGGGCAGAATTCAACTACACATGGGGTAGGATTAGATGACATTCTCCAGTACAACAGGTCAGATCCCAATTGGACAGAATGGCTGATTTGGCCCATTGACACAAACACATGTCAACAGAGATTCCTAGGTATAACCGAGGGATTTAGCAGGGGCGGTGCGTCCATTGGGGCGTTGGGGCATAGCCCCCCCGCCCGCAGCTCCCTCGGCGTCTTTGAACCTAAGTAAACTGAATCAGTTTACTTAAGTTCAAAGACGCCGAGGGAGAACTGACAATCATGTCAGTCAGCATGACGTCGGACCGCCCACCCCTTCAGAGTCTGAAGGGGGTGGGCGGTCCTGCGTCATGTTGACTGACATGATTGTCAGAGGGACCAGGGGCAGCAGGCAGCACTGCAGCACAAGTGCGCATGAGTGGGGAAGGGCAGCGAATTTTCGCGCCGTGCCCAGTCATGCGCACTTGTGTTTGCACTGGCTTGCGCATGCCCATTAGGAGAGCGAGGGTTGAGCAAAGGCTCAAACCTCGGTCTCCTAATGGGCAGGCGGGCGAGAGGTAACCGTGCCCTAAGCCAATCCTGGCGCTTCCAGCAGCGCCAGGATTGGCTGAGAGGGGCTATAGTATAGGCGCAAACGGAGTCGGACCCGAGGCGGCGCGGACGGCGGACCTGCTCAGGTAGGATTTTCTTTTTTTATTTCAAAACTCCCCCGGGCCCCCGGCACCCCCCCCCCCTGGGGTGCACTGGGCATTAGTGAGTGAGTGCAAGGTGTGCGAGTGGTATTAACCTTGTCTTTACCGGGGCGGCTATCTCTAAAGTCTACAGTGGACTGGTGGGCGCTGGAGCCTGTAGGGAGTGAATTGCACAAGAGTAAGCAGTGGCTGGAGCTTCCTGGGGAATCCTAGAGCTGCACAGCAGGGTGGAGTATTGTCACAACTCCTGAAATTCGGCAGTGGGTGTGGCGTGAGCAGCCCCCAGACTGCGTATGGGATGTGGAGTGCAAAATCCTGAGTGAAGGCATCGTGAGAACGTCTGAAATTGCACTGCGGTAGTGGTGTGAGGGGCACATATTGCACAGTGGTAGTGGTGCTAGCGAGGCATAGGTAAAGATTGCACAGTGTAGGGGTGTGGGCAGGGCACAGATTGCACAGCGGTAATTGTGTGAGCGGAGCACATATTACACAGTGGCAGTGGCGTGAGCGGGGCACGGGTTGCACCGTGGATTGAGCGGTGCTCAGACCTCATGGTGTGGGAGCTTGTTAGACCGCACAGCGGAGGTGGTGTGAACGGTGCTCATACTGCGCAGTGTTTGCGGTGTGAGAGCCCCTTACACTGCACAGGGAAGGCAGGGTGGGCGGTGCCCAGACTGCGTGGTGTGGGGAGCCTCTGAGACTGCACAGTGAAAGTGGTAAGAGCGGCGCTCAGGTGGCAGTGTCCACTGTGTGAGAGTTCATTAGACCTCACAGGGAAGGAGTGTGTGCTGTGGTCAGACTGCACAGTGGTTGCAGTGTGTGAACCACTTTGACTGCCCAGTAGCTGCGGTGTGAGAGCCCCTCAGACTGTCCAGGTCCTGATGCGTTCACCCCCCATGGCACCGAGTCTGCGCCGGCTGCTGCTTCTCCTCGCCCTCGCCAGGCTCTGGGGCTCGGCGGGAGCCGGGTGCGCCGAGGCCGGCAGGTGCTGCCCTGGCAGAGACCCCCTGTGTGCCACCAACGGCTGGAGGCTGGAGGCTGGGTCTACAGCACCTGCTTCTGTGACGAGGCGTGCACGCGGGCGAGGGACTGCTGCTACGACTACACCCAGGCGTGCCCAGGTAGGTGGACGCTGCTTTGTCACATTCACAGGGTGCGCAGGGGACTCATTCTGGGCCTTCAAAAACACAGGCGGGCCTGCCAGGCAGAAGAAGATGAGTGCGTTGTTGCAGATCACATAAAGTGTCAGAGGTCAGGCGTCCATAGCTCCACTCTCTGAACTCATGCATGCGCAGCATATTTATGTCACACATGCCTTTCTTTACACAGATGAAATGCCTTTTGGGGGCTGGTATTTGATGCTCGACCTCAATTTCTCATCTTACTTATCTACAGAACAGCTTTGCACGTGTCCCATTGTCGACTGACCGTTTCACCACTCAGGCGTTTCCGAAGTAGGTTTCTGCTTTCAGAGCCCTGTGAGCTGCTATGACACAGCCATGCCACCTTGGTTGCATTCTGGTGGTGGCCTCAGTAGCATGGGGCTGGTTTCAAGATGTGCCCAGGGCTGATTTAGATTTCCAACCCGTCTCTGACGGGTTGTTTTCTTCGGACCATATAACTCTGAGGTTTCTGTCCTGACGTTCTTACAAGCGATTAATTTTCAAGTATGGTGCTTAGAAAATTGGAGAAAAAAAACACACCAGAGTCAAACCGGAACGTAAGTACTGACTGTGACTGAGCGCTGCAGCGGGTGCACGGCTTGCAGAGCAAAGGGGCCTGCACACCTCCGAGCTGCCCCCCTACACACGCTCACCACAGCGGCACCGTGAATCAGAAGATGCAGGCGCTGGCTTCATTAGACACCATGAATGCACCAACCAGAGGGAGTTTTACTTTTACACTGCGAGGTAGCAGTAATGACCTGTGTGTCACGTGCTATGAAGGAAACGGGCTCCCTGACTGCTCTTCGAATTATAAAATACAGCAATAATTATAATTTAGTGAGCCCTCTAGTCCTCTGGGCTCTGGTGCCACTGCACCTGCTGTGTTAATGAAAGCTACGCCCCTGTGAGTTAGGAAGAAGTGCTGGTACAGACGCCTCCCTCAGTAAACCTGACATGCTGTCCATAAAAAGTTAATAAGACCCTAGTGAGTCAGGATGAAATGCATTGTTGCCAAATTCAGGGGCCATGGTCACGCCAAATTGAAAACAAATCATAGACAATTGCAGAAACCTCCCTCGGCGCTAGTTAAATAGTGCTGTCCATGCTGTGCAGAGTGTAAGGCACAAAAGGTGATGGGAGGAATGCTTGCAATTTATCTATCCACTGGCACTCGCTCGGGGTAGCATCCCAACCCATAGTCCTTTTCCTCACCATGCCACCTCAGTTTGTCCAGAGCCGTACGCAAATGATTCTTGACCGTGCTCCTCATGGGAACAGTCCAACCCGAACTGCCAGGTCATGGTATGTATTATTTTTAAAGATGAAACATCCGAAATTAAGTCGACTAAAAAAATTCTTTTGACTCATGTCATTTATTGTACCTGCGAATAGAATTGAACCATGAACGCATAATGTGTGTGATAATCTACCTTTCCCTTGTTTCGCACTGCCTATTAAATTAGGAAATCCAAACAAATATGTAACTGCATGTTGGTGTTTTGTACCTTGAAATCATGCTTGGGCTATCGCACGTTGCAAGAAACCTCTCTTTTATCTTCATTTTTCGGTGGCGGTCTTTAACATGACTTGTTTATAGCCTAATAAATCTTTAAAGTAGAAATCACACCTATATTTTAGTGAAGGGTTTCTCAAAGTCACTGATAAAGAGAGCCTGGGTTTGCTGCATACATTAGACCGAGTGTTTGGTACTCAAGCCCTATGTGTGACAGATTTGCATTTCGCATGCAAACACTCTTGTTTGTCACACACGTTTTGGCTGCTGGTTCGGGAATAATATTTACTCCTATCACCAGACGTAGGTTGAGTTTTTATTTCCATTACATGTAAGTAAAGCACTGCAGCTAAAGAAGCAGACCTGATGTCAGGTGGGGCATTGAATGACATGACCGCAGCCACACCTCCATTTTATCAAGTCAGTAGTTTACACGGGAAACAAATGTTTTCAGGCGTTGCAACCAGCATTGCTCCTCTATGAGGTCGAACTAGTACCCTTAGACATGATGAAATGCAGAGCAATGGATGATGGGAGATGAAGAAAGGCGCGCACAGTAACTCAGAGCTGCAGTAAATAAAGTACTTTGAAATAGACGTGAAGAAAATGTCATCCCAGTAATGAATGATTTTGAAGAAGACTGTGTGAAAGTCAGTATGTCAGCATGACACCAGTGTGTACGTTTATGTAGCGCTTCCTGCACTATCCAAGGCTATTCTACTGCAGAGTAAATGAGGCGCTAGGACAGCGACTTTCACCTCGCACAGTGTGCGAAGAGGCTCAGGTGGAAGTCAGTCAGAGCATCCCTCCCGCCAGGAAGAGTACACATTTTGTGCATAGGTAATGTGGGGTTTGTGGTTTTCGTACAATAAACACTGATTTGATAAAAAAATGAACGGATTTTTGAAAAGAAGTGTCTTTTATGAGTCTGACCTCTCACCAGCCTTTCAAAATACATGGTCTTAGCTGACATTTCTTGGGCAATTTGACACTCTGATGCTAAGGCATCTTTTCTTTGAGTGTGTTGTGTACATATCAATGCACATTGAAGGGAAGAATGCTGCAGGCCGGGTTTCTGCAGCAGGGGCAAGGTGACCACTCTCCCCCCATCGTCCCACTTCAGATTAATCGCCAGAATGTTGTGCGACCTGTCGCCCATCGAATCAGACTCTTTTCCTCTCCAGTCCCTGTTTTTTGGTGATCTGCTGGGCATTGAATGCCACACTCATTTGCTTGAACGCCTCGCCACATGTTCGGTGACAACAACTGTCCATGGTCTGTCTCTTTGTGCTCTGCCTTGCCACCCACAACCATTTACCTGGGGAGTGGTGCCCTTTTGTAAGGAGAAGTCTGCCTTTTGTTGGTTATTTTCACCCCATGTGCTGTGTGGGTGTTATCGCTTTGCCTACAGAATATAGACAGGATCGGTGCAAGGACATTAGGTGCTCCATACAAAAAAATATTTTACTACTGAAGCGCCACCCTTCCACTTAGTATGCGATTTTCTGACCTTTTCTTGCAATCTGGCACTCTTAATCATGACCCTTCCCGTGCTCACTTTCCCTCTAACTCACTGTCAAAAGATTTTTGAGAGACTGCTGCATGCCAGATTGAGCCAAATAATGTTTGAAAGTTGAGTGTGCTCCTTGATATATGTGCCCTATGACTTAAGTGCTCAAACAGCAGGCTCTGAATTCGGAGGGATTTACCAGAACTGTTTTACAGGAGGTGTGTATCTCGCAGGTAGTAACTGTAAACTGGCAAGTGTTGCTTACCACGGGGTGGGTGGGAGTAAGATCCCAACACAGGTGTGTTGGGTCGGGAGGGGGGGTATGAGGAGATTACTGAACCGGAGGAAGGAGTCAGGACGTCTGACCGGAGAAGGGTCACAATTGCTCTATTAACCTTCTTGCTTCTCAAATTTACTTGAAAATGCACCATTTACCCACTATTTTTTCAAAATTTCCTTGGGGGGAGAACCCCCCCAACCCCCCTTAAGATGTTCAGGCTCGCTCGCTGCGCTCGCTCGCCACGGTGCACTACGACAGAAAGTTTACGCCCCACCACTTTCAAATGTCAACAGCCATCACTGGGATTTAGTATCAGTAGGCCAGATACACGCTATGTACAGAGACAACACCCAGGGGTAGTGACATCCTATAGTGTTGGGAAGTTGTGCCTTGATTGGCTAGAGACCTTGTGGAAATAAAATCTATAATTATGCCCCTTCGCTGCCCTCTGCGCGATCTAATTATGCCCCTTTGCGCGATCCCCTTTGCGCGATTAATAATTGCCCACATTAAAAGCCGACACCATTTTGTTTTTAATTCACCCTTTGGTGTCCCAAGACCCCGAGCATGAGCACGACACCCCTGCACCTGGTTTTCCTCATTTTCACCATCTGTCTCTGTGGTTTCTGCCAAGTCCGGGAAACCAGTACATGAGTTCCTGCTCCCCCGCAGAGATGGTTCATGTTTCTGACATGAAGCACGAGCACAAACCCCCAAATGAGGAAGCCTTCCCCTTCCAACTGTCAGACTATTTCACATCGCAAGTCCCCTCACGAAGCCTAAGACACGCCCCCATTTCTTCACACTCTGCTCCTCTTGCTGAATCTTTGTTCCTCTATCTGCCACGACCTGTTTGTTCCTCTATTTTGCCTCGTGACCAAGACTGTATAAATATTCTGCTGTTGAAAATAAAGACCCCCACTTAAAGAGAGGGACTTGAGAGATTGCTCCTGTGCCCGCTTGGTGCTGGAAGCGCTCCCTTTAACTCGAGTTATTGGTCTTCTCCTCCTTCATTTGAGCACCACGGACTCCTCGCTTTGCATTGACAAGAAATTATGATTTATTAAGCATAGAAATTCAGAAATGAGGTAATAAGTAAAATTAATTTACCACAGTAATTGGCGCCCGAATAGGGACATTCCCTTTCCCCCACGCGCCGGCGATATTGGACCCGGTACTGTCCCCGCCTGACCGTTGACGGACTTCAAAAGTGCACAACGCGGGGAATTCCCGCTAACTCCCTCGAGGCGAAGAGGGGACCGACTGCGGCCCAGCATCCACACGAGGCGGTGAGGAAATAGCGGAACGTCCTGAACCAAAGCCCAACCTGCGAAGCAGACGAGTCCGAGGTTCTACAAATCCCACCTTGAAACTGCGCGCCGCGTTTTCCCAAAATCTTCAAGAGGCCTTCCAGTTACTTTTCGGTGAGTACTGCTGAAAAGTATAAAAACGAACCCACAGCTTTTGTGGGGGCGGTAAAGATACGCGTTTTTTTGGTTTCTCACCTATCTTTGGTGAGGACTACTAAAACTAGTATAAAAGACGGACTCACTACCTTGTGGGCACGGTAAAGATACATGTTTTTTTGTGGGTTTCTCACTTATTTTGTGAGGACTACTAAACTAGTATAAAAGACGGACTCACCTCTTTCGTGGGTACGGTAAAGATATTTGTTCTGTTTATGTTTTTCTCACTTCTAAAATCTTTGAAAGTCTTGCCATCATGCCTATTTTCTCGAAAATACGTAAGATGGCAACCAAAGGAGTATTCTTGAGAAGGAAATTCCCCTTCCTCCTCGGGATACTCCAGGACACTTCATGTATGCAAAACATGGTGTCGGTGCACTTATTTATTGTGATCTATGGGTAGAATATACTAAAGACCTAGAACTCAGATATAGATGGCCTGAAAATGGTAGTTTTGATACGGAGTGTATTATGAAATTAGAGGAACAGTTATGGAAGAAAAAGAGAGTCCGCCAGTCACAGAGTGACTCAGTAGAATTATGGAGAAAAGAAGCCCATAGGAGGCAACAGAAGGAATTGCATAAAGTTGAAAAGGGTAAGAGAATGTCAGAGCAGGCCAAGAAAGAACAGTTACAAGAAATAGGGAAAGAAGTAGTTAGTGAAAGGAATAAAAGGGAACAATCAGCCATTTCTACTGGTTTTTATCCTGTATTGCCATCTGCACCTGAAAACCTTAACATTGCATCAGCACAGCCTACAGCCCCACCACCAGAGGATACTTTTACTAATTTTCTCTTAGATACTCCACCACCCTATGAAGTTCCAGTCATTCAACACCCTCTGCCTCCGCCACCCCTTTCACAACATAACGCACCACCTCTCACTCCAGAAGGGGGTGCCGTAGGTCCAGACCCAGGTAAAACAATTCCCGACTGCCCCTATGACCCGACTCCTAGCAACACAGGGGAGGCGGGCCGAATAAGTAAAATACTTCATGACTCCTGGGAAGAAATAAGACAATCTACCAGCAATTGACACGTTTCTTCAAGCGGCCTCTGAGTTTCTTCGTACTGGAGAGAACTCACGAGCCATTAACGCTATGACTACAAGAAGATCACACCCTGTAAAAATGCACATGTATAGGTTCCTCCTTTGCTGTTTCATAAAACACATACAAGCAGAGGAAAGAAATGTACCAGTTTCACTTTTTGACTTATTAGATTCCGCATCCGACCACACTAGTCTAGAACTTATAAATGATGCACTAGACAGGTTCACCCGTAATGTGACCCGTATTCTGCAAAACTTGCAAACAAATGAAGAGAATAAGAAACTTGAGGAGGAAATTACTGAACCTACTGAAAAAGTCCTACCCGTTCGTTCTTCCGCCCCTAATTCACGAACACCCCCGCCTACATTCCTCCAAGGTCACTCTGAACGGTCATCTCCAGATGAGTTATTTGAAAATACATCCAATGCATTAGACTACTGGTTAGACCAGGAACCTCCGCTTACACCGGAGGAGGAGGAAATAGCCAGAACTGCGACCCTATGGGTCTCTCAATATAAGATATATGACAATGATCTCATAGCCCAGCTTTTTCTAGCATTACCACGCTCACATCAAAGATTAGCAAGTCTCTACATGGTACAACATCTCATCACACTCAATGACACTCATTTTAAACATGATCCAAGACTCGAAGATTTTCTGTCTGACTGCGCTGATAACATGTTCCTCCACAATAGTTCAGTTTTTCTTAACACATTTATAGATTTTAGACAGAAATACCAGAAAGTGACTGGATATAGATCTCCCCATAATATGTGTGGATCAACTAATAGACTTCCTCAAACACGCCAGTTCCCCATGAGAGAGGTCCACCCCAGAGCTGACACGAATGGCGCGCTACAACGCGTCTTCATTTATGTACCCTTGACAAAACTTGAGTTACTAAGGATGAAAGAGATGGTTCCCTCCCACTCAAAGGATCCTGCTGGATTCTTTAAGGAATTAGGAGATGTATTAATGATGGGAACATATACTCTTTCTGATATCACAGCAATTCTGAAATTATTGTTGCCATCAGGTATATATGACAAACTAAGAGAAAAAGATTGGGAAGTAGCAGGTGAACACATTAAATGGACTGAACTTCAGAATGACGAAAATACTAGAGTAGCAGGTCATGGTATAGGAGACAAACTAAAAGCACTTCCTGGCACTATTTTAAAGGTGCTACCACAGTTACTAACAGTGAAAAAGGAGGACTGGGATGCCATTTCCTCCTGCAAACAGAAACATGGTGAAGACATAGGAGATTATTACACTAGACTTGAAAAGTGTTTTGCGGTAAATAGCGGCCTTACGCCAACAAGTGAAGCTTACCCGCATCTGTTTGTTTCCAAATTAGTAGATAACGCCTTGCCAGCCATTAAGGACAGAGTACTAAAAGTAGAAAGTACCTGGCAAGCACATACACCTCCACAGGTGTTACAAATGCTACAATATCACCAGAATCGCATTAGGGATGAAGAAGAAAATGATAAGAAACGCATGAAAGACACAAAGATGAAAGCATTAGTAGCCCAAACTGCACCCCAGCGTCAACAGACACCAAGTAGCCAGACAAATATAAAAAGCACTTGTAATTATTGCAAAAAGATGGGACACTTCGTTAAAGATTGCCCTGTCTTAAAGCACAATTTGGCTACTGGTAAGACCCAGCCACGCCCATATCAGCCAAAACAGAATGGTTCCCTAGACAGTTCAACACCTTCAGTTCCACTGACAACACAAATGGCCCAAATGAATATTATAGACAGCGCCTACACTGAATATTACCCAGATTTCTCATGATGTTGCCCAGAGAGAGAAGATGACAAACTGCCCCTAATCCCCATTCCAGTAGATCAGACAGGTCCATTTATAGAGGTCCGACTTCTTGGGGAGGATAGGAAGTTTCTACTAGACACTGGGGCCAGTAAAACAACAATAAGCCATCAAGAGGTCCCAGAGGCTCCTCTCTCGGGTTCAAAAAGTATTTCTCTGGGTTTCTCAGGACAACCTGTGACAAACGTCATGTCAAAGCCACTGCCCTTGCAGGTTGGTCCCCTCATGACAACTACAGATCTTATATTGACAAAATCATGTCCAGAAAACTTGCTTGGTATAAAAACATTGAAAGAATTAGGAGCTGTCATTGTTTGCTCACCTACAGATGTCAGACTATTTCTGCGAGATTTCAAGGGCCACTACACAAGTAGAGAATTAGATGAGCGTTTGAAAGATTTGCCACACACCCTGTGGGCCACTGATTCCACCACAGTAGGATGTATGGAAATAACACCTCACAAGGTTACACTGAAAGAGGGAGCCCAACTACCACGCATAAGGCAATACAAAATTCCACCTCAGGCTGAACAAGCATTAATGTTAATTATTCAGGACCTAATACAGTCAGGTGTGATTAAGGAAACAACTTCTAACATTTGCAATTCCCCTGTTTTACCAGTTCATAAAAAAGTGGAACCAGGAACACCACCTGTCTACAGACTAGTGGTGGATTTGAGAGAGCTCAATAAATGTGTCGTTCCACAACACCCTGTGGTTCCAGACATCTCCACCCTACTCACAGCCATAGATGCGGAAGCAACGCATTTTTCAGTCATTGACTTGAAAAACGCATTCTTTAGCATACCTATTCACCCAGATAGTCAATACCTTTTTGGCTTCTCCTTACAAGGACGAAGTTTCCAATTCACAAGAGCTCCTCAAGGTTTCACAGAGAGTCCAAGCGTATATAGCCAAGCATTAAAAAGACAACTAGATACTGTTCAAATGCCCACGAATACAGCATGCTACACTCATCACTGCCCTCTTAGAGGCCAGTCAGTTACCAGAGAAAATCGCAGTGCTAAAATGTAAAGCGCACACAAAAGGAACAGATGAAATATCAAAGGAAATGATTCTGCAGACAGTGCAGCCAAGTTAGCAGCAAACACAGAATTAAGTATACCACACCGCCAATATACAATACGAGACCCCTTTTCTGACATCCAGGATGTCCAAAGTCACGCCACACCACAGGAACTGCTAGAATGGAAGGAAAAAGGAGGGGTCCTTACAGATCAAGGCTGGATGACACCTGAAAGAGCAGTATGGTTTCTACCGGATGCCATGGTACAAGTTATGGTAAACACCATACATGGACCAGCACATCTGGGAGAAAAAGCAATGTTAGACAGCATACAGAATATATGGCACAACAAACATTTGAGAGCTGCAGCCAAACAAAAAGTTAAAACGTGCATGATTTGTAATCAGTTCAACCCAGGAAAAGGCACAAAGGTGGAACAGGGAGGATTCCAACCCCTGACCATCCATTTGAAGTTCTCCAGATGGACTATATCCAGATGGAGAGATGTAGAGGTCACAAGTATGTGCTAGTTGTAGTGTGTGCTCTGACCAGATGGACAGAAGCCTATCCCGTCCCAGATTACACTGCAACGACAACTGCTAAACAATTAGTTAGAGAGTTTTTCCGAGGTATGGGTTGCCCCGTGTCATCTACTCAGATAACGGCCAACCTTTTTCCTCTGAACTCATGAAGCAAGTGTCTCTTCTGTTAGGGTACACTTGGAAGTTTCACTGTGTAAGACATCCTCATGCAGCAGGTCTAGTAGAAAGGCACAACCAAACTTTGAAGACAAAATTGGCCAAGATATGCACTGACAAAGGCGTGGACTGGATGGTAGCCTTACCGGTTGCCCTCTTCTACATGCGTATGGTAGCCCATTCCAGAACTGGCTTATCTCCATATGAAGTGGTCTTTGGCAGACCACCAAATATGTGGGGTACGCCAAGGCCTAAAAGAATAACTGATGTTGACAGTACTATGCTGACTGACTACCTGGCTTCCTTGATGTCTGCACTCCAATCTTGTCGTTCTCAGGTTGCTGCCACCTTCCCTGACAAAACCAACCCGGAAGAACACGCCATCCGACCCGGGGACTGGGTCCTCGTGAGGAACTTCGACCGGACCAGTCCCCTCCAGCCCAGGTGGAAGAAGCCAAGACTCGTACTACTAACAACACGGACAGCAGTGAAGGTCGAGGGCAGGAAGGGCTGGCTCCACGCAAGCCACTGCCGGAAACATTTTGGACAAAAAGACACTGTTGCTGATGGCCCTGCCAATCCCACTGACATTGTGACTGAACAATCTTTATTGCCTTTGGAACTAACCCCACAACAGGATTACAAATCAAAGTTAAGGTCTGCCATTCGGACTCTGGCTAATTAAGTCCATTGGGCGTCGGTCCAGTGGTGAAGCGGTTGGAGCATGGGAATGGATTTTAACACCTTGACTATGTGGGAGAAAAAAAAAAAATGAACTCTAGAAAAAGACATAATGGTCCTATTATATGTTTGACAGTATTATTTTTCCTCATGGCAGTTATGACGTGTCTTGGTTGGATTCTCCACACTGTTTTTCCCCCAACACAACACACCTCTCATACACCCAACAGCACTCAGGAACACACCTATCACGACCTACCCCCTCATGAACAAGCCCATAGACTAGCCTTGCGAAACAATACCTTCATACAGATGCTACACCACACTCAGCAAGCCAGTAATAGCACCAATTGTTGGATATGTGGCCGCATCCCACCTCATCAGAAAAAGGGAGGGATGCCTCTTTTTTCTTTCCCATTCTCTTATAATGGAACTTGTGAAGCCTGGTTCGCCCTAATAACAGCTGACGCTACTACCCCCACCTCCTGCCCTGACGGAAATAATTCATGCAAGAATGGGTGGCCTTGGGGGATTTAAACAAGGTACTCAATACTGCCTGTTACCCTAATAAGGAGGGAGATCCTCAGGCGACCGGTACAGTCCTAGAAAGTGAAGAATTCAAGCAAGGGAACATGACCATGTCCTACAAGATGTTAAATATCAAACCTAAAAAGAATGCTGGTTCCCCTTCCATCTCGGTCTCACCAGTAAAAGGACACCTGTGCATCCAGAAAAATGGCTCTGTTCCATTAGGACACAGTGACTGTCATACCACTATAAGTTTTGAAGACAGAGGAAAGTCCTCATTTCTAGCATCTCGCCATACTTATTTCATCTGTGGCCAAACGGCCTATGTGCAGCTGCCCTTGAACTGGGGGGAACTTGCTATATAGCATTCCTGTTACCCCGTCTTTGTGGCCCCATCCACTTACCACAGAGACCTCCTAGTGCCCCATGTCAGACATAAAAGAACGATCGATACCTCCTTGGTTGACCAAACGGAAACCTCATGGGAACAGTATACAGATTTTAACAAAGGGTTCTTCTTCTTTGTTGGCCCTGTACAGAACAGCAAGCTTATACGCAGGTTGACAAGGACCTTAGAGGCTGTAGTAAACCAGACGGCGTCTGCCCTGGGGAGCTTAACCCAGGAGCAGTCTGCCATACGATTGGTTACTCTCCAAAATCGCCTTGTCCTTGACATCATCTTGGCTGACAAAGGCGGAGCCTGTAAAATTATAGGCTCTAGCTGCTGTATATTTATTCCTGATAATTCCCCATCTGTATACACGGCCATAACAAAATTACACAAGATAGCCGTAAGTTTACATCAAGAACCTGGCACTTGGACGTGGTCTGACTGGTTCTGGAAGATAATATCGTCCTGGGGATGGCAACTGCTGTCAGCAGCAGGCATAATATTCCTGATAATAACTGGATGCTGCCTTTGCATCCAATGTGGTCCTGCCCTATGCGGTCTATGCGCTGAAAAATGCATTCCTAAACCACTTGTCCAGCAGAGAGAAAGGGAAAGAATCATGTTACAAGAATGTATAAATGATCTCATGCAAATTGAGATATAATGTAGGTACACTCTGGGGCAAGGAGGGAATGTGGAAATAAAATCTATAATTATGCCCCTTCGCTGCCCTCTGCGCGATCTAATTATGCCCCTTTGCGCGATCCCCTTTGCGCGATTAATAATTGCCCACATTAAAAGCCGACACCATTTTGTTTTTAATTCACCCTTTGGTGTCCCAAGACCCCGAGCACGAGCACGACACCCCTGCACCTGGTTTTCCTCATTTTCACCATCTGTCTCTGTGGTTTCTGCCAAGTCCGGGAAACCAGTACATGAGTTCCTGCTCCCCCGCAGAGATGGTTCATGTTTCTGACATGAAGCACGAGCACAAACCCCCAAATGAGGAAGCCTTCCCCTTCCAACTGTCAGACTATTTCACATCGCAAGTCCCCTCACGAAGCCTAAGACACGCCCCCATTTCTTCACACTCTGCTCCTCTTGCTGAATCTTTGTTCCTCTATCTGCCACGACCTGTTTGTTCCTCTATTTTGCCTCGTGACCAAGACTGTATAAATATTCTGCTGTTGAAAATAAAGACCCCCACTTAAAGAGAGGGACTTGAGAGATTGCTCCTGTGCCCGCTTGGTGCTGGAAGCGCTCCCTTTAACTCGAGTTATTGGTCTTCTCCTCCTTCATTTGAGCACCACGGACTCCTCGCTTTGCATTGACAAGAAATTATGATTTATTAAGCATAGAAATTCAGAAATGAGGTAATAAGTAAAATTAATTTACCACAACCTCAACACTCACAGAAGTAAAACATCACTTGATATTACTCACACCTGATGTGGACCTTAGGGATTTCTTGTCAGGCCCAAGGAAAACACGTCAGAAACGTTTCATATATGCTGGCATTTATGCCTATTATAATGAAAGCTGGAAAATATCCCAACAGGAGGCCGCAGAAAGAATACGGGAAATAGACTGTATTAACTTAGAGAAGGCATTAGCTGTAGTGGATAATGGGTTAACAACTTTGACCTCCAGGATTTACTCCTTAGGCAACATTGTGTCTTCGGCAATCGACATATTAGAACAAAATTTGGCCTTGTTACAACACGGGCAATTCCAATTACGTTCTATTATGATGTTAAGCTGGACGCTGCAATCTTTGCGTGCAGGCTATGTGCCCTGGCGTTTTATAAACACCACTTCTCTGTTTTCAGAATACAATCTAACTGATAAACAGACAGAAATGGCACTAAGGGGAGCAAAATATACAATGCTGCGTATTGAGAAACTGGAAAGGTTACCATTCACTGTAGCCGAATTACCATCAACTGAATGGCTAATTCATGGCCAAATCACTCTGCCGGTCACTACGTTTCAGTTTCAATATTGCCTTGAGCAAAGGCAGGCAGGCAAATATGAAAAAATGGGTAAGGGATACATTAAGGAAACTTGGGAGTTACCATATAGATATCGATGCCGGAATGGGGATCGAGAAGTGTATCTGAGTGGTACAAACTGCAAGAACGCTTTAAGCGGTTCTCTCATGTGTCAGAATATTTCTCTGCACGGAGCATGTAGTGGTTCGGTAGCGAATCTATCTTGTCACATGTCAGGGACCCCAGCGGTAAGGGATACATTAAGGAAACTTGGGAGTTACCATATAGATATCGATGCCGGAATGGGGATCGAGAAGTGTATCTGAGTGGTACAAACTGCAAGAACGCTTTAAGCGGTTCTCTCATGTGTCAGGATATTTCTCTGCACGGAGCATGTAGTGGTTCGGTAGCGAATCTATCTTGTCACATGTCAGGGACCCCAGCGGCCATGATCACGCCGGTTTTCCAGCTGCTCTCGAATGGGAGTTACTTGATGCTAAACGATTAAGGTTGCTGTGGGATGCTTCCGGGCGTCGCCTATCTGGTCACTGTTAACTCCAGGGTTACTTGCTGTATGCAAGTATTGTTTCCGCCACTGAACACAGTCAGGGAGGCGCCGTTATGGCCTTTGTTGAATGTTTCCTTTATACAATTTGATACTTTGAGCAGGCTGAAAGCCATGCTTTTACAGCAACCCGTGCCCTTAACCTCCGCTCGAGAAACCTTTGAACTTCAAGTTGCAAGGACCTCGACTGAGATACAGGCGCTTATACGTACGAACTGCCCCTTTCATTTCGCAGAAATGGTGGGTCGTATCTTTAACATGTCTGATACGAGCGGTATTGTACACCTATTTAAGACCATAGGGTCAGGACTATTAAGCACCTTTCAAACAGTCCTCGGAGTAATCCCAAATTTTATACACTCCGTATTGGGAAGCGTCTTTGGAGGTCTCCCGCTTATCCTGTTCCTAATTGCAGGAGTCCTGATTGTAATCTTACTGCTACGCAATGGACGGCCCAATTCCCGAGGAAATGGCGAACGTACTCATGGAGCGGAAGTACCGTGAACGCATGGTACAGCTTCTGGGAATACCTTGCCTAAGAGAACTGAACGCCTCTTGGTTTCTATCGTTTAGACCAGTCTGGGTGGACTGCATCTTACCTGTTCTTCGATGCCTGTTTTGCGGAGAAGAATGCACGTTGGATCTCTGTCTAACGTTTCCATCAGATACGCCTCCGGACATGGATGCTATGCTGGACCCGCTAAAGGCCCATGCTCTGCGTTGTCCCCAGCGTCTTCCAATTCTGATGAATGCATTCCTTGAGAATCCACAGGTGCCGTTTGCTCCTGCTGGGTTAGGTGGTTCCTCCACAGGCACTCAGGTAACAACTGCCGCACAAGCTGCCGCAGCACCGACTGTTGGCAGTGCTGAATTCCATCTATGTGCGATTGACGTTCTCTGTGAGGCGTTGGGTTTGTCGTCTGCAGTAGCTAACACCGATAATGCTGTATCTCCCAGCCAGGACACTTAATCTTGAATTGGCTCATCGCGTCCTGGGAAAGAATTCGGCTTCTCCACTTAGTTTCATAAATAAACGAACTAAATTTGGAACACTTCCTAAATTGACACTTTCACTTGAGAAAGAATGGCCTTCTTCTGCTTGTAGTAATGCAACTTTTATAAGTGAGACAGAATTGACTTTTTCAAGTGGCAACAAAAGGATAAGCTGACTTTTAAGATTTTTTATCATTTTTTTATGTCTTTTTAAAAACCATGTTTTTAGCTGTTTTTAAGAGAATTTTTAAATTGTCCAGATTTTAAGTATGGTCATTGTCATCCAATTCGAAAGTGGAGTGGGTGTTATGTTTCATATAGAGGCCCTAATATAGACGCGTTCATATATGCCGTATATGGTCATATTCGATTATGCCCTATTATGGTCATAATCGTATATGCCCTATTTTGGTCATAATCGTCTATGCCCTATTATAGTCATGATCTCCTATGCCCTAATATAGGCATGATCTTTCACCTACATTAGTTCCCTACAGTACACAACGAGCTCTGAGGGTTGAACGTTATCTAGTCTGTGGTTAGAACACTGCAGGGTTTTTACCGAACACAGGCCTACAATGTAGTCATAAATTATGCATGAGCATTCACCAGCTACATCTATGTACAAGGTTCACCCCTGACGTCTTCCTCATGTCTAACAAAGACCAATACAAACCATACTGAGGGACGAGACACTTTAGTACATGCCCTATTATAGTCATGGCTCCTAATATAGGCATGATCTTTCACCTACATTAGTTCCTTACCGTACACAACGAGCTCTGAGGGCTGAACGTTATCTAGTCTGTGGTTAGAACACTGCAAGGTCTTTCCAGAACACAGGCCTACAATGTACTCATAAATTATGCATGAGCATTTACCAGCTACATCTCCCGCATAATATGTATGTACAAAGTTCACCCCTGACGTCTTCCTCATGTCCAACAAAGACCAATACAAACCATACTGAGGGACACGACACTTTAGGGTATAAATACACCACATCTTGCCACGGTAAGACAGAGGGAACCGAGACTTCCATGCTGACACACTGACCAGAGACGCTGAGGCTCCTGCATGCAGTCGCTCCAGCTGACAGCGGTCTAACACAGCCCTTGCGGGGTATCCAACTCAAGACCAGGATGGGGTCCCACACTCTCTCTATTCAGGTTTGGGGGTTCGACTAAATCCTAGAAGGATTCTTGGCTCTTAGGCTTTTAGACCTACACATATGCTAGGTACACTCAGGTACATCTAGTTAGGCATCGTAGGAGTACACGCACTTTTCATTACGCATTTTATATTCATGAATGCATTCATGATTATTGCAATATGGTAGAACTGTACTATCCTTTTACTTTGATCGTACTGCTGATAATATATCTCTGCTATTGTCTGCTGGTTGCTACAGCACATTTATTTTACACTAGAATAACAACTGTTCAATAAATACTTATTGAAACGCCCAGACTGTTTATTCTGTGTAACTCTCTGAGACAAAACCGAATAAGTAAGCACGAGTGACTGAGCGAAAAGTAGTACATTGTTTCCACGATTCTAAGGGATCAGGGTTGTCATGATCTAAGGTTGCCAGGAACTAATCTCTCCCCTATTAGAGGAGAGTCTAGTGGCACTGTGAGCTAGCTAATGCAAATCCGGCTAACATACGTGGTGGGGGTGCACAGAGTCAGTCTGCCACCAAGCCCACAGTTTATGTTATCCAAACGCGCAGGTCCTGCAGGGGTACTATAGGAACTACACGACAGTAGGAGAGACAAATGCAAAACAGATGATACAGGAATGCTGAATTAATCAAACATTCCCCCCTAGTCACAGATCTGGGTTAAATCCATCGTTTTTTTTGCACGCCACGCCATTCCAGTTTAGATCCAGTCATATGCAAATCAGTCTTGACCCTGTTCCCCATGGGAACAGTCCAGTCCGCACTGCCAGGCCAGGTCTTCTCTGGACCAGAAACAAGCATCCTCAGACCGGTTTCGGGGTAACACCTCTCATCAGCCAGGCTAGCTTGAATCTGGTGACGTAGCGAGCAGGGGACCCATGTCTGGGCAGACCCTTCCCACTTAGGTTGATAAATGCAAAAAGAACAGATGATGGATGGAATGCTGAACCCAGACCTGTGACTGGGGGTGAGTGTCTAAACAGTTTCAGCGCTCCGTCCATCATCTCCTTGTGTTTGCTTTGTTCGCCCTAAGTTGGCAGGGTATGCCCAGACGTGGGTCCCTTGCTCACTTTGCCACTGGATTCAAGCTAGCCTGGCTGATGAGTGGTGTTACCCTGAAACCAGTCCCAGGATGCTTGCTTCCAGTCCAGGGAAGACCTGGCTTGGCAGTTCGGGCTGGACTGTTCTCATAAGGAACAGGGTCAAAACTGATTTGCATATAGCTGGGTCTGAACTGGGATGGCGAAGTGAGCTAAAGAACGATTATGGATTCAACCCAGATCTGTAACTGGGTGTGAGTGTCTAAAAAGTTTCAGCGCTCCGTCCATCATCTCTTTGTGTTTGCTTGGTTCGTCCTAAATTGGCAGTATATGCCCAGACGTGGGTCCTTTGCTCACTTTGCCACTGGCTTCAAGCTAGCATGGCTGAGGAGGGCTGTTACCCCGAAACCGGTCAAATGATGCTTCCGGTCCAGGGAAGACCTGGCTTGGCAGTTCGGGCTGGTCTGTTCTCATAAGGAACAGGGTCAAGACTGATTTGCATATAGCTGGGTCTGAACTGGGGTGGCGAAGTGAGCTAAGGAACGAATATGGATTCAACCCAGATGTGTGACTGGGGGTGAGTGTCTGAAAAGTTTCAACTCTCTGTCCATCACCTCCTTGTGTTTGCTTGGTTCGACCTAAGTTGGCAGGGTATGCCCAGACGTGGGTCCCTTGCTCACTTTGCCACTGGCTTCAAGCTAGCCTGGCTGATGAGGGGTGTTACCCCGAAACCGGTCCCAGGATGCTTGTTTCCGGTCCAGGGAAGGCCTGGCTTGGCAGTTCGGGCTGAACTGTTTTCATAAGGAACAGGGTCAAGACTGATTTGCATATAGCTGGGTCTGAACTGGGGTGGCGAACGAACGATTATGGATTTAACCCAGATCTGTGACTGGGGGTGAGTGTCTGAAAAGTTTCAGCACTCCGTCCATCATCTCTTTGTGTTTGTTTGAGGTGTAGGAGAGAGGCTTACCTCGGGTACAGGTGATGCAGATGCAGGTGTATGAGTTGGGCTCTCCGAACTCTCAGGTAGACATGTCTCACTTCTAACACCTGGAGCTGACAAACATTGAGGCAGGTGCTTGAAATGTGATGAGTCTCTCATGATGGACTTTACAGGACGTTGAGCTGATTACTTTGCTCGTCACAACCCTCAGTGGGCCAGCATCAAACGGAGCGTCAGACTTGCATTTCCATTTGTGTTTGACCAGGACCCGGTCTCCTTTCTTGAAAACCATGTACCGAGCACATTGGCATTTGTCAGCGTAGGTCTTCATTCTGGACTTGTGAAAGGAACCCGTTGTACGGATCTCATCAGCATCTGTCGACCTATCAGTGTCCATTGAGGCAAATTTGTTTCAATGGTTCTCACAAACATTAAGGTGATGGGGATTTCACCTGTCATGTAATGGGGAGTTGACCTGTAAGCACGAAGGGCTGAACATAAAGCTGACTTCAGGTAACTTCCTTCTAGCGCAGCGTGCTGAACTACTCTATTTAGGGTGCACATGAATCGTTCGGCAACACCATTTGTCTGCAGCCAGAGAGGTGTACTTTTCTGATGTTTAACATTCATGTTAGTGAGAGAGTCCTTAAACTCCCAGCTATTGAAAGGTGGGTCATTGTCGGACTTAACAAGCATTGGCAGAGCCAATAGGTCTTGCCTTTGGGACCCTGTAAGGGTTTAGCCAGAGCTATTGGCTTTGCCAATAACTTCAAGCTATGTTGTAGAGCAGTGTGGCTTCTGTGCAGCATGTTGAAAAGTTATAATAAAAAAGTATTATAAGCATTTTTGTTACCTTATATGTAACCAAGAAGACAACTGACCAGCCCTATTAAAAAAAGAATTAACATAAAAATGTCTTCTAGTTTTTTTGTCCTTGCAATGCTGGCAACTTCTTCCTGCCTGTTCAATGCTTGTTTGTTATAGCTTTTTTTTGTTATGGGGGCGGGAACACATATGACGGGATGGTGGATGTTGGGAAATAGTACCAGAATTACAACACGAGCAGCGGACGGACACTAGGGCAGAATCAACAGATGCCAGTTTCAGAGGGCAGACTTAAGTGGTGCTGAGTGATGTTGAGGTGGTGGTGTAGTGGTGCGGAGGTGATGCTCAGGGGATGCTGAGTGATACTGAGGTGGTGTTGGGTGATGCTGTGGTGGTACTGAGTGATGCTGTGGTGCTGAGTCATGCTGAGGTGGTGGTCCTGCACTGGTGCACAGGTGGTGCTGAATGATGCTGAGTTGGTGCTGTGTTGAGGGGATGCTGCGCTAATGCTGAGGTGGTGCTGTGCTGATGCTGAAGTGGTGCTGCGCTGGTGCTGAATTGTTGCTGAGGTGGGGCAGACTTGCTGCAGAGATGGGGCTGCACTGGTGGTGGTGCACTGTTCCGGAGGTGGTGCTGTGCTGATGCTGAGATGGTGTTGTGCTGATGTTGAGGTGGTGCTGGGCTGCTGCTGAGGTGGTGCTGTTCTGATGCTGAGTTGGTGCTACACTGGTGGTGGTGGTGCATTGATGAGGAGGTGGTGCTGTGCTGATGCTGATATGGTGATAGTGCTGTGCTGATGCTTAGGTGGTGCTGTGGTGCTGCTCAGGTGATGCTGAGTGATACAGAGGTGGTGCTGATTGATGCTGAGATGGTGCTGAGTGATGCTGAGGTGGTGGTGCTGCTTTGGTGCTCAGGTGGTGCTGAGCTGGTGCTGAGTTGGTGCTGTGCTGTGCTGAGGTGGTGGTGTGCTGATGCTGTAGTGGTACTGCATGGGTGCTGAATTCGTGCTGAGGTGGGGCTTTGCTGGTGCTGAGGTGGGCCTGCACTGGTGCTAAGGCTGGGCTGTGCTGGTGTGGGTGAACTGATGAGGAGGCGGTGTTGTGTTGATGGTGAGATGGTGCTGTGCTGATGCTGAGGTAGTGCTGTGGTGGTGCTCAGGTAAGGCTGTGTGATATTGAGGTGGTGTTGATTGATGCTGAGGTGGTGCTGGGTGATGCTGAGGTGGTGTTGAGTGATGCTGAGGTGGTGTTCAGTCATGTTGAGGTGGGGCTCAGTCATGCTGAGTTGTTGGGGCTGTGCAGGTGCTCAGGTGGTGCTGAGCTGGTGCTGAGTGATGCTGAGTTGGTGCTGTGCTGAGGCGAGGTGATGCGCTGATGCTGAGGTGGTGCTGTGCTTATGCTGAAGTGGTGCTGCCTTGGTGCAGAAATGGTGCTGAGGTAGGGTTGCACCGGTGCTGAGGTGGGGCTGTGCTGTTTCTGAGGTGGGGCTGCACTGGTGATGGCGCACTGATGTGGAGGTGGTGCTATACTGATAAGGAGGTGGTGCTGTCCTGATGCTGAAATAGAGTTGTGGTGGTGCTCAGATGGTGCTGTGCTGATGCTGAGGTGGTGGTGTTCTGATGCTGAGTTGGTGCTGCGCTAATGCTGAGGTGGTGCTGCGTTGATGCTGTGCTGGTGCTGAGGTGGTGCTGAGTGATCCGACTGAGGTGGTGGTGTGCTTGTGTGGAGGTGGTGCTCAGGTGGTGCTTAGTGATTCTGAGGTGGTGCTGCGCTGGTGCTGAGGTGATGCTGCACTGATGCTGAGGATGTGCTGCAATAATGCTGAAGTGGTGCAGCATTGGTGCTGAGCTGCTGCTGCACTGGTGCGCTGATAATGTGGTGGGGCTGTGCTGATGCTGAGGTGGTGCTGTTAAGTGGTGCTGTGGCGATCCTGTTCTGGTGCTGAGGTAGTGCTGGGTGATGCTGTACCGGTGCTGAATGATGTGGTGGTGCTGAGTCATGCTGAGATGGTGGTGCTGTACTGGTGTTCAGGTGGTGCTGAGTCATGCTGAGTTGGTGCTGTGCTGGGGGGATGCTGTGCTGATGCTGAGGTGGTGCTCTGTTAGTGCTGAGTTACTGATGAGTTGGAGCTGCACTGGTGCTGAGGTGGGCCTGCGCTTCTGGTGGTGCACTGAGGCGGAGGTGGTGATGTGCTGATGCTGAGAGGGTGCGGTGCAGATGTTGAGGTGGTGCTACGCTGGTGCTCAGGTAATGCTGCACTGGTGCTGAGGCGGTGCTGTGCTGATGCTGAGTTGGTGCTGCACTGGTGGTGGTGCATTGATGAGGAGGGGGTGCTGTGCAGATGCTGAGATGGTGCTGTGCTTATGTTGAGGTGGTGCTCTGGTGGTGCTCAGGTGGTGCTGTGCGCTAATGCTGAGGTGGTGCGGAGTGGTTCTGAGGTGCTGTTGAGTGATACTGAGGTGGTGCTGAGTGATTCTGTGGTGATGATGCTGTGGTGGTGGTGAGTCATGTTATGGTGGTGGTGAGTCATGCTTAGGTGGTGGTGCTGTGCTGGTGCTCAGATGGTGATTACTGATGCTGAGTTGGTGCTGTGCTGAGGTGATGCGCTGATGCTGAGGTGGTGCTGCTCTGATGCTGAACTGCTGCTGCATTGGTGTTGAGTTGCTGCTGAGGTGGGGCTGCACTGGTGCTGAGATGTTGCTATGCTGATGTTGAGGTGGTGCTGCGCTGATGCTGAGGTGTTGCTGTGTTGGTGCTGAGGTGGTGGTCAGCTGATGCTGAGTTGGTGCTGCACTGGTGGTGGTGAACTGATGAGGAGATGGTGCTGTGCTGATGTTGAGTTGGTGCTGTGGTGGTGCTCAGGTGGTGCTGTGCTGATGCTGAAGTGATGCTGAGGTGGTGCAGAGTGATGCTGTACCGGTGCTGAATGATGTGGTAGTGCTGAGTTATGCTTAGGTGGTGGTGCTGTGCTGGTGCTCAAGTGGTGATGAATGATGCTGAATTCGTGCTGTGCTGAGGTGATGTTGTGCTGGTGCTGAAGTGGTGCTGCGCTGATGCTGAGTTGGTGCTACAGTGGTGGTGGTGCACTGATAAGGAGGTGGTGCTGTGCTGATGCTGAGATGGTGTTGCGCTGATGCAGAGGTGGTGCTGTGGTGGTGCTCATATTGTGCCGTGTTGATGCTGAGGTGGTGCTGTGCTTATGTTGAGGTTGCGCTTTGCTGATGCTGTGCTGGTGCTGAGGTGGTGCTGAGTGATACTGAGGTGGTGCTGAGGTGATGCTGTGCTTGTACGGAGGTGGTGCTCAGGTGGTGCTGTGGTGGTGCGCAGGTGATGCTGAGTTGGTGCTGCACTGGTGCGGAAGTGGTGCTGCGTTGGTGCTGTGTTGTTGCTGCACTAGTGCTCAGGTGATGCTGCACTGGTGTTGAAGTGGTGCTGCGTTGGTGCTGTGTTGTTGCTGCACTAGTGCTGAGGTGATGCTGCACTGGTGTTGAAGTGGTGCTGCATTGGTGCTGAGTTGCTGCTGAGGTGGTGCTGCACTGATGCTGAGGTTGTGCTGCGCTGATGCTGTGCTGGTGCTGAGGTGGTGCTGAGTGATACTGAGGTGGTGCTGAAGTGGTGGTGTGCTTGTGCAGAGGTGGTGCTCAGGTGGTGCTTAGTGATACTGAGGTGGTGCTGAGTGATGCTGTGGTCATGCTGAGTGATGCTGCACTGGTGCTGAGCCATACTTAGGTGGTGGTGCTGTGCTAGTGCTCAGGTGGTGCTGAGTGATGCTGAGTTGGTGCTGTCCTGAGGTGATGCTGTGCTGATGCTGAGATGGTGTTGCACTAATGCTGAAGTGATGCTGCATTGGTGCTGAGTTGCTGCTCAGGTGGGGCTGTACTGGTGTGGAGGTGGTGCTGCGCTGGTGGTGGTGGTGCACTGATGAGGTGGCGCTGTGCTGATGCTGAGATGGTGCTTTGCTGATGTTGTGCTGGTGCTGCACTGGCGATGAGTTTGTGCTGATGCTAAAGTGGTGCTGAGTGATGCTGTGGTGGTGCTGAGTGATGCTGTGGTGGTGCTGAGTCATGCTGTGGTGGTGCTGAGTCATGCTGAGGTGGTGGGTCTGCACTAGTGCTCAGGTGGTACTGAGAGATGCTGAGTTGGTGCTGTGCTAAGGTGATGCTGCACTGATGCTGAGGTGGTGCTGCACTGATGCTGAAGTGTTGTGCGTTGGTGCTTTGTTGCTTCCCAGGTGGGGCTGCACTGGTGCTGAGATGGGGCTGCCTGGTGCTGAGGTGGTGCTGCGCTAATGCTGAAATGGTACTGTGTTGGTGCTAAATTGCTGCTGATGTGGGGCTGCGCTGGTGGTGATGCTGAGATGGTGTTGTGCTGATGTTGAGGTGGGCTGCGCTGGTGCTGAGGTGGTGCTGCGCTGGAGGTCAGGTGGTGCTGTGCCGATGCTGAGGTTGTGCTGAGTGATGCTGAGGTGGTACTGAGTGATGCTGTGGTAGTGCTGAGGGATTCTGTGGTGGGGTTGGATGATGCTGTGGTGTTGCTTAGCCATGCTGAGGTGATGGTGCTTTGCTGGTGTTCAAGTGGTGCTGAGTAATGCTGAGTCGGTGCTCTGCTGAGGTGATGCTGCGCTGTTGCTGTGCTGTTGCTGAGGTGTGGCTGCACTGGTGGTGGTGCACTGATGTGGAGGTAGAGCTGTGCTGATGCTCAGATGGTGCTGTGTTGATGTTGAGGTGGTGCTGTGCTGGTGCTGAGGTGATGCTGAGGTAGTGCTGCACTGATGCTGAGTTGGTGCTGCAGTGGTGGTGGTGCACTGATTAAGTGGTGCTGTGCTGATGATGAGGTGGTGCTGCGTTCGTGCTCAGGTGGTGCTGTGCTGATGCTAAGTGATACTGAGGTGGTGGTGTGCTTGTGCGGAAGTGGTGCTCAGGTGATGGTAAGTGATACTGAGGTGGTACTGAGTGATGCTGAGATCGTGCTCAGTGATCCATTGGTAGTGCTCAGGTGGTGCTGTCCTGGTGCTCAGGTGCTGCTGAGTGATGCTGAGCTGGTGCAGTGCTGGTGCTGAGGTGATGCTGGACTAATGCTGAAGTGGTGCTGCGTTGGTGCTCAGTTGCTGCTCAGGTGGTGCTGCACCAATGCTACAGTGGGGAATGCGCTGGTGCTGAGATGGTGCTGCGCTGGTGGTGGTGCACTGATGCATTGGTGGTGCTGTCCTGATGTTGATGTGGTGCTGTGGTCATGTTGAGTGTTGCTGAGGAGATTCTGTACTGATAATGAGGTGGTGCTGAGTGATGCTGTGGTAGGGCTGAGTGATGCTGTGCTGGTGCTGCATTCATGCTGAGGTGGTGATGCTGCACTGATGCTGAGGTAGTGCTACACTGGTAGTAAGGTGGTGCTGCACTGGTGCAGAGGTGGTGCTGTGCTGGTGCTGAGGTGGTACTCTGAGGTGGTGCTGCGCTGGGGCTGAGGTGGCACTGCGCTGGGGCTGAGTGATGCTGAGGTGGTGCTGTGCTGATGTTGTGGTGGTGCTCAGTTGCTGCTGAGTGATGCTCAGTTGGTGCTGTGGTGGTGCTGCTGAAGTGGTGCTGAGTGACACTGACTGGTGCTGAAGTGATGCTGCAATGATGCTGAGGTGGTGCTGTGGTGATGCTGAGGTGGTGTTGCTCTGTCTACTTGCAGGATATATTGTTAAGTAACCTCAAATACATGCTGCGTTTGGAAAGCACGAGGAGACATCCCTTGATATTGGTTTTATTTCACCAACGATTGAAACCAAAAAGAATGCATCAAAAGATGAAAGCGTGCAACTTAAAGCTGCTTCCATTTTCATAAAATGGAGCAATAACAGCTTGTTTACCTCTTTAATCGTATCCAAATAATCACGCTGTCAAAAGCACAATGTAAATAGTTTGATCCTACTACCGTCCGTCTTCTTAAACTACACTTCCATTAAATAAGTATATTATTTAAGGTTTGGACATTTGAGCTGATGAAACCATAAATTATATATAAGGCTCCCTGTTTTCCGTTTTTACTGATTTTTACAGATAAATACAGACAGAAAACATTCATTTTCTTGTCTGTATTTATTTTTAAATGTGGATAAAAACGGAAATTGGGATGCTTTTGAGTAATTCTAAATACGGTGTGCCATGTCTGCCATGCCAATAGATGTGTGGATTGATAGATAAGGGGTTGAAAAAGAAAGGAATTTTAGTAAGGAGGCTTTAACAGCAGTAGATGTGCACAAGGTTGATACTGAAATTTGCATATTTACATATAAGTGCACTGTTTTATCTTCTGCGGGTGTTCACAGCACTGAAACCTGGCAGACATTCAAGCATGAGTGCATATTTATCGGTTAAATAAATGTGGAAATATACTAATTTCAGCTTAATTTTATCCAAAACCCAAAATAAATATGGATAAATACAGATAAAATTAGCAAAAAATAAATATGGATAAATACAGATGGAAATAGCAAAAAAATAAATATCATAAAACCGGGAGCCCTAATTATATAGTATGAAAAGCAACAAAGCCTCAGGCTGAAAAAGTGCTCATGAAACCAAAGACAGTGGAAAACAAGATAAGGACATGATTTGCAGCCCCCGGGTTAGCGCGCTCGGAAAGCCAAACAAGCCCAGGCAAAAGAAAAAGTACTGCGCCAAAACTAACTTATATGGCCAATAGTGCAGTGATCCATGTAACAGGGCCAGTCTCCAGGGTGTAATCAAAACGGCAAAAGGAGGGTTAAATGTAAACTATTCACCAACAAAAACAATGGAATTTCAAATGGAACATGAAGGAACGAATCGAAATGGATGGGAGTGCTGAAAGTCCGTACAATAGATACAGCATGTCTCGAGAGACAACGCATGCACTGCCTAGGCGAGACCTAAAAATGGAGGAAACACCCCATGTTGCAAAAATGTCATGTAATGTCCCAATGACTTTGTCATGTTTGGTTGATGATAGGTCTTCCACAAGGGGAAATTTTTGAGGGATCCAAAGAAATCCACTGCAATCCTCTCCAGCACTTGCTTCAGAAGATCGGACATAACTAGTGGATGCTGTTTAGGGAGTTAAGCAGTTACACAAATGGCAGGCCTTTAATTCTTTTTTGACTCCTCAGTCTCGGAGAGCTCTCTTAGTGGTGACAATGCCACGATGACCCTTGTGTGCTAGTTCAATGACTTGTTGTCTCAGACTCTCGGGAATTACAATTTTTGAACCTTGTAATATGATGCCTTTTTGAGTAACTGAAAATTCCTCTCTCACATTTGTGAACTTTTGATATCCAAAGTCATCCGTAAGAAGTTGAGTATGTTTCCTCCAGGATTGCTGTACAACAATGTCCCTGAGGTCAAGCATACCTCAATCGGTGTTCATAGCAGCAAAAATGTGTTCCTCCGAGATAGCTGCAGGCGTGCTTGACTTGACTAGGAAGTTAATGTATGCCTCAGCCGCTGTAGATGTTGCCCTGTGACACTGCAATGGTACTTGTGAAAAACAGTCAGCGGGATTTTGATCTTTCCCTTGCATATGCATGATAGTGTAATCATATTCTTGCAGTCGCAACCCCCACCTCTTTCAATGCGAGTGGTCATCTTGGCTTTTGGATTTCTGAAAATGATGACGCCTGGTGATCAGTGACAAGGGTGAAGAGCTTTCCATATAGAAACACATGGACGTGTTCCCAAGCCAACAGTACAGCTAGGCTTTCTTTCTCAGGTTGGGAATAAGCAAGTTCGGTCTGCAACAGACTCCTGCGAGCATAAGCCACAATGTGCCTCTGAGCATTGTTGTGCCTATTGTGCTGGGCAAGGATTGCACCCAGCCCCACCGGGCTTGCATCTACCACAATCTCAGTATGTAGTTTTGGATCAAAATTGGCGATTTAGTTGCATTTTCAATTGTGTGTTTGATTTTCTTAAAGCTCTGATCACATTCAGGTGACCACGTGAACAGATCGTTCCATTTTGTTAAACCTCTCAATGGGGCACTAACTGTGGCAAAGTCATGAATGTACCTGGAACAATAACTGGCTGCAAGGAAAGATCGCAGCATGGGAACATCCTGTGGGGGACAAGTGGATGATAAGGCTTGCACTATAGCCAGATCTGGTGTTATCCGCTTTTCAGAGAAAATGTGTCCAAAGAATTTGAGGATTTGTTTTGTGAAACTCACACTTTTCTGTGTTCAAAGTGAGACCTGCATCAGTAAGTAAATGGCATACTTGTGTAAGGGCATTGTCTACTTAACAATTCCCTACTTAACTCGCTCAGGACTCACTTTGGCCTTAACGATCCTGTCTTCAAATGGTTCGCCTCATATCTCCAACACAGAACTCAACAAATCAAAATCAATGACTGCCTCTCAAACCCTACACCTGTCTCACTTGGTGTCCCTCAAGGCTCTATTCTCTCCCCGTCCCTCTTTAACCTCTTTATGGAACCCCTTACCCTTATTCTGAAAGAGGCTGGAATCAATTATCACCTCTATGCTGATGACACACAACTTTACTATAAGATTAGGTCCCACACTGACGTACTTCACCTGAACAATACATTGAGCAAGATTCAATCCTGGTTCTACACCAATCATCTCAAACTAAACCCAAAAAAAACTGAAGTCATCCTCTTCTCTCCAAAAAACAACAGGCTCCCCATCCAATCCTGGCCTTAATGCCCTTAACTGTTCGCTCTCCCTATCCAATTCGGTAAAATCACTTGGGATTACCATTGACAAAAACCTAACTCTCAACGACCACATAAAAAACTCAGCTAAAGGAGCACTCTTTACTCTCCGTCATTTGAAGAAAATCAAACCCTTCATTCCTCCTGAAGATTTCAAAGGGATTGTCCAATCTCTAGTACTCTCAAAAATTGACTATGGTAACGCTATCCTCACAGGAACCCCTAAAGTACACCTAGCCCCCCTCAGATCTGTGCTCCACTTAGCAGCCAGGCTAATCACTGACTATAAGCATTTCAACTACATCTCCCCAGCCCTTAAGGCCCTTGTTGGACTTGGACTTGTTGGCTAAAGTTCACTTAAACTTTTTGCTTTTCCCCTAGACCGTTTTCCTGACAGAGAGTTGTGAAGTTAGATGCTGTAGGTACTTGCCACTGCTAATCAGTGTGCAAGTACAGATGTTCCCTGTATAAATTGTAGTGGTGATTGGTTGTCTCTGGTTGGTATGTTTGCCTTACTAGCCAGATCCCTAAGTGATGTGCACTGTGTGTGCCAGGGCTAGTACTAAAGAAATGCGCAGAGAGGGAACATAGATCTTCAGTGGAGGGCCTGCGCGCATTATGATAAATTAGCATGTTGTCCTGACAAGTGCTACCACTTGTTAGGCCCGACTTTCCCTTTTACATACACATGGGGCACCCCTGTAGGACGTCCCCTGGTTAACCCCTAGGCAGGGTGCGGTGTAGGTAAAAGGCAGGACCGGTGCCAGTGTGGGTGCTAGGCCCTGACAGTGGAAATACTCCATTTCATTTTCCCTGGTGAAAGGCCATCCTGCCCATAGGACAGAATGGGGGAGGCTGGGTGTAGATTGTTAGCCTAGTTTCCCAGGAACTGGAAATGGAACAGTGAAGTTTGGTATGTCTGAACTCACAGCGTCCTAACGCATCTTTTTGGGTAGATGGTTTTGTCGCTGTGTGTCCAGAAACCGCTGTTTGAGAAAATGGCCGAGTTTGTGCTTTAGACCTTTTTGTGTGTCTCAGCAGAGTGTGAATTGCCTGCCTGGATCTGGGAGAGGTGAGAAAGGCTGAGGGAGGTCATGCCCCCGGGGAGGGGTGGAGACGGCGCCAGGCTGCCCTGCACCTGGAGCGGGGAGCAGGAGAGGCTTTGCGAAGTGAAGAGGCCTGGGTCAGAGCCATAAACCAATAGACCCATCTCCCTCTGAGTGATTAAAGATCCAGGCCCCCAGTATCAAAGGAGGACGGTGACACTGGGGGGGAGATACGCAAGACTGATTTAAGGAGGGGTCGGGGACCCCTGAGCACAAGGAAACTTCAAAGACAACGAGGGGTATAACTGAAAGAGCTGTAACCCCAAGACTTTGGTTATGTTGATGATGTCGTCGAGAACGGTCTCGGTATCGTTCAGAGAAGTGCTGGGAGCGCTTTGAAGACGCCGTGGGCTGGTCGAGTCTCTGGCGGCTTTGACCAGTCTGCGATCGGGAAGAAAACCTCTGCCTCAGGAAGAGTTGCTGAATAGGCTGCGGGAGACACTTGACCCTTGCTTCGTGATCTGGGGCTTGTGGGCAGTTTGTAGCTCTTGACCGAGGAGAGACTGAAGGGGCGCTGCAGTGGGTCGTGTCCCCCCTTCTTCCTGAGCAGGACTTTGCTGTGTGCTGCGTCCTGAACCCCAAGGGCCCGAGGTGAGCTGGCTCCCTGTTCGGAAACACAGGAACATAAAAGTTTCCAGGAAGTCTCAAGTGGCGCGGTGGTGGGACCGTGTCGTGGCAGCCTGAGACTTCCGAAGGGGTGCCTAAGGTGATCGTGGGCACCCGGAGCTAATCAAGATTCTGACGTGCAGGGTGCGTGTCTTGGTGCGGCTACAGGTGTTGGAGCGCCTGTGGATTGTGGGCATCGTGGAAGAGAGCCGAGATTCGGGACGCGCAGGGTGCGTGTCGCAGCACAGTCTAGGCACTAGTGAAGAGTGCCGGGACATCGTGGACACTAAGGAGGAGTGAGTCTCCGACTCGCGGGTCGGCGTGTGGTGGTGCAGCCAGGGCATTAGTGGAGAGCGCCTTGTACCTCGTGTGCACCAGGAGGAGAGGTGAGACTCAGACGTGCAGTGTGCGTGTCGTGGTGCGACCAGGGCGTTAGTGGAGAACGCCTGGGTCATCGTGTGCACCAAGAAACGAGGTGGGTCTCCAACACGCAGGGTGCGTGTGGGGGTGCAGTTGGGGCACTAGAGGAGAGTGCCTGAAGATTGTGTGCACCCGGAGACGGAGCGAGATTCGGACGCGCAGGATGCGTGTCAAGGTGCCAGCCGAGGTGTAGTGAGGTGCACCTGGTCATCGGAGGCTGGAGGAGGAGCGAGTCTCGGACGCGCCGGGGGTGCGTGTCGAAGGTGCCACCGGAGGTGCTGGTGAGGAGTACCGGGGAGCGGTGAGCACCGGGGAGCGAAGAAGTTCTAAACAGTGCTGGAGAGGAGGGCCAAGTGATCGGGCCCTCGAAGGCAACGTGGGGTGGCACCAGCGTTGTGTGGAAGGCTTCGTGGAAGGAGTTTGTGCTGATCGTTGGCGGCCCGGACCGGCAGCCCCGTAAGAGCTGAACGACCGGCCCGAGCACGCCTTGCCCGTGGTGACAAGGTTCTGGAGTGAGGCCAATCCGCTGCTGCAGGAGAGGAGAGTGGGGTCGCGCCCCCCCAGCTAAAGTGGATCATTGCCTGGGGCGGGGTGCGGGCCCGGAGGGACACTCTATCGGCCTCTCGCTGCTGGCAGTTGTGTGCGCCTGTTGCTTCGGCCCAGATCTCGGCCAGTACTGGTCCCGGATGGGGCAGTACAGGGGCCAGGGCCCAAAGTGGAACTTGGGTGTCATCGTTGATCCGTGTTGGGGGCAAACGGTCGCATAACTTCTAAAGACAGTCGTATAACACTTTGCATATTTGCTGCTAACGAACTATCGAACTATTGGACAACGTCTGACACTAGTGGTGCTTAACGAACTCAGGGGTTAGCGCGCTACGCACTAAGTTATGTTTCTCTTGCAGGATAACAAGATCCTAGCGTAGCGCACTGCATTGGTTGTTTGCTGCACTGTACTGAATTGCACTGTGACGCATTACATTATTCCTTCCTTGCACAGGGCATGCTGGTGGCGATATGCATTGCATTGTCTTCCTATCGCACTGTACGTAATTGCAGCGTGACGCATTGCTGTATTTCTTCCTTGAACAGGGCATGCTGGTAGCGAACCGAGTTGCATTATCTTTTGTTGACTCAGCACATGATCGTGACGCTACGCATTAATTGTTTCACTGTGGCACTGTACAGGAGCCCATCGTTAAGTAGTGCAGTATTCCTTGTATTTTGCAACGTGTGTGATTCTAGTGATACGACGTACCTAACCTGTTGAGAACGGTTAAAAGTCAGCGTAACTGTTGGTTAGGAGAGGTGTTTGGGGATTGGAACCGCCCAATCCACCGGAAACAATGATACCCATTGTATATGTGTAGAAGTTGTATCGTGTGGTCATTTCGTATATCTTTCTATATAAAGTATACTCGTTTTATACAAACTCGTGTGGAGTCCATTTGTGGTGACATCATTGGGATTGCTGTGGGCGTGGTTGCACATACTGAACACTCGTGCCTTGGAGATAAACCTGGCTGCTCGTGTCAAGCTACTAAGGGGGTGAGCAGGGCTGTCTCGGACAGTGTCCTTTCTTGGCCTAACGTGGGAGCGGGGGGGTCTGGGTCGCGCACTTGACATCAACGGTGCGCGCGGGAACTCCGGCTTCTAACAGCCCTTAATTGGCTGCCCATTGAAGGCAGATCCTCCTACAAGACAGCTTGCATAACGCATAAAGCTCTCCAACAAGATACCCTGTTATACCTCTCAAACAAACTCAAAAAAGCGGGCAACTCCAGACCGATGAGAAGCACTAACACTCTCCTCCTCGTTCCCCCCCTGTCTAAAAAGAGATCCACACAAGCACGTTCCTTCTCCAGAAATGCACCGAACATCTGGAATGCTCTCCCCAAGGACTTGAGATGTAACCCTTCCTACCTCAGCTTTAAAAAAGACCTTAAACTGCACCTTCTCAGCAAATATTGGGGGCCATAACCTCACCTCTGACCCTACACGCAGCCTTCACCATCTTGATTCTCCTCTACCTTACCCCTTCTCCCTTGATCCTCCTTGACCTCATCCCTATCATTCAGCCTCCCCGTTCGTGATTCTCCTTTACCTCATCCCTATTCCCATGATTCTCCTTCACCTCATCCCTATCTCTCACCTCCCCACCCCCCCTTCTCTCATTTTTCAGGCTGTCCACTCTCTCCCTCCCCCCCTTTCTCTCCACTCTCCTCCTTCTGCTACCCTCACCCCTCTCCTCCAAAAATCTCTATCTACTTTACCTCCTCTTCCCCAATCTTGCTTTTTACCCACCTATTCTTTCCAATTTATCCCGCACCCGTAGCCCAATTCACAATCTTTCTCTCTCCCACCTTTTCACTCTTTACGTAACTTTACCTTGCTTCTAGTTACTGTTCAAAATAGCCCTCCGTGAGAGCCTCCTCAAGTATATTGTGCCCTGCCCACTTTGTTTAATTAACTCCTTTTAATATCACCTCTCTGAATGCTCTGCTCTAGCCTGCGCTACCTGTTACTGTTTATATTAGCCCTCCATGAGCTCCTTTACGTGTATATTGCTCTTTGCCCATTTTGTTTTAATTTATTTGTTTTATATGAATGCTCTGCTACCGAATAACTGTTCCTTGTCTTATAATGTTTTTGGTTTTACTAACCCCTTTTAATATTACCTCTCTGAATGCTCCGTTATAGCCTACGCTACCTGTTACTGTTTAAATTTGCCCTTCATGAGCTCCTTTACGTGTATATTGCTCTTTGCCCATTTATTTTAATTAATTTGTTTTATATGAATGCTCTGCTACTGTATAATTGTTCCTTGTCTTATAACCTTTTTGTACACATGTAAAGCGCTCTGATACCCCCGGGTCGAGCCAGCGCTATATAAAACCTTTAAAATAAATAAAATTGTCATGTTTTTTTCGAGTGGCCCCAAATACCAGTATATCATCACTGTAATTAAAAGCATGTGTAACAGTCTGTATTATGCCGCGAATGGCTTCCTGAAAAAGCTCTGCAGCTGAAGACACTCCAGAACTTAGTCTTTTATATCTAAACAAACCAACATGGGTCAAAAAGATGGTAATGTACCTGCAGTTTTCTTCTAGTTCAAGTTGATTGTACCCCTTTTTCAGATCAAAGCGGGAAAAGACCTTGGGGCCATTCAGCTGTGTAATCATGTCTGCAGTGTGGGGACCTGGATATTCTGTCTTGATTGCCTTGTTAGCTTGACATTCATCAACACACATGCACACAGCACCCCCACTGTCCTTTTTTGGCACTACCACTATGGGCGAAACCCATTGCATTGGGCCAGCAGAGTGTTCAATGATATCATACTTCAACAACGTTTTGAGTTCTTTCTCAACAGCATCCTGTAGATAGAAAGCAATTTGACAATGTCGTTGAGCAACAGGACGAATATCCTCATTAATGTGAAGTTGCACTTTCATTGTCTTAAGCTTTCCCAGTCCATGAAACAATGACGGAACTGACTTAGTATTTAAGCTTGTGTGTTCAGGTTATAATTGATCGAGATCATCCGTATGTCAGCAGCAGTACTGCAACTAATTAAACATGCACTTGACGAAGTACCCTAAAAAACATGAATTAGTGCTTGTACTTTCGTCTTCTTGTGGAGCAGGGTTGTTACAAATGATCCTTAACTTTGTAACCGCGTGGAGGCAGCCCATGTGTAGACCTCAGTCTTCAAGAGTGAAAGATAGGCCACCGGAGACAGTTTGTTGTAGTTTTCTGCCGGCATGATGTTTATCGATGCACCATTGTCGATGATAAAAAGTATGGAGCAACCATTCACCTTTAGTGTGATCTTAGGGCACTGTCCAAATGAATTTGCTTGTTTCACATGGTGATCTCTCTTGGACTTGTATTCTTCTCTGCATGCAGCCAAACCTACAAGTGCAAATCGTTTAGTGGTTGACATCATCGCGCAGTCATCTTCTTCACTGTCACTAGGCAATGGCGTTGAAGAGACTTTAGAAGATGAGTTTGATGACAATCAACTTCATTGAGTTTCTACTTGTCTCAATTGATGTCACCGTTTGGCCTTGTGGACATGGCTAGAGGGCTTCTGGAATTTTCTTTCATCCATTTTCTCTTCTCGATGTGATACATTTGGTTTCTCTTTCGCTTTGCAAACCGTCATGACATTATTTTCTTTCCTGCAGTCTTTGCACACTTGTCCAATGGTGGGACATTTACCTTTGTGTGGGAAGGAAAATCCACATTGGAAACACAACTTATTTTTCCTCAGAGACACCACTTTATGGCTCTCGACCTTGCATCGCTGCTTGCTTTTCATGTTCAATGCTGATTCACTCTGGACTATTTCAGCTTCATATCAGCAGCTTGTCAAGCTACACGTTCCTCTGCCCTTGCAGCCATGAGTACCTTCTCTAGATTGTGTGTCTCTCTTAGCATACGTCGTCTGAATGTATCGGACCGGCAACCATCGTTGACTCTGAGATATATTGCTTCTTCATCATTGAATTCATTGAACTTGCAATGCTTAATGAAGGTATCAAGTCTTTCAGCAAACTCATCCATCGTTTCTCCAGCTTGCTGTTGTGCTTGATTGAAAACGTAGCTTTCATAGACAACATTTGGCATTGGATTGAACTTTGTTTCTAATGCCTCCTTAATTTGACAGTAAATATTTAATCAGCTTGGGGTATTTTCTTTATCACTTCTTTTACTCCATCACCTGCAAGGTTCTTTAAGTATTTGATGATCTTTTTGTCATCTGCTTCTTGTAGCACGTCAATGAAATCATCACGTTTTGATCCATGCAGTCCATCTGCCACCAATATTCTGCTTTTTAGCGGTATCAAATGGCGGTGATGGTTTAAAAAACACAGCAGCGTCATAACTTGTGTTGGGACTTACTGATGTTGAGAGTATATGCTGTCCTGTCGACGTTTGCTGCTCACTCGGACCTGCACCTTCTGTAAGCATCAGCTGTGTGCTTACATCTGGGTCGTTGCACCTGGGCTGATGTCGTACAGCACTATGTTCTTTCTTGACGGTGAGTAACGGTTTTGTCTCTTGCGCATGTTCGTCACCATTCTCAACCTTCTGCATTGTACCCAGTTTTTGCTGCCTTTAGCATTTTTTTACGCCTGGATGTTTCTGCTTTTGCCATGCTTTTTGCAGCCTGCTGTCGCTGCCTTCAGTGCTACTCTGTACCTGATTGTCGCTGCCTTTAGCACTATCGTTCTGTACGTATGATGGCTCTGTGGTACGTTGTGGCACAGTACCACCTCCTTACCAGCTGGTTCCTGGCCGACTGTGAATAGACCTCTCTGCAATTTGCTGGACCTCGGCAAACTCTCAGGTAGAGCAGTCTTGTTTCTTTGAGGCACGTATACCCTGCTCGTCGCTAGTTATAAAGTCCTCTCCAGCCAGGTAGCATGCAAATGATCACGCCACACGAAGAGCTCTGTAGTGCATATCTTTATTCTTCAGAGTGCAACCATTAACTGCACATACTGTGTCATAAACTTTTTTAACCACAGGGAAACATCCTTTACCCCACAGGCAGAACCACGACCCTGCCTTTACTCCGCAGTCACTACCCCGACTGCGACGTTACCACACGTTCCTCCACCACACAAGTCATTACAACAGTTTCCTTTAGGGGGCGCGTTGTTGGACTGGTGTTGGATTTTAAGTCCAACACCTTCCCTACTGATACACTGACTGGAGTTGGAATAGTAATTTATACTATTCCAAAGTCCAGCGCCCCCTCTAAGGCAAGTTATTGTAATGACTTGCATGGTAAAGGAACTCATGGTAACGTCGCAGGGGTAGTGACTGCGGAGTAAAGGCATGCATGGGAAATGCATGTGGGGTTCCGTCATGCATCCTTAACCACACCCAGACACACCCAACAGATTGCGTCGCTCTTCTGCAGAGTGCGGAGTCAATCAGGGACCAGAAAGTTCCTGCTGCTCAGAGTCACAAGACACTAAGGACATATTTACGAGCCCCTAACGCCACCAGAGCGTAACTTTTTCTGACGCTCCGGTGGCGTTGCTCTCAACCCAATATTTACGAGGTGGCGTTAAGCCACTTAAAGTGGCTTAACGCCACCTTGTAAATATGCCCCTTACCGCAGGAGTCTGCTGCGGCAAAGGGGTGGGCAATGAGTTTTGCTGTGGGTGTTCCACCGCAATTCCCATTGCTTTTTGACACTATCCCATATTTACAAGGTATGGGGCAATGCCAAAAATAAGACCAGGAAATACCTGGTCTTAAACAGGCGATACGAGGAGAAATGTTTTATTTCTCCTCGTATTTTGCTCTTTCCATGTGTGCTGCATTCTGCAGCACACATAGAAACAGCAAATTGCCTGTAATGATTGTTTATGTGCAGGAAGGTGTCCCTTCTTGCACATAAACAATCTCCCCCACAGCGCAGGCACCCTTGCAACATGGCGCAAGGATGCCTGCGTTAGGCAGCTTTTTAGCGCCAAAGCTAGGGGAAACGTAGGCGTGCAGCATATTTTTATAAATGCGGTGCACCCCCTGCATTTAAAAAATGTCGGAGCGTGGCGTTAGCAATTTTGGAGTAACACCGCACTCAGACTTTTTTTGTAAATATCCCCCTACAGGTGATATCTCCCACTGAGAAATTACTTACCTTGCTTTGTACGTCCACTAATTTTTGACCTGACTGGAAAACCTAGAGAGAATCTTGCAGGTAGGTAATTTGAAATTCTTTTCTGCACAACAATAGAAAAATAAATTTCAACAAGATGCTTGTCATGTTTTATCTACTATAAATTTGTGAGTAAATAGCATGGGGTACATAATTTGCACGTGGGCAAATAATGGCAATTAGAGTACGAACAAGTACTGACTGACTTGGAATGCAGATTCAGGTGGAAACGGGAGTTTGCATCCAAAATGGAAATAGCCTCTGTCTCAAAACAAACACAACTAATAACTATCACACTCCTACAAGTGGGACAATTCAGACTATTCCAGGCCCCCAAAGCTATAGTAATTTCATGGGAGGCAGGTATTAGTAATTTTTAAGGTATATTGAATTAACAAACAACTGTTGTTATGCTCGTCTCTAAATTAGAAAAACAATGCCACCATGTTGCTGGCTATCATAAGAGCCGTGTTGACAGTTAAGCGCCGGTGCCGAGCAGCGGAACCCACTGGCTCAAATTAAGCACTGCTTTAAATGCAATAATAAATGTGTATATCCGCACTCGATATCCACGGTCTTGTGGTTTTTCCCACCCTCCCAAATGATAGTGTTCCGTTGCTCCCCGAGCGTGGTCGGCGTTTAATGAATGCCAGTAAAATGAAACAAACCTAGTAGTGTCCTAGTGCAAGGAAGGAAATGCCCCCCTGGCTGCTGTTAAAAGGATCAATTACAGCAATAATCAGGGTTCTGTGGGCCCCTCAGGACCCGGGGCCACTGCACCTGCTGCACCGATGGAAGCTGAACAAATCCAGTCATTTGAACAACTGAAAATTGCTTGGGCCTGGAGAGCAGGAGTATGTGGAAACCTCTGCGCGCCGATAATTGGTAGGGTTTGCCTCTTGTTAGAGGCGTCCCTCGGAGGCAGGAAATCAATAGCCGGGGTCTATCTAAAAGCCTGGTTATATATGTCAGCTGTTAAATTATATATGTTCTCCATTCTGTTGCCGTCACCTGTCCCTGCCTGGGACCAAATGCAAATTGCAAGCGGTTGAAAAGGTCAACACATGCTCCCAGGTCAAACTGTCATTTAGTGTTCGGCGTCGCTGGCAGTAAAAGCCATAACAGCCTTGGTGTATTCCGTGTTGTTGTTGTTGTTATATATTTTTATTTGGCAAATATAGCCATAAGAAATGCGACACTACATACAATTAAAATGTGAATTATACAACCACTGTGACCATAAAAGCAATGTAAAAACATGGTAAAAATCCTAATAAAATATACAAGGGGAACTCTGCCAACCTATAAGAAGCTCTTAATTCATCACCAAAGTAGGAAAAGGGTCACTTATACATTAAATATAAATTTATACATCCGTACAGGATAGTCCTAGGTCATGGGTAAAGTCATGTTTCTACCCCGTGCCCATTTCAAATTATATTGCCAATTCCTTCAGCGACTCCAGTACTGCAATTAAAAATCTTCCTATTGCACATGTCACATTTAAAAATCTCATATTTTTCAATAGACTAAGTGCTTGGTTCCTACTAATAGTTTTATAAGCAATAAAAAGGGTTTTAAAAATTCTTTCCGTTCTTCTAAGAACCACAAACGATCCATCAAAATATGTGGACCGCTACATTTTACTTGTAATCCACATGTGCACTGACCCTGTTCGTTCGTCATTGCGGATTTTACCTTCCAATCAGTGTTGCACGGGTTCAAACCAACTCTAAATTTCAATATTATATTTCTGAGCCTCGGGTTAGGCATGGCCTCTATATAGGGGAATATATGATCGTTAGTCCACCCGTTTATCAAAAACCGGGAGGACGATTTGCTCCCCAAGTAACATAAATCTTCTTCTCGGGCCTTCGTATTAATAATAACACGTAACACCTGCTTGGGTATCTGTTGCCCTGATTTCCATTGATCTGGTTCTAGGGAAAGTTTAATGCATAACTTGTCTAACTTATTTCTAGCTTGGAACGCCCAATTAAGTTCACTGGTCTCTATTTCTTTTTTTACAAAGGTTTGCTATTTTAGGGGGCCCTTCTCCATTCATTCTTTGCCAGAAATTCAATGACGCTTGCATTCCCTGGAAGTTCCAGGCTGTAAGATGACACTCCACTCGCACAGCCTGTATCATTGTTGACGGGGGGAGAGCGAGGAGCTGTTTCACGCATTTGCCCTCCTCTAAGTTCCAATCCGATTTGCCCCCCCATGAATAAAACCTCTGCCCCATACTGGAATTGTGGGCGGACCAATGCATTAAAAGCTGATAGAATTGGCCGCAGTGAGGGACCTCCATACTTCTGCTTAAATTGTTTAAGGCCCCATACTGAAGAAAAAGCCTTTGATTTTAATGACTGTATGTGATCCCTCCAATTTAACTTGCTGTCGAACCACATACCCAAATATTTATATCTATCCACTTCTTCAACTCTGACCTCTCCCAGTTTCCAGTAAAAGGAGCTCTTTCTTTTACCCAGCACCATTATTTTGGTCTTTTCTAAATTAACCGTGAGGAGTTTTTTTAGACAATATTCGTAAAAGGTGTCCATTTTTTTTGCAGGCCCAACTCTGTCATGTCTGTTATCACTAAATCATCAGCATATAGCAGACATGATATGTGGGTCCCCCCATCTTCGGGCTTAAACCACCAGCCCTGCTCAATATATTTAGCAAATCGGATAGGAACAGGGAGAATAACAGTGGGGCCAAAACACAGCCCTGCCGCAGTCCAGTGTATTCCGTGTGCTCAGCCCGCCCTCAGAGGGAGGCGGCGCGCGCTTCCCTGCTTGGTGAGTGGGGATGGTGGTCATGCGAGGGAAAGCGAGAAAGGCCTTTGTTTTCAGCTCCCCACACTGAGCTGGACTTATTTATACCTTTGTGCTGGTGCAACCAGCACAGTGACTCGCTGGGGCATATGGAACTGCAATGGCCGCCGTTTGGCCACTGAGCAGACCTCTGTTCTAGAGTTGCTTGCTATATCACAGTTTTGGTCGGAAATAATTGTTGTTGTAAGTTCAATGACCGTTTGGGTTAACATACCGGCCTTCAGTGACATGACAGTCGTGAGCTGACTCCACAACTGAGTTGAGACAAGCCACTAGGCATGGGGCCTCATTCACTACATTTTGACGCAGGGCAGCATAGCAAGCCTTCCTGCTGCGCTGCGATACGCAAAATAAAAGGACAGGAATGCGTAGTTTCTATAAGATTCTTCTCCCTTCTTTCCCTGCGCTGGTGCACAAACAGCAGCCGTGCGCCAACGCAGGCACCCTTGCGTCATGTTGCAAGGGTGGCTGCATTTGCGGGGATGATTGTTTTTGTGCTGGAAGTGACACCTTCCTGCACAAAAACAATCATTGATGGCAATTTCCTCTTTCAATGCGTGCAGATAGAAAGAGGAAAAAACTAGGAGAAATAAAAGTATTTCTCCTCGTTGTTCCACTCCTGGGGGGCGTAGGATTATGACGCATTCCCAGCTTTACAAAACGTAAATCTGGGAATGTGTCAGGTTCCATGGATGTTGCGTGGGAACACCCACAGCAACACCCATTGAATGCCCCTTTAATGTAGAGTAATACATGAAAGGGGCCCATATTTACAAGGCCATGAAAAACCACGCAGGGGGACTTTACGGGGCCTTGTAAATATGGGCAAGCCCATTGCGCTGCCAGTGCGTCAAAATACTCTGCGCTTACTCCTGAGGCTTGAGCCGGGAGATAATTGACAGGGTCCTCAGCTTTCTTGTAACCTCATCGCTGCTGCTACATTGTTGCCTCATCTATCATTTTTAACTGTTTTTAAAAACTGTGATAGTCATTTTAGTTTCAATGTGCTTTTAAAACTGTGCTGCTATTCGCGCTGACGGCCCTCAGCCGGACAGACTTTCACTACTTTTAATTTCGCCGCAACTTTGAATTTGATTCACCCGCTTGCTCAATACTGGTTACTTGTGTTGCACAGTGCTTGTTGTACGTCGTGGGAGGGCGGGGCACATCCTGTGGAGTAAGCGGTTCCCGCGAGACACAGCGGGACCGCCATTGACAGGTCAGCAGGCCAGTCTTTACACCAACACACTATAAATGTGCGCGCGGACGCGCAGTGGGTGCGCCGCTAGCGTGCCTAAGGCAAGCCCGTCTGTGCCCGTCCGCGTGCCGATCGAACACAGCGCCAGCCATGCTGCCCGTTTCCCGCAGGAACATGGACCAGCTTTAAGATACTCCAGAGTGCAACTGCTGAAGCTGAATGTGGGTAGAGACAGACCAAAATGTAAGAGTATCTATGCAACCAAAAAATTCCTTAACAGATACATGTCCAAACTGCCACAGATCACTCCCCAGGATCCTATATCAGAGAATCAAACCCAGCAGACCTAGTGAGTTGTCCTCTGGGATGGGCAACACAAAACTCAAGGACTGTGCGATAAAATGTCTACTGGTTAATGTCCGATCCTTAGTGAAGCATAGCTTCGAGTGCGCCAGACTCCTGGAAGAGCAGGATGTAAAACTGGCATTTATTACGGAAACATGGATGGACGAGGCCTCAGGGCCAGACCTAGTGACGGCCACTCCACCAGGCTTCTTGTATTCCACCTTAAATAGACCTACGGGGAGAGGAGGGGGGCTAGCAATAATCTATCATAACACTCTAAAAATAGCGGTGCAGACAACAAACAGCACGACCTGTGAAGCACTTTCATTTAATGTTAGCATATCGCCCCATCACTCATTTAAGGGTATTTTAATGTATAGACCACCAGGGTCCAGAACATCCTTTCTAGCCACGCTTGGGACCCTACTTGAAGAAGGGCTCTGTTCCAACTCATTCACCATTCTGGGAGATTTTAATTTCCATCTGGAAAGCCCTATGGATCCAGATACCAAAGCGCTGCTAGATCTGATGAGCGGCGCTAACCTGAACCAACTGGTAAACGAGCCTACCCATAAGGCAGGACATACGCTGGATGGGGTCTTTTTCAACCATCCACATTTAACCTACACAGGAACGATTCCACTGGTCTGGACTGACCACGCAGGAATCCTATTTGCATTAACAACCCCAGTCCACCGTCATAAACCAGGGGGCAGTTCAAATCAGATAAAAACAAGAGACTGGAAAAAAGTGGTGGGATCCGAATTACAAGAATTGCTTAATACCACCCTGCGGCCACAGCCAATAACCGTGGAAGACGCGGCCAGATCGTATACCCAATGGGTTGACGCAGCCTGTAGTAAACTAGCTCCGGATAAACTCGTTCACCCCAAACGAGCCACACCAACTTCTCCATGGTACTCAGAAGAGCTTAGAAGTCAGAAACTTACTTGTAAACGGCTTGAACGCAACTGGCGTACAAAATACACTATGGCAGAGAAGGAAGTCTATAAACAAGGTCTCATCGTTTATAAACAAGCCGTGTTCAACGCGAAAAAGCTCTTCTTTATAAACCAAATTAACACAGCCAAAAATTCCTCTAAAGAACTTTACAAAACAGTATCTAGGCTAGCGTCCCCAAGCCCACCTAGGGTCGAGCCAAGTCAAGAAATGAGTGAGGAAATTGCTAAATTCTTCCAAAAAAGGTAGAAGTTATTTTCTCAGCTTTTAACCAACTCCATGAGGAGCCACAGAAAAATAGGACAATGGGCTCAAAGCAAGTCACAGGAGCATGTCATACACTTGAGAAATTCGCCCTACTCAGTATCAATGACACAAAGATGTTACTGGGCTCTGTTAAGTCCGGATCTCCCCACGACCCCTGCCCAGTGACAGTGGCCAAATTAGCCCTGGAACCAATTGCCACCACCTTGACATCAGTATTTAATGCCATGTTTGAAACAGGCGACTTTCCTAGATGCTGGAAGTGGGCCTCGATACTCCCACTTCTGAAGAAAAATAACTTGGACCCAATGGATCCAAATAACTATAGGCCCATCTCCCGCCTCCCACTACCAGCAAAAGTGGTGGAAAAAGAAATAAACACTCAGTTGAGTGCATTTATTCACGAAAACAAGTTACTGGATCCCACGCAGTATGGTTTTAGAGCAGGGCACAGTACGGAGACCGCATTGATAAAGTCAACAGAAGAAATCAGGAAAGCCCTGGACCAAGGTGGTGAAGCGCCCTCATCATGCTGGACTTGTCTGCGGCCTTTGATACGGTCCATCAGAACCTCCTGATGGAACGTCTGTCCGAGATTGGAGTCAAAGGAAAGGAATGGAGGTTACTAAAAGTGTTTCTAACGGACAGGAAACAAATAGTGTCCTTAGGGAATTTTGACTCTAAACCTTTTTCACTGCCTTGTGGTGTTCCACAGGGATCGTCCCTTAGCCCTACCCTTTTTAATGTGTATGTGGCACCTTTGGCTCCCCTGATCAGATCTTATGGCTTTAGCCTCAAGTCATATGCAGACGACACACAAATAGTTGTGTCACTTCTACCAGGACATGTAGTAGGCATCGGCAAGAACTTCCATGACTGTATGGGAGCAGTTAAATTGTGGATGTCACAAAACTGCCTGAAGCTAAACTCGGGCAAAACCGAGGTCCTCACGTTTGGAAACAAGGCCAATTTCTGGACCCCAGACTGGTGGCCAGCAGATCTGGGTGTCCTCCCCAGACCCACGAAGAAGGCAAAGAATATAGGTATTGTAGTGGACGATAGACTGAACTATGAACACCAGATAAACGCGACAACCTCGGCCACCTTTCATTCCCTTAAACTGCTAAAAAAGGTCAAACCGTTCTTGCCAGAAGAAAGCTTACGAACAGTCGTCTCATCCATTATCCTGTCCTGCCTGGACTACTGCAATGGGCTCTATTTGAACATCTTAGAACGACATTTGAATAGATTGCAGATCTTGCAAAATGCAGCAGCTAGGCTGGTGTCTAGCACCCCCAAATTCGTATCAGTAGCCAAAGAAATTAAAAAACTACACTGGCTGCCCATTAGGAAAAGGGTGCAATTTAAGTCACTTTGTATTGTCTTTAAGGCACTACATGGTCAGGGTCCTGATTTTTTGACCCACCAGTTTCGATGGTACACCCCCAAAAGAACCCTCCGCTCACTAGGAGCCAAACTGGTGTGCATACCACCCACGAAGAAAGTCTTGTGGGGGGGGGAGAAGTTTCATTACATGTGTGGCCAAAGCGTGGAATGCCCTCCCCTGGAGTTTGAGGAACTCCACGAACCTCCTCGCCTTCAGGAAACAACTCAAAACCTGGCTTTTTAACGTATAGTTCCTCCCAGCTATATTTCTCTCCATGCCACCCTGTCTCTCAGTAGAGTTGTGCTATTAGCGCCAGGACACCCCCGGGTAACCGCATGCTTTACAAATATAAATAACATAACATAAGTGATGCCCTGGTGGCACAATGGGGTTATAAATGAGGCAGACTCCTCAATAGGGAAGCACTGGTTCAGGTTGTCCTAGTCCTGGTCATTTCCCACATAGATTACGCTAACTCACTTTATTTTGGTCTGCCGATGTATCTAGTCAAAACTCTGCAACTGGTGCAGAATCAGGCCGCTAGACTGATTTTCCATCAGCCGAGATGGCAACACGCTTCCCCTCTTATGAGGAAGCTACATTGGCTTCCCGTAACACAACGTTGCGCTTTCAAAAGCGGGTGTCTCATCTTTAAATCTTTACATGGCGCCTGCCCAAAATTTGTCTCCAATCTCATTCAGAGACATAAACCTAACCGCAATTTGCGTTCTGCCACATGAATCTCCTGGTCATACCATCTCACAAACTGAAGAGACTAGGCAGCAGCAGATTTGCGATGCTGGCCCCCACACTTCTGGAATGCCCTCCCCCTCGGCATCAGATCATGCACAGACCTGTTGACATTCAGGAGACTCCTTAAGACATGGCTGTTCATTCAGGCATACGAATAACTCACCAGGACTTGGCTATTCCTATACTCAGCGCCAAGAAACCGACTGGTGTACGTGCGCTATATAAATAATTTTAACATAACATAGCATAACAATGTGGCAGACTGACCATTTTTGCCCAGTATGACCCACAATAATCCCATCCCAACCTGTCCCTACACAATTTTATTCAGCATATTCCAGTTCCTTTTTAGCGTATCCTACCTTCCCCAGCCTGACACAGCTTATTCTGCTCAAATCAGCATAACATCTACTTATTAGGCACAACCAAATTCTACTGTAGAGTGAGCTATGTTTTCAGCATAGAACGACCCCCCCAAAAAAAACAGCCTTCCCATTGTTGGAATAAAATTATGTTTCTGTATTGTTTTACGTAAGTTAGCATTCGCAGCGCCCTTTTGTGTGTAGGCGCCATTTTAGATTTAGATCGAAACTTATTTTTGCTATTTCCGAGAAACGGTTTTCTCTAGGTTATGTTTCTTCAGAGTTGGGTTCTGCCATACTAATAAATGCACTGTTCTTATTAACGCATACCTTTCTTCTGAGATGTAAGCCTTCTGTTATGTTATGTTATGTTATGTTATTGAGGCTTGTAGCGCGCTCAGATACTCCGAAGAGTGTCCCGGCGCGAGCCTAGAAAGGGTAAAGAAGGGCCGATTTAGATGAAAAGAAACGTTTTCAGTCTTTTTTTTAAGAGAATAGGGTCCTGGGTGCTGCGAAGGGCGAATGGAAGCGAATTCCAGGCTGAAGCGGCCCTGAAAGCAAGAGAGCTGCCACCCATTCTGAGACGAAAGCGAGGTATGTGAGCTAGAAGCTGAGAAGCTGAGTGCAGCTGTCTAGCATGAACATAGAACCTGAAGCGTTTCCTTAGATAGATTGGACCACATCCATGCAAGGCAGAATGTGCCAGGACAAGGGCTTTGAACTTAACTCTTTCGGCCACAGGCAGCCAGTGAAGTTTGCGCAGATGTTGTCTTACGCTGGATCTTATAGGGATGTTAAAAAGAAGCCTGGCCGCTACGTTCTGGACTACCTGCAGTCTGTACAGCAGATAGCCCAGCAAGCCAGCGTACAAGGCGTTGGCATAGTCAATACGAGAGCGTATCAGGGCGCAAGTAACTGTTTCCTTGGCCGCCCTAGGGAGGAGCGGGAGAAATTTTCTGAGGGATTTCAGTATACCGAAGCAATGCCCAGCAAGCTTATTGATCTGAGTAGTAAAAGACAGATTCTCTTCAAACCAAATCCCAAGATATTTTGCGGGTTGTCCCGCTGAAGCAGGCATGGGATATTCAACAGGCCAGAGTGCTTCCCTGAACTGAGGGGGGAAACTCCCAAAAAGGAGGATTTCCGATTTATCCTCGTTGCATTTTAATTGCGCAGAGGAGAGCCATTGAAAGATTGCTGTCAGACAGTTTTTTGCCGAAGAAGTGGAACACTCGTTTTTTTCCCAAGTAAACAGAAGCTGTGTATCATCGGCGTATGTAATAATTTTGGCTCCAAGCTCTTCAGCCAACTGAATCAGGGGAGTGACATATATGTTAAAAAGAAGGGGGCTCAAAGAGGACCCCTGTGGAACTCCTGTGGTCACAATCTGAGGGGAGGAAGAGGAAGGAGGGAGCCAAACCTGTTGCGTTCGGCCCTCCAGGAATGGCTTCAACCAACTCCAGGCCAAACCTGAGATTCCTATGTCCGCAAGACGAGCCAGCAACAGGGAATGGGATACTGTGTCGAATGCCGCAGAGAGGTCCAACAAAATCAGAGCCGCCCTTCTCAGACTCCAGGCATTCCCGAATGGCTTCCGAGATTTCAACGAGAGCCGACTCAGTACTATAAGAGGCTCTGAACCCGGATTGGGCCGGATGGAGTAGGCCAGAGCCTTCGACAAAATCGGTAAGCTGTTTGTTTACTACCTTTTCGCAGACTTTCGCCACACCGGGTAGGAGAGAGATGGGACGATAACTCACTGGGTTCAATGGATCCAGCGAGGGTTTTTTAAGAGTGGCAAGATCTTGGCCTGTTTCCAAGCTGCAGGGACTAAAGCCTCCTGGAGGGACAAGTTGATGAGCCTGTTGACCTCTGGGTTGACTGCCTCCACGACTGATGCCAGCAGCCAAGCTGCACAGGGGTCAGACGGAGAGCCTGATTTCAAGGCCTTGAGGACCATCAGTGAGTCAGGTGGGTCAATAGGTGTAAAGGCCGCCAGAGAAGGAGATGTAAATGAGGTGACAGGCGGCACCTCCGGAGGCAAGATCCCTGCCGCGGCGTGGTTGCCGATATTAAAAGACGCCTGGAGAGTCTAGTGGCGGGCATAGGCAGACTAACCTTGAGAGATAGATAATGTGTGTCCGGCCTCAGAATCGAAACTTACTCCTTTGTAATTTACTGTCCAGATGCATCTTTCTGGAAAATTCCCTTGTAGGCGTGCCTTCATTGATTCTGAAATGTACATAATGTATTGTTATGCTTGTTGAAGTCAGACCCTCTGCAGCACTCCTTAGCGGCTGGGCAGATAGGGCTCCGCTCTGAGCGTACTCTGAATAAACAGATATTGGTTTGTATTCTCTACTGTCTGATCGACTCTTCATTTGTATGGAAGGCAGAGAGGTGGTCGTGAGTGACCGAGTCACCCTAATCGGGCCACTTCATTCAGTTGGCGCCCGAACAGGGAAACCTTCGGATGAGTGACCCATCCCTTTCCGCGGACGGGGGGGGGAGGTTGAGACTATTGTCGGGTCGGACGGATCAGGGATCCCTGCACGAAGAGTTCCTGATACTCGCAGCTGCCCCTTCTGTCTGACCGGATGGTGCCTCGACCAGTGGTCATCCCGACTGGAGTCCTGAACGGGGAAACCCTTGAATCTGACCGTTTGGTCTGAAGAGTCGGCAGTGGAGAATAGATACGTTTGACCTGCATATATCAGGTGAGTTTGTTTTGGTTCTTTGTGGATATGATACCATTTTGGTTTGTATCTGGTACGGTCTAAAGACTGTCTTTGGGACAAACCCATTTGCAATTGTTTTGCTAGGCATAAAATAGTGAACTTGTTTTCTTTTGAAAATGCCTAGTTTCAGTAATTGTTTGCCTTGTGCTGTCGCTGTTGTTGTACTGATGCTCGATTGGAAGAAAGTCAGCCGGCGCCTCCAGAAGGCACTCCGAATTTTGATATGTATGTGAAGCATGGTCTTGGCCCTATTATGTTTAGTACATTATGGCACAAATATAAGAGGGACAATGCCAAGTTGCAGTGGCCGTTGACGGGCACTTTCGATGAACAAAAGATTGAGTATTTACAGGAACAGTTGTTCAAGAAGCGAAGTAGGCAGTCTATGTTTGATTCCCTCAGAACGTGGCAGAAAGCAGCTAGACAAAAGCGGTTGAAGGCAGAAAAGGAGGCCCGGAAAGGGAGAATGCAGACGTTGTCTCAGAAGGCTGTAGCGTATGATAGGGAGAAACAGGAGAAGGGTGTTGAATGTGAAGGTAGAAGGTTTCGATTACAAACTGATAAATCGTATGTGGTCCAGGAAGAAGGCAATACTTTTGGGGAGGAGTTATTAGATAATAGACCCCCACCTCCATATTCCCCACAAAGAATATATCCCACTGTTCCAGTGTCCTCACAACCGCACGTTATAGTTGCTTCCACTGTCTCTGTTCCTGCCTCTACCGTTGTTATTTGAACGGCTATGGCTTCGGCTCCTCCTCCTCTTCCTTCTGTTTCTTTGCCGTCTATGGCAACTGCGACTGTTAGTACCCCTCCCATACCTATTGTCTAAGCATCCCTCTCGCCAGCTCTTTCTCCTGCGATGCAACCCTCAGCATCGATAGTACCTGGTACTTCTGTTGCTTCTCCTTCTCTGGTTTTTCATCCTCCGGTTTCTTTGGGTGATGGGACGCCAGTGCGTGGGTTTGGGGATGGAGATTGGACAAAGTTTAAAGAGCGCATTGGTCCGTATGTGCGGTCTGAAGTGGGAGATGAAGAGAAAAAGGTAGTGGCTAATCAGGCTGCGCAGTGGGGTCATAATCCCATTTGCAGTGTGGAAGATGTTTGGAGTGTGGTGAAAGATTATGAGACCTTTGTACAACAGCATGCCCGTAAGCATATGTCTGCTACGCTTATTAATATTTGGGAGCAGTGTTTCAAGGATGCTGCACCACAGATTTTATATGATATTAAAGATGGTGTATATGCTAGTAATATGGAGCCTAGCCAAGTTTTTGGTAGTGTTACGACATTGATTACTTACAGGGGTAGGCTACTTGAGAAGAGTCCCACCACGGTGTCCCAGTTTCCGATGAGAGAGGTTCATCCCTTCTATCACCCTGAGGTACCAGAATTAACAGATGGCCGTGGTAATGTTACTCGAGCGGCGGTGGCGGCCAAGTTTCAGGAGCAATGGGTTTATATTCCGTGGAAAAGAAGTGAGGTTTTATCTCTTAAGACTCATTTGCCTGATCCTAGGAAGAATCCCACTGCTTATTATAAAGAACTGACTGAAGCTGCTTCTTCCACGGTGATGACTCTTGCTGATATTGAAATGTTCTTTGGTCTTCTCGTTCCGGTCGATATTTGGAGGCAGGTTCATGCTCAACATCATGTTCCAGAGTTGGGTGGTACTTGGGATCAAATTAAGGCATGGGATCAGGAAAGGAAGCCCGGTGATAAGCCTAGAGCGGAGATTTTAGCATTGCCAGGTCGCATAATTACGTATATGCATTCTCTTATTCCGCCAAGAAAGGTGGATTGGGATATATTGTCGGCCTGTCGACAGAAGAAAGATGAGAGTGTGTCTGATTTTTTCACTCGATTTGAAGGCACATTTTTGGATTATAGTGGACAGGATTTGTCCGTCGAGGGAGGTGTTCGGTTGTTTGTCAATAGATTCGTTTCTAATTTGCTTCCTGAAATTTTGACTCGATTGCAAGCTTCTGAGAGTACCTGGTCCACCTCCTCTCCCTCTGTTATTTTGAATATGGCACAGTATTATGAGCATAGGGATAATGAGGAAAAGGAGAGGACAGTGAAGAGACATAAGGATTTAAAGACAAAGGTGTTGTTACAGCAGGCTTTTAGAGGGAATGCGAGAGGACGTGGTGGTCCTGCTCGACAGCTTCCACGCACTAGTGGGCAACCAACAACTACGCCTTTGGGTTCGAATCAGTGTGCGTACTGTAAAGAGGAGGGACATTGGCATAGCGAATGTCCTGTTCTTTTGCAGAAGGTAGCGGTTCCGAGAGGACGAGGTTCTTGTGGACTGGGTCGTGGAGCTGGTGGGGCAGATAGGACTCAGAATGCTGTAGCCTCACAGGGTCGTTCCGATAATAAGTACTTTGATGACCCTTGTGATGGACAGTATTACCATGATTATTATGACATGGAGGAAGTGACAGGGATGTCTTACAGCTAGGACATCCAGGGCAGAGTGAGGGACCAGTTCCGATACCTGTAGACCAGGGTGGTCCTTATGTAACAGCAGAACTGCAAGGTTCAACAAAGGAATTTTTGGTGGACACAGGTGAGACAAAAAGTTCTGTTTTGCGAAATATGGTCCCTGGGGCGGCCCTGTCTGGCCATAATAATGTGTTGGTTGGTTTCTCTGGTGTACTGGTTGTAAGCCCCATTTCAAAACCTCTTGCACTGACTATTGGTCCTTTCACTGTGGATTCGCCATTCTTGTTGACATCTGAGTGTGGTGAGAATTTGATGGATTTGGATTTGTTGAAGAAATTGCATGCCACAATTTATTGTTCTCCGGTAGGGGTCTATATGACAATGGGTCCAGATGTGGCACGCGCTAAGCAGTGTTTGCCTAAAGATGCACCCCTCCCTGCTGAGTTTAAAGATGTGCCACCCGGTGACACTGATGTGGGATTGTTGCAGATATCGCCGGTTTCGATACAGGTTAAGGATGGTGTTATTTTGCCCCGTATCCCTCAGTATAAAATACCGCAGGCAGGAGAGCGAGCCTTATTACAAATTATACAGGATTTGATTCAGAAGGAAGTGGTTGAAGAGACAACTGCTAATATTTGCAATAGCCCTATTCTTCCAATTCTTAAAAGGACGCCTTCAGGTTCCCATGATGACCATGAAGGTGTTTATCGTTTCGTGATTGATTTGCGCGAGGTTAATAAAATAGTGGTCCCTCAGTTTCCAGTGGTTCCTGACATTACTACTGTTTTGACAATGATTCCTTCTACTGCTAAGTTTTTCTCTGTCATTGATTTGAAAAACGCATTCTTCAGTATTCCTATTCATCCAGATAGCAGGTACGTGTTTGGTTTTACCCTAGCTGGTAGGAGCCTTAGATTCTGTCGAGTTCCTCAGGGCTATACAGAAAGTCAGAGTATTTATAGTCAAGCATTAAAGAGCCAATTGGATTCCCTTTCGCTTCCCGCAGGTAATGTATTGGTGCAGTATGTTGATGACGAATCACTGACAAAATATCGAAGGTCAGAATATCGACCTACAGAAATATCGACGCAAGAATATCGAAGTCAAGAATATCGACATCCTATCTACATTATGGTAAGTACAAAAATAGCGGAAAAAAAATATCGATGTCAAAAATATCGTTGTTAAAAATATCGTTTTTTATTTAAGTTAAAAAAATAATGTAAAATAAAGTAAATAATACATATAATTAAAATAAACAGTTAAAAATATTTTAAAATATTTAAAAATTATAAGTATTATATGTAACGTAAAAATAAATTAAACATATACATATAATATATAATATATATACTTACTAATAATTTTTAATAATTATTTTAATAACTTATAATTTTTTAAAAATATCATATAAATTATAAATACATCTATACACATAAAACAATAATAAAAATTAAATAAATATATATAACAAATTAAAAAAATTACAATTATTTTTAATCTTTTAAAAATTAATTATATACTACATTAACTAAAATAATAAAAAAAATATTAGATAGCGGAGGTAATAAAATTACTATTCCAACTCCAAACATGGAAACAGTAGGGAAAATGTTGGATAGCGTAGGGGTAAAAATTACTATTCCCACTCCAGGGAGTGCAACAGTAGGGAAAGTGTTGGATAGCGTAGGGGTAAAAATTACTATTCCCACTCCAGTGAGTGCAACAGTAGGTAAAGTGTTGGATAGCGTAGGGGTAAAAATTACTATTCCCACTCCAGGGAGTGCAACCGTAGGGAAAGTGTTGGATAGCGTAGGGGTAAAAATTACTATTCCCACTCCAGTGAGTGCAACAGTAGGGAAAGTGTTGGATAGCGTAGGGGTTAAAATTACTGTTCCCACTCCAGTGAGTGCAACAGTAGGGAAAGTGTTGGATAGCGTAGGGGTAAAAATTACTATTCCCACTCCAGTGAGTGCAACAGTAGGGAAAGTGTTGGATAGCGTAGGGGTTAAATTAACATACTTATTAATTAAATAATTTTTGTAAAATAAATAACATATTAATAATTAATTAACTAAAAAATTAATAATAAATACCAATAAAATTAAATTAATATTTACTTAAATAACATTAAATTACTTCCCACCCTATTCCCCCATAACCCACAACCCGCTACACATAAAAAAGAACACAATTAATTTAATTATCAATTAATCAATTAATAAAAATTCATTACCAATTAATAATAAATTAACAATAAATTAATTAACAATAACAATAAATAAATAAATAATAAATTAATTATAATTAATATAATTATAAATTAATCAGTTAATAAAAATAATTACCAATTAATAATTAATTAACAATAAATTAATTATCAATAACAATAAATGGAAAATATTAATTACTTAATTATAATTAAATTACTTCCCACCCTATTCCCCTATAAACCCACAACCCGCTACACATAAAAATTAACATAATTATTTAATTATCAATTAATCAATTATTAAAAATTCATTACCAATTAATAATTAATTAACAATAAATTAATTAACAGTAACAATAAATAAATAAAAAATTAATTATAATTAATATAATGATAAATTAACCAATTAAAAAAATTAATTACCAATTGATAATTAATTAACAATAAATTAATAATCAATAACAATAAATAAAAACATATTAATTAATTAATTATAATTAAATTACTTCCCACCCTATTCCCCTTTAATCCCACAACCCGCTCTAATACTAAAACGCAAAATTTACTTTAAAAAAATTACTAATTTCTAAACATTTAATACATATATTTAAAAATAATTAAAATACATTACAAAAAATGCTAAACATACACATAAAATAGATACTAAAATACATAACACTAATATAAATATCGATATTATTAACAACGATATTTTTGCTAACGATATTACTCACTTCGATATTACTTACTTCGATATTACTTACTTCGATATAAAAAAACGATATTACTTACCTTAAGGTCGATATTCTGGTCACCGATATTCTTGACATCGATATTCTGTCCCTACGATATTAAAAACTCGATATTAGTGTAGGTCGATATAAGAAAATCGATATTTTGACTGCGCACCGTTGATGACTTGCTCATCGCTTCTGACACGGAACAAGGTTGTAAAGATAGTACAGTTAAATTATTGTTGCACTTGGCCCAACATGGCCATAAGGTGCCTCTTTATAAATTTCACCAATGTCACCTATCTAGGCCACCTACTGTCGAAGGAGGGTAGGAGATTGACCCCGGAGCGCATCAAGACCATTGTTAAAATGCCCGTTCCACAAACTCATAAAGATGTGCGCGCTTTTATAGGTATCACTTCCTACTGTCGTCAGTGGATACCTAACTATTCGTTACTAATCAAACCTCTGCTTTCATTAACACTAAAAGATGTGCATGAGCCTGTGCCTTGGATGCCTGAATGTCAGCAGTCTTTTGAGCAATTGAAAACTGCGCTTTGTTCGGCTCCAGTACTTGGCACTCCAGATTACACTAAACCATTTGTGTTGTATGTTCATGAGATGGCCGGTTGCGCGCTTTTTGTTTTAACACAAAAATTTGGAGAAAAGCAACGGCCGTGTGCTTATTTCTCTGCTGTTCTTGACCCTGTCGCAAGAGCCCTCCTGAGCTGTCTAAGGGCGGTCGCGGCTGTGGCCATCTCGATAAGACAATCGCCTGGACTCGTACTTGATACTGACCTCACAGTCATGGTACCCCATGCTGTGGATACACTTTTGAATAAGACTAAGACACAGCACCTCACCAGTGCACGTCTGACAGGCTATGAATTAACATTGTTTGCCAAACACATCACGATTAAAAGATGTGCCACTCTGAATCCAGCCACGTTACTGCCCCTCCCTTCTGATAATGAGATTGATAAACATGATTGTATCTTCCGGACGGAAGAAGAGACGAAGGGACAGGTAGACCTGACTGATGTCCCCTTATCTGACCCACAAGGGGAACTATATGTCGATGGCTCTTGTTTTAAATTACCAGATGGCACTGCAACTGCTGCGTATGCTATTACCACACAGCGTACAGTAATTGAGACATCACGAGTTACTTACCAATCGGCTCAAGCTGCGGAGCTTGTTGCTTTGATACGAGCTTGCGAATTGAGTGAGGGACTGGTTGTCAATATTTATACTGACAGCCAATACGCCTTTGGAGTCGCACACAATTTTGGGCGACTCTGGGCAGAGAGAGGGTTTCTTACTTCACATGGCACTAAGATTCAGCATGGGCACCTTATATTGCGGCTTTTGTTTGCTTTGACGCTCCCTAAGAAATTGGCTATAGTGAAGTGTAGTGCCCATCGGAAAGTCACTGATGATGTAGGGAGGGGAAATGCTTTTGCAGATCAGACAGCTAAGGAAACAGCCCGGACCAAAATGAAAAGAATGTTTGTAGCAGGTCCCGCTAGGTGGGTGCCTGAGGTTACTATGTTTGAAGACACTCTTGAGAATGTGAAGGAGATACAAAGCGAGGCCACAACAGAAGAGTTAACAGTGTGGCAAGAAAGTACAGCACAATTGAACAATATGGGATGCTGGATTGACAAGTTGTCGTGACCGAATAAGGTTAACCACTAACCTTGAAAGCCGGATACAGCAGGAGCGATGGAGGATGCCAAATAACCCTTTCCCCTTGTATGGAACCACCTGCGAGTATGTAGATACCCACTCCACAGGTCACACCACAGTAGGGGAAGGGGAAAAAAGGGACAAACGAAACAATACAGGTGCAGCAGTGAAAACACCAGATGGGGAGATGTTCTGGAGTTGTAGACCTTTCTCCTATGGTCGCCCCTTGTTCCCTGCAGGTGAGACACAACACGACACACATGAAAAAGCTCCCCCACAATACACCCTGATATATCAATTTACACTATGTGATGTAATACACTTACAGTTATTACTGCCGCACTCATCTCATCTCAAAAAAGGCACAAAAGGAAAAAATAAAGAAAAGAAATCAAGACAGTTCTTCACCATTGTTTTCAATATGTAGGTACACACTGTAGCAAAGGTTCAGCAAGAAGCCACTATATGAGTACTTATCTTAACCAGAGCCTTCTGGTGGTGGTGAGAATTCCCGTTAGAATCACAGGGAACTCTCTTTCTTATAACACACAATTCCAGCATGTGTGGCCTTACAGCCAAAACAAAAAAGAAAACCAAATTATAAACGGAAGCGCCCTCCGAGCCTCTCAACAGCTCTTGAAAGTAACTGAGCCTATTTTGTCTCGTAATCGCACTCCTGTGCGTGTACCGGAACCCCACTTGGCCCCTGGGAAAGCACAAAGGAAAGCGCTACAGCGCGAGTGCTCAGATCTGATTTTGCTGATAAGAGGTGCAAAGGCGGTCGCGCTCCAGCGCGAACGCGAATCATCAATCAAGGGTTTTCGTGCTTCAACGCGTTTGTATCGGTCCGAGCCTGATTTCAGGAGGGGAAAAGGCGGTTGCGCTCCAGCGTGAACGCGAGCTGATGGCAGTCTCTTCCGCGTTGCAGGAGAGCCCCCTTAAACCTTGGAAGACGTGGGCTAATGAATCCTCTGGCAGCCGCTAATCCGACAGACGATGCAGAATGCAACCTTCAGGTAAGACGATTGAACACAGGTGACAAGCCCCATATTGTTCGTGGACGGAGCTTAAGTAGGAAAAAATAGAGATAGGACAAGCACAGACTCCCTTGGCATTATGGGAGATGTAGTCCATAGCCATACACACTTCCCAAAGCTCCTCATGCGCTCTGTGGGCGTTCTATCGTGCAATCCCCACTCTACCTATGCTTAAACGTGACAGAACCCCCTCTCAATGACCGACGTCTCGGCGGTCCACCAGGTTTAGTGGGAAACCGGGAGTGGAAACGCCGAAGGAGGCCAGGGCATCGAAGGTTGGCACTCAGTTCCCAGGAGCGATCCTCTGGGCCATAACCCTTCTACTCAATGAGGTAGTGTACCCGTCCACTGATGTGTTTGGAACCTAGTATGTTCTGTACCTCGTACTCCTCCTCCCCCTCAATCTCCACAGGCCGGGGTCTCACAAGAACTCTGGTACCAGGAAGACAGGGCCGTAGGAGGGAAACATGAAACACTGGGTGGATGTGCCAAGTAGAAGGGAGTGCTGGCTTCATGGCGACGGGTTGATAATGTTGTGTATTGGATAGGGACCCACGAACTTGGGTTGTAACCGGGTGTTACCCTTAAACTTCAGATGTTTTGTGTTAAGCCACACCCTATCCCCTACCTTATAGGACGGCTCGGGTGCTCTCTTCTTATCTGCGTGTTGCTTATCTCGGGCTCTAGCTACATCTAGTTGTGTTTTGGCATTCTGTAATACCAGCTTGAGATGTGCATGGTGTTCCTGGATTGTGGGATGCTTGGAGGCAACTGGCTATTCAAACGGTAACATATTAGGATGATAACCGTTGAGGCAGAAGAAGGGAGAACAACCCAGAGAGGAATGGTCTGCATAGTGATATGCGAACTCTGCAGTCCATAAAAGAGTTCTCCATTCCTCCCCGTGTTGTAGCGTAAAACATCGTAGGTACTGCTCTAAGGTCTGGTTCAACCTCTCTGTCTTGCCGTCTGTCAGTGGACGATAACTTGTGGTCAGACGGGCATCGATTTTCATAACCCCACACAGTGCCTTCCAGAACCTTGACGTGAATTGGGTCCCCCTATCCGTAATGATGACGGAGGGAATCCCATGCAAACGAACTACGTGTTGCAGGAACGTATTAGCCAGTTCCCCTGATGTTGGTAGTTTGGTTAGAGCAACGAAATGACCCATCTTGGTTAGATGATCGATGACTACAAGTATGGTATCATGACCAAGACTAGGAGGCATTTCCACAATGAAGTCCATGGACACTGTATGCCAAGGGGCTGGAGGTATGGGTATGGGTCTGAGTAATCCGCTGGGCCTTTGGTGCTGAGCCTTGGCCTGAGCACAGACAGAACATTCTGAGACATATTTCACAGTGTCTTTCTGCAGTGTTTCCCACCAGAAGTACCTAGACATTGTCTGTAGTGTTTTCTGTGTTCCCAAATGTCCACCCAAGGTGGAATCGTGAGTTGGTGCTGAGCCTTGGCCTGAGCACAGACAGAACATTCTGAGACATATTTCACAGTGTCTTTCTGCAGTGTTTCCCACCAGAAGTACCTAGACATTGTCTGTAGTGTTTTCTGTGTTCCCAAATGTCCACCCAAGGTGGAATCGTGAGTCCATTGCAAGGCCTGCTGCTGCAACGACCTTTCAGGTATGTATAGCCGTTTGTCGTACAACAGCAAGTTGTTCACCATGGAACGGTGCTGTGGTTCTTCGGCAACCCATGCATGCCCATCCAAACTCTCGATTTGTTTCTTTACCTCCTCCAGGAATCCGGAACTTGTTGTCATGGCCATTAATTCTGTCGGAAAGGAAGCGTTTTGAAGTATAATAGGCTGTTCCTCTGCTGGGGCTAGGCTGGGTTCAGGAATGGGCATAGGACTTGATAGTGCATCAGCTTTACCGTTTTGTTGTCCTAGTCTGTATCTGATCACGAAGTCGAAGTCAGAGAAAAACAGCGACCATCGGAGCTGCCGAGGGGTCAGGGCTCTAGCACTCTTCAAAAAGAGCAAATTCCGATGATCGGTGTATATTTCCACTGTGTGTCTGCCCCCATCAGGTGGTGTCTCCATTCTTCGCACGCTCTCTTTATTGCCAGCAGCTCTTTGTCGGTGATACTATAATTCACCTCACACGGAGACAGCTTTTTGGAGAAGAAGGCCACAGGATGGAGTTGACCTGTGTCTGGATGTCTTTGGGAAAGGATACCTCCAAGGGCGTAGTACGAGGCGTCCGTTTCTACCACAAACGGCTGACTGGCATCAGGATGACGTAACACAGGAGCACTCGTGAAGCAGGCCTTTAATGTTTGAAAAGCCTTTTCCGTGGATTCCGTCCATAGAAAAGCCGCTCCTTTCCGTAGAAGGTATGTCAGGGGTTGGATGATTCTGGAAAACTCCTTGATAAACCTCCTATAGAAATTTTCAAAGCCAAGGAAGCTTTGCAGGGCCTTCACACTGGAGGGGGATTCCCATTGGATGATGGCCTGTATCTTCTTTTGATCCATGCAAAGACCGTTTGGTCCGATGACATACCCCAAAAGCTCCACTTCTGTGGTGTGAAAAAGGCACTTTTCCAGCTTGGCATATAGAGCATATCTCTGAAGGCGCTCCAGTACGGCTGACACATGAGGAATGTGTTCCTCTATGGATGCCGAGTATATCAAGATGTCATCGATATACACCATACATGAGATATCCAATAAGCCTCTCAACACGTCGTCCATGAAGTACTGGAATGCGGCAGGGGCATTACAGAGGCCGAAGGGCATCACCCGATACTCGAACAGCCCGAACTTAGTACGAAAAGCCGTTTTCCATTCATCCCCGTGTCGCACCCGTACCAAATGGTAGGCTCCCCGGAGGTCCAGTTTGGTGAAGACTTTGGCTCCTTTTAACTGATCCAGTAGAACGGGTATTAAGGGCAGAGGATACCTGTTCTTTTTGGTCACTCTGTTGATCGCCCTATAATCAATGCAAGCCCTTAAGCCCCCTTCGGAATGAAAAAAAGTGGCGAGGAAGCAGGGGAGGAGGAAGGACGTATGAAACCGGAAGACAATAGTTTATCCAGGTATTGCTGCAGATAGGCGGTTTCAGCCTCCGTGAGGGCGTATATACGACTGCATGGTATGCTGGCACCAGGCTCCAAGTCAATCACACAATCATAATCCCTGTGTGGGGGCAACCTGCTAGCTTCCTGTTCGCTGAACACATCCTGGTACTGTTTGTATTCTTCCGGTAGTGTGGAGATATAGCACACACTATGGGTGCTGCAACCCCCAGCCAGTAGTTCAGCTGGATTCATCTCCTGGTAAGTTGTACGAACTCTCTCTCTGGTACAATGTTCCCCACAGTACGAGGAGCTCATGCTGACTGTGCGCGCTGCCCATTGAACTACGGGATCATGTTGTGTCAGCCAGGGCATACCCAAAATGAGTTTGAATTGGGGGGCGTCAATCAGATCGAATTGAATGTGCTCACAATGAGTCATTCCAACCTGCATTAGAAGCCGATGGGTGTGGAAGCGCACAGGGCCTGATGTCAATGCCGTACCATCCACCGCCTTCACGGGTTCCGGTGTCTTTTTTCTTATTCAGGGTACACCTAGTTCTTGTGCGTACTGTTGGTCAATAAAATTACAGGTGGCCCCAAAATCTAGTAGAACATGCACTACCGCGGGCTCTGTTCCAGGTATCTCCAATGTGACACACACATTCATGTGGGCCACGGAAGTCTGCATAGTATTGGCCACTGCAGGAAAGACCTCTTCCTCTTCTGACCTCAAACAAGGGGTCTCTAACTTGTTTGAGGACGTTAGTTTCCCGGATTCTCTGACAGGTACTCCACCACAGGCACATTCCTGGTTCCTTTGCTTTCTTTAAACGCCATCCTGATTTTTGACTTGCAATCCTTGATGTACTGCCCGGGTTTTCCACAATACATGCACAACCTTTGTCTGCGCCTTCGGTCCCTCTCGTCTGGACTTAGTGGACCACGTATGCCACTTATCTGCATAGGTTCCGTCCCCTCGGTGGTTTGTGGTAGCTCTTCCGTCATGGGCTTTGGTCGGGGAAGCAGGAACCTTGAGTCGGTATGCTATTTATCTCCCTTTCTTTCTTGGAGCCGATGATCCAACTGAACAGTGAGGTCGATGAGTTCGTCGCAAGTGGCTGGCATGTGCACCACCTGGGCTAGTACGTCCTTCAATTCACCTTGCAGCCCCTGGTAATACAAAGAAGTTCTTTTTTCCACGGGCCAATCTGTTTCCACTACGAGTCGGTTGAATATGGTTATGTACGTGAGTAGGTCTTGCGTGCCCTGCTTCAGTGTAATGAGTTCTCTATCTAGTGAGAGCTGATGCGCCTTTCTATCGAATAATTTGCGCATCTCCTCACAAAAAGTAGAGAAGTTGAGCAAAACGGGATCATTTCTCTCTATAAGGGGGAAGGACCAACTAGCTGCGTTCCCTCCCAAATAGGACATAACGAATGCAGTTTTTGACTGGTCGTCAGGAAACACTGCAGGCTTGCACATAAAGTGTAGCTTACATTGCCCCAGAAAAATCCCGAACTTTTTTGGATCCCCAAAGAATCTCTCGGGGGGTGCTAAAGGCAACTGCACGGGCTGTATCACTTGGATGGTGGACGGTCCTACTCCCCCTCCCTGACTCTGAGCCGTGTCTGAGGATGAGGGTGGTGGTGGTGGTAGGGTCCAGTTCCTAATGTAGGAGGCCCCCTTGAACCCGTTGGGCTGGTGCGGGATAGACCTGCTACTTCTCGCCTCATGGTGCCCAGCTCGTTTCTCATTTCCAGGCTTTTCCCCCTAAAGGCATCCACTTCCATCCGTAACGCCGTCAAGGTTTCCAATACTGAAGTGAGAACAGTATTGGTATCCATCGCTCAGGCTGTAAGTAACCGTGTGCTTGTCACTCTGTCGTGACCGAATAAGGTTAACCACTAACCTTGAAAGCCGGATACAGCAGGAGCGATGGAGGATGCCAAATAACCCTTTCCCCTTGTATGGAACCACCTGCGAGTATGTAGATACCCACTCCACAGGTCACACCACAGTAGGGGAAGGGGAAAAAAGGGACAAACGAAACAATAAAGGTGCAGCAGTGAAAACACCAGATGGGGAGATGTTCTGGAGTTGTAGACCTCACTACTATGGTCGCCCCTTGTTCCCTGCAGGTGAGACACAACACGACACACATGAAAAAGCTCCCCTGATATATCAATTTACACTATGTGATGTAATACACTTACAGTTATTACTGCAGCACTCATCTCATCTCAATAAAAGGCACAAAAGGAAAAAATAAAGAAAAGAAATCAAGACAGTTCTTCACCATTGTTTTCAATAGGTAGGTACACACTGTAGCAAAGGTTCAGCAAGAAGCCACTATATGAGTATTTATCTTAACCAGAGCCTTCTGGTGGTGGTGAGTATTCCCGTTAGAATCACAGGGAACTCTCTTTCTTATAACACACAATTCCAGCGTGTGTGGGCTTACAGCCAAAACAAAAAAGAAAACCAAATTATAAACGGAAGCGCCCTCCGAGCCTCTCAACAGCTCTTGAAAGTAACTGAGCCTATTTTGTCTCGTAATCGCACTCCTGTGCGTGTACCTGAACCCCACTTGGCCCCTGGGAAAGCACAAAGGAAAGCGCTACAGCGTGAGTGCTCAGATCTGATTTTGCTGATAAGAGGTGCAAAGGCGGTCGCGCCCCAGCGCGAACGCGAATCATCAATCAAGGGTTTTCGGGCTTCAACGCGTTTGTATCGGTCCGAGTCTGATTTCAGGAGGGGAAAAGGCGGTCGCGCTCCAGCGTGAACGCGAGCTGATGGCAGTCTCTTCCGCGTTGCAGGAGAGGCCCCCTTAAACCTTGGAAGACGTGGGCTAATGAATCCTCTGGCAGCCGCTAATCCGACAGACGATGCAGAATGCAACCTTCAGGTAAAACGATTGAACACAGGTGACAAGCCCCATATTGTTCGTGGACGGAGCTTAAGTAGGAAAAAATAGAGATAGGAGAAGCACAGACTCCCTTGGCATTATGGGAGATGTAGTCCATAGCCATACACACTTCCCAAAGCTCCTCATACGCTCTGTGGGCGTTCTATCGTGCAATCCCCACTCTACCTATGCTTAAACAGGGAAGCAGAGATGGATGTTGCCAGATGCATATGTTCTCTCTGTAGTTATGATGGCCCCCGGCCCAGCCCATATTAGTGCTAAGGGTATTTGCAAGTTGTTAGATCCTGTATGGCAGAATTATAACATTTCGAAGACTGCTGCACATTTAGTGAAGTATTGTGTGGTGTGCATGATGCACAACCCTGGAAAAGGTACTCTTACCCCACCCGCCAATTTTGCACCGCCTAATTTTCCTTTTGAAGTCCTTCAGATGGATTTTATAGAGCTGGAGCGGTTCAATAATTTGAAGTATGTCTTAGTGGTTGTTTGTGCTTTCAGTAAATGAGTTGAAGCTTATCCTACTAAAGACAATACAGCTGTTATGACTGCAAAGGTACTCCTGAAGGAGTTCTTTCCTCGTTTCGGCTTGCCCTGTTTGATTTGTAGTGATACTGGAAGTCATTTCAATGCCAAGGTTATTCAGTTAATTTGTGATGGTTTGCACATAAAACAGAAGTTTCATGCCGCAAACCACCCGCAGTCAGCAGGTTAGGTTGAGAAGTACAATGGTACTCTCAAACTGAAAATGGCAAAGATTCAAGAGGCAACAGGGTTAGAGTGGCCAGATGCCCTACCATTAGCACTTTTGTCAACAAGAACTACAGCACATTCTAGGACAGGATTGTCACCGTATGAGGTCGTGTTTGGACGCCCAGCAAATGTCTGGGGCGTTCTGCGTCCTCGGCGGTTTTCTGATATTGAGTACACCTTGTTGATTGATTACTTATGCCAGTTAACTGAAAGTTAGCGTTCTATTCACCAACAGGTCCGGGACACCCTGCTAGCTACACCAGAGGGGCCTGGACATGATATTCAGCCTGGTGACTACACATTGGTTCAAAATTTTCAGCAGAAGAAGAGTTTGGAGCCGCGCTGGAAGGGGCCACTCCAGGTCTTGCTGGCAACCCGCACCGCCCTTAAAGTTTCTGGACGTAAGAACTGGATCCATGCCTCCCATTGTAGGAGGGTGCCCCTCCCGTTACCCTATGACCAGTGGGTTAAGGAGGGGGTAGCTGACCAGGAGTGTGAACAGATTCCTCATTTTGTTCCATTCAGCGACGCTGTCCTTACATGAATGCAAAGTGACAAGGAGAATGACGACATCTTGAACGAGGCTGTCCCACCAGAGATAAGAGCTATTCAGGAACCCCTTTTCATTGATCCCTCTGTGCCTGGAGTCACCAGGTACAATCTGCGTCGTCGGCTGAGGAATAGTGCACCAAAGGAGAAGTCAGATTAGTCAGGGATGGACTGTGTAAGTTAGGGTGTACTTTGCTATAGTACCGACGGAGTTAGTTTAGGGTGATGTGAGATTTGTGCACTGTTTGAACATTGGACAGGATAGATTGAACGTATCCCCTTGGGGGTACATTATCCTGATCGGCGTGGGACACATCAAGAGCTTAGGACAGAGCAAGCTCCACCGCCAGTGCTCAAGAGCGCCAACGTTTTGATGAACAATAGGAGCCTGTACCAGTGAGGCTCTGATGGACACTGGGAACTTGTATACTTCTCTTGCTGGCAATTTGCCTCCTTGTTTTATCATTTACTATGCACCCCTTTGGTAGAATGGTTGCTGACGAAGAGCAGCCAGTAAATACCCTTGTTCACGTACGTAAATTTTGGTCTACTAAGCAGAAAATACTATGTGCTGTTCTTGTGTCACTACTGTTGTTGATTCTGGGTGGGGTGTCCTGGGTTTTGGAATGTGATCAGAATGCACCGTCATGTACTAAACACAAGGTTGTTTTTCAATTTTGTACGAAAAGGATAGCCCAGAGTAATGTTTTTCTAGATACACATAAAAGATTTTTTGGTGAAGGTACAGCTTGTTATCCTACCGAATCTGTTACAAGTTTATGGACTGCTTAATCATTGCTGTTGGTCAATTATACGTATACCCGCCCAGCCCACTTTGTAGAGGTAAGGGGTGAGTTTGGACTGGGGTATCCTGGTCCATGTCTATATTATAGGAAGCCCCGAGGAAAGGGATATCCGGGTTGTGACAATAATACATATTGCGATAATTTGTATATGAGAGAGCAGAACATTACCTTGGTAGGTTGGCATTACCAAGATTTACCAGTTACTCGAAAAACTGTTTATTATCCCGCATGTTGCCCAATAGTAAACAGTACTGACGCATTCTTGTATGTAAATTGTTCCAGAATAATATTGTTCAAAAATACGATATCTTTAGTGAAAAAGAAGGATCCGAGTACTGTGGGAATGAACACCAGATATGCTCCTGTAGATTATCAAGGTCCGCTTTATGCACACCCAGGGTTTTATTTTCTGTCTAATGGTACTTATCCAAACGTTTATAACGGTACAGAGGATGTTGCTTTAGGGATGGTGCTCCCTCTTGGTGTGCCCTGCAAGTATAGTAAGCCAAATATAAGATGGGTTAAAAGGACCTTGACAAAGGAATTTTGTGATGGAGTAACGGATTTGGAAGTCAATAACTATAGCAATGGCATCACCTTTGGGTATATTCTTTCCTCCATTATTACCTTTGGTGGTTCTGCAATGGCCAGGGGTGAAAGAGCTAGAGAATATTTTGGATGTAACTGCAGATACTGTCTAATTCCACAGTAGCGGCTCTACGTGACATTACCACCCAATTGAAAAGTATGCGAATATATTCCGAGCAAACCAGATATGCAGTTGACTTCATCCTAGCTAAGAGCGGTACTGAGTGCAGTAGTAGGAGACCTGTGTGAAGTCGGGATAACTAATATGGAAAAAAATATTACCCAACACATTTTAGACATCCTAGAAAATGTAAAAGGAATGGAGAGTGGCAATTGGAGTTCGTCCCTCTTTGGTGGATGGGGTTTGATCCTTGAAAGGGTGATCTATTTCATTGTGATTTTGATTTCTTGCTGTGTTTTGGTCCAGTGTCTTCCCTTATGCTGTTCGTATTGCACCACCTTTCTCTCTCCTAAAAGAATATCAGTTCATGATACTAACGCAACAATAATGCTTCAGAAAGAGCTCGATGACCTTATGCAGATAGGCGAGGGTATTTTCGAGACCTCTTCCCTCCTTACCGTTCCCCCCCCAGATGCTGAAGATATGGAGTGCTCTTAAATGTATTCATGGTTTGTTGAACTATATGTTTTTCTTATTATTACACAATAATTGCTTAGCTCATGCTAAAAGGAGGGTCTGTTGGAATAAAATTATGTTTCTGTATTGTTTTACGTAAGTTAGCATTCACGGCGCCATTTTGTGTGTAGGCGCCATTTTAGATTCAGACCGAAACTAATTTTAGCTATTTCCGAGAAACGGCCTTCTCTAGGTTATGTTTCTTCAGAGTTGGGTTCTGCCACACTAATTAATGCACTGTTCTTGTTAATGCATACCTTTCTTCTGAGATGTAAGCCTTCTCCCACTTGTCTAGTGGCGGGTACAGGCAGAGTAACCTTGCGAGATAGATAATGTGTGCCCGGCCTCAGAATCGAAACTTACTCCTTTGTAATTTACTGTCCAGCTGCATCTTTCTGGAAAATTCCAATGTAGGTGTGCCTTCATTGATTCTGAAATGTACATAATGTATCGTTATGCTTGTTGAAGTCAGTCCGTATGCAGCACTCCTTAGCGGCTGGGCAGATAGGGCTCCACTCTGAGCGTACTCTGAATAAACAGATATTGGTTTGTATTCTCTACTGTCTGATTGACTCTTCATTTGTATGGAAGGCTGAGAGGTGGTCGTGAGTGACCCGAGTAACCCTAATCGGGCCACTTCCTTCACCATGAGTAATCCCTTTTTCTGTGGCATAGCTGATTGCTTACAAACTCTAGCTCGTCCCTCCTGTGAGTAACAACACCTTTTCTATCAAAACCCACACTTATTCATTCTAACCGTACCCTGAGCACTTACCCTCCCCAGGGTAAGCCAATGCTTTTGATTAGAGTCTGACTCACCCTCTTGATAGTACACAACTGTGCCCAGTGTAACCCAACCCTTTCCAATCTAACCCAACCTTGCCCAGGATCACCTGCTCCTTGGCTACCCACTCTGACCCTCTTCATCATAAACCACCTCTATTTTTCTTAAATTGATTCTCCTCGGCAAAGCCTGAGTCTTCCTAGGTACCCAACTTATGAAAGGATATCAAGGACCTTCTGCATGTCTCCCTATGCCATCTATTTTTATCTAATTGCTAGAGAATACTTTGATTACTTACTGTTAATCTTCATTATTCCAAGTCCAGGTCATCCTTGTGACAGTTATCACCCGTAACTGAACCTTCCTGTCAACAGAACAATAACCAAGCAAAGAAATGTTGTCATCAGAATGCATCAGAGACACCTGGTCGAACCCGACGATTTCAGCGGAAAACAACAGGTAAGGAGCAATCAGGAGTGCGGGGAAGGCTAGGGGGCAACTGTGACGGAATGCGAAGCGCGCTCCATTCACAGATCGCCCTTTTTATGTATTCCCAGCTCTGCCCCATCCGCCGACTGCAGTCATCGAGTGGGGCACGTCTGACACTGTAGTCCACTAGAGACATTTAACTTCCATGCCCTGAGTACACTTTATACCACATAATGGGGACTTATAGGAAAGTTACATATGCCAATTTGGAGTTTCCAAATTCAACCATGGTTAAAGGGGGAGAACAGGTACTTTTCTACTGTTTAGCAGGGGTAAGGTGCACAGAGCTTTAGAGCCAGCAACAAGAATAGGGATGCAAGGGTGAAAATAAACAGTATGACCATGAAGAAAAGGCTGATTTCCTACAGTCTTTATGAAGACAACCACAATATAATAGTATATGCTCATTATTTATTGATAAATTCAGCTCAAACATGGCAACTGAGCAGTAATCACCTACATTTAGTCTTCTACTTCTGAATTCAACACCCCAAAAGCAGCTGACACATTCCACCTAACTGCAATGTATGAGATAAACCATCATCAAGACTCATCTCACATTCAAGAAATTGAACTGTTCCTTTTCCAATGAAGTGGGAACTGGATAAAAAACTGTTAAGATGATATCTACTGAAGAACAGAAATCTGTTAACACCTTGGGAACACATTGTGGATCAGTTGCAAAACCACATTATCTGGCAGCACCTTAAGGAATGGTTTTGAACATAACAAAACACTCAACTCCCCTGTCCATGTGGCAGAGGACATAGCCTCCAAAAAGATAACTTTAAAAGTAAAAAATGTAAGACCTACATTATCTGGAGTTTCAAAGAGTGGTTCTTGCAAAGCTTGTAACATCAACGGTAACTCCCAACTAGGTGTAGGACAACAAATGACTGGTTTCTTTAGTACAAAACCTCTGAATACTTTCGAGACTACAGGAACTACTACATCCAACTATGGGTTCCTAAATGCTCTTATTGTGACCCATCGTGCCTGTAACATAGATATTTTCCAATCCCATGATAAAGCCATCCTTCAAAAACTCTAGCACGGTGCACAGTAGCTGGTTCTGTTGAAAGACTCACAAGACCCTTACTTATATACCATTTGTCAAAAGAGCCCCGGTGCAGAGAGTACGATTTTAATGGTGATGGTCATCTAGATTGTTGGATTAGCTCTGCTACCTCCATGGAGAAACCTCTAGACTTAAGATTTAACCTTTCAATAACCATGTCCTCAAATTGAGATGGATCAACAATTGAAGAAGAATTTGGGGACCTCTCAGCCGATAAGGTTGTATTGGAATTGACCAGTGGGTCTTAGTTGCTAACTGTACCACCAGAGGAAACCAAGGCCTCCGTTTACAACCTGGCCCTATCATCAGAGCCAATGGTTTGTCTTTCCTGATCTTCTACAATACGTTGGAAATCATGGTTATTGGTGGAAATGGATATACCAGAACTTGAGGCCAAACAAGCAACATTACATCTATTCCCCTCGCCCCCCGGAGAGGGTGAAATTCTGCAAAAGCAAGGGAGCTGCCAATTCTCTCCTGACACAAATAAGTCTATTTTCGATAACCCAAAACTGGTCACCAACTGTTGGAATGCCTCCTACATCAATGATAAAGAGCTCATTAGAGGAAAACCCCTGCTCAGATGATCGGCAGCCCAATTCTGTTTTACAGGCAATACATTTCCTTCAAAGACTTCACATTCACCTCCACCCATGCACAAATTTCCTGTGCAATGAGATTTGGGCTTCCACATGGCAAACCCCCTGCTTCAGGTAACTCATAGCAACTCTGTTGTCTGTTCTGACTTGTACATGCTGTTTTACAGCTGGTGCGACTGACTGAAGAGAGCTAGGTGAATCGCCTTGAGCTCCCTCCAATTGGATGACATGTATATCTCCTGTGTCTCCAGCACTGCAGACTCCTTTAACGTGGCTCCTCACCCCAGTCTGCTTGCATCCATTGTCACTATCCCGGTTGGGACTACCTGGCACGGTGGCCCTTTGACATATTCTCCTCCTTCAACCTTCTGCAATGCCTCTCGAACTTGTGTGGTCCTCAGAACCCATAACTCAAATAGCTGCAAACTCCAATCGCTGTCATTCAACACAGTGGTGTGAATAAGGCCCCTGCAGCCCAGAGCTCCAGGGGCCCCTCAGCACAGTATCCTGGCCTGAGTGAGTCTGAAGGAGGGCCCCTCCATGTACTTTGCAGGGGGCCCCCTCAAGTTTGCCACTGATGCAACAAATGATTTGCAAGGGGATACAAAGGCAGCCTGGACCAAGCCAATATCGATAGAGTTGATGCTATTAGTCTTTGAGTTTTCAAATAGTTCCTTGCCGATGGAGCTTCATAGGCTAGAAGGCATAACAGTTCTTTCACCAATTTATCCTTCTTTTCTAGAGGCAGAAAACCCTGTCCCAGCTCTGTGTTTAACTGAGCCCCAATGAACTTCAGACTCTGGGTTGGGGATAGTTGGAACTTCTCTTGGTTTAGTAAACATCTGTGCTGATGGACCAGATCACATACCTCCTGTACATCCTGCAGAGCCTCAGGAAGTGAAGAGGAACAAAGAAGCCAGTCATCAAAGTTTGGAAACAACTAAATCCCTCTGTTGTGAATAACTCCCACTAATGGAGCCAAATCCTTTGTAAACACCCTCAGAGAAGACAAAATCCCAAAAAGAAGTACCTCGAATTGAAAATGCTGTCCTTGCACACAAAAGCGAAGGAATCTTTCTGATGCCGGATGTACTGGTATAAGAAGGTGTGCATCGAGCAGACCTAAAGATGCTAGGAAATCTCCTTCCCCTACAAATAGAATGATCTGCTGAAGCATCATCATTTTGAATCTTGTGAGAGAAGTAAATGAATTTACTGCCTTTAATTTCGGCACCAATCTGAAATCTCCTGATGGCTTCTGAATCAAAAAGAGAATTGAATATAGATCCCATCCTCTCTGCTGCCACAAAACTGGGGTTATTGCCTTTTTTAATAGCAGTTTTGAATCCCTTCCTACTATGCCTATCTCTTCACTGGATGAGGTGGGAGAAGAGCACTGCAAAACAAATCTGGAGGGACACTGCTGAATAGTAATAAATATCTATTTTGAATTATTCGCAAAACCCACTGATTTCAAATCGATGGGCGCCATTTATTTAGAAAGAACCTGAGACGATCCTCTACTGGCTGAGAATCCAGAGCTGTGGCATAGTTATGATTTTGGAATTGACTGTCCTGAACCAGTTCCCTGTTATTGCTACCAGGAATTATTTGCCGGAGAGACTTCTGTACCACTTCCCCTCCCTCGAAAGGATTGATTTGTGCCTTTATGTTGAAAATCTAGGCCAAATGCCCTGCGGGTCCCAAATATCTTTAGTCTAGTTGCCTCTCTTGGAGCTATCAACTCTCTGTCCGCTGCAGATTTTTTAACCATGGTTTCTAGGTGATTGCCGAACAGTTTAGCCCCCAAAAAGGAGGTTTTTCTGTGATGCATCCACCTTCCATGATCTATCTCTATCTGATGCTTTGCTGCTATTGATGAAGCAGCTGCTGCTGAGGAACTCAACATGTCGTATGAGAGATCCGACAGAAGTATATCCGCTGCTCCATCATAGCCTTTGTCGGAGTAAATTCTGCTCCCTGATCCAAGACATCTGTCAACCTCTGAAAATCCTTGATTAGGGACTGGACTGTGGAACTAGCATAGTCAGTGCCTCTGATAGAAAGATTTGCCGCAGCATATGCCCGTCTCATAGCCAGATCTACCCACTTCACACTGGATCAGACAGCACTGCCTCCTCTGAAAAATATGTGCCCTGAGTGCTAGACCAGCCCCAAGCAAATCCATTTTTGACAACCACTGGAAACTCATCCACAAAATTCTGGATGAGATACCTCTTTGACAAGAAACATGCAAATGAATGTCTGACTACATCTTTCCATTCTGCTTCCATGACCTTTTATTTGTCAAAATCTTTTTATTGATTTCACAAAAATATACAACCTTTGTAGCTCAACCGAGCTCAAAAACGCCTGCCAAGATCATCAGTTAGCTAAAGACAATATACAGTTTGATCACAAGTTCCCTGCATGCCTGAAGGTTTTAACTAGGAGCAGAAAGTCCCAATAATACAAAGTCTTACTAGTACACATTACATGTCTCATGTTGCTTCTGCGCTCTATTCCGGGAGCTAACAATTTAAACCTAACATAAAAAAACGAACATTTCCGTGGTGTCATGTGTGCATAGTCGCGATGTGGATGAGGGGAGTGTGGGGTATGCGCCCCCACGCGCCCAGTGGCCCAAGGGCAGGGGAGAGGGGGGGAGAAGCCACCCCCGGTGAAGCCAGAGTCCTGGAGGGCGCACGCCCCATAGACCGAAATAGGGGCTCTATCTATTATGTCAGGAAGAGGTGGAGGGCTCGCAACCTAGGAACGCAGGCAAATAGTGGTAATCCCTCCAACAGGTAGCTCACCAAGGGACTCCAGATATAGTCAAAACTCTTACTAAAATCTTCAATGACATCTGTCATCCGTTCAAGGGCTAGGGATCGCCACAGACGGGCATACCATTGGGTCAGAGAGGGGGCTTCAGGTTTTTTCCAGGCAGCTGCTATGGCCATCTTGGCCACCCCTAGGCATAGCCACATAATCAAGCGGTCCCCTTGTGTTTGGTGTTTTAGGTCGGGGTCACGTAATCCCAGAAGTGTGTGTTCTAGAGAAGCAGGAATCGGGTAACCCAGGAGTTGTTTAATTTGAGAGAGGATCTCTTTCCAGAATGGTTGAATAGAGGGGAAGTCCCACCAAATGTGACGGAAGTCTCCCAGGAGCCCACAGCCCCGCCAGCATCTATCGGAAGAATTTGGAAAAATGGAGTGTAGTTTCTGGCGGTGGAGATACCATTCGTACATAATTTTGTAATGGGCTTCCCTCAAAAACATGGAGTGGTTATATTTAGTGATTTCTTTGTAGAGGGCCCCCCATTGTTTCTCTGTGATAGGAGTCTGTAGTATGTCATCCCAAAACCTTCTATGTCGCAGGGCTTGATGTGGGCAGAGAGTGAGAAGGAGGGCGTACAGGAAGGAGACGCAGCCTTTAGTCGTGTTACCGGTTTGGACAAACCTTTCTATGGGGAGCAGATCCCTGGTCTCAGCCTGTCGCACCTGGGGTTGCTGTATCCAGTGTTTCAATTGAACATAATGGTATTCTTCTGTAGGCAGTAGCTTGAAACGGGCAGCACAGACCGCGAAGGATGCAGTCTCTCCTGCCTGGAAGAGGTCCGATATCATGAGGCACCCCCCTCCCTCCATTTATCAAAGGGCCCTTCCTCAAGCGCTGGGGGGAAGGCGGGGTTGAAGTGAATAGGGGTATAAGGGGACGGGAATGCTGTCACCGGCAGTGTTTTAGTCACACTATCCCACACCTTCAATGTGTTAGCTGTGGGGATACTCAAATAGGCGTTGTTCGGCTTGTCTGATTTCGGCTTCCAGGGCAAATCCCAGATAGTTCTTCCAGCATTCTGCCTGTCCATGTGTAGCCATAGTTTGTCTGAGGCCTTAAGGGACCATTGCCCCAGGACCCGTAATTGAGCGGCTCTGTAATACAAAAGATGATCGGGGACGGAAAGACCACTCTCCATGCGTGGTCTTGTCAAGAGTCGCTGGGAAAGTCGAGCCCTCTGGCCTTGCCAAATGAATTTTGTGGTCATGCTCTGGAGCTCTTTGAATAGGTCCTGGTCTATTGTGATGGGGAGGTCCTGGAAGAGATAAAGAAGGCGGTTCATTTTAATAGCATTTATTTGGCCTATCCACGTTATGTAGGCAGAGCTCCAACTTTTAAAGTCGGCTTTGTGTTGTAGCAGCAAGGGGGGGGCGGAATTAGCTTTGTAGAGGTCTGCCAGATTGGGGGTGATGTTAATGCCCAGATATGTGATTTCTTTGCATGCACATCGAAAGGGGGAAGAGCCCTAAATGTCCCTCTGCATTTCTGGGGGCGTTGTCAAATTAAGTAAGAAGGATTTAGAGAGATTAACCTTAAACCACGACACTCGTTCAAAATGAGTGAGTTCGGCTTGTACCGCTGGGAGAGAAGCACTAGGGTTAGTAATTGGTAATAGGACATTGTCCGCGAAGAGCGAGATTTTGTGCTCGTCTGAGCCAAAGCTAATGCCACTAATCTCCAGGTTGGATCTTATCCTCGCTGCAAACGGTTCAATAATGAGAGCAAAAAGCATGGGGGACAAGGGACAGCCCTGTCTGGTGCCTCGAGCAAGGCTAAAGAAATCCGAAGCCACTCCATTCACCAGTACACAGGATCTCGGGGACCCATAGTTAGCTTTCACCATTCCCATAAAGGCCTCACTAAACCCAAAGCAGTGTAGGGTGCGCAATAAGAAGGACCAATCGACATGGTCGAAGGCCTTCTCTGCGTCTAGGGAAAGAAGGGCCGCCGGAATGCATTTCTTCTGGACTTTATCTACTAAGTGGAATACTCTGCGGAGGTTGTCGTGGGTCTGACGACCTTTGATGAAGCTGATTGGTTGGGGTGAATGAGAGTAGGTAAGACATCCTCTAGTCTGCTGGACAAGACCTTATAGCATAGTTTAGCGTCTAAATTTAGTAGGGCAATGGGCCTGTATGAAGCACATGATTGGGGGTCTTTCCCTGCCTTGGGGATTATCGTGATTAAAGCCTTCCCCATGGACGGAGATACACGCTGGCTCGCTGCTATAGCATTACAGAGGTCTGTGAGGTGGGGAGTTAGCTCGGTTGCAAACATTCGATAGAACTGGGCAGTTAGTCCATCAGGACCCGGAGCTTTCCGGAGCTTGAGACCGTCTATTGGTTTCTGTACCTCCTCCTGTGTTATGGGACGGCTAAGCTCGTCGATGGCGGCCAAAGAGACCTTTGGGAGCACCAGTGAGTCCAGGTACTGGGACTGGTTTTGTTCTAGTGGGGGATCAGCCGTATAGAGCGCAGGATAGAAGTCGCAGAAGGCCTCTGCCTTTCCCGCTTCACTAAGGTGTATGGACCCCTTACTGTCGACTATCTGCTTGGCATATTCTTGTTGTTGTTTAGCTCTGAGCTGTCGAGCCAACAGTGTGCCTATTTTATCTTTGCCCTCATATCCCCGGGCTTGAAGTCGCAAAATAGTTTTCTCTGCTCTATTGGTATAGATGGCTTGGAGCTTTCCTTTTAGTGATGTGACTTTCCGCAGGGAGTGGATGGACAGGGAGTTTTTGTGTGCCCTCTCTGCCTCCCGTAAATCCCCCTCTAGTGATAATCTTTCCTCCAAATGGAGCTTTTTCAAGGAGGTGGTCAGTGCGATGCATTTTCCCCGTATGACTGCCTTGAAGGCGTCCCAATTGTTTAAGTGAAAGGTGTCTGTGGGGACATTAGTGATGAAGAAGTCCTTGATCGACTTACGTAGATCATCCCGGAGGAGCCTATCACGGCATAGAGTATTGGTAAAGTACCACCTAGCAAGTTTGGAGCGTGGAGTTGGCCAGTTTAGGGGAATTGCTCGTGGGGAGTGGTCAGAGAGGCTTATAGGGTGTAGCTGGGCACTCGTGATTGACTGTAAGAGTGATTGGCTGGCAAACATGTAATCAATCCTGGAGTACGATCTGTGGGAGTGGGAGAAGAAAGAATAGTCGCACATTGAGGGATTAAGGGCCCTCCAGACATCCAGCAGGCCCATTTGTTGCAGAGATGATTTTAGTGCTTTATTAAAGACCCCCCGCAGCCCTCTGCAAGTGCGTAGTGTCTATTGTGGGATCCCCAAAAAGATTAAAGCCTCCCATTAAGACAATGTCCCCCGCTGCAAAGCCCTCCAGAGTAGAAAGAAATGTGAGGAGAAAGTCCGAGTGCCCAGCGTTGGGAGCATAAACCATGGCAATGGTGCAGGTTCGTCCCATCAGCTCCCCATTGTCCATCAGAAACCTCCCCTCCCTGTCTGTTTTGGTGTCGTGAGGTTGAAAGTGAATTGAAGAGTGAAATAGCAAGGCTACCCCGTTCTGCTTCACCACGTTGGATGAGCGAAAAATTAGTGGGTCATTTTTATGTTTCAAGCGGTGTTCTTCCCCTTTTCTAAGATGGGTTTCTTGTAGGGCAACCAGGTATACCTGTTGGTCCCCCAGGAATTTCCACAAACTTTGCCGCTTGTTAGGGGAGTTGAGGGCCCTTACATTCCATGACATAAAATGAACTACCATTTAAATACAGTTGTGTATCCTCCCTGCAAGGACCCGAGCTCTGTAGCATCCACCCGGTCATCAGCACCCTCGACCCCCCCACTGCCCCTAGTGATCCATTCAAAAGTTACACATTTTAGGCACCACGTTAAAAACACTAACAATAAACTCAACCAATAACAGTTGTTTAGGAAGTCCACAAAGCCACCAAAGGCCTTCATATTCTGTGGGCTTCTGGGGCAAGACCATTCCTGCTCCCAGAGCCCCATGAGAATTCGAATTTGGACACTAGTTCCTACTGAGCCAATATTTGCAAGCTGGGGTGAGTCAAAGAGAGAGAGAGCCAGAGAGAGGTCTGCTATCAGTGTACGGAGAAAAAAGCTCTCCCTTCTCCTTGATCCCGGGATCTGGGATCTTTTGGCACCTAGCGCCTCTGTCATAATGTCACCTCTTTCTCATGGTGGAGTCTTTACTTGGGCAACAGCTGAGGTGGGATCGCTCTACCTGGCGTCAGAACGTGGGTGGAGGCCTATTGTCAACGTTTCACCGACTTGCCCCCCCTCTTGGGGGTCTGCCAAGGACCAGGCCCGTGTCGCTCCGTCGGCTGCTTTGCACGTGTACTCCCTGCGACTGCCTCCCGCTGCGGAGGTGATTTCTCAAGGCCAAGGAGGGCCGCCGCCCCCTCCACCTCTGTGAAATTATGTTGTTTGTTGCTGAGGTAGAAGGTTATCCCGAAGGGGTATGTCCATCGGTATTTTATCTGGCGAGCTCGTAGAGCAGCTGTGATCAGTCAGAACTATTGTCGACGAGCCAGTGTGGCCTGGGCCACGTCCTGGAAGAATGATCACGTCACGCCTTGAAAGTTAACTGAGTCGCTGCTTCTGGCTTTCCTAAGGACCAGTTCCTTGACCCTGAAGGAGCTAAATTTGGCCAGGATATCCCTCGGGCGTCTATTCTCTCCTTGCTGTAGTGGGCCCACCCTATGTACCTGCTCCAGTCGCACCTCCGAGGCGTCGTCCCCCAAGACGCTAGAGAAGAGGCCCACCATGAGTTCCGGTCCGATTCTTCGCTTCCTTCTGCAAGGCCTCTCACCTTTATATTATCTCTTCGGGAGCGATTTTCTAAATCCTCACATTTTAGCAGGGCGGTGTTCAGCTGAGCGGTGAGACATACAGCACCTTCTTCCAAGGGCTTGAGTCGGCCTTCGAGCTCCTGGTACTTCACCTCTACATCCAGGGTGTGGGCGCCGACCGAGTCCACGTCTGCCTGCAGCGCGATTCATTTTGTTACCATCTCTGCTCTGAAGGCATCAAACGAGGCACCTATGTCCGCCTTGATGTCCTCTCTAAGTTCTCTCTTGGACTCCTTTAAGGTCGCTAGTAAGTCGTCCCGGGTGAGTGCCATCCCTGCAGCCGCTGGGTTCTCCTCCTCTTCCCCACACAAGGCCTGGTCGAACCAAAATAACTGGAGACCTTATTGGGCTGAGATTTTTTCGGTGGCATAGGGACGTGTGCCACGGTCCGCGCCGTGCCGCCCTCGATCAGTATGTGATGTTGGCCTGGGCGTGAAGGATGGGGGCGAATGGGGGGTCCTTCACTGTGATCTCAAGGTGTCTATGTAAATTGGCTCTTCAGCAGCACAAGCGTGGACCCAGGCGGCGGCCCCCCCAGGGTTTCCTGGCCGAATCTCAGGGTTTTCTATGTAGTTGGTCGGACATGCTTCCCACCGCAGAGCGCAGGCCTCTCAGCTCTAATAGTCCCTTGTACAGGACCAGTCTCTTCCTGTGGTGACATGCGGTTCCTGAAGCCCCCAGGGCGCCATGTTAGGGCCAGGCATAGTCCATCTAACCGCTCAGGTACTCCTCACGGTCTGCACGTCCCTGCAGTGGTTCAGACTAAACGGTGCAGGGCTAGCCCGCCGCCTCCTCTCGCCCTCTGCTTCCCACCACTGTTCTCCCACCTGGCCAGAGTGCTGCGCAGTGGGCCGTCTTCCTCCACGGCCTGCTGGAACACTGGGCGCGCTGAAGGTCTCACCGGGGTCCGGGTCCAGCCGCCTCTCCGCATCGGCGCTGGTTGGCACGCCCCCGGGAGGTGGCATCTCACGGCAGGCTCCGTTTCGGAGATCTTACCGCAGCTGTGGTCTGCAGGGAGGCTTCCTGCCGTGGCGTCTAACAGCCACCGGGTGCCGTTGCCATTTTGGATTTCCTCCACAGCTTCTGCGTCCCTGTCCGGGCTCGGAATGAGCACTCCCTCCATCTTATGGAGCTCCTAGATGTGTCCGCTTGATATAGCGCGCTGGGCACCGGCATCCCTGGGTGTTTTCACCGTGTGCCGCGCGCGGTGGCGATCAAACTTACGGGGCTCAACGCGGAGCCGGTCGGAGTCACGTCCTCGTGGCCATGATAGTTGGCCACACCTTTTTAATGGCCCTATGTAAGGGGAGTGGCTCTGGCTCCTGCTGATGTGGCAGAAGAAATACTCACTCTTCTCCACCAAAGAAGCCGCTGGGAAAGCCATGTTTATTCTTATATGATGAAGAACTTTTTTTTTACTGAGCACCTTGACTAAACCTTTCCTTTACATCTTCCTCCTCAGTTTGCACATTCACATCACCTTCGTCTGCGCATGTTCTTTTAGGGGAAGCAGGCGTGTCCTATGATTTAAAAGTCACTGCCCCAGCCAATTTAATCATCTGTTGAATATTGGCCATTGTGGGGACTGCCTAGGAATCTCCTCATCAAATATGCCAGGATTACAGTCCCCTGTGTTTTCCCTTTTTTCTGATCACTTCCTATGCTGCTCCATGTTGGCATCATCCACCTCTGGGTTGCAGCTTCTCAAGGTGATAGTCCAAATGTTTAAGCCACTAGGTTGTCAAAGACTGCTATTCTTAAAAGAAGCAGGACACTTCCCGCTTTATCCAGTTGCTAAGCAACTGTTCTCATGAGACACCACCATTTTGGAGTCTCGCATGGCCGATATCCGCAGTTCTTAATTAACTGCCTGCCTGTACGCTGTGTGTGGGGCCGCTACAGCAGGACCTCTTACTACTTAGTTGAAGTAAGCATAGAGCCACCATAGCTGTCCCCCGTTTTAAGAGTTAAATGGCATAATATAAGATCACTTATCTGTGCCTGGTGATTACCTGCACAGAAACGAAACAAACAGGAGGCGATGTAGGCTAACTTCCCTTTTAAATTATTTACATACTATGTGAAGGTCCGTCATCTTGGAGGAGGAAATTAACTCTTCTTCACTACGCTACCGTAGCCCTCAAACTTTGTAAATCCACTCTCATAGGTGTAATCCAACACTCCAGAACATGTACAGCGTAACTCCACAATCCCCTGTGCAAACAGACTCTCACCAGTGTAACTAGTCTCTCACCAGCATAACAGCCTCTCCCCTTATAGGCCAAAGTCAACCCTAGCGTCTCTCAATCCTTCCCAGAGTACGCCAACCCTGCCCAGTGTAAATTGACACTTCCTTCTACAACCAGATTTTCCCCAGTGTGTTTTTCTAGTGTTATATAGCGCAAGCTTGGCCCAAGGGCATTATAGCGCTTTCTGGACCACCTGATTACATTACACGGGGTCATATTCAATTTTCTTTTAGGCACGGGGAGATTAAGATATTTGTAGAGAATGGCAGGATGCTGAGCCAATGCCAGGACTCAAACTGCTTCCCCAGTGCCACAGATGGTCGCTCTGGCCATTAGGACAAATGTCCTTTTTATGGTCTGGCTTGACAGCCCAGCTGTCACTAGACAATTATATGAGAAACACCAGAAGAGGGGCTTTGGCTCCACCCACATGTTAGGAGCCAGGACTACACGTTATGAATGGGCAGAAGTTGTTTGCTTCCACACAAAAGTGCCCTCCACCGAGCAATGATCATTTTTTGATTTATCCAGGTGCCTGAGCTTTAATTTTCAGGGGCACACACATAACATTGTAATGCTAATAAAGTGTCTTAGATAACTAGATAATGTATTGTTTTCTTCTCTGGCAGTAGCACAGATGGGAGGAGGGCAGACATTAAGCAGTGCTTTCGGAAGGGTGAGGGGGAGGCACGGGGAGAAAAGTTTAATTGCACAAGTAAACAAAACAGTTAATGAGCAAAGTGGCAGGCCAACTAAAAAAGAGTTATTAATTAATAATCGGCAACCTGAGCAGAAACATGAATTCTGGCTTCAACAACAAGTGTTAAGAAGATTGAAATATGGATGTGTACCTAATGTTCTTGGAATAGAGCAAGAAGAAATATATCATGGACTGAGACTTGGACTTTATATGTGCCTCTACTTTTGTGTTTCTGCTCAGGTTGCCGATTATTAATTAATTGTATTATATGTGGACTTAGGTCTACATTTTTACAGTGTGGGGTGGTCGCTGTACGGAGACCTTGAAGCATTAACGCTGTGTGTAATATTTGAATTGGAGATACTTATACACTACTCTCGCGCGGATTTCCCCTACTGCCTTCCTTGTTTAGTTTAAAAAAGAGTTATCTCTAAGTATAAATAACCTGAGCAATAAGAACTTATGTAAGAGGTCAGTCCTCATGGGATGATACAAAATTCCAAAAGGAGGGACTATTAAGTGTATTCACCAACGAAAACCCAGCATTTCTAAAGGATAGCAAAAGGAACCAATAAAAAAGATGGGTGTGTTTTTCAAGCCCTTATCCTAGATACAGCATGTTGCAAAGAGACAGCGCAAGCGCTGCCTGGGTGAGACCTAAAAAGGGGCGTGAATAACATTGGTGGGGCAAGAACTATGCGCTGTCACATTGGACTACACCCGAGCTGCGCCCACAATGAGCATTAAGGTACAGCTCTAGACATCGAAGTCAAGGGGCAGAGTTTGAGACACTTCTTTTAGTTTAGGCCAGAGAGCCTGATTCACAAAGGCCCTCTGCACTTGTGGCGGAAACGTCGTACTCTTGGGAGAGTCTCTGCACTTGGGGCGGAATCTCCTCAATGAGAATTCTCATTGTGGGGATTCCGCCCCGAGTGCGGAGACTCCCCCGCGACTGCCGGGCCCCCGCCGTGAGTGCGGAGGCCCTTTGTGAATCAGACCCTAAATGCGGTCCCTAGTTGTGAGGGGTGGCTGCTTTCTTTTATGCCCACCGCTCCCCTTTGCTCCCACCGCTCCTCTATCTTACTTGGGATGGAGGGTCGGTCAGAGTGGCAGTACAATGGAAGACCTCGGAGACAGTACATACTGTACTCCTTTCATGTGCATTGCATTCATTCCTCTGTGTGTTTTTTGGAGCCCATACTTTAAGTATAAAGGATGTTACCACAATACAAATGATTTAATCATGAAGTCAATGTATTTTGTAATTGTTCTTAGTAAAATTATAGCCCTGCTCCATAAGAGGCGGAGATAGTGAAATGCTACCTCAAATTAATTACTCTATTCAGCCCTCTCAGTTGTGGCAGGTTCTGGCACGACTACTTGTGGTCATCATATGTACTAACACTGATTGAGGCAGTGATGTGTTCCAATTCTAAATATTACAGCAGGGGCATCATGAACCCCCCACTTTTGCAGCTACAGCTGGGGTGGGGTTCTTGATGGGCCTCGTCTGTCTGCAACTCGTCAGATAAAGGCTCATATTTAACATGAAAGGGTGGATGCGTGAATGAGTGAGAAAAGGATGTATGTAAGGATCGATGTGTAAGTAAAAAGGGTGGATGGATAGTGGATGATGGATGGATGGATGGACGGATATACCGATGGATGAGTGAAGGGATGGGTGAGTGAGGGAAAAGATAGAGGAATGAGTGAAAAAATAGATGGACGAGTGAAAGCATAAATGAATGGATAGGTGGATGATGGGTGGATGCAAGACTGAAAGGATAGATGGATTTTGTATTTATTGAGTTTTATATAGCGCTGGCTAGACCCGGAGGTATCAGAGCGCTTTACATGAGGATTAAACAATGTTACAGCATTAAATCAGTTACAGTTACATTCATTACTAGTGCATTCATGACATAGAAAAATTAAAACTGATGGAGTAAGGAGGGGAAAAGGGGGAACAGTAGAGGGGATTGTGAGAATATCAGGAGGCAGAAGGAAGGGCATGGGGTGAAAAACAGTAGGGGACAGTAGAGGCAGAGGGGGGGGGGGGAAAGGAGCCTCATGGTGATCATGCCCCTTGATGCGGGGGAGGGAAGGGAACATAACAGGGAAATGAGGAAAAACAATGTCCGATGTCCGGCTGGGTAGGTGCCGGCCGAGGGGGTGAATCCCAGGGCCCAACTCCTCTATAGCTACGTATGATAGCTCCACCGGGTATCAGCCAAAGGTTAAGCAGGCTCCGCAGTAAGTCCAAACAGTTGAAGATTCAGCCCAGGGGGCAACGGCGTAGTTCCATTGAAAGTAGTGTCGGAGAGAGCTGGAAGTCCATAGGGAGGAGAACAGCAGCGGAGAAAACAATGAGACATATGTCCGAAGTCCGGCTGGGTAGGTGACGGCTCTAGCGGTGAGCCGGAGCCAATCTCCCTATAGCTGTCGATGCAGCTCCACCGGGAATCGGCCATGATGCTCGGGCTCCGCCGGGATAGAATGAAGATCATGAAGTGTCCAAAGGTCTCGAATCCGGAAACAGGAGAATGGAGATGACAAGGATGGTAGGATAGGATATGGAGCTTGACTGCCATCTTAAAGTTAAGTCGGTTGATACCCGTGATTTTGCAGCTGGGCTTGCCACTAGATCTGTGTTTCTTTAACTCTGCTATGCCTTTGACCAGATTAAACATCGGGCCCCCTCGTCTTAAGGGACATCCTTCAGGTGCCAGATCGCAAGGTTGAGATAACTGATCTGGATGTCTTATTTCTCCACGGCTCAGCGTGAGAAGATTGGGTGTAAAATGTAGTTTTTGGTGAGGAACTACTGAGAGCTCCAACAGGGTGGTGAACCAGGTTGACGGGCCCATGTGGGAGTAACTAGGATTAGTGTCAGGGACGCCTGTCTGAGCTTTCGAACCACTGATGGAATGAGTGGGAGAGGCGAAAAGCGTAGGCAAATATCCCTGACCAATTCATCCATAGTGCATTGCCTCTAGACAATGGGTGTGAATGAAAGGATGGCTGGATGAATGAAAGGACAGATGTAAAGATGGATGAGTGAAAAAATGATGGATGGATGAGTGAAAGGGTGGGTGGGTGAGTGAAAGGGAGGATGGATGGATGAGTGAAAGGATGGATGAGTAAAAGAATTGATGGATGAGTGAAAGGGAAGGTGGATGAATGGATGGAAGGATGGATGGATGATGAATGAAAGGGTGAATGGATGGACGGATGAGTGAAATGAAGGCCAGATTAGTGAAAAGATGGATGAATGGATGGATGAAAGTGGGATGGATGAGTGAGAGGATAGATGGGCGAGTGAAAGGGAGGATGGATGGATGGAGTGAAAGGGTGAATTATTGGAGTGAAAGGATGGATGGATAGGTGAGCAAAAGTATGGATGGATGAGTGAAAGGATGGATGGAGGGATGGATGAGTAAAAGGATGGATGGGTTTGATGGATAGGTTTGGAGATGGATAGGCTTGGATATGGATGGACAGACGGGTGGATGGAAGGATGGAATGGTGAAAGACTGAAATATGGATGAAAGAATGAATGGATGACAGAATGTAAATGTGAAATGGTGGATATCAGTGGGGTGCATGGAAGGATGAAAGGATGAATGGATCTTCTGGGAAGGGTCATGATGACTTGCTTGGTTGCCATAAGAGCTTTGGTTCAAAGTGGGGGATTTTAATTTTCTGACTACTCTCTTGTATGACAGTATTAAGACCACACTCTCTTTAGAGGTTTTTCAAACATAGTCGCATTTCATACGTGATTTTGAACAAATGCTCTTTAAAAATGACAGTTATGGCACTAATTCTCCTACATATATATGTAGCGAGGTTTAGAAACCCGTAATCTTCTGATTTGAACAATGTTAAAGTATCAATATGCGTTAAAAGGCAATTTGTCACTGGGGAGCCCAACCAAACGCAAGGCTATATTCAAATCATATACATTTTTGACTAATTTTTTTGATCCAAAGTTAATTAAAAGCACAATTTGCCACTTATTCACCAATCCAATTCCGCGGAGGAGGGTCTATGCTCCCCTCTGAAGTCGTTTTCAAGTGCTTTCTTTTTGCCAGTGGTAGTAGCCCAATGCCAAAAAAAGATTTTTTTGAGGGAAGCTAGAGATGGGAACCCACAGGTTTTGACCTAGGTCACTAGATAAACTCTAACAAGTCTGTGAACATGGCCTGTAGTTAGATCCAACAAGCACCCCCAGCTCTGCCGGTGCACTTCAACACTCTGGTGATACTGCTCGGCCATTCTACCTTAACTCTGACCAGCGCGTCCTGTGCACACACAGCTGTGTCAATGTACATCAACACCATCTTGCACATTTGCTGTGTTTGTACAGCTCTGCCTTTGCACCTCAGCCCTAAACCCTGTACAACATGCAAACAGTGTTCTGGCAATTTGTCTCAACCCTGATCTCCAAATACCATGTGCATGCAAAGCTCTATTGAGGGACCTCAAACATGACCTGCACAAATACCCCTCTCTCCACCAGTGCACCCCATTTACGACCTGTTCCTTCTCTATGAGGGTCAACCCTGCCAGTGCACCTCATTCCTAACCTGTACATCTTGTGTGTGACAGCACTAGCAGTGCATCATAATCTCACTCTTAACCGGCAGGTGCGCGCACACACACACCTACACACACACACCTATACACACACCTACACACACATACACACCACACACACACCTATACACACACACATGTACACACACACCACCTACACACACACACACACCGCTACACACCCCTTTCAACAATGCACCCCGATCTTCAAGTGCATTTAAGATGTACAAACACAGTACTACCAGCGCTAGTCTTTATCACACAGCTCTGCCTTTGTTGGAGTATGAGCCCTAGGGACATGAGCATGAGCAGGAAACACATGAAACTGAGGGTCAGCAGTAGCCTCATGAAACTAAGGGGCATATTTACAAGCCCCTTTCGCCACCGGAGCGTCACTTTTTTTGACGCTCCGGTAGCGTTGCACCTTCCCCATAATTACAAGGTGGCGCTAAGCCACTTAACAAGGCTTAACGCCACCTTGTAAATATGCCCCTTTTCGCCGGAGTCCACTGCGGCAAAGGGGCGTGCAATGGGTGTTGCTGTGGGCGTTCCACCGCAACACCCAGTGCTTTTTGAGGCTGCCCCAGATTTACAAGGCAAGGGCAGAGTCTAAAACTAAGGCAAGGAGATACCTGGTCTTAGAATGGCGATACACGGAGAAATTATTAATTTCTCCTCATTTTTACTCTTTCTATGTGTGCTGCATTCTGCAGCACATACGGAAAGAGCAGATCGCCATTATTGATTGTTTATGTGCAGGAAGGTGTTCCTTCCTGCATATAAACAATCGCCCCTGCAGCACAGGCACCCTTACAACATGGCGCACCACTAGGCCGCTTTTTTTGCGCCAGTGCTAGGAGAAACAAAGGGGTGCGCCGTATTTTTGAAAATACAGTGCATCCTAGCATTTAGAAAATGTTAGAGCGTGGAGCTGCCAAATTTGGCGTAGCACCGTGCCCCGGCATTTTCTTGTACATATGAACCCGGGGTTTGAACAGGAGCATTGAGGAGGTAAGCTGAACTTAGCCCTTTCTGGGGACCTGTGTGTGAGTATGAGCCCAAAGGTCTTGTGGGCGAGGTGGAGCGTTGAAGTTATGGTGGTGAGTGGGAGCCTTAGGGCCTTAGAGACACCAGGGCGCTAGTGGAGCTGAGGGTAAACGGAAGACTCTGGGAACACCATGATGAACATGGCCCTTAATGAACTAAGGTTGAACAGAGCTAAGGGGGCACCCGAGGTTGAGAAGGTATTCAAGGGCACTGAGAGAGCCGTAGCCTCTGGGGACCTCACTGCAAGCAGGAGAATTAGAGTCCAAGTCCGAGCAAGCGCCTCTTGGGACCCAAGAGTGGGAATGGGCTTTAGGGTCCTGAGGGTAGCTGAGTACTTTGGGAACTAACTGATGATAAGCGAGAGCATTGAGGTGTTAGTGAATAAGTGACAACATATATATGTGCCCACCATCCTGATGGGTCTCTTGGTGCTGGTTGGAGTGAGCAGGGCCCACTGCTCCCTGAGGATGAAGTCTCAAGACACAAGAGTAAGTGTGATCCTTTGGGATCCGCTGGTCACCGGGAAGTGAGGATCATTGAGAATGAACAGAAACTTCAGGGCCTGATGGCAGACAGGACATTCAAGGATCTGAGGCCGAGCACGGGGTGAGCAGCAGATTCAGGAACTTCAGGAGAGTCAGGGGACCTAGGGGTGAGCTGCAATGGAATCATCGTGTTTCCAGTCTTGGCCAAACTTACCAGGATTGCAAGTTTGAAAACACTTTTATTACCACAAATATTTGCCAACATTAGCTCCATGATCCTAACCAATCAATGTTTTTTGCAAAAGTGGGTTACATTTTTTTTGGCTACTCCAGTCCGATTCAGCCACGGCTGCTGCAGGTAAGAGCGGTGGGGCTGGCTGGGGGGGATTACGAGAGACGACCACAAGGGAAAATTAAATAAATAATTAATTCTCCCTCGTAGTCGTCTCTCGATATCCCCCGCCCCCTCCCAGCCGGCCCCACCGCCTCTTACCTGCAGCGGTCGCGGCTGGTCCGATTGCTGTCCCAATCCAACCCTGTCGCTCCCCCACATCTGTCAAGAGTAGCCAATCTCGCTATAGCAAAACCCTCCGTTCATACTGAATAGATAACATAACACTAGCAAGAGAACTTCCCTGGCTCAGGTGTCACTGCCAGGCAGAGGAAAGAGAACTGGGCGTACCAACAACAGGAGTTTCTAAGTTGAACCAAGCATCTTAGGCCTTACTGCCCCAATATGTAATAAAAACATGTCTCATTCAGGCGTAGAAAACAAGATGAACTTTATTATATTTTTTTATTACTTTTCTTTTTTTGTACAAATCATTATTAGTATATAGTATTAGACAATGAGTACATTATTCTGAAGAAACATTTTTGCTGCTGTGTCGTTGTACACAGACCGACCCCAGTCCTCCATGCACAGGGCTGAGGGCAGCGACTGCCATTTCACAAATGGGGAAAACACATTCCATAGAGGTAAAGTTTCTGTCAGATGTGAATGGAGGTGGAGGTTCTGCAAGTCTGGGGCTGAAAGCACGTCACTGAATAGCAAGATGGCGCCTGGGTTATGCAAATGCAATACTGCTCTGTGACTGCCTCTATTGCTAGTGTTCATACCAGGCCTCAGGTGTGACAAGACTTCAGATCAGGCTATGCTTTGGCATGGCATGAGATGGAGGGTGACAGGGGCGTAGCTTGAGCTGTAAGTCTGGGGGAGATTCAGGGGCAGATTTACGAGTCCTGGCGCATCCCTGCAAATCAGCAGGGATGCGCCAGGAAACGTGCGACACGCAATGCTATCCTTGCGCCACCACGGATGCGCCGCATTTACAGTGCGGCGCGCCATGGCGCAAGGATAGGCAGATGCGTGTCGCATCTGCCGGCGTAAGGTTGGCGCAGTGCTGAAGTCGTGTCGCGGGTACGACGCAACTCCAACACTGTGCCAACCCGGCCTATCTGCAACATGGTGCGTCACGCCTTACGCCTGCTTCAAGCAGGTGCAAGGTTTTGACGCAGCGGCGTCGGAAAAGTGACTGAGTGAAATCTTGTAGATTTCACTCAGGCACTTTTCCGAGGCGTTCCTGCGCCGGAACGCCCACCCTGCGCCAGAACGCCCACATGAAACCTGACGCAGGTTTCATGTGGCGCAGAGCTTTACAACGTGACGCATCTCCCTAGATGCGTCACGTTGTAAATCCGTCGCAGCATGGCGCTAGCTTTACGCCGCCACTGCGTCACAAAAGTGACGCAACGGCGGCGCAAATGTGGCGCAAGGGGCTTCTAAATCTGCCCCTCAGATTTTCCAACAATCACGCTGATTAAAATACACTATATGATAAACAGGGCAGGAGGGGGACTTATGAAGCAGTAGAAAGGGAGAGGAGTGCGGATTGTTAGGGGTACTTAAAACTTTATCTTTTGTAAAATAAACCATTTTAAGACTTTTAAAACAGAGACGAGTGTGTGTGTGTGTGTGTGTGTGTGTGTGGGCGTGTGTGGGCGTGTGTGTGTGTGTGTGTGTGTAAAAATCCCAGGTGAAAGTCCTACAAGCACCTCACAATACCCGACTTAAAGCACCTGTTCTCAACTATTTACTAAAGAATACATTTATGAGGAGGGTGTAACACCCCAGACACCCCCGATGCTACGCCCCTGGGGGTGATTTAGCAATATGGTGACTCGAGCAGTCTTTGGAGAACTAGTCAGTTTCTTTGAAATGGGAATTGCTATTTGATTCCAGGCCAGAGGTCATGCCTCTCACATAGGGACTGTACCGTGAATCAGTCTAGAAAGGGCCTGCCTGGCCGGACTATGGAGAATGTTGACTTCTTTTGACTTCATTTGACTTGAACGAAAGATTAACACCTACTATGAGCCTTTTCCAGGTCAGTAGCTAACCCCATTGACAGCCATTTACACAATGGAACCCTAACCCCTTCCTGGGGCAGACTCACAACCCTTTATGCCCCAAGAGATCCATTTCAAGGTCACCTACATTCCCTAGGTGTCCCATCCAAGGCCCCGCTCCTTCAGGTATCTATTCCAAACAGCACAGAGCACAATCTCCAGGGCATTCTTGTACAGTAATTGCTTAGTAGTACAGCAGAGGCAGATTCCACCCTTGGAGGGTCATCCCTGGGTGGAGCAGGCTAAACACAACCTCTGTAGGAGACAGAAGTCACCCTTTGGTAGTGGGACTGTGGAGGACATCCCTAGATGTGAACAGACGCAGTCCACTGGATGTGGGAAGAAGAGGTGAGAGGTCATTTCTAGGATCGACTGAGGTTAACTCTTTATATTAGGAGTGCAGAAGTAAGCCTGAACGAAATTTGCGTAATTTCCTTTGCCGAAAGGAGACCTGGGAGACATTTGCTTTATTTCTTTGCTGAAAGTATGGGAAATACCCCAAAATTAATCAACATGATGTCTTATTGCGCAAACTGCCGACTTTGGCATTTTGCCCTATTTTCAGCATGAGATGCATCCCAGCATCCATTTTTGGTGCGAGGATGCTTTTTGTGCTAAAAAAATGCATTAAATTGTATGTGATGCAAACAAAAGCCACTCATGTTCGGTTTATTTGCGCTTTTCCTGTGCTCCAACACTATAATTTTAAATTGAAGTCTCAATTACACAACGTGACATCATGGTATAATCACACATTTTATGTAACAATCGTAACACAAAATGCTGGAAATTACTTGAGACTATGACGGCGTATATGAAATTCCACCCAGGCCTAGTACAGAGGCCATTACTGGACGGGGTGCAGAAGGAGTAAGAGGTCATCTATGAATGAAGGAGCTGATGTCATTTATGAAAATGAATTGAAGTAATCCCCGGAGGTGGAGACAGAGGTTATCCATAGTGTGGGGGTAAAAATTACCCAGGGGGTGCAGGTCTTTCTTAGAAGGAGGTGTAGAGGCAGTATCTGTAGGCAAATGGAAGGGATGAGGGAGAGCATGGTTTATTTAGTAGTCTGAAGGTGTCAGTGTTGGAACAAGGCAACCTCAAAGTTTTTTAAACTTCATCAACTTCCCAAGTTGGTGAAATTGTTTTTAATAAAAATAGCTGGCAAAATAGCTAGAAAAATAGGTTTCGCAGGAAATGTATTTTGCAACACCTATATTTAGTGGAAAAATGTCCCTTCATAAAAAAAAAAGGTTTTGTAGGAGAAACTGCTTGCAAACCCTTTTTTTCTGCAGGAAAAGCCACTAGCACAGGAAGTTGTATGAAGGCGACACACTGCAACTATACAATGTAACAAAATTGATCTATTGATGAAAATATCCCGAGTAGAATTTAAATTCAGCACTGCCACCCATTAACACCTTCGACAAATGTGATTCAGTGCAGGTACATAGTGGACGAATCATTCGATAAGGTGGAAAAACACACATACCACAAATATCTGGACAGATGATCTGCATGCCAGAGAGGGATGTTGCAGCGGACAGTCACCAAATAAAGGGTACCCATGGAGCATTGTAAACTAAGTCATCACCCCCATATCAATGTATTCCATCTATTTCTGGAGGAGAGAACGGAGTTTAGATGTGGTTGGCTGAATTGGCCAATACACTCCCATGACGGTCAATCCCTGCTTTGCTGTATAGAGTGAAAACCTTCCGGGACAATATCCCACTGCTTCGATTAAACTGTCTGGTGGACATGGCTTCTTTTGTTGAAAAGACGCTTCCCTGAATTTTACCTTGCTGTGATGAATACATTCTCAGGCTGATGTGGTTCACTGTGCTGGACAAAAACCTATATGAACATTTACTATTGCATTGAGCAAATCATTACAATGTTAACCTACAATGATACCCGTACTCTTGTACGGACATTGGCAGTTTTTCTTCAACAAATCCTTGACAGGACTTTGACTGGATCCTTCTGTGGACATTGGCCTGTTGTTTACAGAGCACCTTTGAGCTAAAGAAGACATGAACAATGTTCTGCATGCACATTGGTAAAAATGATAAAACTTCCACGCATGTTATTCTGCTGTGTTGGATAAACTATTGTATTGATGTTTACTTGTTGCATTAAAATAGCTCTTGATTTGACCTGGTACATTGAACAAAACCTTAGAACAACACTTTACATGTTCGTTGACTATTGGTAAATTAAAGAATCATTGCATGGGCTTGACCCGTAGTGTGGAAAGATGTCTTACATGAATATTGATTTGATATGTTTAATGAAGGCTAGTGTAAGAGCCGATCTGCTGTGTTGAAGGAGGTCTCTTATCAAAGCTGACCTCTCCTTTCGAACAAATTTCTCTTGGAAGTTCAATAGTGCTGTGAAAGAAACCATCCTGCAGACAGTCACCAATAGGGACTGAACAAATTCTTAAGCTGTAACTGATCTGTTGAGTAATCCCTTAATTTGTATTCGCTTCTTGTGTTGAGTAAAGTGTTTGCGGGGCTGACCTATAGTACTAAATATTTATTTTCGGATATTGGCCTGTTGTACTTAATGAATCTTTTTTGTGGATGTTGACCTGATGTGTTGGTAAACCCTTATGTGGACACTGAACTCTTGTATGGAACAATCCCTTTAATAAATTTCAACCTATTGTAATGAGTAAAAGACTTTTTTGGACATTGACCCATTGTACTGAATTAACTCTTTCATTGAAGTCACTCCGTTGTTGTCACTAAAACCTTTTGTGGATGCTTACCTCTAGCACTGAAGATACCCTTTTGTGGAAGCTGATCTTTTGCAATAAATAAACCTTTAAGTGGTTTTTTGCCACTTTTGTTAAATAAACTCTCCAGGAATAGTGACCTATTGTTTTGAATAAAGTGCTTCATTAATGTCAACATCTTGTTTTGAATAAACCCTTTTGTGTATGTTGACATGTTGTGTTGAATAAAACCTTTGGTGAATGTTGACCTCTTGCCCTAACTAACCCCTTTTGTGGATGATGACATGTTCTCTAGAATAAATTTGTTCATTGAATCAACATCTTCTACTGAATAAACTCAGGCAGGACCTCAAGACCTGGCTCTTCGACTGAACCGCAGATCCACCACCCACCCTCCCCTACTCAGTGCCTTGAGACCCTAACGGGTGAGTAGTCATGCTATACAAGAAACATGATTGATTAATTGAATAAACCCTTTTGTGGAGGTTACGCTATTGTGCTAAATACGCCCTTATTTTGATGTTGACATGTTGTCTTAAATAAACATTTTTGTGCTGTTGTTTTGAATAAACCCTTTTGTCGACACTGACCTCAAATTTATGAACCCCTTTATGGACTTTGACCTCGTCTTAAATAAACACTCCATGGACATTTACTCATTGTTTTGAAAAAAGTGGTTTGTGCACATCACCATCTTGTTTTAACCCTTTTGTTGATGACGTTGTCCTATTCTGTTGAATAAACCCGTTTGTGGGTGTTGGTCTGTAGTGTGGAATAAACCATTCTGGGGCATTGTTGTCTTGTATTGAATAAACCTTCAGGGGACGTTGCCCTGTTACATTGAATGTAGCCTTTTGTGGATGTTGAGCAGTTGTATTGAATAAAGCCTTGAATGGACATTGACCAGCAATGTTGAATAAACCTGTTAATTGACATTGATATCTTGTGTTAAATAAACCATTTTGTGGTTGTTGATTTGTTGTGGTGAAAAAACCCTTTAGTGGATGTTGACCTGTTGTTTTGAATAATCCCCTCTTGCTGACAATGACCTGTTGTGTTGAGAAAAATCATTTTGTGAACATTGAACTCTTGTGTTGAATAAACATTTTTGCGGATATTGATCTGTAAATCCTCTGCGGACATTAACTGTTGAATAGAATAAACCGTTTCATGGATATTGACCTGCATTGTTGAACTAATCTTGATATAGATATTAAACCTCCTATGCTAAATAAACTCTTGCATCAACAATGACGTCTTGCGATGAACCAACCCTTTCATTATGGCATCTCTCTTGTGTTGAACGTTCCGTAACCCCTCTCTGTACAGTATGTCTCGCTTGGCTTCAGAACAGCCCTTAATTGGAACACCTCCCTTCACCTTAAGCTGTCCAGCTAGGATTGGAGGTTGTGAGGGGGCGCTTAACGAGGGGACGTGAAGCATGGAACGCGTTAAAGCCTCACCGGTATCATTATTCCTCACTTTCCAAGGCCTTGGCATCCTCTACTGACCTTTGACCAGCCCACAAGAGCCAAGTGCGTTTGCCTAGTCTCTAACTTTGGCAGTGGCATTCATCAAGGAAGTTGGCATCTCCTGCCCTCTGCTCACCTGCATCCCCAATTCCCGCTAAGCTATGGCCTAGATTCTGGGACCCCAACCTCCCCTTTCTTGCAAGAAAGGTCACAAAGGTATGAAAATTGCTTTCCGCCCTTTTCCTTCCTCTTTCTAATTTTCCTCAAGTTTGCTTTCAACTTTTTAAATGATATATTCTGAATGTGGGTTCACGTGTTTTTTCGTATCTAGAAATAACCATGTCCCTTTCAAGGGCATCTTTACTGGGCAAATGGATAATCTCCCTTTTTGAGTTAGTCCAGGAGTTTTCAGTAGGCAATTGTCTAGAATTGTGGATGTGTGATAAGTGAGAAAAAATATTTTTGGGAGGTTGGCGAAACGGGTTCTTTTGATCGAAAAAAATTAAATAAAATAAGGGCAAGGCGTACTATATTGTGTAGCCCAAAATATTTATGGGCGGTAAAAGAATTTAAGGAATGTGAGATCCCTTAAATTTAAATATTTGTTTTTGCTTTTTGCAGATTTAATTGTTTTCTGGAGTGTTGATGTGACTTTTCCGAGAGAGAGACTTTTCATGGAAGTCTAGAATTTCATGGAATTCTGGATTTCAGGGGGAGTAGGGAAAGTGGGGTGAGCGTGCTCGTAGTGAACTCGTTTCATGCGTTTGGGTTTATACGATATTTCTACGAGGCAAACAATACCACGAAAAACGTCTCAAAAGAAACAATAGGGGAAATGATTACTAAAATGAAAAGTATTAGTAACAAGACTCAAGAACAAGAAATGCTTTCGTTCTTGTATAGAATCCCCTTCTTCTTACAAGATGAATGGGGGAGACAGCCACGTCTGCCACCACCTGTCATATGATAGGCTGCTCACAAGCGATAATTGCCCTCCCACCAATCAATGGCAGACAACTCTCAGTTGGTGGAGACAGGTACTACAGCTTCACTCGGAGAAAGATAGCATCAGTCAGAGAAGACAACAACTCTAGCAACCTTCCTAGAGGTGTGCAACACTCGGTCACTGTAGACAACCATCCCAGTACCACCTGTAGGAAGATAGGAGCAGACCGAGAACGCATTTGCTCCAGCCAATCCCTCGAGCTGACAATTCTGTGTCTTTGGAAACAATCACCAGAGTCCCACCTGTAGATGGAAAACATCAGTCAGAATAGGCTACCACCCTCGCCCCTACCAGAGATGTATAACTGTAAATTAGTGGAGACAACCACCAAAGTCCCGTATGTCCGAAGATAACATCAGTAAAAGAAGGCAGCCATGTTAACCCATCTCAGAGCCGTGCAACGGCCAGTCAGTGAATCCATTTGTGTAGTTGCACCCCTAGGATGGTAATATCAGTCAGAGAAGACAACTAGTACAGCATTCTTGGTAGAAGACAAATGTGGTTTGTCTACTTGAAGATAACTCAACTCCTACCAGGCAAACGCCCTGACAGAAGCTTCATAAGACCACAGTAACTGCAGGGAAAGGTGTGGGTTTCATATATTGTGGGGTAAGGCCTGTAAAGTTAGCCAAAGCACGATGAAGGAGTCAAGGAGGTGGGACACCAAAATACTGCAAATTCTGGCTCGCGCATCTCAACATCAAGTCGTGTGAGGGGGCACCCAAGCATGATGAAGGAAGCAAGGTGGTGGGACACCAAAGTACTGCAAATTGTGGCTCGTGCATCTCAACATCAGGCCGTGCGAGGGGGCCCTGAGTATGGGTCCACATGGAAGCTTAATCAGGTGCTGCACATGGTGAGCCACGTGTAGCAAGGGCATGTCTGCACCCAATCTAAGGGGGAGGCAAAGGTAAACTTGGTCCAGTGGGAAGTAATAGAGCTTCATGGATTGGGCGGGTGTGGCACGTTCTGTCAGTATCCAATCAGGAAGGGCTACTCTGTCAAGTGTAGGAATTGCACGTCCCAATGTAGCAGCAGGTGCAGGTCTTTGTAGCAGAGGAAGCCGAGGGCTGGTTCAGTGGTTTACGATTAAGGTATATATATGTGTAAATAGATGTCCGTGAATCGAGTAGGTTGTCTCACTTGGTTGCGTAAGGTATATGCAGCACGTGTCAGCACTTGCATGTTGAAATCCTTACCCTGTGGATTGGCACAGTAGTAGATAATGTCAGAACTGCATATGTCCGCCCATCAGCACATATATATGTAGCTGCCCATTTATGACGCGGAAGGTTGACTGAGTAGTAGATATTAACAATACTGTATGTGCCAGAGCAAATGTAGATCGAAGAACATGGATCAAGCTGGGAAGGGCTCAGGACTATAAATGGCGTGTGCTTTAGGGGTTAGACCAGTGACTATGGGGAGTGGAAACTGGACTCAGGTGCGTATGAGGGAGGCGCTACATGTGTATGTCACAGTCACTGGTAGAGTGGAGGATTGACCCAGTTGTAAACATTGACACATGTCAGAATGTATACATCCGCACCTCAGAATGTAGTGCGTCTATATCAAAGTCCCAGGTAGAATGAGGGTGAGCTTAACTGTATACGATGAAGGTGTTGAGGTCCTTGGGAGACGGAAGGTGGACTTGGTTTGTGACTGGTGATAGTGCTGCGTGTGTTGTTTTAGCGGCAGGAGTGGGTCGGCATCCGTGGGGGACCTCAGTCTGGGTAGATGATGAAACCCGAGAAGGTGCTGTACTTATTGGTGTTCCCGCCGTGCACTTTGCCCCCATCCAGCTTGATACACACTTCGTCGCCCACATCCAAGTGCAGGATGACACTGTTGCTAGCATAGTCGTAGTTCTGGTCTGCATCCTGCGCAATGGCGCTGGCCCGCACCTGCAGGTCAAAAGAGAGACACGTCAAGTCAGAACCATTGATTGGCACACAACACCAGAGGGCACTTCAAACATAGACCCAAATGTCCACAATGCAGTTGTTAATCTGCAAATGGAACCAAAATTAGTTATTTGTGTTTATAGACATTTTGTCATGCTTCTAGATTCTTGTTCAACCAATGTGGAAACAATGAGCTTCAACTGAAAGGTGAAATATCAATTATAATGAAGACATTTCTGCCATTTTGTATGACACTTTTTAGACAAAATGACACCATTGTGAGACCTGGCATAATTGGGGGTCGCTTGGGTAAAAAATCGTATTGCAGGAAAACCAGTGCAAACAGAAAGAACACGAGCTGCTCCTGTTCGCAGCACATGTGTTTTTGTGCTGAGTGCATCTTCGCATCAACTCGGATGCGAGGACGCAGTTTGCACTAAAAAAGTGCAAAAAGTCATATTAGTATTTTGTGTAACTTTGTGTAATTTTTCTGAAATTTTAAGTGACTACACACAAGGAAATTCTGAGAATTTTGCAATAGAAACATAAGGAGAGACTATTGCATTCTGCATATAATATTTCATAAGTACAAACTCCACAATATAAGCAGTAGCGGCCCATGTGAGAGGTGAAGGCAGCGCTGGTGCAATGACAAAGTGAAACAACAATGCACTTACATACAGGGTCCTGGGATTCCTAGCACCACACACCCCAGGACATATTGTTTAGGTAAAAGACAAGTTTTCGTGTTTATTTTGTTTACTCGACAAGAAGGCCCAAGCCTCTGCAGCAGAAACACATTGGATGCCAGTTTGCAGTACCACAGCATGAATTTGTGTCTGTCACTCAGGTAAGATGTATGTCCATTGTTCAAACATGTATATATGATTTAGTAAAGCAAATGCCTTTGCTCCTAAAACAATCACCTGAAGGACATGTAATGCAGGCTGCCCGGGGTCCACGAAGGAGACCCGCTAAGAGGGCGGCCACCTTAGTGCCACAGGAGGGCACAGGAGGCAGCCTTCCAGTGTTTGGGACCCTCAGTGGTCCAGGTGCCGCGTCACTTCCGGGGAGGGGGCGAGGTACATATACCTCTCCCCGCCCCCTGGGCGCCCTCTTGGCCCATTCCCCTGACGCCGTTTGGACGTGTGCCGAGATCGCCAGGAGCTGTCCACGAGCTGTTACGAAGTAAGCAACTACCCCGCCCACCCCCGCAACCCCCATTACAGAGGCAGCCGCTGGACGGGGGTCTAGCCCGGCCATCGCCGAGGCTGCGGTCCGCATGAGGGTGAGGAGGGGTGTGGGCAGCTCTTAGCGGTTTCAGGCCAGCAGCCCTGGCCTAGGCGACTCGGTGACACATGCGGCCCTGGGCAGGAGCCGGCCGGGGGCGAGAGGTCAAGTGAGAGCAGCCAGGCTCCCGCTTTAGCCGGCGTGGGGACAGGAGCACCTATCGCGTGTTGGCCAGCCAGGGCCCGTGCTGCCTGTTTCCACGGTGCCCCGGTCCACTAGATAGAGAGCCGTTTTGCTTCCCCCCCGACGTGGCGCTTTCATGCCAGCCGCGCAATTTTCGTGGCCGCCGGCAATTTTAGGCATGTTGGTGGGGGGGGCATCCGTGTGGCTTTCCCGCTGCTGCGGGGTGGGCGCCTGGGCTGCGGCCAGTACGGGCATGCTGACGGCAGGCAAGAGGTGCAGGAGGGCTCTAGATGCAGAAAGTGCCCGATGCAGGTTAAACCGTTTTGCCCTCTCGCCGGACGCCGGTTGTCCCGCTTTATTGAATGCGCAGGCGGCATTAATTATTTAGCTGCTCGTTGCGCGTCGGACCGTGGCCAACAGCCGGACACCACAGCTTCGATTGGTACAAGTCGGTAGCGCCAAACTGTCAGGTGAGCCGCAGCGAGCCCCCCCTATGCCCCACGTTCTTAATGTAAAAATGCGACCCGGCGTCACGGGAGTTATGCGAACTGTTGTGGTGCGTGGGGTGCGGCTGGGGGCATTGCTCGTTTACCGACTGCAGGTACTAGGTACCGGAAAGTTGTCGCGCAATTGGCGGGTCGCGGTGCACAGGTTTGGCGGGCAAAGGTCTTGTGTTGCGCAGCGGGGCCCATATCGTCAGCATTGGCCGGGCAATATTGCTTGTTTCATGCTAACGGCTAGCGAACTGACCGGTGATTGTTTGTCGACATATGTCTAGGCGGCAGTAATGGCGGCCGACTCAAAGACGATGTGCACTTGTGGGTAATTGATCGCGGCGCTAGTGGCAGAGTATTATCTGGTTTTGTGGCATGTAAGTATCCAGGCAAACCGTCAGGTGGTGGCCAGATTCCACGGGGGAGCTGCGCATTGGCTAGCACGGATATGCGCCACTCGGGGTTATCCCCCTCTTTTGTTCTGAGGTTTCAATTGGCAGTCAGGGTCCGCATCGGTGTTAAGAGGGGAGTGCATGCAATCCGGGGTCGCGTGCTCAAATCCCCTGCCCTGCACCCCTTGAGGCCCCAGTGTGCACGGTCCCGGGAGTAATAGGAAGCATGTGGGGTCGCTGGGGTTGCCCCCTTTGGTGGTACAGGGTTCGTTGGCACTGGGTCGGAGAGGAGGTGGCCCGTAGGCTGGACTGCCGACTTTGGGGCTAGAAACCAGGGGGTTGGCAGAGCGATGGGGGTGAAAACCGACAGGCGGTGGCCGGTTCTGCCACGGGGGATCTGCGCAGTAGGCTAGTGCGGTTTTGCGCCGCGCTGGGACAGCCTCCGGGGCACAGCAGGGGGCTTTGTAGTATGGCGTGGGTGCAGCAGGTGGTGCCGCTGCGGACGCATGTGTTGCACTGTTTTGCCGGTGACAGGGCAATCGTACAGAGGGCAGCACTGTGGGTTTCTTTCCAGCTGTGCCCGCTTCGGGCAGACCGAGTCCTCAATAAATTCTAGGGTGATCTAACAGGGGGGGAAATGCTAATCCTTGTTCGTTTCCCTTCCAGCTCTTGCTCGGAAGGACAGGCACGACGCCAAAGGCCACGCACTCGCAAGGCCAAGGATCAGGTACTCGGTCAAGGGGCACACGGTGCACTCCGGACTGGGTCGCAGGGACCAACTGGAGCAAGAGGCAGGCATTGCAATAGGAAGGGACTACAGGGGACAGGTATGAAAGGGGACTTGGCGAAGGGGAGGCGGCAAGCATACCAGGGGATTGAGTGGTTGTTTAAGTATGCGAAGTGCAGCCCACTGAGTAGGCGGGGTGCGGGTCCAACCCCGGGGCAACAGCTAACTTACTTTTCTTCATCTCCGCTCGCAGAACATCCACGGAATCCGAAATAGGGCACACCACAGAATAAGGTCAACCACCCCAGACAAATTATGTAAGTACAAGGTGGGGTCGGGGACAGAGCAATGGCGGATATGGTTCAAGGGTCTGAATGAGACCAGGGGTAACCCTGTGGGGGTTTGGTTTTGATTCCGCTATTTGTCTCCTCAGATTGGGTGACCGTTGGGCCAGCAGGGCAGCATGGAAGGCCAGGGCTCCCCCCCTATTTTCGCAGACGTCCCAGGTGGAGGATACCATGCCCGAAACGTCCCAGGAGGCACAGTGGGCGGCATTTATCAGGATGGCCAAGACCAAGGGATTGGCAAGGGCCACGGCTCTCTTGAACGCAGGAGATCCAGAGGACTCGGGGTTGGGCAACGACGCCCCCATCACAGAGCAGGAGCCCAGTCCCGAGGCAGGTTCATCCAGGCCCAAGCGGGCCCGCAAGCCAACGAGCAAGGACTTTCCGGCAGATCCGCCGCCCCCTAAGTCCAGGGCGCCGCCTGCGCCCAGGGATGCCGTTTCCCAGCTGAACTTGTCCCCGCCCGTGGGGCCGGCTACCCCTCCAGACAGTTTGGCAACAGGGAATTCGCCACCCAGGAAGACCTGGGTAAGATCTTAGACACCATGATAGACTTCATGGCGGAGGTCAGAGCAGGTCAACATGGACACTGCTCACCGCCGGTGGGGGCAAGACAGGCAGGGGGGCAGGAGGGGCGCAAGTGGCGGCGGCTGCATGGGGAAGCCAGGGGAGCGAACAACAGACACAACGCAGGGTCCCTGACGCGGCTGCGCTGGTGTTAACAGGGGTGACCGAACAAATTTCTCCCATGTCTGTTATGGCAGCAGTGGAGGAAGCGAATGCGCGCACGACAGTCACACAGCCCTCCTTGGAGAGAGCAAGCGCAGGTTTGGTGGTGGGCACACCGTCCGCTGGGGTGGGGTCTCCTGCGGCGAATGGTAATCCTATTTCCGTAACTAAAGAACTCACAGCTGGAGCACTAACTCCTCCGAAGCCCGCTATTGTATCTCCCCCCCCGTTGTGTCCACCTCCCGCGCCCATACAGTTGGTTACTGCAGCCCCCTTGCTTTCAGGCCGCTGCTCCCTGGCTTGGCAGGTGCCCCAGGCGGCCAAGGAAGCCATATGGAGGCGAGAACTCATTGACATTTTCTCCCTGCTGTTGCTTGGGCAGGATGGCATAGACGCCAGGAAGGCAGGGGGAAAGGAGGAGGACAAGAAAGTAAAGTTTCAGGCTTGGCCGGAGAAGAACATTGAAAATTGGCTGGAAGCATTTTCCATCTTGTCCGCTGTCATTCTTGAAAAACATCCCGAGGTGGGGCAAGGGCTCTTGCAATATAGCAGGTTAATCCACAACGAGGCGTTGAAGTGGGGGGGGAACGGGTGGCTGAACTATGACAGGGAGTTCAGGAAGAAGATGTCCGTGTGTCCGGAGATGACGTGGGACCAGAAGGAGGTCCAGCTCTGGTTAGACCACATGGGTTCTCGCGCACAGCAGAGCACAGGGACAATGGGCAAGGCACAGGCTGGGCGTGGGACAGGTAAAGGCCCTTATCTGTGGGAGTCGCAGGGATTTAAACAGACATTTCGGGGGGGTTCCAGAAGAGGTGGCCAGAGGGGGGCTTTAGGAGGTCTCCCCAGGGACATGCCGCTTGTTCAACAAAGGTTCATGCTCGTGGGGCAAAACGTGCAAGTTCCAGCACGCATGCAACAGATGTGGGGGGCCTCACCCTGCGGTCTCTTGTCACTCGCAGCAGGAGCGTCAGCCCGCCGGCAGAGGCGGTCAGGCTAGTTGAGTCCAACGGCGCGGAAAACCAGCATGCCTCTACCCCCCCCCAACTCCCAGCATCAGCATTTACTTGTCACAGCGGCAGCACAGGGCGACACCAGCGATATCCCTACCCCCCGGGACGTAGCCCCAGTTCCCATGCAGGCAGTCAAGGGCCCCTCGCCAGTCAGCCTGGTCAACCTCCTGCCTCTCCTCAGACAGTACCCTAACAAACAGGATGGCCTCTTGCTGCTGGGAGGTTTTAGCGAGGGTTTCAAGATTCCCTATGTGGGCCCGCTGGGAAGTCAAGAGGCCGATAACCTTAAGTCAGCAAGGGAACATCCAGCAGTAGTAAGAGCAAAGGTGGAAAAGGAGAGGGTTCTAGGCAGAGTGGCGGGTCCCTTCCTGCGGCCCCCGCTTCACAACTTCGTTGTCTCCCCCTGGGGGTGGTGCCCAAGAAGGAGCCAGGGTCGTTCAGACTAATTCACCACTTGTCCTACCCGGAAGGGAAATCGGTCAACCATGGGCTAGAGGAAGGATCCTGCTCTGTGACGTATTGTACTCTGGACGTAGCATTAGACCTAGTCAGGAGGGCGGGCAAGGGGGCCTGGTTGGCAAAAGCAGACATCGAATCTGCTTTTCGCTTGCTACCAGTTCACCCGAGCAGCCAACACCTGCTGGGTTTCAGGCTGGAGGACAGGTACTTTTACGACAGATGCATGCCCATGGGTTGTGCGGTTTCCTGTGCCTATTTCGAGGCGTTCAGCACTTTCCTGCAATGGGCCCTGCAAGCAAGCTACGGGGTGGCGGGCGTCACGCACTACCTTGACGACTTCCTTTTCATAGGGGGGGAAGGCACACAGGATTGCAGTAAGGCCCTGAAAAGCTTCGAAGAGTTGTCAGGTCACCTGGGTGTACCACTCGCGCTGGGGAAAACGGAGGGACCGGCGCAAGTATTAACATTCTTGGGGATCGAACTGGACACCCTGGAGGGAGAGTCCAGGCTGCCAGCGGACAAGGTCCAGGACTTGGCTCAGCAAATTCAGTCAGTCATAGGGCAGGACAAAGCATCCCTTGGTTGCGTTCAAAGCCTTCTGGGTAAACTTAACTTCGCAGCCAGAGTAATACCAGCTGGGAGGGTGTTTGCGCGCAGGCTTGCCAGGGCAACGGCGAATGTAAAGAAGAAGCACCACATGGTGAAGCTAAGCAAGGGAATGAAGGAAGACCTGGCCATGTGGGCTACGTTTCTGTCCACCTTCAACGGCTCAGTAATCTGGAGGGAACCTTGGACGGGAAGCCCAGAACTGGCGCTATTCACAGACGCGGCAGGTAGAGAAGGTTTTGGGGCTATCCTAGACACGGAGTGGTGTGCGCAGAAATGGCCAAATGCTTGGCACAAAAAGAATATCACGGCCTGCATTACAGTTCTGGAGTTGTTTCCCATAGTGATAGCGTTCCACCTATGGCCTGCAGCGCTGAGAGCAAGGAGGGTGGTGTTCTGGTCGGACAACATGGCTGTGGTGCAGGCCATCAATTCACAGTCAGCGTCTTGTCCACTAGTGTTGTGCCTGTTGAGGGAACTGGTGCGTGCTTGCCTGGTCAACAATGTCGAATGCAGGGCGCGACACATCCAAGGGGTGCAGAACATAGCAGCTGACGCTCTCTCTCGTTTTCAGTGGCGCCGGTTCCGGGAGGCGTGGCCGAGAGCGAGAGAGGAGATGACACCTTTTCCACAACACCTCTGGTTCCTTCTGAAGTGGAAAGGCGACTGAGGGGGCTGGGCGAACTTTCCCTGGCGCCAAGGACCAGTAAGCGTTATAGGGCGTGTGTGGCAAAATTTTGTGCAGTGGCAGGAGCCTGGGAAGAGGGGGAGGCGTCACTAGAGAGCAGGGTGCAAAGGTTCGTTATATGGGCAAAAGACGAAGGGAAGAGCCACCCTTGGATAGCGGGACATTTGTCAGCTATAAGCCACCACGCAAAACTAAATGGGCAGGAGGATCCAACAAAATCCTTCTTAATAAGGGCGGCGATTAAGGGCTGGGCCAGGTGCGAGCCACGGCCGCCAGACACTAGGTCCCCCATTGATTTTGAGACTCTGCAGGGGATGCTGGACTGGGTACCCAAGGCTACACATTCACCTTTTGAAGCGGCACTCTTTTCGGCAACGTTCAGCCTGGCCTTTTTTGGGGCACTCAGAGTAGGTGAGTTGGTGGCAAGGTCCAAGCAGGACAGGTCGGGGGTGGCATTGTACAGGCAGGATGCGAGCCTGGTGGGAGATCTCCTCACAATAGTATTAAGAAGGTGGAAAACGGACCAAGTAGGAGAGGGGAGGTTAATTGTACTGCACCAGCTGGCAACGGCACGGTACTGCCCGGTGCGCCTGGTGTCGGCCTACCTGGCACTGCGCCCCGCGCAGGAAGGTTACCTATTGATACATGCAGACAGTACCCCCCTCACTAAGTTCCAATTACAAAGCGTAATGCAGGCATGTTTGGCATTGGCGGGCAAGAAGGTACATGGCAAACGATTCTGCAGCCACTCTTTCCGCATAGGAGCAGCCACCACAGCGTTTAGGGCAGGCCTGCCAGCGGAAGGCATCAAACAGGTGGGGCGTTGGAAGTCTCAGTGTTACAAAAGATACATTCGGTCTTGATGGCCAATGTAAGGGGGCTCTGACTGTGGAAAGATGAAGGTACTGACAATCAGGGGGACGGTCTGAAAATTGGCGGCACCAGACGCCGGTGGCATGAAGGGTAATAAGTGCTTGGGTTGTTAAGGGATGTACAGTGAGGCAACATTACTGTGGGAAGGACAACATGGGGACGTCCGGGACATTTTGCGGCACCAGATGCCGGTGGATTGCAGTGAAGTGTAATGTGTACATGTTATTTCTTGTAGATGTGCAGTGAGGCAATAAAAACGTTGCAAACTTTCATCTCTTTAATTGCCAGGAACGATGGTCTGGGTGATTGGCCATTCGGGCGTCTTACGAATATCACAGTGGGCCGAGAGCAGGAATTGGAGGCACGGCCTTACGGCCACAGACATTATCTGGCTAGGATACCCTGGCATGCGCTGGACCTGCTTGCTGAAGAAGCTGCAGCAGATTCTGGGGGGGCGTTCCTCCTCCTAATGTGTTGGTCATACACCTGGGAGGGAATGACCTGGCAGCCCGCGGGAGAAGGGCACTGCTCCAGGACATGACGGTCACCATGTGTAAATTGAGCAATCAGCTGGGGGCCTGTGAAATATGGTGGTCTGAGATAACACCCCGGCAGGTGTGGCAGGGCGCACGATCTAAGGAAGCCATGGAGGTCTCTCGCAGGAAGGTTAACAATGCCATGAGAAAATTCACGGCGCAAAGGGGTTTTGGTTTCATCCGGCATGGGTTACTGCACTCTAAGATCACAGGATGTTGGGAAGAAGATGGGGTCCACCTATCCAGAGTGGGGATGGATCTGTTCCTGCTTGATCTGGGCGAGGCGTTGGTAACAGCAGGGTGTAAGTAAGGGAGTCTACCTTGGTGGGGAGCTCTGGGGTGACGGTGGCCACACCCAGAGCTGTGGCGGAGTTACAGGGCGATCCAGAGGCTGTAGGTACATACGGGTACCATGTACAGAAGCACAACAAGGGTGCAAAGGCCAAATATCCACAGGGAGGTCCTCGCGTTGGACCCTGGAGGAGCGACGGCGCCCGGTTAGTCCTACGGGCGGTTGTGGACCTGAGCAACCGGGGGTTGCCTGGCAGGCTCCGCCCCGTATGGGGCGTGAGCAGGGGCGTGGTCTGTGGGTCCACTGGTGGGAGGGGTCTTCCCTCCCCCAAAATATGGCAAACACCGTTGGGGAGGCCACGGTGTAATTTGGCTCATCAGGTGGCAGGCGGCGAGGGGCTGCCTGCCTTGGGATCGCCCGTAAGATAACCCACCATGTTGGCATATTTGTAATGCTAATAAACCTGCAGCAGTTTTCTCCACAAAGAAGGTGTCTTGTTTGGTTATTTCTATAGGAGATTGCTGTATGGTGGGGTGGCGAGTGTTGCCGATATTGGCACTATGAGCTGTGAGCTCAGTTTGCATTACTGACTGTGGTTCCAATATAAAAACGTGTACCTATGTTCGCAAAATTTTACAATTTAGGGCTATTTATAATGCTCCCAGATTACCCCCTGATTATAGCAACTACCTTCAAAAGCATAAAAACAAGATTGGTGATCTGTGGCGGCTCGCCGAGGGAGTCTGCGGGGCGGTGGGGCGGAGCGGGGCAGGGGCAGGGTGGAGGGGTAGTGGAGTCCGACATCCGACGGACAGGAGTAAGGTAAGTAATTAAATAAATAAAACAATTTACCTTGCGTGCGCTGCATCACCAACTCGGCGATGCAGCGCGCGCAAGGTAAATTGTTTTATTTAGTTAATTACATACCTTACTCCTGTCTGTCGTATGTCGGACTCCATTAGCCCCCCACCCTGTGACTCCCCCCGCCCCACCGCCCCGCCCCACTCCCTCGGCGAGCCGCCACTGTTGGTGATTGTTTGCTTACAAAATAAAATGAACAAAAAAAATGTGCAGCTTGAAAAAAAGGTTTTGCTAATCTATTGTGCAATTGTAAATACCATTTCTCCGAGGCATCATTTAGCAAAATGTGTTAGATACATGACAATATTTACAAAAAAGATTAATAATGGAGAATCATTGTAAAACTATTGTGGGCAACATTGTGGCCAATATGAAAATGAACAAGCATTTGCAATGCAATAGGTCTCGCATTTACGAGAGTTTACGCTATTGGCATTGCAAATGACAATGCCTTTTATTTATCTGTTTTTCTAATTAACACATAAATAAAAGGCATTGTCATTTACAATGCCAATAGCTCAAACTCTTGTAAATGCAAGACCTATTCAAAGAAGGAGCCACCATTGTGCCGGGCTGCTTGGAAAGTGAAAGCATGCATAGCACGCTGAATGTTGCTGGAAAGCATGACGTGCCTGCAGTAGGAGAAACTCATTAAAGAAAATAGTGCTTACAGACTAAAAAAGACATATCGTGTAACAACAGAAGTAAAAGGGCCAGTCCTCATAGGAGGTTACAAATGAAGAGAAGGCGGTACTAAGGAGGGACTAACAAGCCTATTAACGAATCAGAAGCCAGCGTTTACGAAGGACAATGACACATCCCAATGACAAATATGGGCAGAGAGTGGGCGGGGCTTCCATTCCATACTCCAATACAGCATGCCACAGAGCAGCGCATGCGCTGCCCCGGCTCAACCTAAAAACAAGTTATTAAATTTTGTAACATTTTCAAGAGAAGTGGCCCTAAATCCTAACACTGGCAGTCTTTATAAAGACTGGCAGAGCCAAGGCGCAGTTTTGGCTCATTCGCTTTGCTCAGAAGTTGTTTGAACAGCTTGACGGGTTTCAACAATCTGGCTGGGAATCAAAAGAGATGGCAATGTATCAAAATGAGCAAAGTGTGCGACGAAACCAGTCATCACTGTGATGTGACTGTGCCATGACCAGGCTTGCTTGTGCCAATGCAGGCCTATGTGTGTCAAAACAAGACCTGCCCTCAATATCAGATGAGATCACTGTGCCTCTCAAAACCGAGCACACTGAATAAATGCTTATCCTTCAGTGGTCATCATTCTGTGCGTGCGTGCCTGTGCAATGTCTGGTTCCGAGTACAAATGGCAATCCCAGGTCAGGGAATTGCAGAATCCTTGCATCCTTCCACAAAAATAACATCTGTTTCTGGCAGGCAGACAGGCAGGCAGAAAGATTAGCCTCCAATCTACGAAGGGGGATCATAGGGCAGCTTGTCCTTTATGCTTAAATTTTGCCAAAATAATCATACCACGACACTGAACGACCTCCGATCCCCGTCATTGGACAGTGGGGGCGGAGCTATGTGAATGTTATATGCCCCAACAGCATACTGAAGAAGCAAGAGATGGCCCAATAGGTAGAGTTACTTAGGGCATACCTTTGATGCACATGCGATAGGGTGAGTCTTTAGACATACTTGTACCAGAGAATGATTTCTCTAATCCCATCTATAAAGTTTATCGCTTTCTTTGGTTTCCTAAATATTACTGATTAATCACTGATTTACTTATCAATGATTTTGATTGAATTGTAGAGCTATGAGGACGCTTTATTAAAATTAGCACTAGGCAAATCTAATAAAAATGAACCTAGGAAAATCTCGGTGATACAAATAGAAAGTAAACGAACAATGCCATCGAGCTGAGTCTTCAGCTTATTGACATGGAAGGTTCCATTTGTTCCAAAAAGTTCCTGAAAAGTAAGTTTTAACATCTAGAGATTTTGAGGGAAAATCTCTGATCTGATGGCTCTCCGCGCTCATCTACAGTATACCAGAGTATGCACACTACTTGTGTTCCACTAGCACTGAAGAGCCCCTTTTTAATTTTCTGCCTGACATTGACCAGAAATATAAACAAGCATTGACAATACCATTGGTCTAGCTTTAAAGGGATGTTGTATGGTAATGTGAAGCATTATCAGTGAATAGCGCGGGAATAGATATTTATTTGTGTGGAACAAAGAACTGTAGAATAATATTGGTGTAGGTTAAAAGGTCAGGATACAGTTGTACTGCCTAGACAGACCTAAAAATCCATGTAGGTTGATGACTGCCCTCCTCCCATCGGTGCTGCTGCCAGAGAATAACAACATAATTGATTTATTTATCTAAGGACCAATATTCCTCTAGCGAAAGCAGAATTGCTACTGTTCGCTACCTGCATACAAAAGCGAAAACATCTCTTATACCCCAAACTATGTAACCTACAACCTGCAAGAACCTAAAAAAGTGAATAACACCTGTTATTACCTACATTATGCAACCCAGTGTCTGCATGCATCAGAAACAGTTCAGGACCATGCATTATACCCAGTGGTCAAAGTGCACTAAAAAAAAGAATGGGAACTCTGATGCGGAGTGAAATGGGAGTTGGAGTCAGTGAGCATGGGTCGGGGTCGGAGGCATGTCTACAAACACAGTTCTGGGCCTGATTACGAGTGAAGGTGCTACTTATCACACCTCCTAAATAACGACATTCCAGAATATGTATTTTATTGGGTGCAATAAATAGCACCTATTATGAGTTTTCGGGGAATAGCATGCAGATTTTGGTGTTTAACACACCAAAATCCACATGGTACAGTAAGTACCTGTTAGACTTGGCATCTTTTGGCGTGTTTCCCCTGACTTTTTGCTTTCTGACCTCCCGGTTTTGACTCTGTTTTTGCTGGTGTAATGATTCTGCGCACTTTCCTCACTGTTGTCCAGTGGGAAAGTGCAAGTGCTCCTGTATAAAATGTGTTATGGATTGGCGTTTCCATGATTGGCCTATTTGGTTTATGTGTCAGTCCCTTGTAAAGGGCACTGTGAGTGCCAGGGCCTATAGACCAAATGCTGTTGGTGGGCTGCAGCACTGGATTGTGCCACCCACGCAAACAGCCCGTAAAGTGTAACTCGGGCCTGCCAACGCAGAGCCTGTGCGCAGCCTGGGGCTGCCATGCCGACTTGGCAAGTGCACACACTTGCAAGTCCCTAAACCTTCCCTTTTCTACATATTAGTCACCCCTAAGGTAGGCCCAAGGTACCCCTGTGGGCAGGGTGCGTTGTATGCGAAAGGTAGGACATGCCCTGGTGTGTGTGGCATGTCCTGATAGTGAATTACAGCCTAGTTCGTTTTTCACTATTGCAAGGCTACCTGTTCCCCCTAGGCCAGAACGGGCAGTTTTGATTATTACAGCTTATAACCCTAACTGACCCTGGGAACATGGTAGAAATTCGAGTTTAGTATGCCTGGACTCAGAATGATAAAATGCAGCTTTTAGTGAAGTTGGTTTTAACATTCTGTGTTTGAAAATACCACTTTTAGAAAGTGGGTATTTTCTTGTCTAACCATCCAAGCCTGCCTCTGCGAGGTTGTGTATTCCTTGTCTGGAGTGTGAGTGACAGGGGCTGGGGGATGCCAGGAGACAGGGTGAGTCAGCACAGGGCTGAATAGCAAGATCTACATGTAGATGGGTGGGAGGGGTTGCACCTGGGCCCTGAATAGGACAGTGCCTTCCCTCCACAATGCTGGCTCCACCTCCTGTGGTGCGTCTGATGTCCCTGGCCTACTCTCTGAAAGAAGGGACGGAGACTTGTCAACAAAGTGCTCCAGAACTGGTTTGGACTAGGCAAAGGCCTCTCTGCCTTCAGAGAACAAAGGAATTTGGGATATAAATAGTGGGGCCCTGACCCCATGAATTTAGATCTCGCTGGAATCAAGGAACCTGCCAAGACGAAGAGCTGGAAGAGCTGCCAGGAGGAGTACTGCCCCTTTGCTGTGTTGTTGCTTTGTTGGGTTGGCCTGCAGCTGCTGCTTCTGCCTTGGGCAGGGAAAGGACTGAACTTTCTACAAACTTGTGCTGAGTATCTCCAAGGGCCTGGAACCGAGCTGGCCTCCTGTTAAGAAGTCTCAGGGACTGCAAAGACTTCACAAGCCTCTGGGTACCGCTTCTGGAACGCTGTTTCAGTTGCCACAGAGGAAGGGAACTGCAACCGACTCCGTCAACCGAATCCATCCCTGACCGGTGACCTGTTTGCACCGCAGACCGCTTCGCATCGCAACCCTGGTCTCACCGTGGGCGACGTCCGACGCCGCCAACACCGAGCCGCTGCTTGCACCGTGACCTGTGGGCACCGCAGTTCGCATCGCTTCACTGAACCAGCCGGACCCGACCGACGCGGTCGCTGCAACTGGCTCAACAGTCGTGACCGCATCGCATTTGGGGCACCGCTCGCACGTTTGCGACGCACCGCTCCGACTCGCAACGCTGTCCGACGCCAGCTCCCGCACTCCGGCTTGGTCGCCTGCATCGCAACCTGTCAGCACCGCATCGAGCATCGTCTCACCCTGCATCGCACGCCTTGGACTCACCGACTCCGTCTGCACGACGCTCATCGAGCCGCTGCCTGCACCGCATCGAGGGACACCGCACCTTGCATCGCTCCGTCTTGCACCGCAACCGCGACGAACGCCGACCGGCTCGTACACTCCGTACCAGCCACAACGAGAAAGGTACTGTGACCGAGTCTGTTCACGACTCTGCTGGCCCGTATCGACGCGGTCGGCTGGAACTGTTAGACTCTGTGGTTTTCAGCATCGCGGTAGGCTCGGACGGAGCTACCGACTCGTACGAACTTTGTTTTTGAACTATTCCTGCAAAGAAGAAGTTACCTTATCAAGCATTCATTTTTAAAGTATCGTATTGTGGATTTTTGTCGTAATTGGTCTTGTCTTGAGTATATAAAAATTGGTTATTTTTCTAAACTGGTGTGGTGTCCGTTTGTAGTGCTTACACTGTATTACTGTTGGTTATGTGCAAATGCTTTACACACTGCCTCTGAATTAAGCCTGATTGCTCGTGCCAAACTACCACGAGGGTGAGCAGGGGTTACTTCACGAGTGTAACACCCTTACCCTGACTAGGAAGAAGGGTCCCTACTTGGACAAAGGTGCAAGCCCTTGCCAACTAGAGATCCCATTTCTAACATTGGTTGTCAGCGGTGAGGATAGGACTTGTGTTTGCACTTGACTTACAGTGATTGGTGTGCACTACTACCATATCGCAGACCATTACGTACCACATACTGGTTCTTTTTCTTTTGGCCTATTTTTGATCTTGCCAGTTTTCAACTCACTACTTTTGTCATGCCTGACACAGTTGCATCATCCGTTGCATCTCTGGAAGTTATCTTTGAGGAGGATAGGTTGGAAACCTACGCCGTAAAGGAACTACGAGCAATTTGTAAAGACCTGAAAGTCCAAATTAAAGGCCTCACAAGGAAGGAGGAGCTACAGAAGGCGCTGAGGGCCTGGGTAGCAGCCAGACATGCCAGTGGGCAGCCTGGTAATCTCAGTGAGGAGGTGGAGGAGCCTATTTCCAGGGTGGATATGCTTTTGGGTAGGGGGGAACCCGCCAGGTCAGGCAGCAGCAGTCTGTCCCCAGAGGAGCTGGAGGACAGGCGGGAGGCAAGGCAGTTTGAGCTGCAGAAGCTCAGGCTGGAGAGTGAGCGGGTGGAGAAGAGATTGGCCATAGAGGAGAGGAAGATGCTCTTAGAGCATGAGAGAGAACTGAAGGAGCTAGAACTTAGGAGTAAGTCAGGCTCAGATGGTGGCAGCAATTCGTCCAGAAAGGCAGACAGGATTGTGCACATTCCCAAGAATGTAGGCAAGGAGTTCAAGAAGGGAGATGACATACAAAGGTGGTTCCAGGGTTATGAGGCAGCCATACACATGAATGGGGTCCCTGAGGAGAATTGGGAAGCAGGATTGTGGCCACTTTTCCCTGAAGAAGCAAGGGATGCTCTGATAGCTTTGGGTAAGGGGTATCACCTCACCTATGCTGACATGAAGGATGCCCTTCTCACAAAGTATGGTCTTACTCCTGAAAAGTACAGGGATCAGTTCAGGTCCAGTAAGAAGTCTGATGCCAACACTTGGTTGGAATGTGTGGATGTGTTCTGCAGGTCGCTGGATGGTTGGGTAAAGGGCAGTAGTGTAACAGATTTTCAGGGGCTCTACAACTTGATTGCATGGGAGCACTTGTCTAGTCTATGTTTTGCAGATCTGCGCCAGCACCTAGTTGATAGTAAGCTAACTGACCCCAGGAAGCTTGCTATGGAAGCGGACCGCTGGGTGAGTACCAGGGTCCACAAGAAAGCGTTTGGGGAGACTCAGCCAAAGGTGGGCAGGGTCCCCAGCAGAAAGGTGGGGGGACAAGGGTAAAGCAAAGGAGTTCTCTAAAGGGCCCCAAACTAGTACCCAGGGTAAAGGTTCCCAGCCCCCGGTGATAAGAAGAAAGGGGTCTCTACAGGGAAGCCTGTTGAGACCGGCCCCGCAAGTGTTATGCATGTGACCAGGTAGGTCACTTTAAGGGGGACCCCAAGTGCCCAAAGGGGACACAGCCACCCACCGGTGGACAGTCCAAAGTGTTGGCTAGTGTAGCGCTTGGGGAGGAGGGGTGCCCACAGGAGGGTGGGGATCCCGCAGAAATGACCCTTGTCTCACTAGGGGACAGTGAGATGGTCCCAGGAAACCAGGTGCCCCCTAACACAAAGAAATATAGCACCTGGGTGACCATTAATGGGAACAGGGTAGAAGCTCTCAGAGACACTGGAGCCAGTGTGACCTCAGTCCGGTGTCACCTGGTGTCTGAGAAGCAAGTAGTCCCCGGAGCATTCCACCAAGTAGTTGCTGTAGACAACTCAGAGCGCCAATGTATGGTGGCGCAGGTTCCCTTTGAATGGGGGGTCTCAGGTCCCTTGAGGGTGGTTGTGAGCCCTACCATGCCTGTAGATTGTCTGCTAGGAAACGACCTGGAGCAGTCCTTATGGAAGGAGGTTGAGCTCAGGTCTCACTTGGAGATGCTTGGGTTGCCAGAGTGGGCATGCGTGTCTACTCGGTCAATGGCAGCCAGAAAGGGTGATCAAGAGGACTTGGAGCCTGGAACAGTGGCCCAAGTCCCTGCCAAGAGAAAGGGCAGGGGCGCGGGAAACCGGCCCCCGAAGTTCCCACGGACCGGGAGGAGGCGGACCTCGAGGGGGACGCCCCGGTGCCTACAGGGGAGCAGGTAGCCGAACTGGGAGACATCTCTGAGCTGACCCATTGGCAGCAAGAAGGGGGTCCCACCAGGGAGGAGTTCTGCAGGGAGCAGAACGAGTGCCCTACTCTGGAGGGTCTGCGGCGGCAGGCTGCAGACCAGGCAGCTGGTAATCAGTCCGGGTCACATCTGATCTACTGGGAGAGTGGTCTCCTATACAGTGAGCCTAAGGTTGCTGAGCCTGGGTCAGCCCGTGTGCTGGTGGTACCCCAGCGCTTCAGGACCTTCCTACTGGGTCTGGCTCATGACGTGCCTTTGGCAGGACATTTGGGGCAGGACAAGACCTTTGACAGGCTTGTCACCCACTTCTTTTGGCCCCAAATGCGAAGGCAGTCGGATGCACACTGTAGGTCTTGCCAAACTTGCCAGGCAAGTGGTAAGAGTGGGAGGAAGGTCAAAGCTCCTCTCCAACCTTTCCCTGTTGTTGGTACACCCTTTGAAAGAGTAGGGATGGATAGTGTGGGGCCACTGGATCCCAAGACATCCATGGGCAACAGGTACATCCTGGTCTTGGTGGACCATGCCACCCGGTACCCGGAGGCAATCCCTCTCAGGACAACGACGGCGTCAGTGGTGGGCCGGGCGTTAATGGGGATCTTTTCCCGTGTGGGATTCCCCAGAGAGGTGGTTTCTGATAGGGGGACCAATTTCATATCCAAGTATATGACATCCCTGTGGAAGGAGTGCGGTGTAACCTACAAGTTCACCACTCCTTACCACCCACAAGGAAACGGTCTGGTGGAGAGATTCAACCAGACCTTGAAAGGCATGATCAAGGGTCTAACAGAACCCATGAGGCGTAAGTGGGACGTCCTCTTGCCATGCCTACTCTTTGCATACAGGGAGGTGCCTCAGAAGTCTCTTGGGTACAGCCCCTTTGAGCTCCTGTATGGCCACCCTGTCAGAGGACCTCTGAGTTTGGTAAAGGAAGGCTGGGAGGCAGCTCCCAGGAAAACTCTCCAGGATGTATTTAGCTACATGCTGGCCTTTAGAAACCAAACTGTCCGCTTCAGGAAACTCGCTCAGGCGAACCTAGAAGCAAGCCAGGAAGAAATGAAGAGATGGTATGACCAGAATGCCACTCTGGTCGAATTTCAACCTGGGCAAAAAGTGTGGGTCATGGCCCCAGTGGCACCTTGTGCCTTGCAGGACAAGTGGACTGGGCCATATGAGGTAAAGGAGCGCAAAAGTGACGTCACCTACCTGGTGGATTTGCAGGCTCCAAGGAACCCTTTGAGGGTCCTTCACGTGAACCGCCTCAACCCCACTTCGAGAGGTCCGAAGTGAGTATGCTCTTGGCGACAGATGATGGGGTGGAAGAGGAGAGTGAGCCTCTCCCTGACCTCCTGTCTACCAAGGAGCATGATGGGTCAGTAGAGGGTGTGATCCTCTCCCCTACTCTGACTCAGGAGCAGCAGGGGGACTGTCGCCAGTTGTTGGGACAGTTCGCCCCACTGTTCTCTCTGACTCCCGGTGTTACTCACTGGTGTACCCATGACGTGGACACTGGTGACAGCCCTCCTGTGAAGCACAAGATTTACAGGTTGACTGACCGGGTCAGAGCCAGCATCAAGGAGGAGGTCTCTAAGATGTTGGCGTTAGGGGTGATTGAGCCCTCCCACAGTCCTTGGGCCAGCCCAGTGGTCTTGGTCCCAAAGGCTGCTGCGCCCGGTGCCACTCCAGAACTCCGGTTTTGTGTGGACTACCGTGGGCTCAATGCCGTCACCAGGACTGACGCGCACCCCATCCCCAGAGCTGATGAGCTCATTGATCGGTTGGGAGCTGCCCGGTTCCTCAGCACGTTTGATTTGACGTCTGGGTACTGGCAGATTGCCTTAACCGATGGGGCCAAGGAGAGATCAGCATTCTCAACCCCAGAAGGTCATTATCAATTCCGGGTGATGCCCTTTGGGTTGAAGAATGCCCCTGCCACCTTTCAGAGGTTGGTCAATCAGGTGTTGGCTGGGCTGGAGGATTTCAGTGCCGCCTACCTGGATGACATTGCTGTGTTCAGTTCCAGCTGGGAAGAACATTTACAGCACCTTGAGAAAGTGTTGAGGGCTCTGCAAGGTGCAGGCCTCACGATCAAGGCCAGTAAGTGCCAGATCGGGCAGGGTTCTGTGGTGTACTTGGGACACCAGGTAGGAAGCGGCCAGGTGGCGCCCTACAACCCAAGATTGACACCATTCTGGCTTGGGAACCCCCAAGACCCAGACAGAGGTGAGAGCCTTCTTAGGTCTCACCGGTTACTATAGGAGATTTGTTAAGGGCTATGGCACCATCGTTGCCCCCTTAACAGAGCTGACCTCTAAGAGGCAGCCCGGGAAAGTGATCTGGACTGAGTCCTGCCAGAAAGCTTTTGATGCCCTGAAGGCAGCCATGTGCACGGCGCCCGTGCTCAAGGCACCTGACTTCTCCAAGGAATTCGTCGTGCAGACTGACGCTTCAGAGCATGGTGTGGGAGCGGTGCTCTCACAACTGAACGAAGAGGGCCTGGATCAGCCTGTAGTCTTCCTTAGCAGGAGACTACTTCCCAGGGAACAGAGGTGGAGTGCCATAGAAAGGGAAGCTTTTGCTGTGGTCTGGGCACTGAAGAAGTTGAGACCATACCTGTTTGGGACTCACTTCCGGGTTCAGACAGACCACAGGCCCCTCAGATGGTTGATGCAAATGAGGGGTGAGAATCCAAAACTGCTGAGGTGGTCCATCTCCCTACAGGGAATGGACTTTACGGTGGAACACCGTCCTGGTACAGAACACGCCAACGCAGATGGTCTGTCCAGGTTCTTCCGCCTTAGTGAAGAGAACTCCAATGGGGTTGGGTAGTTCTCCCTACTTTCAGCTGGAGGGGACATGTGTTAGACTTGGCATCTTTTGGCGTGTTTCCCCTGACTTTTTGCTTTCTGACCTCCCGGTTTTGACTCTGTTTTTGCTGGTGTAATGATTCTGCGCACTTTCCTCACTGCTGTCTAGTGGGAAAGTGCAAGTGCTCCTGTATAAAATGTGTTATGGATTGGCGTTTCCATGATTGGCCTATTTGGTTTATGTGTCAGTCCCTTGTAAAGGGCACTGTGAGTGCCAGGGCCTATAGACCAAATGCTGTTGGTGGGCTGCAGCACTGGATTGTGCCACCCACGCAAACAGCCCGTAAAGTGTAACTCGGGCCTGCCAACGCAGAGCCTGTGCGCAGCCTGGGGCTGCCATGCCGACTTGGCAAGTGCACACACTTGCAAGTCCCTAAACCTTCCCTTTTCTACATATTAGTCACCCCTAAGGTAGGCCCAAGGTACCCCTGTGGGCAGGGTGCGTTGTATGCGAAAGGTAGGACATGCCCTGGTGTGTGTGGCATGTCCTGATAGTGAATTACAGCCTAGTTCGTTTTTCACTATTGCAAGGCTACCTGTTCCCCCTAGGCCAGAACGGGCAGTTTTGATTATTACAGCTTATAACCCTAACTGACCCTGGGAACATGGTAGAAATTCGAGTTTAGTATGCCTGGACTCAGAATGATAAAATGCAGCTTTTAGTGAAGTTGGTTTTAACATTCTGTGTTTGAAAATACCACTTTTAGAAAGTGGGTATTTTCTTGTCTAACCATCCAAGCCTGCCTCTGCGAGGTTGTGTATTCCTTGTCTGGTGTGTGAGTGACAGGGGCTGGGGGATGCCAGGAGACAGGGTTAGTCAGCACAGGGCTGAATAGCAAGATCTACATGTAGATGGGTGGGAGGGGTTGCACCTGGGCCCTGAATAGGACAGTGCCTTCCCTCCACAATGCTGGCTCCACCTCCTGTGGTGCGTCTGACGTCCCTGGCCTACTCTCTGAAAGAAGGGACGGAGACTTGTCAACAAAGTGCTCCAGAACTGGTTTGGACTAGGCAAAGGCCTCTCTGCCTTCAGAGAACAAAGGAATTTGGGATATAAATAGTGGGGCCCTGACCCCATGAATTTAGATCTCGCTGGAATCAAGGAACCTGCCAAGACGAAGAGCTGGAAGAGCTGCCAGGAGGAGTACTGCCCCTTTGCTGTGTTGTTGCTTTGTTGGGTTGGCCTGCAGCTGCTGCTTCTGCCTTGGGGAGGGAAAGGACTGAACTTTCTACAAACTTGTGCTGAGTATCTCCAAGGGCCTGGAACCGAGCTGGCCTCTTGTTAAGAAGTCTCAGGGACTGCAAAGACTTCACAAGCCTCTGGGTACCGCTTCTGGAACGCTGTTTCAGTTGCCACAGAGGAAGGGAACTGCAACCGACTCCGTCAACCGAATCCATCCCTGACCGGTGACCTGTTTGCACCGCAGACCGCATCGCCCCGCTTCGCATCGCAACCCTGGTCTCACCGTGGGCGACGTCCGACGCCACCAACACCGAGCCGCTGCTTGCACCGTGACCTGTGGGCACCGCAGTTCGCATCGCATCGCTTCACTGAACCAGCCGGACCCGACCGACGCGGTCGCTGCAACTGGCTCAACAGTCGTGACCGCATCGCATTTGGGGCACCGCTCGCACGTTTGCGACGCACCGCTCCGACTCGCACCGCTGTCCGACGCCAGCTCCCGCACTCCGGCTTGGTCGCCTGCATCGCAACCTGTCAGCACCGCATCGAGCATCGTCTCACCCTGCATCGCACGCCTTGGACTCACCGACTCCGTCTGCACGACGCTCATCGAGCCGCTGCCTGCACCGCATCGAGGGACACCGCACCTTGCATCGCTCCGTCTTGCACCGCAACCGCGACGAACGCCGACCGGCTCGTACACTCCGTACCAGCCACAACGAGAAAGGTACTGTGACCGAGTCTGTTCACGACTCTGCTGGCCCGTATCGACGCGGTCGGCTGGAACTGTTAGACTCTGTGGTTTTCAGCATCGCAGTAGGCTCGGACGGAGCTACCGACTCGTACGAACTTTGTTTTTGAACTATTCCTGCAAAGAAGAAGTTACCTTATCAAGCATTCATTTTTAAAGTATCGTATTGTGGATTTTTGTCGTAATTGGTCTTGTCTTGAGTATATAAAAATTGGTTATTTTTCTAAACTGGTGTGGTGTCCGTTTGTAGTGCTTACACTGTATTACTGTTGGTTATGTGCAAATGCTTTACACACTGCCTCTGAATTAAGCCTGACTGCTCGTGCCAAGCTACCACGAGGGTGAGCAGGGGTTACTTCACGAGTGTAACACCCTTACCCTGACTAGGAAGAAGGGTCCCTACTTGGACAAAGGTGCAAGCCCTTGCCAACTAGAGATCCCATTTCTAACAGTACCGCACACATTTCCCCTGTTAAATTTCGGCAGGCTTGAATCGCCAAAATATAATAAAGGTTGAGTTACTTAATGCACCTGCTAATTAACAGATGTGATAAATAACTTGTAATTATGACCCTTGCGCAAACAGGGGTTTACACATGGATCAGAATACACAGACCCACTTGTAATCAGGCCCTCTGATATTATTTTTTGCGGTTTTCACCTTCAGGTAGCTATAGAATGAAAATTATGATAATGCAAGAAAGCTAATCTATGGGAAATGCACTATTTTACAACATGGACTGGATAATGCAATCACTGCAGATGTCTGTGTCTGTAATGAGTCACTGAACTGAATTGTGGGTGGTGCAGTGGGAAATAGTGACCTGTATAATTTTAGGACTACGAGGCCCTTACCTGTGACAGAAACCTCTGTGAGTATGCAAGTCATTATTTTAAACTTACATTACACACCGTATAAGTTAGGCTTCAACAAGATTTAAGTTTAAGACAAAAAAGTGCTTGCAAAATAGAGTTTTTAGTAATAGGCAGACTGTACCTAGTGCAAACACTTTTATAACTGTCCATTAAAAGCCCTGCACTACACAGCACAGCTGGTAACACCCCTGCAATACCTCTCAAAAATAATAAATCTTTGTCATCACAAATCTTCAAACATCTCCATTAATTAATTAAAGCCAATGCCGACTTTCAAGCAGCCTTTACATTTGTAGATTAACCAATTGCTCACATTTCTTTCAGACAACAGGCACCATGGAGGAGGAGACCCGCTCCCTTCCGCTTCAGTTGAGACACCTCAATTGTGTCCTAAAACAGTTGTCTTTTAGCAAAAAGATGGGGAACTGTTTTTGTTAAATTAAAAAAAGTATGGACATGTCATGCCCCACAGATCCCACCCACTTAGACCTATGATTATACCTCAAACTATGTAACTCACTACCTGAATGCAACTCAAAATGTGAAAACAATTCTTATTTCCAAAACTATGTAACCCACTACCTGCATGCATCAGAAACAGTTGAGGACCACGCATACTACCCCAAGTTATGGACCCCACTATCTGCATACATCATAAACACTTGAGGACCACTCATTATTACCCAAACCATGTAACCCACTACCTGCATGCATCAAAACCACTTCAGGGCCACACATTTGACCCCATACTATTTACTCCACTGCCTGCAAATCAAAGATCCACAGCACTGCAGTGCCCGCACCTGTGGCTGTGCAGTGTGTGAAGTCACCAGGCGATGCCTGGGACGGCCCCTTTAGTGAGTGCCATAGCATGTGTTAAGGTGGTACCGCTGTACCGCTCGGACCCCTGCCATGAGTCGAATAGGGAGACACTATCTCAGTTTCCCTATCTGCAGTATTTGCATATTACTGTAAAATCAGAATGGTGCTGCAGTTCCTGGAATGGGCCACTTGAGTGAGCACGTGGCCTCAGATCTGACATCCCTGCAGGGCCCTTCCTGCCAGCCGTGCTGAGTGACTCTCACCAGCTCTTTCACGGAATCGCTTCTCTCTCCGGCAGGTTTGGACTGGAGAGCCAGTCTGTGCTTCTGTCAGTCTGTCCGCCTAAACCCCTCCCAGGGGGGATTCCCCCCTCCCCTTGCTCACATAACTGCGTCCCTTTCACCTTTCAATCACTCCACTGACAACGTGGTTTGGTGCCTTAAAAGGTCGCAGTTTATTCAAACAATACATGGTTGTACATTTCGCACTTTTATTTGGTCATTCATAAACATCCATGTTATTGTATACCTTCATTGTCTTTGTACATTCATTGTCGTTGTTTGCTCCCAGACAGTACAGTTTGGCGAGGTGCCCCTTTTGCTGGGCCTCTGTGTCTGCGGTTCCAGGCTTCAACTTGCTACCGAGTTTTTGTGGGTGTCCGTCAGGACCTGCCCGGGCTGCATGTGCCGTTCCGCTTGCCTTGGACCCTTTGTTGGCCACTCGCCGGCTCCTCAGGGCCCCTGCCGTGCGGCATCCCAAGGACCCTGTGTGAGCATTTCATCTACTCTGCCTGTGGCTGTGTCGTGTCATTTAGCTTCCTCAGTACCCCTGCCGTGAGGCATCCCAAGGGCCCTGTGGGAGCATCACATCTACTCTGCCTGTGGCTTTGTGCCATCATTAGCTACCTCAGTGCCCCTGCCGTGAGGCATCCCAAGGACACTGTGTGAGCCTTCTATCTACCTCTAGTAATTTGTATCTCTTTTGTGTATCTTTCCTGGGTTTCTTCCGCCACGCTACCTACGGTTTGACGATCAGAGTGAGCTCCCCCTGCTCACCCTTCCCCTCCTTCCTCCTGAGAAACCCATCTGCGTCTTCGACCGACGCAGGAGGACCTTCCTATAACCTGCCCCAAATTCCTCGTCTGTCTGGCGTATGCAGGCCGTTCCTGGGTTATCTGTTGCGGGGGCCACTATCTCACTGACCCTGCATGCCCCAAAGAATGCCAGCGTGAACGCTGCCCTAAACAGCTTATCCCCCAGTTCCGTGGTGCCTACCTCATCTAGTGCCCATATTATTTTCCGTAGTACTGCAAAATCAATGGCCCGCACTAGTGTGCTCGCTGACAGTCATGGGAGATTATAGCGATTGCTCCCAGTAGCGGAAAAATTGGTGGGATTTGAACCTGCGAATGCTAACTACTGATTCAGCTATTACTTCCCAGCACCAAGTGGAATGCCAATAGGAGGCCGTCTTACACTGGGCAGTGTGGCTTTGCCCTTATTACCATCTAATGCAGTGATTTCAGCTGCATTTCCCTTATTTAAATTATTTGTGGTCTCCCTGCCTACCTACTTTGTGGGCACTGGGGCCTGATTTGACATGCCTGAAAGTCATGCTTTTTTAACTCATTAAGCTATGCTTCAATCCGTCTCTTAAAATAGTTACACAGGTGGGAGAGAGGTAACCAAGCCCATGTAACTACATGTCAGCTCATTACCCGTCGCCTGAGCCATCCTTCTAGCTTAGGGAGTGTTAAACGATTGAAATTGTCACACTTAAAGCCGGGTGATGGTTAGTACCTGTGTGGGTACTGACATTTACCAAGCTGGCAGTGGCAATTGGTGGTGCAGGCTGCAGTGGCCTCTTACGTGGACCCTGTCGCTTTTACCTTCATACCAGAGTGGGTGGCAGAGCACCTTATACCGCACCCCAACCATACACCGATAGCATCAATCCTCCGTGTTTAAAGCAGTGCACGGGCAATGTTATACAAGACAGCTGACTACAAGTACTTGGCACAGAGAAAACAAATTCAGAATTAATGCGTTGGACCATGGTTTCTGCCCAAATGAACCCATTTTGCAGCGTTAGGATAATGAAAGACTGGGGAAGTCGTAACACTCTGCTCTGCACCTCGCAGTTGGATGCAGTTCCCTGCTAACCGGTAATGGCTCACTGTTCTGATTAACCTTTTAGTCCATACTGCGCGTAACACCAGGATCTTGACAACAGGGACATTGAGAAATTCTTGGGGGCCCTGGGCCAGACATATATTGTGGGCCCTGTCCAGAACCGCTTTCAATTTATGATTGAGTTTCAGCTCTGTCATGCCCTATTTGGCCAGGTCACTGACACTGCAAAGGACACTGGTCCAAGTTCTAAATGTGTTTACATCTAATATTTAGAGATAGTGACATGTGTTTTCCATATTGTGACAGCTCACTAATAATACCAATAATACTACAAATAATCCCTATGACCTATGACTACAAGAGTTCCTGTTTTGATCTAAAAGTAACTTTTGTATGGATACTTGCATGAAACAAACACAACATTTCTCTGCAAAATATCTATAAGACTAAAACACATCACCCACATCAAAATGAATTATTAAAGGAAAATGGTATTTGAAACATTTGTTTAAGCATTGTTCAAGGTCATCCGGGCAAGACTGTCTGTAAAACAGTGTCGGCTCTATCAGGGGCTCCCTGAAGGGCTGGGGCCCTGGGCCAGAGCCCACTTTACCCATGCCATAACGTCTCTGCTTGATAACGCGCCATCTCAATGACCTATTTCTTGCCATAAACTTTGTGCTCTGTCTGGTACCATCTTCGCCGCAGGCCAATTAACCTTGCCTACTGCCTCTCGATCAGATAACAATTTCCCCCTGACAAAACTCCGATCCCTCCCCTGGCAGGACACGTTACTCACTGAAGTTATCCCGACTTTTCTTTTTTCTTGAAATTGTGGAGGCCGAGCAAAGGGAACTGGTGGGGCTGGTAATGGGTAAGGTATTATCCTGCCGCCAACCATATGCAGGCCAGGCCTATTTTGCAAGCATTAGGTCTTTTAGTATGAACTATGTGTGAAATGTGAGCCCTGAAATGTGAGCCCTGTCCTAATTCTTACAGTGTTTATCTCTGGTGCTTCCTGACTGAAGCCCCTTCAAGGCAGCTTTTTCTGTCTTATTCCCCTGAATACTCCTTACTGGCTCAGGCTGTAACTCCAACTTCGCCACTAGATCTGCCATCTACATCTGCGTTGTTGGCCCCTGCCTGCGACCTTTGATTTCCCGGCTAAACTCCAGCTACTCTTGCATGCGCACTGGCCAACTGCTTAGTTCAACTCCACTGCGTATATTGCACGCAGACTTGTTTGTCTTGTATTGCAATAATTGGGACATGCTGCGTTTTAAATTATTATTTTTTTAAATCTAAGACACTGTGTTGGCTAAGAAGGCTGGCAGGTCCAGGCAGCCTTTCCTTTGTGTCCTGCCACCATGGCAGCATATTTTTACATCTAGGTGATGATACTCAGGTGGATTCAGGCTCATAGCTGAACCAAAACATTATGGCAGAGTTATCACGCACCCTTTGATACAGTAAATTTGAGTAAAACCACTCATAACCATCATCTCAAAGCCCATCTATTTCGGCAGGGAAGCTACATGTGGTTATTCTATGGGTATATTTTAAAACTGTATTCTATATGCAATTGGAGATGCTGTATACATTCTTTTAGAAAATATCTCGACAATATGTTTTTGAAGCGGTCCCAAATAAATCGGGCGAAGGAGAAGAGGGTGATCAGGAGCTCAGGCAATCCCTGCAGAGGTGGGATTATACCTTGTTTCAGGGGTTTCAGTTCTTTCTAGAACAAAACTGACTTGTATCAGTGAAAACTGCGATATTCAAAGACTGTGTGGTCTGTGTCTCGGTGTCCAAAGCCCTCATTTGCAGATTGACTCCCTGCGGAATGAACATCTGCAAACTTTGTGTTAGGCTTGTTTCATACTTTCACTGTTACTTTTTCTTTTATTCATCTTAACCTGGGAGATTTCTCTCTTCAACCCACTATGCAAAAATAGGGATGCACAACATCACACTTATTGCACCACTTACACTTGCTTGATTAGTTGTAACTTAGACATGCGGAGAAGTGAGAAGGAGGCTTTTTAAATATTTACAAAGTCCCAGAGTGTGTGACTTGAAAACCTCATTATGACAGTTTGAGATTTTTGGGCGGTGCCCTGTGAAAAGAGGAATTACTGGGGGTATGTATACATCCACACCTCTATCCTCCTGAGATCTACCATTTCCCCCCTGTTTACTAGTCGGAGATTTCGCCTGCTTTGTGGAGGTGAATTTCCTTGCAAGATATTAAATAGCATTGGTCGAGACTCGAACCCCCACCAAAGGACACCTATTATCGATGCTCCTAATCTATGTACCATCATGCCCCCGTGAGGCCCAACTACTAAATTAACCTTGCTCTCTCTCTATATATCTATCTATATAAAAACAAATTATCACAGCACTCGGTTCATAACGGATTTTTTCAATGCTCACATTTGAGTTATGCCTGGAAAATGACGTAACATACGCCACCTTTACCTGCACCGGATTTAGAAAGGCCTTATTCTAGGTGTAAGTCTATGAAATATATGCGTGTAAATTAATTATAAACATGCATATTACGCACTCCTGAGTTTTTAGTAACACTTGTAGGCATTCCAGGGGTGTGTCAGAGAACACCCTTTTTACTTTCCTATCCCAACACATTCCTTTTGGCAACCTATAAACAAATCCATGTGCCGTCGTGACCCCGTGAGGATGCAAACTACCAAATTAACTTTGCTGTCTCTAGTTGGCGCGTACATGCCTTCATGGCCGTTCTCGCCTAAACGCTATACATTTTATGCTTGTAATTACTCTGAGCCCCTGCTGCTCCGGGCCTACAAGCTGGCAATGCTGGCGCTCTCGCACCTCAACATCGCATTTAACCTGGACACTCACCCTGCCGTGAATGACGTGCTCTGGGCCTGCTTACTGAGCCACTCACTGGAAAGAATGAGCTGGCTGCTGTGGTGCCGCCGGTGATAAAAAGTGTGCAGTGCGCCCCGGTCCTCTCGACATCCTGTGATGCTGGAGTATCCCCACACCTGGCCTGGCAGGACTCCCCGGACGCAGGACTTCCGGAAAGCTGTTGGGGACGGGGAAGACCCCCCTTTGCCAGCTGCTAGATGCCGCCATGACTGCCTACATTAGCACCACCCACTCGTGGCTCACTCACATCAGCATGCGGCATTATGGGGCCTTTATAGAATTTCTGTGCAAAGCCCAGGAAACATTCCTTCTGGCCCCCGACGGGCACCTGCAGTTCGGGCAGTTCATGGACAGCCTCAAACAGACCTACAAGGGCAAAAAAGAAGCTGATGCTGTTGGTGTGGGAGCGCTCTGGCTAACGCCAGGTGCTTGCGTGGGACCCCTGCCTCGCACGGATTCTCTTGTAAGACGATGGGACTCTTGTGTAAATTGGTGCCCGGCTCACTCGAAGCCACTCTTTCCTCCATTTTTATTTTTTATTCCTTATAAAATGGCCCCAAAATAAGCTAAGCTCAGCCCTGAGTGAATTAACGGCGGATATAGTGCTCCCTTCTCCCCCCTATTTTTAGGTCTCGCCTAGCGTTGCAGCGCACATGCGCCGCTCACTCTGCGAGACATATTTTTAGAGAGGAGATTTCAGAAGGGGGCTCGAAGCCCCGCCCCTCATTTTCATTGGATGGCGTCATCGTTTATGGTAATCGGTGGCCTCCCATTGAAAATGAGGCTTCTTTGTTACCGCCCTTTCTCCTTTTCGTCCAGCCCATCCGGACTGGATCGTCTGCCTTTCGGCTGTCGTGAATCAATTTCTTATCTTTAGTGGGGCCATCTGTTTCTAATTAGCATGGCCTTAGCGTGTTCGCTTTCACTTTCGTGGCCCCGCGGGCGCGCTTGTTTGTTGTTGTTGTAAATCTCAATTCTCGAGCGGTGCAAACTGCCGTCAACTCTTTCGCCATTTAATGCATTAACTTGTCGATAATATTGGTTAGACCATACCTTCTCGAATTCACCATTGCCTCTAAGAATACATTCACAAGGGGACATATCTAAAATTATATTAAAAACAAAAAGCGATCGCACTTGAAGGCTTTTTTTCCACCCACGAAATCATGCCATATCTTTTGTTCTTGTGAGAACGCGTGTGCCTGGTTTATGTTATCTTAATTGTGTCGAACAATTCATCGACCGTTTCACATTTTCTGAATGTCAGGAATCCGGTTTCTGTCGCGTCTTTCTCATGGAACCGTCTTAAAATTCTTTCACTCGGAAAATGAAAATAGTATTTCTGTTTATTTGAAAAGCTGCTGGGCGATCGCAGTTTCCGACTGTTTAAAGGTGAAGAGTCGGAAGATGGTCGTGCAAGTGTGTCACCATTTTAGTAAAATTCCATATAACTGCGTGCGTCACACTTTTACTCCTCCCACAAGCACCCCCTCCAAGACAAATGAAGAAACTATGCTAAGAAATTGTCACTTCACTTTGCTCATAGTGCACATGGAAATGTTTTGCACGACATTTTTAATAGATTTTTGGGGAAAACTGATCTTTTTAATGACGATGGCATGTATATTCCTTGGAGTGACATTCTGAATTGGGTAAGAATGCCTTTGCGTGTAAAATGCATGCATTTGTATGCTTCTGATATATGGGGCAGTGGTGAGCGCGCTTGTGAAATTATATAAATACCATAAATTGACTCTAAATTGGTATGAGCCCCTGCTTCCATTTGTCAAAAGCTTTGATGCACGTGCTTTTGTTATGATGTTGGTGTTAAGTGTACCACTAATGTAAATAACATTATTGTGATTACTTCAATATTTATTACTGCAGTTTTTAATGACCTTTTGTAATTTTTAACCTTCTTTTACGTCCCTCCATGTATTTTTAATTGTTCTGGATCGCGCTTGGGTGTCCTTTATGTTGTCTAACCCATCCAGTCTCCAATACCCGTCTGTTGTAACAATTCCTACGTTTTTATGTTTAGAAATCTCTGGTAAACTTCTTCACATGCAATCACCCCAGGGGCGGGAGCTTTCTGCAATACTTTTTTTTATTTTTTGCGGCGCACTTTGAAGTCTTCTTGAGGGCGAGAGGGATCCGTACTATCAACATTTTTAATTATACAGTCATGTCCTCTGCCCCTGACATAAGCATTTTACCTTTGTTCCCCTCCGTCTTGGCACATTCCCTTGCTTCTCCACTTTTTGCACACCGGAAGGACGTCAGTGGGTTGTGGTACCTACCGGGAAGATGCGAGCAAACATGGAGTCATATTTTTAGGTACCTGTTGATGGTGGTTAACAAATTAACACCACCCTTATTGTGCATCATCATAGTGCTTGGCAGCGGTGGCGTGTACGCTGCATTGCTGCGTTCCCCGACCATCCTTTGTAGCGGCAGGGCATCTGGTGTGCCTCGGTGAGTACCCCGGAGTGAGGTGTGGACGAAGGAGGACTCGGATGGGTCATTCTGGGCAGCAGGGGGGGTGCAGGGTGAAGCTCTGTACCTGTTGTGCAGTGTTGCCAGATTTTGAGACCTTCCTCGTACTGTCTTCTCCGTGCCTTATTTCCCCATCTCACATGTCTCGTCATTTCTTCTTCTCTCTCTGCCCCCCCCCAACACACTCTTTTTTTTTTTAAACTTTAATAAGCGCGGCGCCGTCTTCACGGACACCGCGCTATGCAATGCAATAGGTGTTGCTTTTGGTATTGTAAATAACAATGCCTTTTAATTTTTTTTAAGGCATTGCCATTTACAATGTCAATAGCTCAAAATAATGTCATTGCGAGACCTATTGCATTGTAAATGCTTGTTTGTAAACGGAGCCTTCCAGATTCATTCCCGGTCTCACCTTAACATCGGCGCCGCAATTACCGGAGGCCTCTGCTCCCTGATGCAACTTCCAGGGCATCGCTGCCCGCACCGACCCTCTGTACAGTTCGAGGCCTGACAGAGTCAGCCCTCCTAGTGCTAGCTAGCCGCTCCTCGGCGCCCAAAGCCGGCATCGATGGGCGTTTGCCACCGTAACCTCCAAATCCTTGCCCTTTGCTAGACTCGAGCGCTCCACTCCCTGAGCCATCCTCTTAATTGATCCAGGGCTGCCCCCTTTAGGCGCCATCGTGTTGGCCTCAGGGGCTTCAGGGAGGCCTGCATTTCTGGCCATGTTCTCCTCGTCTCTGAAGTCCCCAGGCAGCTGGATTCCCCGATGGCTCAACCCTGCAGCCGGCCATCCTACGATCCCTCCGCTGATGGCAACGACGACAATCCAACGATGAGAGGTCCAGGTAGGTGATTCCAAAGGCGATGAGGCGAGATTCCTTCTTCTCCTTGCAGGGGGGGGGGGGTTGAATGCTAACTCTGGGTCTTGCGCCCCTATTTAACCCCCCCAGCTGCTTGCCGCCTCGCCCCCTGATTGGGGGGCCGTCGGCTACCTTGGGGCGACCAATCCTGGTCGGACCCTCTTTTGCGGGCTTCCGCAGGGGGGGGGGGGGATTTCCCGCCTCCGGGCGGCGTTTGCCCCGGGCCCCCATCGGGTCCGGCTGCGCCTTCCCCGGCCCAGGTTTCGTTCTGTCCCTGCAGTCGTCTGTCCGGTTGTCTTTCTGATTATGCTTTGGTCATACTATCTGAATGATTATTGTTATTCTGTTCTTTGGTGTTTCTATCTGTCCTCCTCTTATTTGAGCATTCTATCTGTTTGTTTGTCTTAAGTCAATCTGTCTGTAGCTCCTTTCACACATTCTTTGAGCGTTATATCTGTCCTTCTGTGCATCAGTCATGTTGTCTTCCACCTTGTCTGTCCATCCGCCCATTCTTTAATCATTCTATCTGTTTGTCCGTTCGTTCAGTCATTCTATATGTCCGTCTGTCGAGCCCCCTCTTCTTTGGTCATGTTATATATCCACATTTAGTTCCGCATGTGCTCACTCCGTGCCTAGACATGCGTAATGGTGTTGTGCGCTACACAGCTGTCAATCAACCACGCAGTACACCTGTCTGGCCTTTAATTCTCCATGACTATTTCTCTCCAACCACCCCTCTTTTCCATTTGTCCGTCCTTCTGCCTCACTGCTGGCATCGCTCTCTCCTTAAGTGCCCCCTATTAAAAAAGAAACATGCAGTCTTCACAGGAGCATCATTGGTAGGTTGGTTCACAGATCCATCCACCCATTAATTTATCAAACACAACCACCCACCCATCCACGCACCACCCTACCCCACATAAATTCTTCCCTCCACCTACACAGTACATATTTCTACCCCTCAAATGGTGGTTTATCCACCCACCATCAACCGCGTTCCTTCCTCCTGTCTATCCGAGTAACTCCTGCATTTGTGTATCCGCTATGTATCCATCTATCCATCCGTCCATCCACCCATACATCCACCTCCAGATAGCCAACATTCCTGTTTTCTCCCACCACTCGAGGCATCCCTCCCTCCATTTGTCCGCCTTTGCTTTCTAGCGCATTACTGTATTTCCACCAGTTCCCTGCTGCCCACTCTTACGCCTTTCGACCATCTGTACTCCTCCCTCGCGCTATCCGTTCACGAGTGCTCACTCCCACCCTTCACCTTAGCACAACACTACATTCTCCCAGAAGTCCTCCCACACTAACCTGGATACGCACCTCCATAGTTTCACCAGCACTCGCTTCTTCTCTGCGTCGGGTGCACGTGCACTCCACCCACCCACCACGCACTTCGGTACCACGCGCTATCCACCTCACCTCGCTACGTCGGGGGTAATAGCCACGGTCACTCTAATGGCCAGGTCGACTTAGCGGCCTGTCACTAGAATGGGCCCCAGTTCGTGACATACTTCCCCGGGCAAAGGGTATTGTACCCCCTCCCCCCCACACACAACCCGTCCCCAGGTGCACTCATTTATGCTGGATTAAGAAATGTCCTCCCTTGCTTGCCGCCCCACCTCTCACACACACACACACACACACATACATACACCTCTTACTGCGGAGTAACAAGGGAGAGTGAACACAATGCGCAGCGCTTAACGCCATCTCCACATTTACCACTTTTACTTTCGTGCTCACTTTCGTGTACATTCATACCTTGCAACTGTACAATCATTAATGAACACTAACAGATGCATTCAAAGGAATGAGCTGTCACCTTACTTGTTTTACCATTTGACTTTTTTCAAGCAGCTGTGGTTCTGTCGGCCTGCGGTGGCATGAGAGAAAATCAATACACGACTAAATACGTGCATTCACTAATTTGTATACTCGCCAAGGCATTCCCCAGTCCATAATCTTACATATTGGTCTGAGTGTATATTTCAACACATGCACCGGACTGGACACTCAACAACACAAGCATTTGCAATGCAATAGGTCTCACATTTACGCGAGTTTAAGCTATTGGCATTGTAAATGACAATGCCAATAACTTAAACTCGCGTAAATGCGAGACCCATTGCATTGCAAATGCTTGTTTAACTTTAAAACTGAGCGCGGCGCCGCTTCAAGGACACTGCGCTCGGGATCTTTTTTTTATTTTTTATTAACTTTATCACTGAGCGCGGTGTCCTTAAAGAGGGCGCCACGCACACTATGAAAGTAAAAAAACAAAAATTCAACAGCATGAAAGATAAATGAAATTAAAATTGAAAATGATCGGTGTCCCTAAAGCGGGCACCGCGCTCATTATGCAAATTCCCAAAAATGCAGCCGCCATTGTCGCCATCGGTGCCAATAACAAAAATAGTGCTCACCCCATGGTAAAGCAGGCCGTGTAACGAGCCAAGTAAAAGGTCTAGTTGTTATGGGCCGTAACAAATGAAGACAAGGGGGTACCAAGGTGGGACTAACAAGCCCATTTATGAATCAGAAGCCACCATTTCAGAAGGACAATGACACAAAGCCAATGACAAATATGGGCGGAGAGTGGGTGGGGCTGCCAGTGCATACCCTAATACAGCATGCCTCGCAGAGCGAGTGGCGAATGCGCGCTGCCGCTAGGCTCGACCTAAAAAAGGGCCCAATTCTTAAAGCAAGTCGCATGGGTTCATCGGCAGTTACATGTTCTTGCATAAGGGAAGGTTTACAACTTGCAGAAGTTCACAAGAATTTACAGAAGTAAAACTAACAAACCATACTCCTAGCATACTTTTCTAATTTCCATTTTTATGTGAGTAATATGTGCGTTTGGCTCATGCGAAAATCTGCTGAGCAATTACAAATTCACTTCCCCGACACACCTTTTTTCCATCATCAAAAGTGTTTTACTTCTACCTTTGTGAGGAGTACATTTTTTAGTCTTTTTCAATGTTGGAATAGATTAAAGAGCAGTTGGTGGATACCCATAAACATATAGGTTTGTGGGTGTGCACGGTCTCAAAGGGCATTCCGGCCCTGGAACTACATCTTACTGCGACCTTTCAGCCCAGATGTACATTTGCAGAAAGGTGGTTACACTAAAGTCTGTCTAAGACTATAAACATTGATATAATATGAGCCCTAGAGGGGTAATTGTCATAGCTTTAGCATGATGAAAATGAATCCATGATTTGCCACCTCTTTACATGGCACAAAAAGGCACAAATTGATTTTTTTATAGGACAGTTAGATTTCGGAAGTATCCTATCCCTTCAATAAGTAGATTTTTTTTTTAATCAAATTCCACACCACTGAGATAAGTAGAAGCAATGAGGGTTGTATGCACTGTGCGGGATACTAATTAATTTTTGACACAATACAGCAAAGGAATTCTTTTTCCACTTGATATTAGTTGATGTTTCAACTCTAGTGGAATAATAGGTGGTCCATCATCAGGGCTGAACAGGTTGTAAGCATCTGTAGTGGAATATATTTTGGGTTGGCAATTTGGTCTGCTTTGCTTTTCCACTGTTTGCCTGAAACCCAGCCCAATAAATGGACGAGCTTCTGGGTGTTTGCATTATTCAGGAAAATAATTACAATATTTAATTTTGTTGAAAGATCCAGCTACACAGAGGCTCCTCCGATTAGTGTGCTTGGCTTCACACAAAGGGTACAAATTGGGACCGAATGGATCTCCCATATATATATTCCCAAAAGTACACATTTACTTTATTATTAAAGCATAAATATTAGGCCTAGGCGAAATTTAAATTATGCCAGCATAATTTTGGCAATTTTCGAATTATGCCACTTACACAAAATCCCTGAAATTACGTATTTACACCACTTTGAGTAATTATGCACCATTCGTGGTAGAAATGTACAGCGAACACACAATTCATTGTAAAAATTTACAGTGAATGAATGGGAACAAAAGAAAATGAGCGGCTGTTTGTGGTGGTAATCACCCATTACTTTGCGGCTTATACTCCGCATACCATTACTTCGCAAGCGTTACAACGCATGCGATGTAACAACGCGTAGCCTTTAATACGCAAGTTGTTACATCGCATGCGTTGTAATGGCTATCCACATCGTTGTGAGGAAATGGACGCGCTTCCGTTTCCTCACAACGACGTGCACCTCTGACGACGCTGGAAGCCGGAGAAGAGAGGAACCACGCTTGAAGGAGAAGAGAGGAACCACGAAGAGAGAGAGGTAAGAGGGGCTGTGTAGTTTTTAAGGGTTTAGGGTAGGGGGAGGGTTGTGCAGGGGGTAGTCTTTTAGGTTTTAGGGTAGTGTAGTTGTGTTTTTGTAGTGTAGAGTAGTGTATTTGGGTTTAGGGTAGTGTTGGGTGGTCGTGCAGGGTAGTGTTTCAGTGTATGGACCGGACTGGGGGTAGGGGTAGGGTCGTGCGGGGGGGTAGTGTTTTAGGGTTTAGGGTAGTGTTGTGGTGTTAGTGTAGTTAAGGGTAGTGTTTTAGGGTTTAGGGTAGTGTCAGGGGTTGTGCAGGGTAGTGTTTCAGTGTAGGGACCGGACTGGGGGTAGGGGCAGGGTCGTGCTGGGGGTAGTGTTTTAGGGTTTAGGGTAGTGTTTGTGTAGTGTAGGGTAGTGTTTTAGGGTTTAGGGTAGTGTCGGGGGGTCGTGCAGGGTAGTGTTTCAGTGTAGGGAACGGACTGGGGGTAGGGGCAGTGTCGTGCTGGGGGTAGTGTTTTTGGGTTGTGGTGTTTGTGTAGTGTAGGGTAGTGTTTTAGGGTTTAGGGTAGTGTGGAGGGGTAGTGTTTGAGGGTTTGGGTAGTGTTGTGAAGTTTGTGATGTGTAGGGTAGCGTATTTGTATTTAGTATTTAGCGTAGTGTTGGGGGGTTTTAAAATTCAAAAAAGGAGTTGAAAAAATATGCGGAGTAAATGTCTCTTTAAATGCTTTTGAATACACTTGCAATGTAAATGTATGCGAACTGAAAACTTGCGTAGTAACGGTACTTGCGAACTAAAAACAACGTTGTAAAAGTATGCGTTGTTTTGGTTCGCAAAGTAACGACATATATTCGTTTGTGGTGCTTCTGTTTAAATGCATCCTCATGCCATAAATTGACACAAAAATGCATTTCGAGCTAAAATATAGTGCGAAATGACACATTTGAATTTTGCATAATGTTGCATAATTATGCGAAAGCAAAATACATGAATTTCACACACCACTATAAATATGCATGTGCACGCATAGAGGTGTTCTATTCATTTGGCTATGTACAGATACTTGTGTTGCTTTTAAAATGCTTAGCTACATATGTATATCTGATATGCATATATTTGTGTATGTATGTGTGTGCCTATGTAGGTATACAGCGTACACATACCTAAAGTCAGGCAGCACACAGACCAATTCTTCAGATGGCAAGTTCCTAAATTAGTAAAGATCCCTGACTATACACCAAACCACACAGTAACTAAACGTGTATGAATGTGAACTGCACCCACACAACTGCTGAGCCTACGTAAAGAAAAAACATGCTCCACTCTGAGGTGAAACCCTCAAGAGCTGGGCTGCAAAGCCATAGGAATGACAGTACAGCGCTATACAGATCTCTGTTAACGAACCATATCCAATTTCTTTGGTATCTACCAGACAGAGGCCTTATTTTGTGCACCCCTTTTGCTAAATCACATGCAGGGGATGCCAGTTTTTTGATGGTCAAAGATGATTATTGTACACCTGGGTTCCTTTTATTTCCGCCTTGACAGCTCTGGCAACATGGCCAGATTTTTGGCCGCTTTGAACATCGGTCGTCCTTCTCTATATAATCTCATCTTTCGGAATTTCTTTGAGTTAATTCTCTCTTCTCTGGAGCCACGGGTGAATCCCCTCTTATCGTCTCTGTGTTTATTTTGCTACAAATGTCTACCCTTAGCGATAGTTTTCCCCATTAGCATTTCCACCTGAGATTGTTTGTGATATGACCTGATGCTCCTTCCTACGCATAGTGTCAATGCCAGTCTGCTCTTCGCTGAGGCCTGATACATGTGTGTTTTTTATTTCTGGTGGTGGTCTTTGCCTGTGTGGTTTCCATGTCTTGGGCTCAGCTGCTCATTTATGTGATTTACCATGACAACAGCAGCTGTGCCAGTCTCAAAGGGCCTATAAGTGCTTTTCTTTAGTTATTCCCAGGTGATATGCTTTCCAGCCAGAGGCCAGGGCTATATCTCACAGCATTTAACGCTGCCTCATGTCCGTGCATGGTCAACAATCCTTACCAATGATACTGAGGCCCAAATTTATCATACTTTCACGCAGCGCAACGCAGCAAGCCACCTTGCTGCGCTGTCTGAAAGAGAAAGGGCAGGAATGCACCCTATTTAACATTATATGGCGCATATCTGTCCTTTCCATATACTAGCGCACAAAGTGCCGCCTTGCACCAGCGCAGGAACCCTTGCACCACGGTACATGGGTGCCTGCATTGTAGGCTGGATTGTTTTTGTGCAGGAAGGGACACCTTCCTTTCACAAAAACAGTCCCCTGAGGCATTTTCCTCTCTCTATTTATGCTGCAGAATGCAGCACACGTAGAAAGATAAAAATACGAGGAGAAATAAAGACATGCCTCCCCTGAGGAGGAGTAGCATTTTGACGCATTCCCAGGTCTACCACTGATGGTAAATCTGGGAATACGCCAAAATCCACGGGTGGATGCGTGGGAACACGCACACTCCACCCATGGAACACCTCCCTGGGGCAGAGTGTTGCAAGGCAGCGATTTGCACTGCTCCAGATTTATCAAGCCATACAGGGCTACGCAAGGTGGCCTGATGTGACTTTATGAAGCTCACTTTAGTGTTGTGTCGCCCTTGTGCCCCCCTTGAATGGCACAATGGCGATGCAACACTATGATAAATATGGGCCCGGATCTTTTGTTTGCAGTTTTATAAAGCGCAAAAGTGACCCAGCGCTTTACATGAGCACCATATTAGATTACACAAGGTGGTCAGAATAAATCTTTTCTTAGGCACTGCGAGATTAAGTGAGTTTGCCTAAAATCATAAGATGTTGAGCTTACGCCAGGACTCGAAACTGGCTCCCCAAGGTCAAAGTCGACAGCTCTGACCATTAGGCCACATCTGGTCTCCTAGGTTTCACTACATGTTTCTTACTGCCAGCATACCTAACAGCGAAATATTCAAAATCATATTCATCTAGCAACATTAAATCCATTCTGCGCTGCCTGCAGGTTCGGTACATTCTGTCTCCTTGGACCCCTATACAGGGAGCTCCCGGTGCCCTAAATCTGGGTATTCGCGGTCTGCAAGAAGCCAAAAGCGCCCTAAAAAGTTATCTGCTGCGAATGGAGAGACACGACTGTATACTGAGCCACTCTGTTGTAAATATACTCAGTTTACATCTTCAAGCTCCGTTAACTAGTAATTAAGGGACTTATTTACAAGCCCCTTGCGCTGCGGGTGTGTCATTTTTAATATGGGAAAAGTGACGTACCGGCAGTGCAAGGGGCTTGTATATAAGCCCCTAAGTGTTTTGTATCCAGCTATAATTCATTGGTGCAATTTATCCAAACTTAACTCCTGTATCACATGTATATGTTCAATACCCCACTCTCGATATCTATGCGCCTCCACTGTTGCTAAATACACTATTTCTAGTAGAAAAGTTATTGCTGCTACAAAAAAAATACATAAATACATGTACACTTCTTGTACTTTTGGTTTAGGCTAATATATGTCAATGTCCATGCTAGCGACTGCAGTGGCTGTGAGAACCCTGTTAGTCCTCCTACGGGATTATTCTACGCTGCGGGCCATATTTATCAGTTTTTCACGCAAAGCAACACAATGCAGCAAGACAACTTGCTACATAGCGCTGTGTGAAAGTGAGAGGACAGGAATGCCCCATATCTATCAAGATATTGTCCATTCCTGTCCTCGGCCTGCGCACAATCTGCCGCCTGGTGCCAACGCAGGCACCTTTGCTCCGTGGAGCAAGGGTGCCTGAGTTATAGACAGGATTGTTTTTTAGGAGGAAGGGACACCTACCTGCACAAAAAGCAATCCTTTGAGGCTTTTTCCTCTTTTTATGTGTGCTGCAGAATGCAGTAAAATGTAGAAAGAGAAAAAACCAAGAAGAAATAAAGATATTTCTGTTTGTTAGGCCTCCCCTAGGAAGGCATAGCGTTTTGACGCATTTCCAGGTCTACTACTCATGGCAAATCTGGGGATGCGCCAAAAGCCACAGGTGGATGCTTGGGAACACCTATGCTCCACCCACGGAAAGCTTCCCTATTTCCATCTTATGCTGCATAACTTGATTTCTTGCTGCATAATTTAGTAAACCCCACCACATATTTAGTAGTCCTGGGTGGAGTTTACGGAGTTTTACTCCATGGAACTCCGCGAAGTGCCAGAAAAACTCTGCCAGCGGAGGAGTCTGTTAAATCGTGCAGCTCGCACTGAATTTTAGCGGCGGGACAAACTCTGCTGTAAAATCAGCGCGAACAGCACTGCGCGCCACGCCAGAGGGCGCTGCTGCTTTCTGCCGCTCGAGTAGACATTCTACCAGAGCGGCAGCTTCCTCAACGCGAGCGGCAGATTTCTGAACGCGAGCGGTTGCGACCTGGTGCGACCGTCCGCATTGAGAAATCTCACTGGGAGGAGGTCTAGCACGCAATCGTTTCTCGCGAGTGCTCGCCAACTTAACGTTGGCGAGCTGCTTGAGAGAAAAAACTCCACTCTATGTCACTTCCTGGATGTTTTCTGAACTCCTCGTTCCACACGGAGTAGCCAAAACTCTGCAAACTTCACCGGCAGAGCGGAATTCTTCCACCACCCCTAATAATTAGGTCCAGCCCTGCCACATAATTCCACTGCCCTGCATATAATGCAGTTGTAATAAGGCGGATGGGATATCTGTCACATTTGTGATTGAGTAACCCATCCACCAAATTCTAAATCAGGCCTAACTCTCTAAGACATGAGAATATGTGAGCCAATGCCATAGCCAATATGGAAGTATCTGGAGCCCAAAGACGTGCCCACAGCACATGCTCCCAGCACGGATCAGGTGCTCCATATAGCTGGGTGTCACCATGTTCACAATAGCACTACCTATCACCACATAGAACACACTGCCATAAAACACAACACATTAATACAGAACTCTGAACATATTTGTTTATTTAGGGTATGTGTTGACCAAGAAGGCTTGTATTCTTGGTTCTGCCCTATGGTCTGGCACACAAACTTCACCAGTGCTTCCACATCTCGCCAACATAGATAAAGTTTTTCTGAACACCATGCTAATGGCAGAATGTGCGCTATAGTATATCAGTATTGACGATAGCACTCTGTGGCATCCACAGGCCTTCCATAAGCCAGCATCCACCAGAGGGACCCTCCATCATTGGCCGGCTGACCCTAGCCAGAATCAGTAATTAACACTTCTTATAGTAACCAAGGCTGGACTGGCTAGACTGGGCATTGGGCGTTTCCCCGGGAGGGTGGAAGTGTGGGGGCTGGTTTTGTTCCTGGGGGGCGGTTTTGTTACTGGGGGAAGGTTTATGGCTGAGCTGGGGGACAGGACTCTGGGGCATATTATCAACAAATGGCGATATTTATCACTAACTCCCCTTAGCGCCATTTCCCTTATCGCCGCAGTTCGCCGGAATCTATCGCCGCATTAGCGGCGTATTAGCAACACGCTGCTAACAGCCGATGGCTACCTTTTCCCGCGGGAATGGACGGCGATAGATTTAGCGTGCCGGCGATAAAAAAACGCACGCTAACGTGAAAAAAGTGGCGAAGGGCCAATCAGCAACAGAATCCTATCGCTAATTAGCACCAGGCCTGCATTTAATGCGTTCAGCGGGAAAATGCACTATAAAAGGCCCGCCAAGCCGAAAAAAAAAAAGGAAAATACCAGAGGAGCAATGGAAGAAGCTGGGACCAGTGCAGAGGCCACAAACATGCCCACAAATACCCAGGAGGACCAGCCAGAGACCCATGTGAAGGCCAAGAGGAAGAGGAATCCTAAGTCCAGCCTGCAGGAAAACCAGGTCCTGATTGCGGAGGTGACTGAACACCAACAAGAACTGTTTGTCACCTCCACAGTGACATTGGCAAGAAAAAAAGAAATATGGGAGGACATTGTGTCCAAGGTGAATGCCGTTGGAGAGAGGAGGAGGACAGTGGACGACTGCAAGAAGCGCTGGCATGATACCAAGCGTAAAACCAAGGAGAAACTAGCAGCCAACGTGAGAGCAGCAAGGCAGACTGGAGGTGGGAGTCCAGCGCCACAGGAGGAGCTGGATGAGTTGGAGGAGCAGGTGTCCCGAGTCATCAGTGAGGAGACGGTGGTTGGAGTTGCAGGCCAGGATAGTGCTGAATGTGAACAGATACAACAACACCAAGGTGAGCATCAACCAGGGACGGGGGGAAGGGGGTGGATGGGCACAGTGGCACTCATGTACAATTTAATTAATTGAAGTGCATACCCACATGTACTGTGGATCATGTCCCGGATACCCCTGTCTATGGTGGCATAGGGACAGATCACCCTTCTCAAACAACACATTGCATGACACACATTGGCCGGCATACAGACCTTCAAATGAGCACAGGAAAGGAAGCCCAAATTAGTCCTAGGTCAACGTCAGACCACTCCATAAGTGCCCCCTCAAATGACAAAGTGGAACAACAACCTGACATGCGGCAGGGTGGCTAAATGGCCCCCTTGCCACATCACCACACACATACAAATTGCCTGCACAAGGACACATCTCACTCTAACGCCAAAATGCATGTGCACTGTGAGTGTGACTGGTCATGTGCATGATAAGGCATGCCACCACCAATGTCAGCACACCTGCAGCATTCTGCACATGTGTATGAGTGGTGTGCAGGAATGTGCATGTGCATATAGGTGGACTTTGCTGTGCATACACAACCTTGCACACTACTCAGACACATGTGCACAATGCTGCAGGTGTGCTGACATTGGTGGTGGCATGCCTCATCGTGCACATGACCAGTCACATGCACAGTGCATCCGCATTTTGGCCTCAGAGTGAGACGTGTCCATGTGCAGGCAATATGTATGTGCGTGGTGATGTGGCAAGGGGGAAAATCTGACATCACCTGCATCACCATGCAATGTGCCCCCTTGCCTGTTCATGAGATGCAGTCTGCTGTACACCAAGTGGGGAAACATCTAGTGAGTCTGTATACCACACACACATGCAATGTCACAACAAATTGACCATGTAGGCTGCTGGATAAAGGTTGCACCTACAAAAATGCACACAAACAGCACACTTCACTCAAAGGGCGAGGGAATACAATGAGCAGGGTGACGTGCCAACAACCACACAGTACGTGAACAATGCAGAACAGGAATGTACCACACCAATATGTACTGCATGCCTTGTCTGTGTGACATACTCGCTGAACCACAATGTGCCTGTAAAGCGGTCTCACTGCCAAAGTATGACAACAAGCAAGGATAGCTAAATTGAAATAAATCATGTCAACCGGCCAAATGCCACCCTCAACCCCTATGTAAAATTGCACTCCTACCCCCCAAGTGTACACATCTGCCACACAGAATACAGCATTCCACATCAGTCCTGATGTGAGTTGCCCATCACACCATCATGTGCAAGTCAAATTAACGGTTTGGTAAGTCAACTGTGTCAGTGAACAAATATGCAGTCAGGTAGTCATCACCCACATGCCAAGCCAGGCATTGAATGACAGAACCAGGACAGCAGGTATCATCCATGGCAGCAGCTGCGAGGCACATACACAAACACACATCACCCGCACATTTGCATCTCTTGTGAAGGTGGCGTTGACCAGGCCTCAGCACCATAAATAGGCATCATGAAATGCACATACATCAGAAAACTGACCACTTACACACCACACGTGGGGTCAACCTTGAGGGTAATGGGTGTTGACACCATGGGGCATATTACCAAGCCCCTATCGCCACCACAACATCACTTATCTTTTGACGTTGGGGTGGTGATAAGGTCAGCGCACCATTATCAAGGCAGCGTTAAGTCACTCAATGTGGCTTAAAGACACGTTAAGTTGCTTTACGCTGCCTTGAGAATAGGGCCCCTTTCACACTAAACTTTGTGTGAAAGGGGGCGTGCAGTGGGTGTTGTGGTAGGCGTCTCACAACAATACCCATTGAAGTCGACGCTGCCATCCATCATCAAGTTAGGCGAGAAGAGGTGGCAGTGCTGATCTGCACACCAGAGAAATCATGGGCCTAAGGTTGCAAAACTAGGAGAAATGCATTAATCCCCTTGTTATTGCTTGTATCATGTGGGCTGCCTTGTGCAGCCCACATGTGAAAAGCCAAATTCCATGGTATGTTCATGTACAGGAAGGTGTCCCTTCCTGTACATGAGCAAACTGTACTTCTAAATGTCATTTCGTAACTTCCATGTGTGCTGCACGAAGCAGCACACATGAAAGCTACAAAATGCCATCTTAGCTTTGTCCATGTGCAGTAAGCAACTACTTCCTACACATGAACAAACCTCCCTGCTCGCAGAAGGGAGCCTGCGCTGGCGCTAAGCAGTGTAATTTACTCCCATTGCAGGGGGAAACGCCAGGCTGCACCATATCCTTGATAACATGTATGAGCCTGGCGTTACCAAAGTGGAGGCGAGAGCCGTGAAGACAAGATGGCTAACGCCTCTCCCTGCCACTTCCTTGGTAACATGCCCCTGTCTGTTCAGACTGCAATAACTATTGAAACTCACGCAGAACCATACTCACAACGGGTCAGCCAAACGGAGGGCACTCAGCAATGCATGCAACAAAAAACATGAAGGACGACATGCACACCAGACAAATCACAATAGACAAAGCAAAATGGATGTCCATGTGTACCACATAGTGCAGCACATGTTGAAACAGCAAGTAAGCTCACATTGCTAATGTGCCTAAAGTGTGCCCTACTCACACATAACCATACTTGCACAAAACACATGCACATGTGCAGTACCCTGCAATGCTGCGTGTCCGTGAGCCACATTGACAAGGCAAGTGACAGTGCATGAAGAATAGCATGCCTGCAGGCCCAACCTATTAACATGGTTCAGGCCACCTCACTGAGGTGGCTGAGTGTGGACAACATCCTTAAACAAGCAAGTCACACTCTGACACATCCTCATGTACATACAACCCCTGACGTAAACAAGACATTTGAAGTCAAACAATGCACAACTCACACAACTCTGACCAAGACCCATATTCCACCCAGTTTGCCTCAGCACAGCATTGTAAATGCACAGAACCCAAAGGCACACTACCTGAAAGGTATAATGTGCAGCTAAACCAAAGCTGCAGGTGCCACCAGCACACAATGCAGTGCACACACAGACAAATCTGAGCACATCAACATTGACTACTATGTGGGCCAAATAGCATTACTCACACAAATGAACAGAGGACACAACTTGTGACGCTTGGGTGTAGATATTGTACAATAACATTTGTCATAGCTGGAAACTGTGAGATGACAATGTACAACTACAACATCACATCCGCAATTTCCTCAAAATCATCACTATCCTGCAACAAATAGGCATCTCCTCAAAAACAGTATGAATGGACACTGTCCTGCTGTCTGCTTGTAAACACATCCAATGCATGATTGTACATGACAAACACTGTTAAACTGTATCTACCCTATCACATTGCAGAGGGAGAGACATCACCTCCTGGACAGCAGACTGGCCCAACCTTCACTGATGACGAGGAGGAATACCCCACCATCGATCAGGAAGCACTGCAACATCTGCTAGACTCCTTCAGCACCCCACCTCCAGGAGCAGGGCAACCCAGCAGCATAGCGGCAACCCCACCCCCTGCACAAACCAACCAGCAGCAAGCACCTCCCACCACAGCTGCCACCCCGGACCTCGAGAACACACACCTGGCCTTCCAACGCCGTGTGCTGGAGGTCCAGCGGGAGATGGCGGAACAGGTGCGGGTGGGGTTCGAGCGCCTGGCGGACAAACTTGAGGCCATACGTGGGTGTCTGAGTCCCATCCGGGACCACATGCAGAAGATCACGGACACCCACAGCCCGCTCAATGCCCTCCAACGGTCCATGGCTGACATTGCTGGAGTCATGATTCTGAGACAACAACAACTGTCTGCTCAGAGTGGCTCCAGCAATGTCAGCCAGGATTTGGCCAACATCTGTCGGATAATGGAGAGCATGGAGCGGATGCAGGCACAAGATATGGCTGCCAGGGCCGCACACCAGCGCGAGGTTGCTGGGATCTATCATGCCCTGCACCTGCTCATCACTTCATTGCTGCCACAAGGACTGGCGCAGATGAATGCTGCTGCTGCCTCCACATCCTCAGCTCCGCCACCTGATGTGTCAGTGCCTCACAGTGCTGCACCCACCATACCACCACCCACATGTGAGGCACATGACACATCAGAGGACGAAGAGGAGGGTGAAAGTGCATTTGTGCTAAGGAGGAAGCGGTAGCATCCATCTGCGCCAAAAGCCCAGTTTCCTCCTTGGTGCCGGGCTTAGTATCATGCCACAGAAAATCTTCTTGCACTGTCTTCCACTGTCCCCCGACAATCACCTTGGACCTCCACATGGACTGCCATATAACTTTTTCTCTTGCCAATGCCACTGCAATCAGCCTGCGGACTGAACTATGCCTCTTCCCTTGGACCTGTTACCACCAAATGACTCTGTCTGGCCCTCCAACGGGCATCCATGCAATGTGGGCATGTATGGCCAAGCACTGGTCCAGTCTTCATCCTCTGAATGTCAATAAAATTGTTTAACTCACACAGATGTGTGTGGTTCTTGACCAATCAAGTATAGAAGTATGTAAAAAGTGTTAGGACACTGATTCACCCAGAAGGTACACCAAGGGAAATACGAGCAATGTACCAGTTTTACCTGATACAGATAGGCAGTGAGATGGCAGTGTATGTGTGAACTAGCGTTGCCCCCATTGCTCCAAAACAACCATCTAGCAATATACCAACCTAGCCCCACGTCCTCTCATGAAATAAAGGCATGTGTGCAAAAATGTCCTAGTCTGTTGCAGGCCACGAGTTGTGTCCTCCTTAACACTTGTAAACAAATATCTCTTGGCATATCTACTCACACACTACGTGGTGGATAAAGCCTGTTGTGATGGTGCACATTGCATGTCACATCCCAAAATACTGGACAGCATATTCACATTGATGAAGACACGGAAGGGCACATGTCCACCATACACATACGGAACCACAATGTCTGCCTCAGTGAAGTAGATTGGCAAATAGGGGCTCACCCCAAAGTGCAAGCCCTCAGTCAGCCCCTCCCTGTTGACAAACGATGTAACCTAAAATATGCCCCCTCCCATGCTGTGACCACTGCGAGCGTATCGGGCAATGTGTGTAGGGATGTGTGTGGCACTGCACTCAGCATATAGTCAGATGCACCAACAACATTTCAAGGGCGTCATCAACATGAGCCAATGGCAGAAGTAACAGCTGGGACAAGTCTCCATGACACTGTCACTACAGGGAGCAATGCAACATTTCCCCTTGTGTGCAGCAGGACAGTGTGCCACCCCCAAACATTAGCTGTGACAAAATCAAAACTTGACTAGTCCAGTGAGTCACGGTAGGCATTTAGGAGATGTCAACTCTGTAAAGCAAAATGCACTACTCCCAAACTACATTTGTGAGTAACGTAAAATGTGAAGTCATCACTTACTCACAGATTACTTTTGTAAATCATGAACACTGCTGTTCCATGTCCTGTACACAATGCACACAGATTTCTAACAAATCATGCATGGTCTGGAGAGTGAGCGTACATGAACCGGAACATATCTTGCAAAGGAAGCGGACACACTGGCACTACGCAGCAAGTGTGGCTAGGTCTGTGCAATGTAGATGGACTCTGCGGCAGGAGCATCTGACATGCAGGTGTGTGACGGAATCCGTGGAACCTGGCGCATACATCCATCTCCATGATGGATAACAGTAGCTAACTGTATTCACTTGCCATGCCATCTCACTAGGTCATGTCCAAAATGTGCAACAATGTGCTGTCCAAATCCGTGAGTCACACAGAAGATGTAGAACGTCACAGACGACTGTCCCTAGACCAGGGCGTCAATCCAAATTGACACCCTGTCATCAATGCAAGTCCAGTGTGCTCCCATCTAAGGGATCCTGACACAATACATCCTGCAAACTTACATGTCATGAGCAGACTTAGCGATTCCAATGGATAGTCCAGTGATGTGAAAAGTTGCATACAATGGAAAGAGCCACACTCCACAACCTCGTCCCTGACATAAGTGCAAGCAGAAATCCAAAGTATCAAATTTTTATTAGAACAGTATAAATATGCAAGTGACCTAAACTAACACTTATCACTATAACTACTACTAAAATCTAAACTAACTATAAAACAATCTTACTTACCTAAACTATCTACCCTAACTAATCCTAAACATGCAACAACACATCATAGACATCAACCCCCTCCCACCCTTAAGGCACACCACGAGACAGGACAAAGACATCTAAGCTATACATAAACTAACTAAACATGTAACCTACACAAATATATATTTTTTTGTAAGATTTTTATTAAAAATGTTATGAAGAAAAAACACATCAACCCCCACCCAAAGGAAAAGGAAACTTATCCCCAAATACGGATGACTAATTAAAATCTTATATCTACCTAACAAGCTAACACTAACTAAAATCTACACTAAAACTACACTACCTAACAAATAAATAACTAACCTAACACTACATAATAAAATATTTCAAACATTGGGGGAAGGGAGAAGAGGGGGATGGTGTCCAACAGGTCCACCCATCATGGCAGTCCCAAGTGTTTGTGTATGTCCATCACTCGTCTGTTGACATCAGACAATTTACGCCTGAGCTCTGCCAGCGATACCACAATGTCCTGTAGCAGCCTCCTGTCCCGCAATGTGAACGAGACCACTTGATCCCCAGTTGCAGGTGGGACAGTGCCTTGGGGTGGGGGGGCCGTAGGGGGATGTGCCACCTGTACCGGCTGGGACACACCACTGACGCCTGAGGTGCCTGGGGGGACCTGTGTGACATCCTGGGCATGCTCAGGCACCGCCTTCCATGTGCCCTTCCTACGTTCCTCATGGTACCTCTTGGACATGTTGCGGTACCCCTTCGCAACCTTCTTCACATGGCGGTAACGGTCCTTCCGCACCTGGAAGGCATGTATTTGGCCAGGCATCATGTTGTCTGTAAAACATACACAAAGGCAAATTAGAGTCCCTTAGCCAATTTCAATTTCCTCCATACACATCTGTAATACAAGTTCACTTCAACATGGGAGCATACACTACAGCGTAACTATGTGAAGTCAGCAAGTGACCTGGACAACGACATGTTGACGCATGGATCAGTGACTACATGCTGGGGAGACTGACATGACAGTGCATGGCATGGTACATGCACTGTCACTAAGTAATTTGGCTGACAGTGCCAAAAGATTTGGCCATTACATACACGGGCAGAGGGTGACATGTACAAGCAATCGGAGGAGGAAAGCATTACCCCCTGTGTGTAGCACCACCCTCATCCTCTCCAGTGACACAGGGCTGCATGATAGGTACTATGCCCATGTGCAGGCATGTGTGTCCCCCAGCACATGTGTGCGGTTCATCACGACTGCGCCAACACAGGCACCCTTGCACCAGAGTGCAAGGTTGTGTGTGTGCAGGTGAGTTTGGTGTCTGTACATGAAGGTGCCCCTTCATGCACAGATTCCATCCTAGAGGACCATGTTGTGACTATCATGTGTGTTGCTTAGTGCAGCACACAGGAAAGATACATTGGGGAAAAATGAGGCATGTTAATGTATGTACTGGAAGGGCCACCTTGCTGTACTTATACACACCATGTCAATTCTCTATTCCCATGTGTGCTGCACAAAGCAGCTCACATGTACAAAGCAAACATGATGATCAAGAAGCATCGCTGCTCATATGGCCAGAATACAACCGGGATGTAACTTTTGGTAAGTTGTGCGCTGCCAACTATGAATGCCGCACTTGGACATCAGGACCAGCCTCTGATACAATGGGTGCTGCTGTGGAACGCCGAACACAACCCCCAATGCACGCCCCGTTCACACTCAACACAGCATGACAGTGTACCTCATTGACAAGTAAGCATTAATACACGTGGAATGTATTAACGCTGCTCAGATTATGATGCTAGGCCCCTATTGACAACACAACTTTGATGACAGTTACGTTGACTTTGCGATATGGGCTTGATGATATGCACCTCACTTCCAATGTGTGTCACTGACTGGGGATGGGCCAAGTCACAACTGTGAGACCAATGCATTTGTCCAGAGTCACTTCCCGATTAGTGCACACTGCTGACTTCCACAATACATCATCACACTGTAGGCAAGGTAGACGTGATACGCACCCATACTACATACTGCAACGGTGATCATGTGACCCAGACATCCATGCCAACGCAACATGCTAGTCAATTACGTTCCAACTCACCAGTGGCGTGTGGGTCCTCGAAGCTGTCAATGTCCCCCTGTGTGATTGGCGGTCGTCCATCTGTGAGACAAGGAAAGAAATATGTGTTGGGATTAGACTTCAATTCATATGTGTCGTATTCCTCATACCAATCATCACCATGACAGCAAATGCTACGTAACTGTAGTGTGGCGTTTCATGTTGACTACATGATTGGGTCAACTTTGACTGCCATTCACACCAGACCTGTGACAGCTGATTTTGGACAGACAAGACTGTACTGCTAGCTGACATGCCCATGATCGTAGTGTGAGTCATCCACAAGGCAACATTACTACATGCATCCTGATGTTCTACATGCACTTTGTACAATTGAGTAGCTGCAGATTGCACAAAGCAGTCACACAGAGGTAGGTGGTGTATGACAATCTGGGGATGTCCACTTTCCTTAGACCATTTGTACCTATACAATACTTTGTCACACAGCAACTATGTTCACAGGGCAGCGTAGCTAACGTAACACAAATCATGAGGACAGCATTTTGACTATACCTTTTGGCCAGCACACAGCTCACATGGACAATTCCATGGCTGGTTCATGTACAGTCACCCCTGCGGTACCCAAACAATCTTCTGCCTGCACGCACATTTTGCGCAGGTGTGCCAGCTATGGCAGTACAGTGCCAAGTGTTGGTCCAGCGCAGTGGGTGACACAGACTTGCAACATATGCTTGTCAATGTGATGCTGCGTTGTGTTTCGGATGTGCCAACAAGATGCGCAAACGCATTGCGTCTCCCACCTCAATCAGCAACCATTTCACACTTTGACACCAGTGTCACACACGTCGTAATTTTCATTCGTTACAGTACACCAGATTAAATGTGGAGTTTGTACTTACCACCCTGTAGGCCTGTCATGACTCCCACGTAGTCAAGGAGGTCAGCTTCTCGTGCAAACATGTCCTGCCAGCGGTACTTCCACTGGCGCACGTTACGGTCCACTCCAAAGAACCTGCGCATATGCACCCGCACACGCTCCCACCTAATCTTCCGCACACTCACGTTGTATCCTTGCAGGATACGGCCTCCCCTCTCCAACATCAGTGGCAGGTAGAATTTTATGAGCCACAGGAAGCCCCCCAATGCCCCCTCGGACATCCTGCCCTCCCTGCCCACACCTGGCATCTCCCTGCACACCTGTGAGCCCACAGCCAGAGAAAAAAAAAATAATCCCTCTAAAATATCCCCAAAAACAATGTTAGTGTACTACCCCAAGACAGACACCCGACAAAACTGAGGACAGGAGACAGTTAAACACAATAAATCAGTACACAACACTTCACAGACACTATCAACAGGACACAGGAGACAGCAACACTCTCAAAATCTCCAAACTGCAGCACACACCACCAAACAGCTCCAACACTCTCCACAATCACCAGCAATGTGCTCAAAAGAGAAAGTGAAAGTGGTAACACTACTCCAGTAGACAGGAAGCATGCAGACATCACTTCCTGTCTCTTTGCGGCCCGTTTTTGAGTAAGCGGCGAAAATCTGCACGCAAATGGTCACATGAGTAAACTTTCTAATGGCAAAAAGTGTTGCGCAATGTATTTTAACATTGGGCGGATGGAAAAAGAAAATATCGCTTTTTCGTGTTAGCGGGCAGATCTGCACGCTAAGAGGGAATCAATGCACTGATGTACAGTCTTGCTGCAAATTTCATGTCAGAGCCATGTAACAACATGTTGAGGTTGGCTGGCACTCAAATGACACCATGTAAATGATGTTTCACAACACATGACACCCTAACTTGCAACATTCAACACAGGTCACACCATAATTGCATACCTAACAAGAGAACCATCAATCAATCATGGATTTTTTAAGTGTGCTACTCACCCGTGGGGGTCACAAGGCGTAGGGGCATGACTTTCGGCACGCTTCAAGTTGTCTGTGTACGTGCATGTGTTGAAGGTGATGTTGATGTTGCGTAGTGGTTCGTGTGCGGAGGCAGATGTGGCTCTGTGGTAGATGTGAGGGGGCCAGGGGTCTGTGTGGGCCCCGAGTGGATGCCTTTCCTAGCGGAGGAGGTGTCTTCATCCGTGCATGGTGTCCATTTGAAGATGGCAGTCTGGTTGTTGTCTCAGGGGTGCTGGTGGTCCGTCTGCTGTGTCAAGTTAGTGGTCCACATACTTTTTGTAGGGCTTGTTGATCTGGAGGTGGTCGATGCTTCAAAGCTAATTGCTAAGGACACACAGAAAGGCAGGTTTTACCCCATTGCACGCCCTATTTTCATATTTTACCCCATTGCACGCCCTATTTTTGGATTTTACCCCATTGCACGCCCTATTTTCGGATTTTACCCCATTGCACGCCCTATTTTCATATTTTACTCCATTGCACGCCCTATTTTCGGATTTTATCCCATTGCACGCCCTATTTTCAGATTTTACCCCATTGCACGCCCTATTTTCAGATTTCACCCCATTGCACGCCCTATTTTCAGATTTTATCCCATTGCACGCCCTATTTTCAGATTTTACCCCATTGCACGCGCTATTTTCATATTTTACCCCATTGCACGCCCTATTTTCGGATTTTACGCCATGGCACGCCCTATTTTCATATTTTACCCCATTGCACGCCCTATTTTAATATTTTACCCCATTGCACGCCCTATTTTCGAATTTTACCCCATTGCACGCCCTATTTTCAGATTTTACCCCATTGCACGCCCTATTTTCAGATTTTACCCCATTGCACGCCCTATTTTCAGATTTTACCCCATTGCACCCCCAAAGTTTCATCTCTTACCCCATTGCACGCCCACAGTCTCATTGTTTTACACAACGTACACACTCCAATAAATTATTGACCACTGTCAACAGACTATAATTGTGCATTTATTCACAGACGACGACCTATATTGACTGATTTACACAAAGGACACGCAACAATTTTGGATTGGGTAGCCCAATTTGCACAATGAAGACTCTAGTCTTACACATTTGACACACTGTAAAGCATCTCTGTACTGAGGAGACATTCCCAGCATGGATGAAGTTTTGCTATTTTCATTGCACATATTGTGCAACGTACCCTTTTCAGAGTGATGTACCCATGCTGGACAATAACATGTAGACAGGGTATGTGTGTAATTTTTTTTTATTGGCACACACCGTGATTGCGGTCATTTTGCTATGAGATACATTGGAGGGGACTGTCATAATGTGACGTGCTCAGTTGAAGAAATTGTTTATTATTCGGTCCCTTCGGGCAGTTCCTGCTGCATTTACTGTGGGATGTGCGCCACCTGCCTCATCTTCAGCATCATCCTGGTCGTCGTCCGGTGCAGCAGGCACTTCAATCCATGGAGCATTTGTGCGCACACATATATTGTGCAATACACAACATGCAAGGATGATTTTGTTGACCATTTCAGGGCTATACAGCAGTCTGCCACCTGTGATGTCCAGGCAACAGAAACGTGACTTTAGCACACCAAATGTGCGCTCCACAATGGACCGGGTGCGTCTGTGGGCCGCATTATACTGCCTCTGGGCCTCGGTGGTGGGGTTTCGGAGGGGTGTCATCATCCACGGGCATAGTGCATATCCTTGGTCACCTGTAACATGTGATAGCGAGATGTTTACATTATTGGTTGTGCAGGCTGTGTTGTTGGTGTAGATGGTTTGGTGGTGTGTCATTTGTGTTATGTTGGATTTCATGTTAGCCATGTGTTGCTTCGGACTGATGACAAGCATCACTGCGAATTAAATTGCCTCACTGTTGATACTCCCTTCCCCAAGCCTCATCAATTGTGTGCGCTGCGCGGTTGCATGACTGGCTCTTCTACCATCTATCGATGGCACTCATCCACCCTCCTCACAGTCAATGCCATGTGAACGTTGAAATGGCAATGGGCCACACCAGACACGGTTCACGTTCAGTTGTGCTGCTGTCGCTGCTGCCAGACCTGCCCCAATGCACAACACATGCTATTTCCTGTCCCAAGCGGCCACATATCAACAGTCATCAGCTCCCTCGCATGCAGGGCCCATTGCAGGCAGGAACGCTTCACCCACACCATCAGCATCATCAGACGCAACACTGTCCACTCCGTGGACTACGTACTCATTCGGGAGTGTAGCCTCCAACTCACATGCCACGACTACTCAAGGTACATTTGACTAAGGGAAATGTTAGCTGACATCAGACTGTCCCAGATCTTCACCACACTGATCCACAAGGCAGGGCACACCTTTGACGGCTTCTTTGCATGTGTAGACTACGTCCAGTTCCTCGGCACCACTAAACGCACATGTGTTGACCACTTACGCATGCACCACCTTGTTGATGTACCCCAAACCACCGTTGCCCACATGCAAGCCCCCACAAAGTTGGTGTAGATCAGTCACCGATGAGATGCTACATACCACCATCGACAGCAACAATCACAACACTGCAGTCGTCAACAATGGCGCAAGTCCACATTTTCCAAACATGCATCTCCAACTGCGCATGCACCCTTGTCCCACTATGCAACTGCAACATACGGCAGGCAATGAATGCCACCTCGTCAGCACCAACCTCAGAGTTGGCAGATGCAGCTGCTGACACATGGAGTGGAGCTGGTGCAAGCTTTGGGATACCAGTAAACTGCACCACCAACATGTACAGAATGCTCATATTCAACATCAACAATACGCGCACACACACCAAACTGCTCTTCCAGGTAGGATTGCTGTGATTTGCAACATGGATGATCAACAGCTGGGGCATGCTATACACAGGGGAAACATGAGTCATCATCCTCGTAACAGTACAATCAGCATGTGGCATCACCTGGTGGTCCAAAGCTTTCGGATGCCCCCACCCCAAATCTGGGTACCTAGGCCCCATATTTGACTCCTCCATCTCCATGTACCTACAGGTGTACGCAGTGGCCTGCAGCTGCTTCACCAGCCTCTGCATCCTCCATGCAACCTTCACATAGATCCCCCCATTGTCGGGTGTAACCGTGACCCACACAGTCATTGCCATCAGGCTGGGCTACAGAGACACACTATATGCCAACATGGGCACGTCTGCAGTCAGCTTACTCCCAACTGTCCAGCACAATACCTACACACTGGGCCTTGTGTTCCTACTTTCATTATGGATCGTGTGCCTCCATCGCACATACATGGTTCCCACCTCTCACCACATTTGCTTATGGGTGGCACAGGGGCTAAGCATTTGAGGATGGTTTGTCTACATATCTAGCCACAGTTCCCACAGTTCTTGGTGTTGTTGTGTCTGGTATGTGGGCATGTTGATTGACATGTTGTATGTGTGATTGTAACATGTACATTCTCACAATTGTGAGTTGCATGAATGTGGAGTTGAGGCGTGTGGTGTGTTCAGTTAGTACTTACCAACAAGAACTGCATTTCCATATGTGCCATCCTGGAAGCGCTGGTTTATGATAGACTGTCGGAAGATGTAGGAATCATGCACACTCCCTGGGAACTTGGCTATGACATTTGTGAACAGTCCCCGGTGGTCCACTATTGCCTGCACATTCATGGAATGGGTGTGCTTTCTGTTGCGGTATATGTGTGCACTGCCCGCAGGGGGCACAAATAGGACATGTGTGCAGTCAATTGCGCCCAACACCTTTGGGAATCCGGCTATGGCGTAGAATCCTTGCTTGGTCTCAATCTGTTCCTGCACAGTGTTGGGGAGGTGAAGGTGCTGGGGTATCAGGCTGAGTATGCCATCCAAGACAGTTGGGAGGAAGATTGAGAAGGCTGCCTGTGAGACTCCTCCAACTCTAGCCGTTGTTGGTTGAAAGGTCCCAGAGGCCAACATATGCAGCACGGCCAGCAGCTTTGTCTGCGGAGGGATGTTGGTTCTCCGCAGTGTTTGTGGCGTCAGCCTGTGGGCTATCAGGTTCAGGATGTGTTGGATGGATGTCCTTTTGAGCCTGTAGTGGGCAATGACATCCTCTGGCGTCAGGTCTGCGAGGCGGAGACGTCTGCGCAGGGCCCGCTGTCGTCTTTGGCGCTGCCTTGGTGGTGGTCCTGGGGGGGGTGGCAGTGGCGCTGGTGGTTGTTGCCTTCCTGGGACTCCGAGCTGAATGATTAGCACCTCCATGGCGTCTGTGGGTCTGAAGGTGTGGGTCTGGGCTGGCCTCCCTTATATACCTCCATTTATCACCATTTTTCAATTTTTAGACCTGTTTTTTTCAGGTCTTATTTTCCTGCAGCTAAGGGGCCTTAGCGGGACTTTATCGCTTCGCGGGTCCGGGACATCATTGGTAATAGTGCGATGGTGTGTTAGCGACTTTTTTCGTGAAATTTTGAGAAGGAACGCCTACTTTGCATATCATTAGCGGAAACTATCGCTGCCATGCACGGCGATAGTAAAAACGATAGCTATCACCGGAAAGCTGTTGCTAATGCTTGTTAGCGACATCTTGGTAAAAGGGCAGTAAAAAAAAAAACGCGTTAGCGGCAGGCAAGTGCCGCTAACCCGGCGTTAACTGGCTTGATAATATGCCCCTCTGTGTTTTGCAAATTGTTATGGGTTTCAAAGCACCTGCTGCCCAGTTCCTTTTATATCCAGCAGTTTTAGGCAACAATAAAAATTTAAAGATAACTCTGGTGATTAATCTTCCTGCTGGAGAGGGATCGAGTTTTGTCTAGTGGCAGTTTTGACTCATCTAAAGTAGCGCAGAGGGTTAATGTGCCTGCTGCAAACAACATGTAGATAACAGAACTGTATTTTATGTGGATAGCTCAGTGGGTTACTGCTTTTGTTATAGAGACCCTTTTGTTACTTGCAGCTTAAAAGTTACAATCGCAATATAGCACAGTGAGCTATTAACTTCTATCAAAGCGCTGCATGCAAACTGCATGGTACAGGTTAGAGAGTTATGTTTTTGCCAGTCTCTCATTATCCTAAAAGGGTTTGTTTGGGTAGAAATAAATTATTATTAGTAAAGCCAACCCTAACCACTGTGTAACGTTTTGAATCCTGAGTTTGTGCTGCTCCAGACCAAGCACTCTTAAAAAATGGCTACCATTATGGATGACATTTGAATCCTGCACCTTGTAGTCACCTTTTTCTTATGTAACATTTTCTATACACTGATTTGCACATGTATGATGCATTGTCTCTGTATTTTTGTGATGTAAAGTGCTCCAACATCCTATACTGGTATGAGAGGTGCTATAAAACAAATGAAATACATGTGAGAGAGGGGCTATGGAGAGATGAGGGGCACTGTTGGAGAGAGATAGTGTGGGAATCTGTGGAGTAGTAATCATTGGGGGGGCACCCAAAAATATTGTTGCACCAGGTGCCACCAGCGCTAAAACCAGCCCTACCCTCCCTCTTTTTGAGGTGGAGGATGCTAAAAATCCCCGCAAATGGGGTTTCAATGTGTTCTCCGCTTCTTATCTGGGCTTAACAGTGAACGTGTGCACTTACGTTATATTTAAATTTGTGTTTCATGCTTGATATCTCATTTTTTGTGTTCTCTGTAAGAATGTCTGTGGGTATGACTGAGTATCCTGGTGCACTGTAAGGACATCATTTACTATGCTTTAAAAGCTCATACATTTGAATAATTAATGAAAAATGTGTTGTAGAATGCACAATTTTTGCAATTTTTCCCCACATTTTCTTGGGGGACAACCCACCCAATCACCCCTTGTAGTGGTCAGTCTTGCTCGCTGCTCTCGCTCACCACGCAAGGCCGGTCTGAATAAATTTGCCAGGACTGCTTTGGGTTTCCAGTCCAGCCCTGATAGTAGCCAATGAGCAACAACAGCAGCATCTCATTTTTAAAAAAAAGACACACTGCTATTAGTGCTGACACTAAAGAGTCACTATATGCCGGAACAAAGACTGTTCCATCTCAAACCCTTTAATGCAGGCGAGCCAATAAGTGGAATGTATTATCCACAAGTCTCAGATACTCTTTCAAGGAGCTTCTATAACTAGCATTGGCAATACCAATAGATCTGGTTTGCATTTTGAGTCCTAACTACATTGTTTAAAGAAAAACCTTTAGTGAAGAAAAAAAAATCTTTCTATATGCAATGTGTCTATGAATAAAAAATTTAATGTGTCATAATTCAGTGCATATTTGAGGTGTAAAATCGTCCCCTATGTATTGCAATGCAAAAATGCTATAAGAAGTGAATTATACATGAAACATGATATATGATGATAGCATGAGGAGAGAGGGAAATACTGCTGCGGGTGGAACAAAATCCCACTCTATGCGCATTTTAAAGAATATGTAACAAGAAGTCTGACAGACAGACACACTGCAAAGCCAGCCCTAAAATAAACAAAGAAAATCATTTTTGTTGTAAGGTCTAGATTACTTACCTGTAATCCCATTACTCTGATTTCCCCTTCCTAGTCCTAGACCTTAGTTGTGAGGAAGCTCCACCTCCCAGACAGAACCCTTTAGTAGGGAGTAACAACATTTTCCCACAAAGCCACTTTCTGCTTTTCTTTGTCTACTCTGAATGGGCTAGAATGGTGATTGGCAGGGCCCCTGCTACCTGTCTTGGTCTTTGATTGTTTCCTTCCCTCCATGTTGATCTGATGGGGAGAGGAAGGAGCATGTTTTCCGTCTTTCTCCTGGTCACGCATGAAGACACTGACGGATGATGTGCTCCTCAGGAGGAAGGATGAATTCCGGCAGCAACTACTATTTCACCGGTCTAGTCATTGAGTGCCCCTGTTTCACATCTTCTGTACCGCGGTGGCCAAGTTGGTTTGGCTCAACCTGACACATTACATGGAAGGAAACCGCTTGTGTACCTTCAGGCTTTGATGGTTCGTTGAATGCGGCCTCTTTTGTTCTTGAGCCAGAGTCTGGAGATTTATTTGGAGGTTCTTATGATGAATTAATCTTCTTTTATTTCAAACCTGCTGGTTTTGTTCTTAATCCTATTCTACTTTTTTTTTTTTAATAACAACATTTATTAGATTTTGAAGAAAATGATGGGCATTGGCCCTACAATGACCTGGAGGAGAAAGTAATATGCATTTACTCTGAGGTCCATCATTTCGTCCATATAGAAACTCCTGCGGAACATGCAGGAAAATCAAAAAATACAACGTGCAGACATCACCAGATCTTACAAATAACCATCCTATTCTACTTGTAACTTATATGGGTGGGGAATTGGTGTTTCAAATGAGCAAGAGATGCCTCTCCTGAGGATACTGTGGCAAAAGACAACTTGGCAGCTACCTGATTTTCAAATGTTTTCTGAAATGTGGAAGACGGGGTTCATATCGCAGAGAAAGAGGTAGTGAGTTCCAGATTTTTGCAGCAGTTATGGAGAATGCTTCATCACAACCAGAGTCTGTTGTGGATCATACAGACTGAGGGGACAGAAAGAAGGAATACGTTGCCAGAACACAGACAAGTGAGATTGTGCAACAAACATTTCGATGCAAGAAACACTGGAGAACCTTTGTAAATGGCCTTGTGCAAAATCGTCATGGATTTGAGAGGAATTCTGTGACGCACAGGCAGCCGTTAGCGCAATTTTAGATAGGCGTAATTTGGTCCTGCAGGCACACGACCAGACAGACAGCAAGCTGCTGTTCTGCACAAGTCAAAGATGTTCAATTAGTTTGTCAGAAGCCAAGTAGACTGAATTAGCATAGTCCAGTCTTGACCGTATCATTGCATTAACAAATGCTATATGGATGTCAGCTTCCAGAAAAGGGAAAATGTCCTTAAGAACTTTGGGTCAGATGTACGAAAGGATTTTGAATATGCGAATCACTATTTCAACCCATTTACGAATACAAAATCCCGTTTCCTTATGTATGCAAGTCAATTTTGTATGTCCAATTTGCGATTTTTCTGTTTGGAAATCACTATTTTGTGATTCCAACAAAGAAATCGCAAATCAGGATTTCCAAATTAAGAACCACAAATAGTATGTATGAAGCATTTCCTAATTGCGACTAGGCGCAAAATGCAGTTTTAGGAAAAGCAATTGCAACCTATTCAAATAAGATGTTAGTCAGTGCAACCTATATAAAGTGGCCCAAAATGTATCAGGCCCTTTCAAAATGGCAGGTTTGTATGTTCTGGTGAGGGGAATAAAGATTTTGGCTGGTATGCAGAGAAGGGATCAGGAGAAGATGTTTAGGGTCAGGGTTTTGATCATACTGAGAAAGAGATATCTGAGAAGTTCAGGCTAAGCAGTCAGGTAATTTTGGATTTAATAGCTGATTTACATCCATGCCTACAGACCCCAACTGACAGAGGCAGTGCTATTCCACCGCATGTGCAGGCACTGTGTTGCCTATACCTGTCATTCTCTGAAAGTTACCACGGAGTAATAGCAGGAACAGGAGGAGTATCCCAAAGTGCATGTCATGTTTTATTCCATAGGTTTCTTGACATTATGTTGTCCAGAAATAACGATTACGTTTGTTTTCCTGCATCTCAGAAAGACACATACCAAACTATTATTTTGTCATTTGACACATTTTCACATTTTCATAGGATGCATTGACAGTACACATATTGCTATCTGTCTACCATCTGCAAATGAATTTATTTTTCAAAACGGCAAAAATAGTCACTCTCTCAATATACAGGTTGTGTCAGTGGCGGCTCCTCCGCTATGGCAGAGGAGCCCCCCACCGCTTCCAAGCAGTGCGAGAAGAGGAAACGTAAAATCCCCTAACTTTCAGTTATTATCATTTTATGTTTGTGCTGCTTTGTTGCTGCTCTGCTCTCGGAGCAGGGCAGCGGAGGAGTGGTTTGCCCACTCCTAAGTGTGCAATGACTGTTTGGTCATGCGCATTTTCCCCGTTCTCGATGCAGGCTGCTTTACAGCTTGCGAGGAGAACATGCCCAGGCCCCCATTCCCTGGTTGAGCGTCAAACCAGAATGCTCAAAACCAATCACAACGCTGCATTGCAGCTGTGTGATTTGTCAGGGGAGCCTGAGTGCCTACCATTTGCAGCGTTGTGATTGGTCAGTGGGGCCTGGCTGTGCTTCCTGTTTCTTGAGGAGAGCAGGAGCAGAGACGCGGGACCCGGCGGGAAGGTAAGTTAATTTTTTTTTATTATGCGCATCCTTGCGAGACCCCCGCCACCTGCGAGCCATGCCGGCCGCCACTGGGTTGTGTGCGATGCCTCCTGTATAATAACAGATCTTGATGTTCGATTTCCAGGCAGCACACCTGATTCCTACATGTTCTACCACAATGGGATATATAATAGGGTGTCTCTCTGTGATTTTGGTGACGGTTGTCTACTTGGTAAGCTGATATAAATTTTAAACCCATGTTAGCATTCAAGGTAATAACCAATACTAATATAAGGTTTCTTGACTTTTTAGAATGCAGGCATATGCATTACGGCCTTGGATCTTAATACCATATATAAATTCAAGTACAAGGTTTGAGCGGAGCTACAACCGTGCTCACAAAACTACATGCTCTGTTATAGAGAGGACATTTGGAATACTAAGAGGATGCTTTAGGGGTCTGCACAAGAGTGGTGGAGCCCTCCTGTACCATCCGGAAACATGTTGCAAAATCACAGCTACGTGTGCAATGTTGCATAAGCTTGATATGAGAAGGGGTCTTAGCAATATGGAGATTTAATCAGATTCTCATCCTGAGGATGGAATACCACTAATAGCCCAGCAGCAAGATGGCTCTCGTGATGCTGAGGGTTGAGCACAGTATGCAGAGATCACTACTAATTATTTTTAAGATAAATGAAAAGTGAATAGGCAAAATAAAAACAAAACTGCATACTTGATGATACTTTTAAGTCAAAATATTCCTTTTGTTCAGGAATAATACTCATTTTGTGTTGTATTCATCTAGAACAATAATTTTCAATATTGTTTAGTTTTTTTTAAACAAACACTATAGGAAGTCAAGTGCTTAAGAAAAGACAACAACCACATTAGTGCTTTCTTCTTCCTCTGCTTGCACTACTTTTCTCAGCAGTGCCTGCCTGTGTAGTATCACCAACATCTGTACTAGATGTAGGTTGACGTGTGCGCCTAAGGTTCGATACATCAGGCAGAGAGAGGCTACTTAGGCTTTATGCCTCCTCCATATTGTGGACCCGTAAATCTGCAGGCCCTGATGTAGTATTGGTTTGCAGATTTTCTAAGGCAGAGGCAATGTGCACGAAGGCACGTGCTACATCACTACAGCGGTGACCCATCTCAGTTTGTAGGTTTACAGTGCACCTGGATAAATTGGTAGTAGCCTGTTCCAGGCAGTTAATACATCTTCTTAATATATCAAACCACACCATGTGTTGGTGATGCCTACCCCTTTCTGGTGTGTGGTCTTGTTGCATTGTTGTAGCAAGTTTGTCAATAGATTTAGTGAGCCTGGCAAGGTTTTCATTCATAATAATTTAACCATCCGCAACTGTTTTTCTAAAACATTCTTGGCCATCAAGCAATTGTGACACCGTCCAATTCATACACATTAGTTGGCGATTTAAAGTTTTTATCATATTTTTTCCTTGCAGGCACTGCACAGACAGCAAGGAGACCAACATTATGAGACGCTGTGGCATTATGACGAAATTCCAAAACCTTGCAATGCATCTGTCTGCCTCTCGAAGATTTGGAGGTGGTTTCCCTGGCTGTGGCTGGTTCATCTGCTACATCCGAGAAATCAGGGAGTGGTGAAACTGTAGCTCTTCCGTATGTTACTTGATCTGTCTGTGTGGCAGATATATGTCTGTGGACTGCTCTGTCTCACAAGGACTTTCATTAGTGGCACCTTGCTCATTGTCATGCTCTATCTGTTATGATACATCTGAGAGAAATATATAGCTGTACTTTACTATACTGATTGCTATGTTCGCCCTAAGTTGGCAGGGTATGCCCAGACGTGGGTCCCTTGCTCACTTTGCCACTGGATTCAAGATAGCCTGGCTGATGACGGCTGTAAGCCAGAAACCGGTCCCAGGATGCTTGTTTCCGGTCCAGGGAAGACATGGCTTGGCAGTTCGGGCTGGACTGTTCCCATGAGGCACAGGGTCAGACTGATTTGCATATGGCCATGTCTGAACTGGGGTGGCGGAGTGAGCTAAAGAATGATGATGGATTAAACCCAGATCAGTTGACTGGGGGTGAGTGCTTGCAATGTTCAACACTCCGTCCATCATCCCCTTTGGTTTTGCTACGTTCGCCCTAAGTTGGCAGGGTATGCCCAGACGTGGGTCCCTTGCTCACTTTGCCACTGGATTCAAAATAGCCTGGCTGATGACGGCTGTAAGCCAGAAACCGGTCCCAGGATGCTTGTTTCCGGTCCAGGGAAGACATGGCTTGGCAGTTCGGGCTGGACTGTTCCCATGAGGCACAGGGTCAGACTGATTTGCATATGGCCATGTCTAAACTGGGGTGGCGGAGTGAGCTAAAGAATGATGATGGATTAAACCCAGATCAGTTGACTGGGGGTGAGTGCTTGCAATGTTCAACACTCCGTCCATCATCCCCTTTGGTTTTGCTATGTTCGCCCTAAGTTGGCAGGGTATGCCCAGACGTGGGTCCCTTGCTCACTTTGCCACTGGATTCAAGATAGCCTGGCTGATGACGGCTGTAAGCCAGAAACCGGTCCCAGGATGCTTGTTTCCGGTCCAGGGAAGACATGGCTTGGCAGTTCGGGCTGGACTGTTCCCATGAGGCACAGGGTCAGACTGATTTGCATATGGCCATGTCTGAACTGGGGTGGCGGAGTGAGCTAAAGAATGATGATGGATTAAACCCAGATCAGTTGACTGGGGGTGAGTGCTTGCAATGTTTAACACTCCGTCCATCATCCCCTTTGGTTTTGCTAGGAACGCGGGATAGATACAGGGACAAACTTAGGCCTGCTGAACGAAGTACCTTAAATCCTGGTTGCAGAGCGTTGCAAGACCCCACGTCAAGGATGCCCAGGATAAAGGCCACAGGAACTAAATGGTTGGGACAAGACAATTCCAAATTTCTAAAAGTGGCATTTTCAGAATAGTGACTTCAAATCGGACCTTACCACTACAGAGGGTTTTAAATTACAATTCTTTATAGACTAAACTCAATATTCCTACCTGCTCCCAATTGAAAGTTATCACTTATTAAATGTAATAAAGTAATCCAATGTTATCCCATGGGAGAGTTAGGCCTTGCAGTAGAGAAAATTCTAGATTTTTTCACTACTAGGACATGTAAAAGTTAAAAGTGCTGGTCCTATGTTTTCAATACACTGCACCCTGCCCTATGGGCTATTTATGACCTACCTTAGGGGTGACTTAAATGTATTAAAATGGAAGGTTTAGGCCTGGCGGTTTAAAACTACACACACAGGCTGCAATGGCAGGCTTGAGACATGTTTAAAAGGCTACTTAAGTGAGTGGCACAATCAGTACTGCAGGCCCACTGCTAGCATTGAATTTACAGGCCCTGGGTATATGTAGTACCACTTTACTAGGGACTCACAAGTAAATTAGATGTGCCAATTGTGTGTAAGACAATTTTTGCAGAGAAGGCCAACACATGGGCAACAACATCTCTATTTATCTTGTAATTTTGTACCACCATTTACGTACCTTCCAAAGCTCCTACAGAAAGCACTTTCTACAGAGCACCCACACCGTACAATAAGCAGCCGCCTGGCAAATCTTCTAGCATTCAACATGTGCATTAAGTGGGATGAAAAAGGTTGGGACTCTAAAAGGGGGGTGGCCAAATAAGCATCACTAGGAATCCTTTCCAGGGGATGTGGCCGATGTAATTGAAGATAAGGCTTAAAATATGTGAAGTAAAATCATGTGCTTCACACAGCGTGTGACCTGGCCAGTATTTGGGTGCCTCTATGTCAGTTTTCTGTAATTGCAGCCAGACATATAACACTGTACCTATGCCTAAAACAAGCCAGGCCTTGCCAATGCTTGTTTGCAAGCTCAAAAAAATGAGTAACAACGATTTTGTTGTGAATAATTAGAATTGAAAATGTTTTGTTTTGATTCTGATAATGTGAGACTGTGAATTAAACACTACAAAGGTCTGTGGAATGTGTATTTTTCTTCGGAGTGTCTCAATCATTCCTATTCTCCCTGCATACCACTTTCCTCTGCAGTTTTTGACTCTGTTAGACCTTTGCAATGTTTTCTTCTCACACATTTCTGAAATTCCTCATCTACATATCTCACATCATCTCTGTCCTCTTCAGCATTATTTGTTCACTCTTTCCTTCTGTATGTGCTTACTTTCATCTCCTCCACCTCACCATCGCCCGCAAACAGCCCACCCACTTTCTTGTTAGCACTGCATTTTCTTTTCCTTCGGTGCGGTTTATATTTCAACAGCTGTGTACCTCACTCCTTCACACACTTTCGCATATTTACAATTGGCACATCAATGTCCATTTCTCTGTGCTCTTTGCAGAGAGGCCAAAGATTGGATGTGCATGTAGTTCTAACACCTTTATGATCCACTGAAGGCACATGCTAGAAACTTGCACTGTCTTCAGTCTCCGCTCCCTAGCTCCCACCCATACGCCTGGAGGTTATACAGTTCAAAGTATGCACTATACAAAAACCATCTTGCTGCTATGATCTCCAAATCAACACTTTCTAGACTGTTTCGTCTTCTATCCCTCCACTATCCTTTTCAATCCAGCTAACAGACTGACATGTCCATCGCTCAAATTAATTTCATATTTCCCTATATTAATTCATCACTAATCCTGTTTGGGTTCTGGGTGAGCATGCTACTCCTCGAAAAGCACGTTGATGCCTCATCAGGGGTACCAAGCGCTATATAAATGCGAACCCCTCCTTCAGATCTCTCCACTATCCTTTTCAACCCAAAAAACAGACTCACATGTCCACCAGTCAAATAAATTTCATATTTCCCTGTACTAACTCATCACTAATACTTTTTGGGTTCCGGAGTAGCGTGCTACTCGCCAAAAAAGTGCTTCAACACCTCGTCAGGGGCAGTGAGCGCTATATAAATGCAATTACAATATATTGAAAGAAAACAACTACAGAAACACATCTGGAAAAGCAAATACTCTTAGCAAACCCAGGTGAAGTAAAACGTGTGAAATGTGAAAATCGACTGCATCTCTGACATTAGTTACCTTAATCGTTTTTAGGTCTCGCCTAGCGTTGCAGCGCGCATGCGCTGCTTGCTCTGCGAGATATATTGTGGATGAGGGGTCTTCAGAAGGGGACTTGAAGCCCCGCCCCTCAATTTCATTGGCTGGCGTCATCGTTTATTTAAAACGCTGGCCTTGGATTTGAACTGAGCCTTTTTTGTTGCCGCCCTTTCCCCTTTTCGTCCGGCCCATCCGGACTGGATCGTCTGCTTCACGGCTGTCGTGAAGCAATTTCTTATCTTTAGGGGGCCATCTGTTTTCACTCAGCCGCGTGTTTATTTTTGCATCGCGCTTTCACTTAAAGTGAAAGTGAAAGCGCGATGCAAATATAAACAAGCGGCTGCCTTCCCGCAATGGCGAGCGCTTGTTTTTTTTACATGTGTGTCTGTAAACAATATATTTCTAGTGCTAGGACGCACCACGCCCGTACACCCTCCCGGGGGGTTTCAGCTCTTCAATCTAGTTAAAACACGTGCTTTATTCCATCTAGTGGGCCAATCTCAAACCACGTGTTTTCGTTCACTGCTGGCTGAACAGCTAAGGTGGCAAAAGCCTCTGTGCACGTTTTAGCGCGGCGCCCGTGGCTTGAGTGTGCTGCTCCAGCAAGCTTGGGGCTTGCAGCAGTCTGCTGGCAGCCTCACCCAACTGCTTGCTACAATGTGTCATTATTGCGCTTTTCAATCCCCGCGGCGCAGCCTCTGACTATCAGCCTGACGTCATTGCTGGGGACGTCATATCCTGCTGTTGGAGCGCGGCCCGCGCGGGGAGTTTGTTTTGCGAGCCTTAGGGCGGCTGGCTGCCTGGCTAGTTTGAGGCAGTGCTGCGGAGAAGCGCTGCAAATAATCACGGCGCAGGCCGCGCCGCTCTCAGCGCTGCCTGCTGCAGCTCGCACCGGCCCGGGCCGCTGGGGTGCTCCGTCCTGTGCTGATACTGTGGACCTGCTGCGGTGTTGAAGGTAAGATGCTGCCATACTGGGCAGAGTATGGGCGGGAGTACTGCACACATGTCCGGGGATCTTCAAACCTAAACCGAGGCACATCTGTAAGACGGTGTGTGAAGACAGAGCCGGAGATTAGGCAGAGTCTACGTTACTGTAGAAGACAGGGACATGGGAGAAGATGAACCCAGTGTGGGTCTCGTTTCTCGTGGTCTTCGTTCTTTAGCTTTAAAAAAAAGCTTACTTCACTCTGTCCAAACAGGGAGGGCTCTTCTGATCGTCGCCAGCCCTGTCAGAATTAAATCAAAGGATCCAGGGCCTAAAGTATGAAGCAGATTTCATTAATCGGTGAAAACATATTTATTATTATTTATATGAAACGTCAGTGGAGATGTAAGCTTTTTTTTGTGTGCAGATTTATATAGCGTGAACTCGAAGCTATTGCAGCGCTTTATATGAGCACCAGTTACGTTACACAAGGACACATTCATCTTTTTTTGGTAGGCACAGGAAGATTAAGTGATTTGCCCAGAATCCAAGGATGTGGAGTCGACCCCGAGGCTTGAACGTTGGTTTCCCAGCTCCAAAGTCGGCAGTCTAGCCATGAGACCATATCCTCTCCCCTAGCTTCAAATAAAAGAAGTGATTTTGCTATGGTGCCAAATAAGTCACGTTTGCTACTTGCGATTTGTAGCGTTGGCCTGAATGTGCTGAATTCCATCACATGTTACGTTTTCAACAAGAAATGGGCACATAGTGATCAGAATCGCCTCGTGACGATTTGGGTTAAATGCTCCTGACTGTGGTAAACTGAGGAAATTCGGTGCATGCGTCTCAACGGGGCTTAGCTTGCAATAAATAACAAGCATTGGCATAGCCAATAGGTCTCGCCTTTGGGACCTTATAAGTGTTTAGTTATCCAGGACAATATCCTTGGTGCAACAACATCAAGTGTTGCATGGCTAAACACTTATAAGGTCCCAAAGGCGAGACCTATTGGCTATGCCAATGCTTGTTATATTAAATGTTTTACATAATTCTAAATCTTCATGTTTACTTGTATATTTCATGCACGAGTAAGAAAGAAAGAACGTCTTTGTAATCCGAAGTGCAAAATATCAACTGTAGAGTCCAGCAGGCGCTTGCGTGATTTCACATAAAGACCCATACAGCCCTTGAAGTTCAAAGCCATGCAAAGTGCAAGCTCACACATTTATAGAGACATGTTTCAAAGCAGTGAACTACGAATTATCCCAGTGAATGTTCTTTTGTCATTTTGAAGGTTTCTGAAAAATCTGCTTTGGAAAAATGGACAGTCTTTTTGTAATGCTTAATTGTATCCCTGAAAATATGTTTGTCAGTGAAGTGATTACAAGTCTGGCTGGAATTAAATTTGTGAGATCTTTGAATCGGAAGATGTCGATCTCAAGAGGCAATAACAATGCTCGAGCTATTCTAACTCTCTGCATAACTAATAAGCGCCGTTTTGAACTGGAGGATTTTCTTGCAAAATGTATGCTTTTGGCTTCCTAAATCATGGCAATTCGTCCATCTCTGAACCTTGCTTCAACACAGTTAGCATCTTATGGGAGTAAAATATTTATGCTTTTAAAAAGTAAAGAAAAAAAGGTTAAAAGTGAGATCAAGTGAGGTGGAAGATTGACACATTCTGTCCAGATGATGCTGAAGCAAAGCAGAGTATTCTTAAACTTACATATGGAACTACAGTAATGAGTTTAACATATGAGAAAATAATTTTCGACCAGCTAAATAGGAAGCAGATTTAATTGATACAAACGATTTGAAGGAACTAACCTCAATCTAAAACTTTAATGCCACCTAGAAAACGAAGGAGCGCAGCTCTACTGAAAACAGTGCTATGGCACAGTGAGAGCAGAATATATAGCAATCCATGCCACCCCTTCCGATACTACAGTAAAACAATGAAAATAAAGTTAGATGTAGATGCCGAAAAATGATTAGCCTCCTTCTTCAGTCTATAGTTGCAAGATGCAGTTTACTGTGATCAGGGGCAATAGAACACATGGAACTATTAAGCTTCAAAATCTAAGATTTCAAATCAGTCAAATGAAGCAAATCACCAGCACGCTTGCTTCAATAGTACTAAAATGTTAGCAATCCATATATGCTACAGCTGCATGCGTCATATATACGATGTATTACAGAAAACTGCACTAAAACTTGGGTTAGAGCAGTGGAGATATAACTTGAGGGAAGTGTTCTGGACCACTTCAGAAAGTGCCCACCACACATTAACTGTCGGGACTTAACAATTCAAGCCCAAACTTAAACATGGAAAATACAAGTATTGCACTAAGTGCTATTAGTCATAGTCTCGCTTTTTTACTCTAATCCCATAAAGAGAAAAAAAGGAAGAGGAACTGTTCTGAAGTTCTTACAATGATATCCTGCAAGACATACTGCAATGTGTGACTCTGCAAAGACAGTCAAGGGCATGCCCAGAAACCAGAGCTCATGTACTACAGCATCATAGGAACCTAGTTTAAACAGCCTAGGTTTTAAATACGTTTTAAATACAAAGAGGCATTTCTTTTTGGAGTCAGAAACGTTTGCTCATATGCATTGCTTCTCTTTGAAAGGCACTGAAATAACAATGATTCGCAAAGCCACTAGGTCTTTCCTTTTTAACCTATGGGCAAAAAACAAAGAAGAGGGTGTGATGACCCATCCCCTGCTCGCCAGCCAGGTCATTCCATAGGGGCGTGCAGGTGAGATGACGCATGCATACGGAAAGACACAGGCTTTTTTCTTTTGTTTGGACACAAGTAGGATCAGTAAATTTAAAAAATATATATATTATCTGCGCGAAAGTGCTTTCAGTATAGTGGCACGCCAGCAAATTTCAGCTGCAGGCCCCTCTAAAAAAACAATACAATTAAAAAATATGTAAATTACCTCAAAGGACTCAGGGAGCAAACGAGGAGCAAGACGGGGGGAAGCAACAAGTAGTGGGTGGGTGCAAGGGAGAAACAAAGGCACGGAAGGCTGGGCCCCAAGAAAGCCAATATAAAAAAAACAAGCGCGCGCGCCTCGCACGGCAGCAGGGGGAAGGGGGAGAGGAGGGAGCCTGCACGATTCACTTGCGGGAGCGAGCGGCGCCAGGAGCGATAATTGCTACCATATGGCGCCGCTCGCTCCCGCAAGTGAATCGCCGAACGTGCACGCGTTGCCATTGAAGGCAATGGAACGCGTGCACGTTTTAGGCTGAAAAGCCGAATCGTTGGCAAAGGTCTTTTTGCCTATGCAGCGCATGCGCGCTGCGTAGGCGAGACCTAAAAAATATTAAGTGCTGGGGCCCAACGTATTTCCGAGGAGCCCACCACAAGCGCTGCTGAGTACCAAGGCTGCGAAGTCTTGCCTTCACCTCATGGGTCCGACGCCCTATGCATGTTTCGTTTCATGCAAGCTTCTCCGCGTGTCACTGTTTTCTTATCTTACGCTTCCTCGGTTTCTCCCTTTTCTGCCGTTCTCTCTTTGCTGCTTTGGATTAAAGTCTGATGTTAAAAAAAACTGGCTCCCAAAATAAGTGATGGTGCCACGCCTGTTACCGCCGGTACAAATTAAGGACCGGTTATCAGGAAATGCACAATCTCTTTCCGATAAATCTCTGGTGTGATATTTCCCACGTTTCACATCCTTTGACTTTTCAACATCTTTCCTAAAATCGCTGCTTCTTGCTTTCAGCCCCGCTCTCCGTGCTATAAAGTAGCTTGTTATTATATCTTGTCTGTCTGTCGTTACGCCTTTATGTAATCTTTTTATTTCGGATTTTCTTTTTTGTTTTGCAGTTTTTATATAGCGCGAACTCGACCCGAAGGTTTACCCAGCATTATATGAGCGCCAGTTACATTACAAAAGGACACTTTAATGTTTTTTTTTATTTTGTAGGCTCGGGGAGATTAAGTGATTTGCCCAGAATCACAGGCTGTTGAGCCCACGCTGAGACTCGAACCCGGTTTCCGAGTTCCAAAGTCGGCAGCTCTGGTTCTTACGCCACATCCTCTCACTATTTCTTTTTGAATTAATAAAACGCGCTCACGATCTAATGCCCAAGCTTTCCATGTCCCAGAGAGCCCTTCTTCAGGTGGAATGCAATGTTCGGGACACAATGCTACTTTAAAACATATGTACTTACATACACACAAACAATTTATACACTTTGACTTGTTGCACTCGAAGGCAAGAGGCAAGTCACAGAAGCTGGCGTGTGGGTGGCTTGGGAGTTCGAGCTTTTGGTTTTGATTTATGTCTTTGCAGATCAAATGACAAGATAATTCATGTAGCTATTTCAGAATAACTAAACAATATATCCTTCCTTGTGAACTAAGGGAGTATAGCTTTTGGAAACGCAAGAAAAGCTTTACTAGGATCATGCGGGGTAATGTGCCTCGAAATCCAACCTTCCTGCAAGCAGGAGTTTTCAGTCAGGCGTCAGCGCGGCTTTTCAAATAATTCACGGGAATCCTGACAACTCTCTTCCTATGTATTTTTCAGACCGGAATATAAGGGGTCTTGGGCACTCGCGTTCTCATTCCAGCGGCAATAACGCAAGACACACACACGGCAGCTTTCGTGACAAGAAGGCACGTGAACAGGATCCACTCCCTTACGCAGGCTCTCTCTCTTACCCTCACATCCACACACACTCACATCCACACCCACAAACCCACACACAGACATACACTCCCACAGGCACACTCACACACCAGCTTATTCACAGCCACACACATGTGCCTCCTCACACTCCCCACACACATGCGCACTCAGACATTTACACAAATACACACAGACTCACTCATTCAGACAGGCACACTCACTCACTCACCCTCACTCACACACTCCCAGACACTAGCACACAGGTACAGGCAGACTCACTCACAGACATGCAGATACTCACCCACACACAGGTACACTCACTCACTTAATGCTCTTTCTGAGTAGAGCGTTTTAGGCGCCAGTACCTTTGCGATTGGGTCTGCAGCGTTTGTTAGCTGAGGTGTGGCCTTAGTTAAGAATAGAGTCTCACTGCACAGTGACGCCTTCCTTGTACTGTCTTCTCCATGCCTTATTTCCCCATCTCACATGTCTCGTCATTTCTTCTTCTCACTCTGCCCCCCAACACACTTTTTTTTTTTTTTACTTTAATAAGCTCGGCGCCTTCTTCACGGACACCGCGCTATGCAATGCAATAGGTGTTGCTTTTGGTATTGTAAATAACAATGCCTTTTTAAAGGCATTGCCATTTACAATGTCAATAGCTCAAAATAATGTCATTGCGAGACCTATTGCATTGTAAATGCTTGTTTAAAACACTGTTGAGAAATCAATGGATCAGTGCTTTTCCTTGTAAAAATAAGGACATTAAAATAGGGCCCGGTCGGACCGTTTCAAAGTCGCCCCACTTAGAGCCCTACTACCGGCCTCTGGTTCTGAACAGCGGCAGCCATGCATTTAGGCGAAGATTGCAGCTTTACGTGTGCATGCCTAGACATTCGTTTTAAAAGCAGTATGCCAGCATACGCAGAAGTTGTGTATTAAATGGCGATGCAGTGGGTCACAATCAAAAAAGAGCCTAGTTGCACCTTTTATTAAAAGCTTGCTGCTAATAACCCCTGTGGTGAGGAGCCAAAACCGGCCTCAACGCCGTGCTCGGTTGGCAATGTTGTCAGTCCGGAGGAGGCTCTCCCCGTCAGACCTAGTAGTGCATTCCTACATTAATACAATTATTTATGTTTTCCTTCCTAACAGTCTATCTGTCTGACCGTGGAGCTGGCCTATCAGCAGCGGCTCCTCCACTATGGCGGAGGAGCGTCACCCGCCTGCCCGCAGAGGCAGACGAAAAATAAAATGATTATCAAACCGTCATGCACACTGACTTCTCACCAACTCAGCTACCTTGCTGAGTAGAGAGACCAGCAGGCACAGGCTCCCACTCCCGATGGAGCGCAAAACTAGTGCGCTCCGCCCAATCCTGACACTTCTCTCATGGTGAGAGTAGCATCTGGATTGCCCACAGAGTAGTCAGGGAGCCTGTGCCAAGAGGAGCAGAAGAGCGGCGAGGAGAAGAGCGCCGAGCATCAGGTAAGTGGTATTTTTTCTTGTTTGTTTGTTACTGCCCCCCCCGTGCTGCCCCACCATTTTTATCCGACACCAGCTGCTACTGCCCAGCATCAGTCACCTGCCCTGGCTGTCCATCCATCAGGCCCAGTTGTGTTTTTCTACGTTACCTCTACGTCCATCGGCCTCAGCCTAGTCATTACTACAAGATGGAATGTAACCATTTACAAAGAACAGGAAGCAAAACAGGAAATGCTACCTATAAGCCCAACCACCATCAGCTGGGTATTATAAATAGGATAGCATCCACCAGCCGCTTCCGGTAACTCAAAGCCTCATCAATGGCCTGAATCAGGGAGAGAGGGAGGGTTGTAATAACTGGGACGAGGACGAGTTGGACTAAGAGTAAAGAAGTTTACCGGTAAGTAATCAGGCCATTACCTCTACGTCACTGGTGCTGTCCCTTGTGCTCATCCCAGTCATTACTACATGAGGCATACCAAGGCAATCACATGCCGTTGATGCAAACATCACCACCAACAGCAATATAATACAAATCCACTGAACTTTAATTGCTACGTAGTGAATAATAAACCAGAATACCATGCTGAAAACTAATAATAATCGCTCTAAAGCTGATTGAAATGCTCCCTCGCCACAGTTGTTCTGTACTCCATCCACACTCTGGAGTCTATAATGGTTTATGAAGGTGTGGTTTCCTCCAAAGAGACTCTTTGCCTCTCAGCCCAGGAGCCCACCACAGATCTGATGAGCGGCCTGTATACCTTTGGCGATTGTCTCTTTTGGATTTAAATAAGCCAGTCTAATAGTCTCTTGCGACCACCTACTCAAACCTTGCTTTAAAAGAGTTAGCCTCTCAACTCCCTGAGCAACAGGGTGAGTTTCACTCATGTAGTATTGTCTAGAGTGAAGGCAAGTTGGAATAAGAGTAATGAAGATTGCCGGTAAGTAATAGGGCTATGAATTTAATAATTGAATGTTTCCCTAACATTCTTGTTATGTTTGAGCTTTCTGCCTATAGCCTAACCATAACCACTATTTCTGCCCCATGGCCTACCCGAGTGCATAAGAGTGCGATGCAGACCTCCGGGACAGGGTGCAGGGACACCGAACAGCCAGGCTACAAGTCACGCCATATCACAATCACTACCATGCTCCAGCTCTAATGGCAGTGTCGCTGCAAATCATAACTGCAGAGCCTGTGGCGACCTTGGCAGCGATTGGGCACTGAGCTGAAGCTTCTCCAGTGTCTGACATATTATCTATCTCTGTCCGGATTTCGAGGCAGAGAGAGAGGGCCGAAAAATGAGAAGGAAAGGATGAATGACTTGGCGAGGTCATGGTGGCCGTTATAAACATAGGATAGCATCGCTGGTGGCCCTGATGAAGGTACTTGTAAGCCAAGCATTATAGCCTGTTACAAGGGAAATGCATGTTGTCAAAGACCTGAACCCAATGTATATACCCAAGCATCAAGCAAGGACCTAAAGCGAGGGTGAGAGCCTCTAACAACTTTTACAGTCTAAGCAGGGGCATGGCTTCAGGGGGATCTTTGGGTTGCGACATCCCAAAAATAAATGCATTCTTGGGTTGGCAGCTGGGTCTGGGGGTCCCTAGATGGGTCTGCTATGTCTGTGTCAGTTTTTCTCGTTGTGTGTCAAGAATAAAAGACAAAACAATGACCTATGATGTAAAACAGGAGAGAGAGAGAGATATACATCTGGTGGCTGAATTTTAAAATGTGAAACCAGATAACCAGGAATCAATACTGCTACTCTGATGGTCCATATTGTGTGTTCCTATGCAAACATTTTATTTCTTTATTATGACATAAGAGATCACTTCTAAATATGCTGAGTTCAGGATGTGCGCTGTAAAAGCACCTCTTATGTTTGATTTAGTAGATTATAATGTTGTTCCATCAATGGTAAGAATCTAGACCAGAGGTCTTCAAACTTTTGGATGCCGAGACCCCCCAGTCAAAATTTTCTGGCGTAAGGACCCCCTCCTGACAAAAAATTCTAAACCTATAGGCATAGGTACTGGAATTATGAGGTAGGTGAGGACCAAATTATGCGACAGGCTCTACTAAATTATATGGTAAGTAAATATAAATAATGCTATGTGAGGCTGCATATTTTGGGATAGTATTGCTTCATTATTTTGACATTTTTTACACACTGTAACACCGAGGAAAGATTTCACCTCATCAGTATCAGTTTATAACGAAAATACAGCAATAAACAACAGAAAGATGTCTAGTCAATCTTTGTGAAGGGCCTTCCACTCCGCAGGAATACGTGTTGCCACATTAGAAGCTCACCTGCCCTGGCTGGGAGCAGCAGGGGTCCCCTAAATAGGGTGGACCCAAGAATAGTAAATCTAAACATAAATATATATACCTACCATGACAACATAGTTATTTATATTCTGCACTCAACATAGTTGTCGATCAGTATTAAAAATTCGGAACTGTGGTAGAACACGGTACATTGATGAAAGGTAAACTAAATTCTTGTCTTAAGCTTAAGCCAGAAGAAGATAAAAGAAACTCTAGGATCCGGAACAGAAAATTCTTCAGTTGTTCAAAAACAGGAGGATGCTTATTGTTCCAGGAGAATTGTTTTTCAGTGATTACATAATCTTTCTTATTTAGGAACAGAAATAGGAAACACCAGGAAATGTAGTCACGGATTAGAACCATGCGAATGTGCCGATCACAATGGAAACATAATTTAGACGCAAAATCTCCCATGCAATCCTGCAATGGTGATAAAATGAAGGTGTGATGAAGATCATTTGTGGTTAGTTTGAGAGATAAATAATGAAAAAGCCTACATGCAGAAAATTAAGGGTTGGCCCTGTCATACCTGGACATTCTGCGAAACAGATAAGGATGCCTGTGGTGAAAATAACCTGGCTTCCCTACATCTCTTCACAGAAGCATGCACCAAGAGACAGATTATCTTTCCATCCGCTTGAAATTAAAAGGCACGTCTCTATCATGGCATGTAGATAAGAAAGCATGCTCCAGGAGAGAGCACCTAAAAAGATCAAGAACAAGCATTGGCATAGCCAATAGGTCTCGCCTTTGGGGCCTTATAAGTGTTTAGCCAGAGCTATTGACTTTGCCAATGTCTTCAAGCTGTGCTGTAGAGAAGTGTGGCTGCTGTGCAGCATGCTGAAAAGTTATAATAAAAAGTGTCAGAAGCATTTTTGTTACTTTATATATGACCAAGAAGGCATTATGTAAAACTGAACGACCATATTAAAAAAGTATTTACAATAAAAATTTCCTCAGTTTTCTTCTGTTCTTGCAATGCTGGCAACTTGTTTTTGCCTATTGCAATGGTTGTTTGTTAAAGCTTTTTTTTTTGAGGGGGCATAAACAATCGGAGGGTGAAGGTTGGGAACTAGTACCTGTATTATAACACTAGCAGCGGCCAGACGCTAGGGGAGAATCAACAGATGCCAGATTCCGAGAGCAGGCTGAGGTGGTGCTGAGTGATGCTGAGGTGGTAGTGGTGGTGGTGACTGTTGCGGAGACGATGCTGAGGTGATGCTGAATGATACTCAGGTCTTGCTGAGTGATGCTGTGGTGGTGCTGAGTGATATTGTCTTGGCGCTGAGTGATGCTGTGGTGGTGCTGAGTGATATTGTCTTGGCGCTGAGTGATGCTGTGGTGGTGCTGAGTGATGCTGTGGTGGTGCTGAGTGTTATGTTAATTCATTGTTATGTCTCGCTCCTGTTCTTCCTACTCTCGCTCCATTACTCCACGTCAGCAGTGATTCTAGAATGTGGAGATGTGGACGGAGAGATAGAGAAGAGAGCGGAGGTGTTTCTCTGCTGTACCTGAGTTCGTATAAATAAATACTTCAACTACAATTCACCGCGTCTGCCCATCTTTACAATTGGCGACGAGTGAAACAGACGGATTGACGGACGTTGGTATCTTGGGTCGGATTATCCCTTGGATGACTTCAAAAAACTCCTTCTCCAACCATTGAGAAGTGGGAGTGAACGCGCCCAATTTTCCTGCCCACGATGTTATGCTGGACAACGCACTACAGGTCGTATCCACCTGTTAATTGACTTTTAAGCCATTTCTCTCTTCTCTAAGTTAAATTTTAAACCACACAACTCTCCCAACTGTTTACTCACGAGCGCCTTACCCTCGTGCCTCGTCGAATTCAGGACACAGCAGAGTTCGCTTCCTTTGCGCATCTCCATTCTTCACTTTGACGTCAGCTTGGAAACTCACGCTGCTACGTTTCGGGTCACGCATGGTGACCTTTACGTGCCGCCATTTTGTCAGGCACCAACGCGCTTCACTTTTCTCGGTGATGCGCACACCTAATCAATTACACAGCTGCTTCCACTGATGTACGCGGTGATGCGCACACCTATCAAATTGGTAGTCCATTTGTGTGCACTCCTGATTACAACATAATTTATGTCCTTTACGTGCCATCATTTTGTTAGGCACCAACGCGCTTCATTCTTCTCGGTGAAGCGCACACCTAATTATTATACAGCTGCTTCCACTAATACACTCGGTAATGAGCACACTTTTATAATCGATTGCCTATTTGCGCACGCCTGATTAGAAATAAATAAACAATATCACCAACTTATTGTTTATTTTAGACGCTCACAGCTGACTCTTTCTTCAAGAACTCTTCACCTTAGAGCAACTACTTTAACTTTATTTATGCGTACATCTATTTAATAGATTATTCATCCCCAGCTGTTTCTATTTGATTTTCGCAGTGTGGTGCACTACAAGTTAATTGCTCAATCGCGTACACCCTATTCCTGCCTCTAATTTTAGCGTTTCCTTATCTTCACGATGACCAGTCAAAGCTATTCAATCCAGCCTCCTCAAGCGTTCTGGCCTGCTGGATCTGATCCATGTATGAAGTGGTCAGAATGGAAAGCCTATTTTCTCAACTTTATAGACACTATCGATGAAGATGGGAAAATGACAAATGACAGGAAAAAGAAACTCCTTTTGCATTCTGTTGGTCCAGGAGGGTTAAGGGCTTACGAAGGAATGACCAAAGTTGTAGGGGGTGGCGATGTTAATGTATTTGATGCTATTATGAGTGATTTTGACACCTACTTTGCTCCCAAAGTTTGTATTGGGATTGTGAGGTTTCGTTTTTTCCATAGGAAACAAGAAGCTAATGAAACGGTGGATGAATACGTTTCTGCTTTAAGAAAACTGGCTGCTGATTGTAAGTTTGATCATTTAGTTGATCAGTTCATCAGAGACCAAGTAGTTATGCACAATAAGGACCCAGCTGTACAAGATAGGTTATGGATAAATGGAGATGCTGAGTTAAAAGATGTTTTGAGTATTGTTAGAAAAGCCGAAATGTCTAGTCGCAGCGCCAAGTTGCTTAAACAAGATGCCGCTATTGCAGAAACATCTGCAGAGGTAGTGAGCAAAATTAAAGACAGAATGTCTACATCCAAAATAAATAATCAGGTTAAACACAAAAATGAAGTAACAAAAAAGAAAGAGTATTTTCGTAATACCAAATTTAAATGTTACCGTTGTGATAGTCCCACACATCTAGCATCCAGTAAAACATGTCCTGCTTTAAGACAACGATGTTCTAATTGTGGGTTAGTGGGTCACTTCACCAAAGCTTGTAAAAGAAAGAGTAGTGGTAAAATCAAATGTTTGGATGAAGCTGACTGTGACTCCAGTGATTGTGAGAATAGTATTAAGAAACTTAATATTAATGATTCTAGCAGTGGTTCTCAAAATTTGAATCCAAAAGAATTATTCATCTGGAATATAAATGACTACAATAATAGATCTATTAAAAAACCGTTGTGTACCATGATTATTGGGGGCATCCCAGTACAAATGTATGCGGATTCTGGCTCGCCATATACTATTGTAGATGAGGAAACGTGGAAATCTCTTTTTGTTGCACGTTTAGGTGACAAACTTTTGGAATCTGATATTCATCCTGAAGGGTTCTCTGGTGAGAAAATAGATATGGTTGGGTACAGATGTTTAGTTTTTAAGTTTAAGAATAGACAGACTACCAGCAATCTTTATGTTGCCAAGAAAGGACCTGCAGTTTTAGGCTGGAGGGACCAGGGTAAATTGGATATCATTCTTAACCCTAACAGTTTGGATCCTGTCATGGGCTCAATGAGGGTGATTTTCTTTCCAAGGAATTGTTAGAGAAATTTCCTAAGGTTTTTGATGGGAGTATAGGGAACCTTAACGATTTTGAACACCGCATCGTACTGAAGTCTAGTGCTTGCCCAAAGATTCACAAGGTCAGACAAATTCCCGTTCTTCTCAGGGAGGATGTTGAAAAAGAGCTAGAAAAATTTGTTAAAGCTGACATAATAGAACCCATTGAATCTGCGGAGTGGATTTCTCCGGTCGTAGTTGCTAGACGCAGTAATGGTAAATTGAGATTGTGTATTGATCTCAGACATCTAAACAATAATATTGTAGTTGATAAATTTCCCCTTCCTGATGCTGTGGCGGCGCTGAGTGATGCTGTTGCGGCGCTGAGTGATGCTGTTGCGGCGCTGAGTGATGCTGTTGCGGCGCTGAGTGATGCTGTTGCGGCGCTGAGTCATCCTGTGGTGGTGCTGAGTCATCCTGTGGTGGTGCTGAGTCATCCTGTGGTGGGGCTGAGTGATGCTGTGGTGGGGCTGAGTGATGCTGTGGTGTTGCTGAGTGATGCTGTGGTGGTGCTGAGTGATGCTGTGGTGGTGCTGAGTGATCCTGTGGTGGCGCTGAGTGATGCTGTGGTCTGTGGTGGTGCTGAGTGATCCTGTGGTGGCGCTGAGTGATGCTGTGGTGGTGCTGAGTGATGCTGTGGTGGCGCTGAGTGATGCTGTGGTGGCGCGGAGTGATGCTGTGGTGGCGCGGAGTGATGCTGTTGTGGCGCTAAGTGATGCTGTGGTTGCGCTGAGTGATGCTGTGGTTGCGCTGAGTGATGCTGTTGTTGCGCTGAGTGATGCTGTGGTTGCGCTGAGTGATGCTGTGGTTGCGCTGAGTGATGCTGTGGTTGCGCTGAGTGATGCTGTGGTTGCGCTGAGTGATGCTGTGGTTGCACTGAGTGATGCTGTGATGGTGTTGAGTGATGCTGTGATGGCGTTGAGCGATGTTGTGATGGCGTTGAGAGATGTTGTGTTGGTGCTGAGTGATGCTGTGCTGGCTCTGATTGATGCTGTGCTGGCTCTGATTGATGCTGTGGTTGCGCTGAGTGATGCTGTGGTTGCGCTGAGTGATGCTGTGGTGATGCTGAGTGATGCTGTGGTGTTGCCGAGTGAGAGATAGAGTGAAGATATAATGCCCAATTAGAGAGGGTGGTGAGAGAGAAAGAGAGAGAAAGGGTGTACATAGAATAAAGAGTGGAGCGGGATAGAGAGAGAGAAAGAAGGGGAGAGAGAGTGAATGAAGGAGTTTGAAAGAGAAACAGATAAAGGGGTGAGAGAGAATGAAAGGCTAAAAAAGATAGAGAGGGGAGAGTTAATTAAGTAGAGAGAGAATTAGAGAGGGAGAGAGAGAGAAGGAGAGAGACAATAAGAGTGGGGGTGTGGAGTTTAAATAGAGTGAAGAAGTGACGCAGAAAAAGTAACCTTAAATATACCTTTGTGCTTTGCGCGAATAAATATAAAAAAAAAAAGAGTGAGACAAAAATACTGGTAATTAGGCTGTGACTCCCAATATAAAACAAATAGCGATATAAGGTGAAATCAACCCACCGAAGCAATATTTCTAACTAGACAAAAAAAGCTTGCATTTCAATGCTAATCGCTGTTGTTTTTCATGTGACTGTAGTCCAGGGCCGTCAGTTGGTAATGTGAGCTGCTGCTGCGATTGAAACATCAGAGTCCAGAGAGTTAATGAGCCATGACGAGGAAATGAGGAAGAGATAGGAAACCCAGATGGCAGCTGCACGCGTGCACGCTATCGTGAACGTAAGCTGGTCGCCAGCCGAAAGCCAGTGGGTTTGCACTTCCAAAACCCGCTTACTAAAACTCTCGGCCAGACCAGCGCAAGCGCTGGAGCAGGCCGAGACCTAAAAAGGAGCAAGGAGAACTGAAGGAGAGCACAAAGAAGGGGTTAGCAGTAAGTACTGGAGGAGGTGGCAGAGGAGAGCACTGGAACAGAACACTGTCAGGTACAAGCAATGGGGTACTGGAGGAGAGCACAAAGAGCAGCAAGGAACACTGGAAGAGCGCACTGTAAGAATGCGCTAGAAGAGCACCAAAATACACCTCTTGTGAAGAGCATGATGAGTAGACAGTGAAAAGCACTGGAGGACAGCATGAGGGAGAAGGGGGAGGTGGAGAACATTGGAGGAAAGCACTGGAAAACAGCACTAGAGGTGAGCGCTGAAGAAGACCTCTGAAGAAGAGCGTGAAGAGGAGGGGGGCAGTGGAGGAGATCGTGAAGAGGAGGGGGCGGTGACCAATACTGGCAGAGAGCATAAAGAGGAGGGTGTAAAAGAAAGTGCTAGAAAAGAGGGCGAAGAGGAGTGGGCAGCACAGTCTACTGGATGAGCCCAGAAAGAGGAGAGGGCAACAGAGAGCACTAGGGAAGAGCAAGAACAGAGAGCACTGGAACAGAACAGCATAAAGCACTGAGAAGAGGGAGGGGTGGGGAGGACAGGATGAGAGTAACAGAATAGAGCACTCAGAGAAGGGTGCAGCAGACAGCATCAGAGAAGAGCATGACGAGGAGGGGGAAACATGCAGCCCTGGAGAATAACACTGGTGAAGCACTGAAAGCAGTGTATTAAGTGGGATCTAAAAAGTGAGAGTCTTTAAAAAGGAGTGTGGCCTGTATAATTAAGGGAGTGACTTAAACACGTAATCTAAATTTCTGTGGTTTTCAAAGTATGCTATTCGACCAGTATTTTGGTTCCTCTGTATGCATTCTGTTATTGCTTCTATTCATACATATCATAACAACAGACATACACCTAAAACCAGCCAGGACTATTGGCTTTGTCAATGGTTGTTAGCTGTTTAAGGTAAATTAATAGCAACAATAATTTTGTTGTAAATAATTATTATTGAAAAATTTTCAGTTTGGAAATTGTGAGACTGTTAATTAAATGTTACTGCGGCTGTGAAAGGGGTAGTGATCTTCAGTGTCTCAATCACACCCGTTGTGTTCACTCTGTTAGACATTTAAGCCCATTTTAATGCCAAATCTGCATATCTAACACCTCATCTTTGTCCTCTTCAGCACCCTCTTGTCACTCTCTCTTGAATGCACTTTCTTGCATCCCTTTCAATTCACCCCCCAAAACACACAACACATGCACTCACGTGTAAGCACCGAATTTTCTTTTCTTTCACCTTGTCAATATTTTGACAACTGTGAACCTCCTTTAGAAAACCATTTGCACAGAATCACAATTGTGACTAGAGTATTGCTCTGTGCGCTCTGCAAAGAGGCCAAGGATTGTATGACCATGTATTTTGAACACTTTTATGTCCCACTGACAGGCCCTGTGAGAAACTTGCACTGTCTTCAGCTTCCGCCTTGGAGTGCTCAATTGTGGCCCTTGAAAAACGCATATAAGCAACTTAGTTCAAAGAATGCACATTGCAAGAGTAATATGCATTACTTTTAAGTGATGCCTTGTGGGAGACTAAGTTCTGTAGTTAAAACAGCCATTTTTTGGCCCAATCCAGTGAAATACTTCCAAAAGTGGAAAATCCAGTCTCAGTGGCTGCATGGGGAGTGAATGGGTCCCGTTTCAAAAGTGCTTCACAGTAGGAGACTGAATGCCTTTGGCGTCCCTGGCAGGCAGTTTGTTTCAGTTCTATCCCTCTTCACACCTCGTAAATACCTCTTCTCCCAATACTGAATGCCCTTTGTAATGCGCGCATCGAATGAGCCTCTGCGCAGGGAGAAATCACAGTATGCGCGGGCACGCAGCTTAGGGGGAACATAGGGCAGAAGTGTGACTGGGAATGTGCGACCCCCTTTCTTTCACTCCACGACCCCTCTGGGGGTCGGGCCCCACAGTTTGAAGACCCCTGATCTAGACCATGTTTAGAGTTTCCATGACTAGTGACTTGCCTCTTAGTCCACTAATGACATTGTCATTTCGGGGGCTAGCCATTAATGTTTCTAAGATCATGATTAAAAGCAATCAATTTTAATAAATATCTCTCTATGCATATATAATCTGAAATACTAAGGTGAAATGCTTCTGCATGCTAAAGAAATACACTTTTTTGCATTTTAAAGCTACTGGGCTTTATTTATGAAAAGTGTTGCATCGCTGCAATAAAACAGCGATGCAACACTTTTCATTGCGCCCTCCTTGCGACACCATGATTGCACCGTATATACTGTATGGCGCTCCATGTCGCAAGGAGTGACAGATGAGTCAGAAATCCTGACGTATCTGTCTGCGCAAAACTCATGCATTGCTGGAGTTGTGTCGTAAGCATGACTCAACTCCAGCAATGCATGGGGGAGGCCTATACCTATTCCACTGCATCACCCTTATGCCTGCTGTAAGAGGCAGGCGTAAGGTTTTGACGCAGTGGCGTCCTAGAAGTGGCGCAGTGAAATCTGATAGATTTCACTGCGTCACTTCTACAAGGCTTTCTTGTGGGGGAACGCCCACCCTGCATACATTATACCTGACCCAGGTATAATGTGGTGCAGGGGTTTACAAAGTGGCGCATCTGCCTAGATGCATCACTTTGTAAATATGGCGCAATGTGGCGCATTATTTATGCCGCCGCTGCGTCACGAAAAAAGATGCAATGGCAGCGCAAAAGTGTTGCAAGGGGCTCAAAAATAAGCCCTACTGTATCATATTTTTACATTAGGTTTGTTGCACTATATACATACCAAATGTTTCCATGGCTTGGCACATGCAAGGACTCTTACCGTCAAACCAGACCATTAGCTGGGCTCTGACTCAGCTCGTCCTATTAATTTGCTAGTACGCTCACCTCTATTTTCATCTCCGGCTTAGTATACAGGGCCGGACTGGGATCCGAAACTGGCCCTGGCAAACTGCTTGGCCGGCCCCCGGGGGTTGGGGGGCTGGCGGTGCGGCCAAGCTATTTGCTAGGGCCAGTTTCGGCTGATTTTATATCAGGGGGCCGATACTACCGGCCCCCGGTCACAAAAACGCCCCCCCCCCCCAGGGGCCCAGAACCGGCCCCCACCCTGGTAGCCCACCGGGGAAATGCAAGGTGCCCACTACGGCTAGTCCGGCCCTGTTAGTATATAGGGCTGTCAGTCACTTGATAAAATGATTTGTAAAGGGCAAGGACTGGAAACACGGAGCCCTGCCTACATGTACTAATTTGAAAACTCCACCATGAAGGCTTCTCATAGCTGAGACTAAGACTGGGTCCAGTGAAAATACTTTAAACATAAGTGCTCGCAGGGCAGGAACTTCAGGCCGATGTCTTGTACATAACCGCAGTCATGAGTTCTCAGGGAGAACAACCATGTCCAGGTGGGGCGGACAGGGGTGTAGCTTCATGGGTTGGGGTTTGGGGTGTGACACTTGTTATGTTTTCTGTGTCAATTTTTCTCGTTGTTCTCATTTCATTAAGAGTTTTTAACCTGTTCTTTTTTTTGGGGGCCGGAAACGTAAATATATATAGTGACTGGTTTACCCATAAAATAGTAAATCTGCACCAATAGAAGTACATATTGAATGGGTGCAAATTTACTAGTAATTGGCAAAGCTAATACGTTTTGCAGCCGAGACCCATGAACGTTATTTACCCATGTCTTGCCCCAGGGACACCTGGTACTGTTTTTGCAGCTCCTGGCCTCAGTGTTGGACTGGCTTTTCAGGTAGTCTGGCACTGCCGGGTGGACCAGCTTGTAATGGCCAGTGTGTGGGCTGTTTTATTTTTTAGTCCTGTCTCAGCCCATGGGTCAAAATAAATGGCCCACACACTGGCCCCTATAAGCTGATCCATCTGGCAGTGCCAGGCTGCCAGACGACCCGAAAGGCCAGTCCAACACTGCCTGGCATTAGAGGTGGCAAAATCACTGCCAAAAACACAGGGCAGCTCGCTTTTATGGGTGCTGGCTGGGGCTCCACTCTCCTTGTTTTCTGCTCATTTTCTATTACACTAATAGTGAATAATATTGTATTATTCACTATAGCTATATGGGACTTTTCCTGGAAGCTGAGGTGGGAAACAAAAATGCTTTTAGCTACATGTGGTGTGCATCCTTTATGTTAGAGTGTACTTATGTGAGAAAGAGTTTGTGTATGTGTAAGCATGTGTGTATGAGTGAAAGGGAAAGAGCCAGTAACAGGTAGTGAGTGAGAATGTGTTGGATTGAGTGTTGGTGAGTATGAGTGAGTCAGATTGAGTGAGACTGAGTGAGAGTAAGAGTGGATGCAAATGGATGAATGAGAATGAATGAGTGGGAGGGGTTAGAGAGTGGGAGCATCACTGTGAGTGAGAATGAGGTACAGTGAGTGAGTGAGAAAAAGAGTGAGTAAGAGTGAGTGCAAGTGAGTGTGGGTGACAAAGTATCATTGAGTCAGAGTAAAAGTGAATTTGATTGAGTATATGTTCAAATCAGAGTGAGTGATAATAAGAGGCAGAGAAGAATTAATTTGGTTTGTAGCGCTACTCATACCAGTGTAGGGTGTTAGAGCACTTTACATCACAGACACATTACACAGAGACAATGAGTCATACTTTGTAAATCAGTCTATAGGAAACGCTACATAAGACAGTGAGGATTACAAGGTGTAGGAGTCACATGTCACCAATAATAGTAGGCAGTATATTTTTCGAGTGTTTGGTCTGGAGAAGCAGAAACTCAGGATTTAAAATGTACCGCAGTAGTAGGGTGTTTATCTTTACTAGTAAGAATGTATTCCTACCCAAACAAACCCTTTTTAGCAGTGTTAGGATAAACAAAGACTAGAGAAAAAAAGCTAATGCTCAATCAATCAATCAGGGGGTTTATAGAGCGCGCTACTCACCCGTGAGGGTCTCAAGGCGCTGGGGGGGTGGGGGGCAGCTCCTACTCAGTCGAAGAGCAGGGTCTTGAGGTCCTTCCTGAAGGCGTGCAGGTTCGGGGAGCGTCTGGTGCTGATTGGGAGCTCGTTCCAGGTCTTGGCTGCGATGTAGGAGAACGCCCTTCCTCCTGCTCTGCTTCTGCGGATGCAGGGTATTTCTGCTAGGGCGAGGTCGGCGGACCGGAGGTTCCTTTTGGGTGCGTGGAAGCAGACTCTTTTGTTGAGGTATTTGGGTCCGATGTTGTGGAGGGAATTATAGGTGTGTGTGAGAAGCTTGAAGGTTATTCTCTTCTCGACGGGGAGCCAGTGTAGGTCGCGGAGGTGTTGCGTCATGTGTTCGTGCCGAGGAGTCCCAAGCACGAGTCTGGCCGCGGCGTTCTGGATGGTTTGGAGCTTGTGTAGGAGGGTCTTGTTGATGCCGGCGTAGAGGGCGTTTCCGTAGTCCAGTCTGCTGGTTATGAGTGCGTGGGTGACGGTTTTTCTGTGCTCGGGGTGGATCCATTTGAAGGTCTTTCGGAGGATGCGGAGGCAGTTGTAGCTGGTGGAGGCGACAGCGTTGATCTGGTGGGTCATGGAGAGGGAGGAGTCCAGGATGATGCTGAGGTTCCGCGCGTGGTCTGTCGGGGTGGGGGGGCTCCCGAGGGCGGAGGGCCACCATGTGTTGTCCCAGGCGGAGGTCGAGGGTCCCAGGATGAGGACCTCTGTTTTCTCGGTGTTGAGCTTCAGGCAGCTGTCCTTCATCCAGGCCGCGACGTCCTTCATTCCTTCCTGGAAGCTGATCCTGGTGTCATCGGGATCCTTCATGAGGGAGAGGATGAGCTGGGTGTCATCGGCGTAAGATACTATGTTGAGTCCGTGCTGTCTGACGATGGCGGCGAGGGGGGACATGTAGATGTTGAACAGTGTGGGGCTGAGCGATGATCCCTGTGGTACTCCGCAGTTGATCTCTGTGGGTTCGGAGATGAAGGGGGGGGAAGTCTGATCCTCTGGGTTCTGCCGAGGAGAAAGGTACGGATCCAGTTGAGGGCGGTTCCCTGTATCCCGGCATCGTGTAGTCTGGCTGCGAGGATGGGGTGTGAGACGGTGTCGAACGCTGCGGAGAGGTCCAGTAGGATGAGGGCTGCGGTGTGTCCCTGGTCGAGTATCATGCGGATGTCGTCGGTGGCGGCGAGGAGGGCGGTCTCGGTGCTGTGGTTGCTGCGGAATCCGGACTGGGAGGTGTCTAGGATGGCGTTTTCTTCGATGAACGCGGTCAGCTGGGCATTCACGAGTCTTTCGGTGACTTTGGCGGCGAAAGGGAGCAGGGAGATGGGCCGATAGTTCTTCAGGTCCGTGGGGTCGGCCGTGGGTTTCTTGAGGAGGAGCTTGACTTCCGCTTGCTTCCAAATGTCAGGGAAGATGCCGGATTGGAGGGAGGCGTTGATGGTCAGTCGTAGTTCGGGTGCGATGGCGGTGGCGACCCTCTGGTAGATGTGCGGTGGGCAGGGGTCCGTTGGGGCTCCAGCCCGGGTTTTCATCATGGTCGTGGTGATGAGTTCAACCATGGCAGGAGACCAGGTGGTGATGGTCGGCTGGTGGTCATCGGCGGGGGTAGGGGTGGTGAACGGCGTCTGGTCGCTGAAGTGGTTGTAGATGGCCTTGATTTTCTGATGGAAGTAGGAGCTGAGCTTGTTGCAGAGTTCCTGGGATGGTGTGACGTCTGTGGCCTCGCTGGGGGGTTTGGTGAATTGCTGTATGATGTTGAAAAGTTCCTTGGCGTTGGTTGCGTTGGCGTCGATTTTGCTCTTGATGAAGGTTCGTTTGGTGTCCCTTATGAGCTGGTGGTACTTCTTCAGGGCGCTCCTGTGGTTGTTAAGGTCTTCTGTGGTTTTCTGGCTTCGCCAGGTCTTCTCAAGGCGTCTGCAGGTGCGCCTGGCGACTTGGAGTTCGGTGGTGAACCAGGCGGCCTTCGAGGGGCGTGGTTTGGCCGGGTGGCGGAGGGGGGCGACCTTGTTGGCGCATCTGGTGATCCAGCTGTGGAGTTCGGTGGCTGCGGAGTTGGCGTTGGTCGCGGTGATGGGGGGGTCTAGGAGGAGGGTGGCGTTGAGGAGTTCTTCTGTGATTTTGCTCCAGTTCCTTCGTGGCGGGCGGGGGGCCAGTGTGGGTGCGGTGGTGGTGTTGAAGGTGAAGTGCACGCAGTGGTGGTCTAACCTATACCATGTTTGCATGCAGGTCTTTGATGGCAGTTTATAGGTAACTGTGCTATATTATGCTTGTAACTTATGAACTGCAAGTAACAAAAGGATCTCTGTGATAAAAGCAGTAACCTACTGAGCTATCCACATAAAACACACTTCTGTGATCTGCATGGTACATGTTCTTTGCAGCAGGCATATTAACCGTCTGCGCTACTTTATGATAAGTCAAAACTCCCACTAGACAAAGGTCTGATCTCTCTGCAGCAGCAACATTAATCACCAGGATTATCTTGGCATTTTTATTGTTCCCTGAATCCTGTATGACATGCAAGTAACTCTGCAGCAGGTCCTTTTAAACTCATAGGTTATTTATAACACAGAGCCCGAGGTCAGCGCCAGATGTGGCGGCACTGCACTGGTCGCAAAACTATAAAGCCGGCCCTGGAGGCACCCATGTGTATGGATTGCATTATTGGCAAAATTCTGGCTCTGGTATATAGTATGTAATGTTTGGCGTAAGGGGGCACCTATAACAAAATGCTGGCCATGGCCCAATGGAGGCTATTTTTGGCATATGGGAGCACCCATAGCGCATTTTGAAAAAATGTGGTCAGCTCCTGGGGAGTGTCGGTTATAATTGACTTGGCACATCATAAAAGGACTTGGATATTAAAGGGAGTGCTCTTTCAGCACTTAGGGCTTTTTAACAAATTTATGTGAAAGCTGTGCTTTATAATGCATTATTCAGCCCCATTGCTTTCAACTATTTCTGCGGGGTGGGCCCCCCTCGCCCCCACCCCTTCCTGGGCCCCCCTCCCAATCCTCTCAGAAGTGGGCTGGCTCACTTGCTTCACTCATTTGCTACAATTTAAAGCTAGTATTACAACTCAGAACTTTCAAAGATCATGTCAGCACCCTAATATAAGTAGTTTCTAAAATAGACCTGCATCTGTTTGTTTTATTACATTAATAATTCAGTTATTATGGAAATTCAGTGATGTACATTATTGTGATGTCCTCAGGGTTAAGGTCATGTGACGACCTCCTGAGAAAATTCAGGGTCAAAGGTCATATGATGTCACTAAAAGTGATGTAATTAAGGTCAAGGGGCAGGTGATGTTACTTCCGCCACCCCTGGCATTTCGGTGAATAGGCGTCTATGTCAAAACAAAATGGTTTGAACAATGCTTGTCTGAGTAGTGTTTGCTGATTGTGTGCAAGAGGCACCATACTCCCTTTCTAATACTGTGGTTTACCTGTACCTGCTTTCCTTCTATAAGGAACGTATGTGGGCAGCCTCAGTGGCACTGCCACTGGGTCAAGATAGAGAGTCCTCAGGAAATGGGCACCTGGGGCAGCTCTGTTCGTTGCTACCGAACAGCCCACAGTGACGCAGACAATGCCTGTCTTCTCTGGGCATTGTCCTTGGTGCAGAAGTGCAGAGGGCTGGGGGTAAAGGGCTGAAGTCACCAGCTCTAAGGCAGTGGTGACTGCTAATGTGGCCTGGGGAGGAGAGAGGTCAGGCCACATACTCGCAGACATGCTCATACTCATATACCTGCACACACACTCAAACCATCCATTCACAAGCACATGTACATGCATACACCCATTCACAGCACGCACACCCAAATACACACACTTTCACACATACACTCCTTCACTCAATATAAAACAAGCATTTGCAATGCAATAGGTCTCGCATTTGCGCGAGTTTGAGCTATTAGCATTGTAAATGATAATGCCTTTTATTTATGCTTTGGTTTTTAAAACATAAATAAAAGGCATTGTCATTTACAATGTTAATAGCTCAAACTCTCACAAATGCGAGACATATTGCATTGCAAATGCTTGTTATAGTTTGCACCTTGTTACCAGCTACTTTCACTTGATGGTAATTTGTGACTGGAAAATCCACTTTTGCAACTATTCACTAATTGCAACTGTTTGGTACACTGCAGCTGTGAATTTCAATTTAGTAATCGCAATTCGGTAATTGCAATTTCATGCAAATCACAAAGTAGTTGGTTTGCGCACAAGTTTTTGCAACTACTACATTTTTAGTCTTTTGTACATTGCATTCCTAATATTTAGCGTTCACTAGCCAACTGGTAACTGACTTGCAATTAGCTAAACTTGTGTACTTCGAGCCATTAATGGGGAGAGCTGGTTTGAGTTAATATCAGAGAACCATGGACACACGCCGCACTCAGACACACATACTCATCCACCCACGCATACACGCTCAAACACATAGTATACACTGGGACACACAGATATACGCTGAGGCACGCAAAGAAACACGCAGACATACCCACACGGACATACATACATCCAGGCACCTCATCACACTATCTCGGACTCACACACATTCGCATAAATTTCAGACCCTCAGGGAAACTCGCACCTATGTCAGACAGACATACACAAACAACAATACAAACAAATGTATTCGGATAATTACACAAATCCACGCTAAGGGGTGTAACGACCCGAGACACAGTCCATACAGAACACACCCAAAGAGGAGAAAGTAATGGGCAGGCCCACACTGACAGTGACGGAATCTAGCTCTTCCGGTGACAGGGCTCAGATGGTTAATTCTCCAGCTGTCAACCCCTGCACACCAGAGGTCATCGGTTCGAATCCCCATGGGGCTGACCTCACTCTTTTCTCCTTCCAAGGTCGATAATGCACGCATACATTTCTGCTGGATAACAATGAGTGAACGTACAACTTGTCATTTGAAGCAGCATTACTGTCTGCAAGTTGGGCGCGGTTTTTGGATTCAATTTTATGACCGAAAATGTGTCCTGTGTGAGGCGCTCGAGTGGAGGGGAGCGTGAATAAAGTGGTTAAATGGATAACAAAGTATTGCAAAGACAACGGAGTAACAATAACAGTCATCAGAAATATGTTCCCCTGGTAGTGTGCTGATGTGAGAGAGGCGCCCCGCCCGCTCACCTGCCCTGACAAGGCTTTCCCGGAGACCAACTGAGGCGAAGAAACGAACAAGCAGGGCACAAGTGCTAAAACAAGAAGTGGGGGACTAACCTAGTTAATCAGTATGCAAGTGGCATCGCAGCGCGTGACATCACGGCGCGTGACATCACAGCGCGTGACATCACAGGAACTGGCATCACAAGAAGTGACATCAGATCTTAAGCCCTCACATATATGTTTAGCAGGTCTATCATGAGTACATTTGAGCACATTTCCAGTATACTTGCAAACCCTCCTGATTTAGGCAGAAGATTCATACTTTTGTACGCTACACATAAAACAATGTTACCTTTTATCAGCGTTAAGTTTTCTCTAGCCATAGTGCTTTAAAAGAAATAGTGATATTTAAATTATTACAACGCCTCCTCAGGGGTAGTAAGCGCTATATAAATGCTATTTATTTTGTGCAAATGCTGGGAAACATAAACACATCTGAAGTTCTTACAGTGCATGCATATCTCCTAAACAGAGCCTGAACAAAGTTAAAAGCTGCCTCTCTTCAGTATGTGTGAAGTGCTAACAAGGTGTGAGCCTTTGTTTCCCCTCTGCTGCATTTACATCAGGTGTGAGGCTCCTGACTGCTCCCAGCCAGGAGACTCCAACAAAAGGAGGCCTGATGACCCCTCCAATTCGGCCTTTGTTATGGGCCCAGCAGGTGTCAGAACTAAGAGAGCCCTGTCCCCGCCTGCACGTGGTTGGAGATAGAAAGCAGATAACAACGTGCAGGCGCTGCAGGATGTGTCCCGGTGTTTGTAAATTACACCGGGACGAATTCAGCATATTTTACAGTGGGGCCACACTTCTTGGCAGGGTGGACGGTGTCCACCCTGTGAAAAAAGTGGGGGGACGCAGTCCACCCGCGTGTACCCCCGACTCGTGCCCTGTGAACAAGCATTTACAATGCTATAGGTGTCGCAAGTGCGAGTTTTTAACCTCTGGCATTGTAAACAAGCATTGAAAATGCAATAGGTCTCGCCTTTGATTAAGTTAAAGCCATTTGCTTTGCTAATGATATTGTATAGCAAAGCAAATGGCTTTAACTTAATAAAAGGCGAGACCTATGTGGCAGGATAGTCAGGGAGAGACAGAAGAGAAGAACCCACAATTTCAGAGAACAGAGTAAAGATCCACCAGGTGACTGCATTTTGAGTTGAATTAATCATTATTAGATTAAGGAAGTGAACTTTTTACTAGGTACTTACTAATTTAAACACTAAAAGGGTATATGTAGCAGCGGGACAAGCCACTGGTTGTCAAATTGGAATGTGGCCTTGTTGGTGCTGGAGGTGCACGTTCTATAAGGATGAAGGGCACACAGAATGTGTGGTCACCAACGACCCCACAACCGCCAGAACCAACCTACATGAAGGGATGAAGGACGTAGCCGAGTGGATGAGGAACAGCCGCCTGAAACTGAACTCAGATAAGACGGAAGTCCTCATCCTAGGATCATCACCCTCCGCCTGGGACGACTCCTGGTGGCCCCCTGCCCTGGGCAACGCACCCAAACCAACGGACCACGCACGCAACCTGGGCTTCATCCTGGACTCCTCCCTCTCAATGACCCGACAAGTCAACGCCGTCTCCTCGTCTTGCTTCAACATCCTACGCATGCTGCGCAAGATCTTCCGGTGGATCCCCACCGAAACCAGGAAGACGGTCACCCAGGCCCTCGTCACCAGCCGACTGGACTACGGCAACTCCCTCTACGCCGGAACCACAGCCAAACTTCAAAAAGACTCCAACGCATCCAGAACGCTGCAGCTCGACTCATCCTGGACATCCCCCGACACAGCCACATCGCCAGACACCTGAGAGACCTGCACTGGCTCCCCGTCAGCAAGAGAATCACGTTCCGACTCCTCACCCACGCACACAAAGCCCTCCACAACCAAGGCCCCAGATACCTCAACGACCGTCTGACCTTCTACACTCCCACCCGCCAGCTACGATCGACCAACCACGCCCTCGCCGCCGTCCCCGCATCCGAAGAGCCACAACGGGAGGAAGATCCTTCTCCTACCTGGCTGCCAAGACGTGGAACTCCCTACCCATCCACCTCCGCCTTACCCAAGACCACCTCTCCTTCAGGAAGCAACTCAAGACCTGGCTGTTCGAACAGTAGCGGACCCCCCTCCCCCAAGCGCCTTGAGACCCTCCGGGTGAGTAGCGCGCTATACAAATGATTGATTGATTGATTGATAGAGTGCCGTCATTCGTGAAGCAGGATTATTGATAGGGAGAGAGGATCGTAACTTACCCCGAATTCTCTCGTGCAGTGGGCACTTGGATGGAAAGTGCTTTGGTAAAAAATGTCAGCAAGGAGGGATGTCCTAAAAACAAAAGAAGACCCGATAGTGACTAATACTGAAAGTCGATGCTAGCATAACTCCATGTATATTGGAGCCACATAAAGACACCCACCTGTTAGGAAATGACCAAGCACTATTTAAATTGATGCTTATGTTCGGGTCGCGCTGAGCCAAACAATTTCACAAAAGTTCCCTCATTCATGTGGGAGTACTTCAAATCCGGAGTTCGATTCTTCTACAGGAAAACAACATAAAAAGCATGGATTCTAAATCTCTGTAGTCGAAAGAGAATTGCGGGAACACGCATGGAACATGCTGACTTTGTTGAGTGGTTGTATGCATAGGCTTAGTTCATGACAATATCCGTATGCAATGAGGAGAGATTCACGATTGTTTCGGGGGGGGGTGGTCTGAGCCTATACAAGTGTATGCCAAAAAAGAAAGATGTTTCATAAGAGGGGATTGTTTTTAAAACGTCGATTAGAAGGATAAAATGGTATTGCCAAGAAATGTAGTAGTCTACGCCCTAGGTGCGCGTGTGACACAATGTCATCTATTCTAGTGCACCCAAACATATGCTCACATAATCAAAGTGCTTTATATGCATAGACAGCTGACCGGGCAAACGCATAGACCGAGAGAGGCCTGTCCGAATAAGTAAATGAGCCGGAGTGCCCAGGATAACTACGGGGATAAACTACAATTTTAAGAAGCGCACGGTGGCGGGCCAGGTCAAAGACTTACCAGATGTTGTGTCCGCAAGATCGTCAATAGATCGACTGCATGAGGTCCAGACGGTGACCCAGCCTGGTGGTGGACGGCACACACTGATCAGATATTTATAGAAGCTGTACTTTGTATACGCGCGTAAACCGCCCGCGGACACGTGATAGAGACTGAAATGAGACGGGGAGCCAAACAATGACACCATATTGAAATTGTGAAATGGACTATCGACACAAGGAAAAACGTTTATTTGAAATGTGGGTTCAAAGCAAATCAGCAGAAATAAACAGAAGTCTGCGATGCAGAGGTCGTATTACTCTGAGATAAAAGAATGGAAAACTCCACCATTGTTTAAATGCCCTGATAGTGAGCCATCTTATGGGCAGATTGAGGATGGTAGCGTAGAGAAAATCTCAAGGAGATGAATTATAAACATGTGACTCTAGCGCCTCTGGCTTCAAAGCTCCCGGTTAAAGGATAAGAAAGGGAGCGCACTTTTTAAAAGCAATAAAAAACAAGCGCGGCCGATTAAGGAGTCTGTGTACTGCCGCCAGTAAACGATCCAATCCTGGTGGGCGGGGCCAAAAGGAGACAAGGCGGCAAGAAGGAGGGACTAAAAAGCCTCCTTTACAATGAGATGCCTGCGTTTAGCCTAAGCTATGACGCGAGCCAATGGGAAGAGGGGGGGGCGGGGCTTCAAGTCCCCTTCCTCGACCGTATTGATTTCAAGAAGCTCTCGGATGCCGAGAGCAGCGCATGCGCGCTGCTATCGCCAGCCGAGACCTAAAAAGAAAGAGCACGGTGTCCCTGAAGCGGGCGCCGCGCTCCGAATTAAAGTAAAAAGAAATAAATAAATAAACGGAGCACGGTGTCCCTAAAGTGGGCGCCGCGCTCTGAATTAAAGTAAAAATAAATAAATAAACGGAGCACGGTGTCCCTAAAGCGGGCGCCGCACTCCGAATTAAAGTAAAAATAAATAAATAAATAAACAGAGCGCGGTGTCCCTGAAGCAGGCGCCACGCTCAGCATGACCATACAACTAAAAAAAAAGCAGCCGCCATTGACAATAAACTAAATAGTGCTCACCCACTAGATAAAGCATGCCGTGTTAGGAGCGAAGTAAAAGGTCCAGTCCTTATGGGCGGCAACAAATGGAGACAGGGCGGTACCAAGGTGGGACTTAGAAGCCTCATAATGAATCGGAAGCCAGCGTTTACCAAGGACAATGACACCAGCCAATGAAAAATATGGGAGGTGAGTAAGCGAGGCTTCCTAAAGCATACTCGACTACAGCATGCCTCGCAGAGCGAGCAGCGCATGCACGCTGCCGCTAGGCTCGACCTAAAATACGTTCTGGGCTGCTGTGGTGACATGGGTAGCAGGAGGGGAGCCTTGGCGGTTCCTGGAGGCTTTGTGGAAGGGACTGCCGGAACATCCCACCACCTCCTCTCATTGGATGGCCTTGTCATGGGTCAGCTAAAGCGAGGAGGACCTTCCCTTACTTGTAACAGAGCGGGATTTGGTCAGTGAGACCTGCTGACCCCAGCCCACTCTGTAACGAGGCGTCACTAATGGACAGTCTGCTGTGGGTACTTCACGGCTTAAAACTGAGTCTATTGGTGGTGCGCCCGCTCACCATGAGCGGGAGGGTCACGCACACAGGGTCACTCCCACACAGCTGTGAAATCTTCAGCCCAGCAAAGTTTGGATCAGACAGTGCATTTAGAGCATGTACAGTGCTTGGCTGCCTCACCCAAACATGAAGAGTGTCTGTCAGGCTGGCCTTTGCTCAGCCTGACAGACACCCTTCATGTTTTAGAAAAAGTTGAGGGGCAGAGCCCCTCCATCCTTAAGGACAGGCCTCACCTTCTTTAGGGGCTACAGATGGCCTTTCTGTGTAGTGATAGATGTGCTCTTGATCTACTGAAGAGGAAGGCTCTCAGCAGAGATCGAACGTTTATACCTCAGTTCTTTCATTGACGCATAGAGAGCTCCAATGGGTATAGTACATAGAGCGATACAACAGCTACCATTAGGAAGTGACGCTCTCGGAGAGTAGGAGACATTGCATGAAATCCACTGGTTCTAACAATGGAAGATTCTTTTCTATGAGTTCTCCAGACCTATTTGGTGGGAAAAAGCCTGAATGTTCTTCAAACCTTGTATGGAGACCCTGGAAGCAAGAACGCAAGATATTTCCTGGCAAAAGCAAACACAAGGATGTTTTAGTACATGGTACTTTCCAGTGCTTTTTTGAGTAAAAAAGGTAACCTTCCTTGAAACAACTCCTAAGAGCAACACTGATGAGCCCTGTGTTGCCTACTAAATGGATGAAAATCAGACAGACGCAATTGTACTACAGTGTCATTGGAGGAAGTCTTCTGGCACAAGGCACTACAGACTTCTGAAGGAAGGGCGTGGAAACTTTTGTCGGTTCTCTTTCATGTATCTGGCTTTTGCCAGTCTCTAGTGGTTGGCAAATGTCTGTGCATAGTAATGGTACTGCCATAATATCGTGGGCAAAAATCGAGCACCAAAATATCGAGAAGGTAAGTGCATATAGTTACTTACAAATTTACAATTCTTAACTCCACATCAATTCACTTTGAAGATATATATATTGTCAAGGTACCTACACACGAAGTTAAGTAAAGAACACCTATGCTTACTAATATATACTTACTCTGCAAATAATTTGGTCCTCAATAGTTTGCCCACAATATTATGTCAGGATAATATTTTTGGAAACAATATTCTGGTGAAATACTCATTCATACGCTGTCTTCTGTGCTCACAATCCTTGCTAATACTTCACTTGCCGTATCATAGACTAGCTTGTATGTCATTTCTCCTAAGCTAGCCAGAGCACAGCCTGTGCAGCTCCTTGATGCACAGAAAAAGTGTAGAGTGGCTTAACTGCTTGTGGAGAAGAGTGTGATGTGTATGAGACCCAAGAAAATAAAGTAGGGATTAGATGTCGCTTGGTGATGCAGTCACTGGATGTGGCTAACTCTCGAAAGACCCTGCGGGATTTTGGGGCAACCATCACCTGGCCACATCAAGTGATTTTTTTCTGTTTGCAGTTTTATATAGCACAAACGTGGCCCAAAGGCATCAGAGCACTTTACACAAGCACCAGATTATGTTACACAAGGTTAGTTTTTTTTTAGGCACGGTTAGATTACGTGGTTTGCCCACAATTACAGGATATTGAGCTGATGGATGCTATGTCTCGGAGAAGGTCTGGAAGAGGTTAGCCACATCTGATCACCAGGCCTGGGAGGGCTGGGACTGTCTTTCCCATGGCAAGTACTTGTGGCTGGGTGAGGCTTCCTTTTGGCACTCGAAGAAGCCATGAACACCCCGGGGATTGCTCTGAAATCCACACTGGGCACATGGACAGTGTGACCTTTTCTGATGACCTCAATGAACCCCTTGGGCCTCCAGTGAGTGGAAACCTTGCAGGATGGGCCAGCTCCTGGTAGTGGAAAGGGAGAAGCCCTATATCTCTGATACAGAGAAAGTAGAGTCTGTGGGAACATCAAGGGTGCTGTTTTTTGTGTGCAGGTTTTATATAGCGCGAACTCGAACCCAAGGTATTGGAGCACATTACATGAGCATCAGTTACATTACACATGGACACATTAGTTTTTGTTAGGCATAGGAAGAGTAAGTGATTTGCCCAGAATCATAGGATGTTGAGCCGACGCCGAGACTCGAACCTCGTTCCCTAGTTCCACAGTCGGCAGCTCAGGCCGTAGTGCCACATCCTCTCACCACTTTGCTGTTGTCCTGGCCCAGAGGAATGTGCAATGCTGCAATATTCAACCCGTGTTTAATGGATACTACAGTCCGAGACCAATATTTATCAAGGTTTTGCGTCGCCCTTGCGCCAGTCAATGGGACGCAAGGGCAATGCAAAACCTAAATAAGATTTACCAAGTCACACAAGGCCACCACCGTGCGTGGGCTTGCTTAGCTTGATAAATCTAGAGTAAAGCAAGGCAGTGCAAATAGCTGACTTGCGTTACTCTGCGACAGAGAGGCGTACCATGGGCGGAGCGTGGGTGTTTTCAAGCATCCACCCATGCATTCTGACGAATATGACACCGTTTCAAAGCGTACTAATACCACGACGCGTGTCATTACAACGCGGGTATTACTACGCATTGTCATTTACCACGACCTACCATTACATCGCATACTTTTACTACAAATATGCCTTTACCACGCATGCCATTACAACGCAAAGCCATGCGTGGTAAAGGTATACTCTTGGTAAAAGTATCTAAGGTAAGTTACACTACCCTACCCTGAACCCTAATTTAGTACCCCTGCACGGCCCTCCCCCAACCTCCATTCCTCTCCCTACCCTAAAACTCTACCTTGCACGACCCCTCGACCCTACTCTAAACCCTACAACACTACCCCTGCACGTCTTCCTTACACTAAAACACTACCCCCTGCACGACCCTCCCCCCGACCCCCAGTCCTCTCCCTACACTTAAACACTGCCCTGCATGACCCCCCTGACACTACCCTAAACTCTAAAACACTACCCCCTGCACGACCCTCCCCCGACCCCCACTCCTCTCCTTACACTTAAACACTGCCCTGCATGACCCCCCACACTACCCCCAACCCTAAAACACTACCCCCTGCACGACCATCCCCCGACACCCAGTCCTCTCCCTACACTTGAACACAGCCCTGCACGACCCCCCCGACACTACCCTAAAACACTACCCCCTGCACGACCCCCCCGACCCTACCCTAAAGCAGTACCCTGCACTAAACACACACCCCACCCTCGACCCCCTTTTACCTTAAAAAAGTAACCCCCACCCCAGGCCCAATCCCCCTCACCTCTCTCTCCTCGTGGTTCCTCTCTCCTCCTGGTTCCTGCTGCACGTCGGGTCTGAGGGGCGGTGCACGTAGTTGTGAGGAAACGGAAGAGCCTCTGTTTCCTCACAACGAGGTAGATCGCCTATTTTTTTTACATCGCATGCGTGGTAAAAGCACATGCGATGTAAAAAAATGCTACGCGTTGTTACATCGCATGCGTGGTAACGCTTGCGATGTAACGGTATGCTGGGAAACAGCCGCGTTGTAATGGCTGTTTCCCATTCTGACACATTACCAAACAGCACTGGTAGACCTGAAAATGCGTCAGAATTGCACGCCTCCCCACCAGAGGCTCAATGACGACAAATATCTCTATTTCGCCTTGTTGTTACCTCTGACTAAGTGTGCTGCATTTTGCAGCACACTTAGAACGATGAAAATGACTTTTATGATTGTTTTTGTGCACGAAGGGCTGCTTCCTGCACAGAACAATCCTGCCTACAATGCAGGCACCCTTACACCATGGTGCAAGGGTGCCCGCGTTGGAGCTAGGCAGCAGTTTGTGCCAGGGGTGTAACACAGGCCCCTGCAGTCCCCGCGGTGCGGGGGGGCCCCCAAGCTCCAGGGGGCCCCCTCAGCACAGCACTTCGGCCGGAGAGCTCTTGATAGAGTGCGGAGGGGGCCCCTCCATGTACCTTGCAGGGGGGCCCCCTCAATTTTCGTTACGCCACTGGTTTGTGCGCCAGCGGAGACAGAAAGCAGGAATGCGCAGTATAATAGTAAATACGGCGCATTCCAGCCCTCTCCCTTTCACGCAGTACAGCAAGGTGGCTTGCTGCGTTGCGTGAATAGTTGATAAATATGGCCCCGAATGTTTAAGCTTCTCACTTGAAGAGCACACATAAGCGAACAGCTTTTGCACAAGATCACCGACATTCTCTTATTTGTTGTTGGTTATGAAGTGCGAGAATTTTGCATTTCATGGGATTAATGTAATTTCCGTTAAAATCATGTCATTGTTGAAACAATCGGAGGGGAATATGTAATTTTCCTCCCCCTTCAATTTTGTTGGCACTAGTTTTGATTTAAAGCATTTCTTGGCTGACATGAACTCACCTCACCTCATTGATTTGATGCGACCGCTAATAATAATAGTTTTTGACACATTTACAGTCGTTGGTGTGAGGGTGCCGAAAACTGCTCTGAATAGCGTACAGATGTGCACGATTCACCTCTGTGTGCTGTGTATCTTCTAAGCGCTTGGGGATTCGCCCTCCCAGAGGCGGGCAGAAGAGGTTGTAGAAGCCGCTCCGACGCCGGCTCTCGCGCCGCAGCCGTCACTCACAGCGCCTATTAACTGCACATCTTTGTGGTGAAACCGGTCGTGTTCGATTTAATTTGCTCTTTAATATTCTCTGGTCGCTGCTGCGGTTAGAGTCCCAGAGGGGCTTCGGGGGGGAAGGGCCTGTCACAAATATGTCTGCTCTGCGCAGCATGAGCGCTACCGGGTGTGGGTGGGAGCTCACCACAGGAATATACCTGGGGGACCACCGGCGGGAGCATTCAGAATAGTGGGTTCCAGCGGCAGAGACGGAGTGACGTACCATGCCATGGACCCTAATGCAGGTAAGGAAAAGAGCCCTCCTGCCCACTTGCTGGGTACTAGTATCAGGGTTGGATTGGGATTAAAAATCGGCCCGGGCACGCTAAAAAAAAAGTGGCCCACATTTGCATATTGCCTTCCGCAAAACACAGCTTCGTGAATTTTTATAAAAAAGGGGGTGGGGGGTTAAAAAAAATGCACTGATTAGTTTACACTGGTGAAACACACCTGAAAACATGTGAGGCCACTTTTGCTCAGCCCCTGCTCAATATGCATATATTAATGGGCCGGCCCAGCGAGAGAAAGGGAGTGACACCTCTGCCGTTGATAAAAGGGAGGTAATGGACGCCCATCTGCCTCCAGAAAGGCCACTCAGGCACCTACTGGGCCGCTGGCGGCATCGAACAACGCAGAAACCACCCAAATCGCCCCCTCAGGCTGCCATAAAAGCAGTCCACAGCTGGAATTCGGATACCGGCCCCTCGGGCATTGCCCAAGTGCCCACGTTACCAATCCGAGGCTGGGTAGTATTAGACTTGATCGGAGTGCAGAAGGGCATGTAAGTCCCATAGGCGCTGGTGTTACTGCACCTGATGTACATTGAAAGCTACGCTCCTGGGAACGTGCAGAAGAGGGTGTTCCACCCACAGGAACATACAGAGCAAGGGTGACTGGGGTCTACCCGCGGGCACTTAAAGAACAGGGGGGTAGAGGCAGGGCTTTAAGTGGGATGAGAAAAGTGGCGAGTCCCTGAAAAGGGTGGAGCCTATATAATTAAAGGCGTGGCTTAAACATATACACTATAATTCCTATAGAGTGCCACTCTACCTACACATTTGCATAGAATCACAACATCAACCAGCATATGTGAACATTGCTCTGTGGGCATTGCAGAGCGGCCATAGGTTGAATGACCACGCTTTCTGAACACTTTTTTACCCACTGACAGGCACTGAGAGAAACTCACACTACCTTCAGCCACAACTCAACTGTGCCCCTTTATAGACACCTGAATGTGACTCAGTTCGAATTATGCACTAGACAAGAGTAATTAATATACTGCTGAAAAAAAAAGTAACAACATCCTGGAAAATGCAAACACTCTCAGGGAATGAAAGATTAAGTGAATCACGTGAAATATAAGCAGGAAGGACATGGATTACCTTAATCTTTATTACACTTATTGTACAGGGCCCGAAAGAGACCCGTTTCAATGTCCGTTTTAAATTACTACCAGGTCTGAGACCCGGAGGGACCCAGCCCACTTAAAGCCCTGGGTAGAGGGGCTTTCACCAGCATAAACTTCAGAAGATGAGGTTTAGCCCAGAGAAACTTGAGTAAAAACAGGGGTCTGCCCACAGGAATTTAAAGAACAGGGGATTTCCATACAGAAGACAAACTATTCTAATCAGGGCCGGACTGGGAACCCAAGCAGCCTTGAAAAATTTGGTAAGACCAGCCCCGTAGCATATAGCAGAGACTCCATCACACATAGGACATAACCAACACTTTTTCCACCACAGATAAGGACAAATATTTTGCCATACCTGATCCAACCGATGCAGCGGAACCCTTCAGGGATGTACTAATTGACATTCTGTACATGCATATCAGCAGATGGGTAGGTTAGCTGTCCCTCCCATCAGATTAATTCATTTTTTGCAGAAAACACTAGACTATTATTAACCAACTGACACGTGGTTTCTCCTCTATAGGTGTTTCCCAATCTGTGTCCTGATGATGACCCTGCTCAATTGATCTTATAGGGTCGAAACGTTGACACAATAATAGTGTACTGTGTTTATTTGATTCTGGAGCATTTCACTTTGTGTCAGAGTGTGTATCAACCACCACTGCATCCTCAATCAGTCACTATTCTTGTACATAGACTGTATAGCACTAACACACTTTTTACCCACTTATCTCACTTTTACTGCACTATTGCATCATCTGAGAGCACCAATTTATCTTTAATTGAATATGAAAGCCCAATGACTTTTCTTTTTTGTTGAACAATTAAATAAAACTGTGTTATTTTTAATAAAACCAATCAGTTTATTTGAAAAAAAAAGTTTTATATAGCGCTGGCTAGACCCGGAGGTATCAGAGCGCTTTACATGAGGTAGGACATTGTTTCAGAACATTGTTACATAGTTACATCAGTTTCTGTAGCGTCGCATAACATAGAAAGGGAAAACAGTATAACATAGTTACATGAGATTATTAAGCATAAAGTACTTCAGGGGACACAGAAAGGTCGGGCTGGAAAGGGGAGGCAGATAAAGAATCAGAATCAGTTAACTCCTTGAGTGCTCATGACGGCTCCCGCCCGTCATGAGTCACAGTAGGCGTGTGCTCATGACAGCCGGGAGCCGTCCGAACGATGCCGCTCCGCCCACGCGGTATTAATTCCCCGCCTGTGCGGGAGAATTAATCAGTGGGCGGAGTTCGGACGGCTCCCGGCCATCATGAGCACACGCCCACCGTGATTTATGACGGCCGGGAGCCGTCCTGAGTACGGGAGCGCCACGCCCAACCCCGCCCCCTCTCGCACCGCGGCGAAATTTGCCCCGCGGCGAAGGGGTTAAAGGTTAATTGCTATTTTCTGAAGAAGTTGATGTTTACATTTCCCCTTCAAGGGACCATTGTTTCCTTTATTACCTGAGGTGAGCGAGCGAGCGCTGCAAGCGAACTTGACCACTACAAGGGGGATTTGAGGGGTTTTCCCCTTCGAAATTATTTTTGAAAAAACTGAAAAAATGCTGTATTCTACAACACATTTTTTTCATTATATATTCAATTGTATTAGCTTTCAAACCACAGTAAATAAACATGAAAAATGAATTTAAATATAACATAATTGCACACATTCACTGTTAAGTATAGCCAAGAAGCTGAGAACACAATGAAAGACCATTTCGAGGGATGTTAGCATCCTCCACCCCAATAAGCGGAACAGCAGGGCTGCTTTACCGCTGGTAACACCCAGTGCGTCAATATTTTTGGGCGTCCTCCCCACTAACATCCTCCTACACAGATTCCCTCACTATCGCTCTCCACCAGTGCCCCTCATCTCTCCATAGCCCCTCTCTCACATGTATTTCATTTTATGGTGCCTCTCATACTAGTGTAGGCTGTTGGAGCATTTTACATCACACACACATACAGAGACAATGAATCATACGTGTGTAAATCAGTGTGAAGAAAATGTTACACAAGACAAAGGTGATTGTAAGGTGTAGGATTCAAATGTCATCCATACTGGTAGGCATTTTTACGAGTGCTTTGTCCGGACAAGCACAGACTCAGGATTCCAAATGTACCACAGTGGTTATGGTTGCCTTTTCAAATAATAATTTATTCCTACCCAAACAAATCCTTTTTAGCAACATTAGGATAATGAGAGACTGGGAAAAACATAACTTTCTAACCTGTGTCATGCAGTTTGCATGCAGCTCTTTGATGGCAGTTCATAGCTTACTGCGCAATATTACGATTATAACTTATGAACTGCAGGTTACTAAAGGATCTCTTTGACAAAAGCAGTAATCCACGGAACTGTCCACTTAAAATACAGTACTGTGATCCACATGGTCCAGGTTATTTGCAGCAGAAATTCTGCGCTACTAAACTCTGATCCCTCTCCAACAGGAACATTAATCACCAGAGTTATTTTGAAATTTTTATTGTTGCCTGAAAACTGCTGGATATAAAAGGAACTCTGCAGTGGTTGGTCTTAAACCCATAACACTTTGCAAAACAAAGTGCTCCCCAGCTTAGCGATAAACTGCCCTCCAGTAAAAAAAAACAGCTCCCAGGAATAAAACTGGCCACCACCCTTCCAGCCTCCCAGGGAAACACCCGATTCTCGGTACAGCCAGTCTGTCCTTGATTCTAATGGCTGGATCATTCAGAACAGCGGAAGCCAACCAGTAGCCACCTACAGAACTGTCTACAGGAACTCAAGGTACAGCGGGTTTTACTGGCAGAGGACAGAGGGTTACAGGTACATGCAGAAAGGGGAGGCAACCTACAGACCCATGCAACACAGGGAAAATGACTCACAAAAACAGGCAAAAAAGGGGTTCCATTCCCAAGAACATACAGAACAGTGAGCGATCACCCCAACTAACTCACATAGCAAGGAGAGTTTGGAGAGAAGTTCACCGGTAGAATGGATATAATTGAAGGGGCCCCCTTAGAGAGCCATACGGCTTTAAGTGAGGTGGGTTCTGCTAGTAGTCAGACACAGCAGTAATTAAGAAGCCTTGGGAAAGCCAATAGGTCTCATCTTTTAGCTACTAATGCAGATCTTGCTTTGCCAAGACTTCATGCTGTTGGTATTCTGCATCGGCACAAAAAAAATGCTTTTTGCCAGTTCTAAGCCACATAGGCAAACATAAAGAAACAAGCATTGGCAAAGTCAACAGGCCTCGCCTATGCAAGAGCTATTTGCTTTGCCAATGTGTTTTAGCCATGTCCAGTGTGGATGCTGTTCAGCATGGCTCAAAGTTTGTGTTATAGAGTAGAGTGACATGGAGTCGAGTAGCGTAGAGTGGAGTAGAGTGGCGTAGAAGGGAGTGTCATAGAGTGGAGTGTTGTGGAGTAGAGTGGAGTGTTGTTGAGCAGAGTTGAGTGAGTGGGGTGGTGTATATTGGAGGAGCATAGAGTGGAGGGACATTGGGTGGAGTAGAAGGGCATAGAGAGTTGTGGCACAGAGTGGAGTAGAGTCTCATAGAGTAAAGTGTTTAAAAGTGGAGTAGACAGGGGCGGCTCCTCCACGTGGGCAGAGAAGCGTCATCCGCTGCTTTCTCGCAGTGCGAGAAGCAGAAAAATAAAATGGTATTATGAATACCATTTTATGTTTCTGCTTCTCGCACTGCGAGAAAGCAGAAGGGTTTGGTTGGGGGAGGGCGGGTGGGCGGTCCTGCTCCAGGCAGGGGAGGAGTGGCTTGCCCACTGTTGTGGGCGCTGACTGTTTGGTCGGTCCCAGCCGACCAAACCAGTCATACGCACTCTCCTGTTTTCTCCATGTAGGCTGCATGCAGCCTGCATGGAGAAAACGGCCTCCCCATAGACGCCTGTGTGGTCAGCGTCCCAGCCAATCACAATGCTGCCATTGCAGCCTTGTGATTGGCTGAGGGGAGGAGAGGGAGGCTTCCTGTGAGGAGCAGAGAGAGGGGACGCGCCGCGGGACCAGAGGCGAAGGCAAGTTTTATATATTTTTTAAATTAACCCCACCCACACTCCCCCTGCGCGACCCCCCCACCCAGAACAACCCCCTGCCCCCCACCCGCGAGTCATGCTGGCCGCGACTGGGAGTAGAGTGTCAGGGTGGAGAGAGATACAGTGGAGTAGAGTGGATTGGCGTAGGGTAGTGTAGAGTGGAGAAGAGTGGTGTAGAGAGTCGTAGTGTGTCAGAGTGGAGTGGCACTGAGTGACAGAGTGGCTTGGCATAGAGTGGCGTGGAGTGTCAGAGTAGAATGCCGTATAGTGTCATATAGTGTTGTAGAGTGTCATGGAGGGTAGTAGAGTGGAGAGTCATAGAGTGGAGGGCCGTAGAGTGTTGTGGAGTGGAGAGGCTTAGAATTGAGTAGAGAAGCATAGAGTGGAGTAGAATGTTGTACAGTGAAGTGGAGTAGAGTTGTCTAGAATGACGGATAGTGGCATGGAGTAGAGTGGAGTAGAATGTTGTGTCTTAGAGTGGAGGGGCATAGAGTGGAGTGTTGTAGATTGCCATAGAGTGGAGTGTCGTATAGTGGAGTGGAGTGGTGTAGAGTGGCATAGAGTGGAGTAGAGTTGTGTAGCCTGGATGTGGCGTTGAGTGGATTAGACTGCCATACAGTGGAGTTACAAAGAGTGGAGGGGCATAGTGTGGTGTAGAGTGGAGTGGCGTAGAGTGGAGTAGCGTGCCATAAAGTGAAGTGACGTAGAGTGGAGGGGCGTAGAGTGGCGTAGCACAGAGTGGAGTAAAGTGTCATAGAGTAGAGTAAAGTGTCATAGATTGTGGTAGAGTGCAGTGCTGTAGAGTGGAGTGGAGTGCCATAGATTGGAATAGAGTGGAGTGGCATGGCATACAGTGGACTAAAGTGTCATAGAGTAGAGTGGAGTAAAGCGGCTTAGAGTGTCATAGAGTGGAGTGGCATAGAGTGTCATTGAGTGGAGTGTCCTACAGAGGAGTGTCGTACAGTGGAGTATTGTAGAGTGGAGTGGCATAGAGTGTCGTGGAGTGTCATAGAGTAAACTGTCGTAGAGTGGAGTAGAGTGTCATAGAGTGTTATGGAGGGTCATAGAGTGAAGGGTCGTAGAGTGGAGTGGCGGAGAGTGGAGTGGTGTAGAGTGGAGCAGAGTGGCCTAGAGTGAAGTGGTTAGAGTGTTGTCGAGTAGAGTTGCGTAGATTGGAGTGGAGTGGCGTAGAGTGGAGTAGAGTGTCATAGAGTGGAGTATCGTGGAGTGTCATAGAGTGGAGTTGAGTGTCATAGAGTGGAGTGGCACAGAGTGGCGTAGAGTGTCATAGAGTGGCATAGAGTGGAGTGGCATTAAGTGGTGTAGAGTGTCAGAGTGGAGTAGAGTGTCGTAGAGTAGAGTATCATAGAGTGGAATGGCATAGAGTGGAGTGGCGTAGAGTGGAGTGGAGTGGCATACAGTGGAGTGGAGTGTCATACAGTGGAGTAGAATGTCAGAGTGTCATGTTTAGAATGGAGGGGTGTAGAGTGTCATGGCGTGGAGTAGAAGAGTGGAGAAGAGTGGCGTACAGTGGAGTGGCTTAGAGTGGATTGTAGTAAAGTAGAGTGTCGCGGCGTGTCGTAGAGTGGAGTGAAGTGGAGTGGAGTACCATAGAGTAGAGCAAAGTGGTGTAAAGTGAGGCGGCGTAGAGTGTCATAGAGTAGCATAGAGTGTCGTAGAGTGTCATAGAGTGGAGTGTCATAGAGGGGTGTGTTGTAGAGTGGAGTGTTGAAGAGTGTCACAGAGTGTCATAGAGTGGAGTGGCGTAGAGTTAAGTGTCAGAGTGGAGTGTCATAGAGGGGTGTGTTGTAGAGTGGAGTGTTGAAGAGTGTCACAGAGTGTCGTAGAATGGAGTGGCGTAGAGTAGAGTGTTGTAGAGTGGAGTGGCGCAGAGTGGAAAAGAATGTTGTATAGTGCAGTAGAGTGAAATGGAGTAGAGTGTAATAGAGTGGAGTATTGTGGAGTGGAGTGTCGTAGAGTGGAGCAGAGTGAATGTGGCATGGAGTAGTGTGGAGTGGGCTAGAATGTAGTAGATTGTTGTAGAGTGGGGTGGAGTATCGTAGAGTGGCATGGTTTAAGGAAATGCCTCTTTTTGCATGTTCACCACCACATTTTTGGACTGATGCTGCTGGTTTTGCGACTCTGAGAGTGCACTGAATCCTGCTAACCAGACCTCAGTGCCAGTGTTCTATCCCCTTACAAAGTGTATATAGAATTGGCTACCCCCAATTGGCAGAGACTAACTTACTTAGAGGTCCCTAGTATATGGTACCCAGGGCATGTAAGGCAGAGTGTCTAACCAGGGCTGGAGCACTGATTGTTCCACTGTGTGTGTGACAAAATACAAAATTGCTTCCACCCTGCCACTGCAGACTAGAAGGGCAGTGGTAACACTGCTAGTTCGACTTTGCCGTTCAAACCAATGGCAAAGCCTACACTTCCCTTAACAATATATATACGTCTCCCCTAAAGAGGTCCAATCGACCCCTATGGCAGGGAGCTGTATATTATTAGGTAGGACACATATTTTATAAATGTGTCCTGACAGCAACACTTCCAAATTGTCGTTCTGCTGTGGGAAACTTAGTAGCCCCATTGGCTAACATAGAGTTACCGGCTGACCACTCAGCCCAGATAACTTCTGAATGGGACTACTGAGATAGGTACTGCAAGGTATCAAATTAATCGTGGCATTAAACCCGACTTGATGCCCAAGTTGAATTTAACGTCACTATTAAAGAAATAAAACTTTTAGAAATTTGCCACTCTGTGACCCAGTTTGTCTAGTGGCCTCACAGAGTCACTCACCACAGACAGCTTTCTGCCCTCCTGGGGAATACTGTGAATGACTCCCAGGCTTCGGAACAATAGTAGCCTACTAAAGGGCAAGGTTTTACCTCTCCTTTGCAGGAAGCCACTCAGGAAGTTAGCCCAAAAGGTGACCTTCGAAGGTGAAGCTGCCTTAGGGGAGCAAACAGCCATCACACTCTTGAGGGGCTGCCCTTTGTTCAGGTACAGGCTGGCGATGGGGATAGAGAGGGGAGACCAGTGCTCAAACTAGTTTTCCCATGAGTGTGTATCCCACAGGTAGCCACACCACTAGGGTGGGATATCAAGCTCCTAACAAATGAGGAAGGGTTCAGACATCTTGAGAATGGTCAGAATAGTGCACTCTGGGATTTATAGATGCTACACATAGCAGAAAAGTTGTCACAGAGAAGGAGGGGACCTGGTAGCCCATTGGCTAGTGACCGGATCATCCTCCCAGGGCACTTTCTGGGCATAAAAATGGGACCCCTGGCACCCTGAACCTCATATCACACCAGAACTTGAGAAAGGGCTGGAGGACTACTAGCCCCTGGACTTGGCAAAGAGAGCTGCACCGTCTGCTGGTCTGCACCTGCCACACCTTGGGCCAGCAAAGAGTTGACTGTGTCTGTGGCTCCTGGCTTGGGCCAAAGTTGTTCCCAAGCCCCTGACCAAAGAAGTGACTTCAAGGGTCTGTCCGCTGACCCCCTGTAACCAGCACTAGGGACATCAAAGCTGAAGTAGCCCAGCAAGTCGGTAGCCACTTCAGTAGAATCACCACTGACTGCAGCTGCGTGCCCCAAGAGGGCGATCCTCGATGGCCAAATGTTGCACCTGAGTCTTGAGTCTGGGATTGTTGTCTGAGTTCAAATTGGTCACCAAAGAGGGACACCGGCCTCCTCCAAAGGATATGGCTGTGGATGGAGACCGGTAATAATGATCAAGTTACTTACCTTCGTTAACGATATATCTGTAAGAGACATATATTAGTTATAGATTCCTTACCTTAGAATTACCCCAGGCGTCAGACTGGATCCGGAGAATTTTTCTTCAGCAGTACCCCTGCGCGTCGGTAGGTGGCGTCCGTCAACTCCGCGTTCGTCGTTGGCGTCGTGATCGCCGGAATGACGTTGCGGTATCTACTTAGATGCCGCCCCTGCGCGCTGATGTCAGTTCTTTACACAACATTCCACACCAGAAGTGCAGAGCCATGGAAGACACTGACCACTGGTGCACAAAACTAGGGCCCTGAAAGGGAGTCCCTTACTTTAGAAGTCAGTTCGCAGAAGGGGGAGGATGGGTGGGACGGTAAGGAATCTATAATTAATATATGTCTCTTACAAATATATTGTTACCGAAGGTAAGTAACTTGTTCATCTGAAAGAGACTATTAGTTATAGATTCCTTACCTTAGAATAGATACCCCAGCAATACCAACCCCGGAGGTGGGTCTGCGAACTAAGTTCACACCAGAAAGTCCTGGAGAACTGAACGGCCAAAGAAGTCGTCTCTCCGGACCTGACTATCCAGGCAATAATGTTTAGTGAACATGTGCAGTGATGCCCACGTGGCTGCTTGGCAGATGTCACTGAAGGGGACTCCACATCCCAAAGCAGTAGTGGCTGCCGTTGCCCTGGTGGAATGGGCATGCAACCCTACTTGAGGCTCCTTTTTCGCCAAGGAATAACAGATTTTAATGCAAAGAACGACCCATCGAGAGATGGTTCGTTTTTACACGGCCCGACCTTTCTTGGCGCCTACATAGCCAACAAAGAGTTGATCATCCACCCGGAATCGTCTTGTGCGATCCAGATAAAATGATAGCGCACGTTTAGGATCCAGACGGTGGAGCCTCTCCTCCTCTTTAGAAGGATGCGGGGGTGGGAAGAAGGTGGGCAAATTGATGGTCTGTCCTATGTTGACAGAGGTAACCACTTTGGGAAGGAAAGAAGGTCAAGTTCGAAGGACAACCTTGTCCGGATGAACAGCAAAGAAAGGAGGCTTAGAAGAAAGAGCCTGAAGCTCACTCACCCTGCGAGCAGCGGTGATTGCAACCAGAAAAGCAGTATTTCAAGGTCAATAGTCTGAGAGGACAATTATGTAGTGGCTTGAAAGGAGCACACATGAGGTAGGTTAAGACCAGATTCCCACTGGGGCATTACGAAAGGAATAGGAGGAAAGTGGTGAGTAATGCCCTTAAGAAATCTATTTACAATAGGGGACCTGAAAAAAGAAGGCTGATCATGAAGGCGCAGAAAGGCCGAAATGGCCGAAAGATAGCCTTTAAGGGTGCCCAGAGCAGAGCCCTGCTGGGCCAAAGAAAGAAGAAAGAGGAGAACCTCTGAAAGAGGGGCAGAAAGGGGATCCACAGCCTTTGCTGTGCACCATGCCACAAATTTGTTCCATCTACAGGCGTATACCGTTTTAGTGGAGGGACGCCTGGCTGCCAAGATGACATTACAGACTTCGGGAGGAAGGTCAAAAGCTGTCAACTGTCGCCGCTCAATCTCCACGCAAGGAGGTGGAGGCTGGACAGGTTTGGGTGGAGGACCGTCCCCTGCTGCTGCGACAGAAGATCCTCCCGAAGAGACAGTCTGATTGGAGGATCGATGGCCATGTTCATGAGCTCGGGATACCAGACTCTTCATGCCCAATCCGGAGCCACAAGAATGACTTGGGCCCGGTCACGCTTGATCTTCTTCAGCACTCTGGGCAGAAGTGGTATAGGCAGAAAGGCGTATAGAAGACCACAATTCCACTTTGTGAGAAAGTGCCATCTTTCTTGCATGGTATGCCCCCACTTTTTGCTGAATTGCTGATGTACTTTGACTGAGTGTGCCCTGGGCTCCTGCTAATCAGGTGCCCAGGGCCTGTGTTCCTTCCCTAAAACTGCATTGAAGCCTAAACCCAATTGACATCTCTGGCCACATGTCAGCCCCTGGTAAATGGTACCCTAGGTACCCAGGGCACTGTGACCAGAGAAGGCCTCTAAGGGCTGCAGCACTTATTGTGCCACCCTTAGAGGCCCTGTACCCTGACACACACACACTGCCTTTGCAGGCTGAGTGTCTTGGTGCAGAACAAAACAGAGAGTCGACATGGCACACATCACTGTGTGCCATGCCCACAAACACACTGCCCTGGCATACCTCAGTCACCCCTCTAGCTGGGTGCACTATGCCAGTGGTGAGGGTACAGGTGCATGAGCCCTGTACCCCTACAGTACCCAGGTCCATTCCTGGGCACTGTAAGTGCAGTGCTGCCATTAAGAGTATATGGTGCTGGGAGGTCGTCATCACGAACTCCACAGCACCATGATGGCTACACTGAAGACTGAGAAGTTTGGTATCAAACTTCTCAGCACATTAAACCCACACTGATGCCAGTGTGGGATTTAATGTAAGATGCACGACAGAGGGCAACTTAGAGTTGCCCCCTGAACCTAACCCACAATCCACGTCCTGCCTGAGAGGCTGCCTAGGCTGCCACCCAGCAGACATGTTGCTGGACCCCTGGGTAGAGAGCCATCCGCTCTCCCGGGCCTGCAACAATGCACGTCCTGGGCGAGGTGCTAGGTCTCCTCCCCCAGGATGGGCAGAGGGACGCTTCAAAGGCATGCCGCCTTTGTGAGCCTCCCCAGACCACTTGCTGTACTCAGCAACTGGTCCCCACCGGTTCTAGCCCCCACTCTGGCGGGAAGACCGGCGGGAAACCCCAAGTGAGGAAAGGGGTGTGCCAGCCTCTGCCAACCCCACCCCTCAGGTGGGGAGGCGAGGTGAAGCACATCTCCGGGCTCTCGCCATCTTGAAGATGGGGAGCCCTGCCCAATCAGGCCTAGGCTCCTGCCCCCTCCCACTGGAGAGTGGCAGGATAGGGGTGTACCCACCCCAGGGAAGGGACCCATTGGTCCCTGCCCTTTACCTACCTGTAACGCCCCTAAATCTAGTATTTAGGGGCACCCTGAACCTTCCTTCCTCAGATCCCGAATCCGAAACAAGCAAGAAGAACAAGAAGAAAGAAGACCTGCCATGCAGCTGCTCACAAGAGGAAGACACCAACTGACTTGGCCCCAGCCCTTCAGGCTTGTCGACCCTCGAACCTGCTCCTGCTAAACCCCGGCGTCTCCAGTGGTCAGCAACCTCGAAAACCCCGGAGGACCTGACTGCCTTGTGACTCTAAAAGAACTGGGACTCCCACGAGCAGTGGTACTGCTCAAAGCAAGTAACAAACCCCTGGTGCCAGCCAGGAACCGCGACTCCTGCACACTCTGCACCCGCCGAGCCCGGCCTGTGCCTGAGTGGACAACGACCGCGAGGACGTCCCCCCGGCGACTGTGACCTAGAATCCAGCACCCAAGGACCCTCCTCGACGCTCCTGATGACGCCTGCAGCCTCAGAACCAGGGACCCCTCCAACCGCGACCAGCAGAGGGTAAGATTTCCCCACGCGAAAAGACACCCCTGCACCCGGCGCCCTGCGGCCGCCTGTACCCAACTCCGGGGTGCCTACCTATCCTCCAACTACCCAACTTACCTCTCGAAGTGGTGGTCGCACCTGAAGAATCTCCGTCCCCGAGCTTGCAGCCTTTGTTCAACTTCCAGCTTCTCCATTGAAATACATTGAGCGCCCGACGGCTCCAAAGCACCCTGCACCCAGCTGCCCGAGTGCCCCTGGGAGGGCAACACCTATCCTATTCTACTTCCCCACTTGCCCTGTGTAAGTGACCAGGAGCCCAGCTCCCACAGCCGTGTGGCCTGCCTGCTAGCAGCCACCAACCAAGGGCCCCCTGCCCGCCATAGGCTAACATTGGGCCTAACTCACTCTGCACCCGGCCGCCCCTGTGCCGCTGAGGGTGTACCAACTGTACCTACCTGACCCTGGGAGACCCCTGAGTCTATGCCCAGAACCTTAACTCTGCCAGTCGAGTACTTACCTGAAAACCGATAACCTACATTTTCTCCATAGGGTAACATTGACTGGTTTACACTGAAATTTCTTCTAAGTGTCGAGTTTTGAAACTTTAAAATAATCACTAAAAATCGTCCGATCAACGAAAACGAAATTACTCACCTGTTATCAGGAGAGATCCCAGTGCTGGATCTTGGTGCCCAGCACTGACCCTGAAAAGCAATTACAACTGTACTTACCGATAACTTGATTTTCCTCCATAGGATAACATTGCCTGGTTTTCTCCAGAAATTCTTCTAAGTGTCGATTTTTGAAACAAACAAATATTCCTTAAAAATCGCCTGTGTAACAAAAACGATTTCTTCCAACTGCTTACAGGAAATGCACCAGGGCTGAATCCAGGATCCAGCCCTGAGTAAGAAAAATCATACGCAAAGTAATTGATATTGCATTTACTTAAAAATTCTCCATTGAGCTCAATGTTATAATTGTGTTTGAATTGTGTTGCCTATTGCACCAACTGTAGCTATTGCATTTAAAGTCTATTGTGTATTGAAAGTATATAACTAAAGTATATCATTCTGAGAAAGTATTTTTATACCAACTTGTGGTTTTAAAATAAAACAACAATATATTTTTATATACAAAACAATTGGCCTAGAGTTCTGTTCTTGAGTGTGTGAGACCATTTGCTGACTGAGTGTGTACAACAAATGCTTTACACTGTCCTCTGATACTGCCTTACTGCTCGACCAAGCTACCACTTTAGAGAGTAAGGTTATATCTAACTTTAGCCTCTGCCAAACCTCTGGGGACTGTGGACTCTGTGCACACTGAACCTTACTTTGGTTCAGTATATACAGAGCCACTTTCTTACACACTTGCGACGAAAAGCGCCGCCGAGGGAGTGCCGCCTTGGAAATTCCAACGCGCAGAACTGCTGACATTGCACGTTCTCTTCAGTGGTTAACAGATCTAACCAAGGCTCTCCCCACTGCTGAAAGAGACCTTGCACCACCTCCGAGTGAAGACGCCATTCGTGCTCCATCATGCACCGGCGGCTGAGCTTGTCCGCCCTGACGTTCAAGGAACCTGCCAGGTGTTGAACCACCAGGGACATGCCCTGATGTTCCAGCCACGTCCAGAGGCGGAGAGCTGAAAATGCTCGTGGCCTACCGTGAACTGTAGGTAACGCCTGTGGGCCGGCAGGACTGGGATGTGAAAATAAGCGTCCTGCAAGTCCAACTTTACCATCCAGTCTCCAGGGTCGAGGGCAGACAAGACCTGGGCCAATGTCAACATTTTGAACTTCTCCTTCCGGAGGAAGTGGTTGACGTCCCTGAGATCCAAGATAGGACGCAGGCCTTTGTCCTTCTTGGGAACCAGGAAGTAGTGGGAATAACAACCACGACCTACTTCTGGCACAGGAACTCGTTCAATGGCTCCCTTGGCCAAGAGAGCCGCAACTTCCTGATGGAGAAGGGCCAAGTGATCCTCCAACATGCGATGGAGTGTTGGTGGCATGGAGGGAGAGGTAGTCCCAAAGGGGAGGGAGTAGCCCCTTCGGACTATCTGCAAAACCCACCGGTCCGACGTGATGTTGTGCCAGTGGGGGAGATGATGGCGAATCCTGCCACCCACTGGCAACTGGTGGCCCTGAAAGGTCGGACTAGGAAGGCTTGGAGGCTGATGCAGAGGGGGCACTGGTGGACTGGCCTGCAAGCTGGCCCCCAGACCCACGGTGCTGGGTCCCATGTCCCTGACCGCGCAGAGGTTGAGTAGCTTGCGCCGGCCTGTGGCCCTGGGTGGAACGTGGTGGGGCAACCCTTCCGTAGCCAGAAAAGGGGCGAAAGGCGGACTGAATGGGACGAGAGGTGGCAGCAAGGCCCAAGGATCTGGCCGTAGCCTGAGGGTCCTTGGAGCGCTCAAGCGCATTGTCCGCCTTGTCGCCAAACAGGCGACGGCCATAAAAGGGCATGTCCTAAAGGGTTGATTGGACATCCCTGGAAAAGCCAATGGACCTCAGCCAGGCATAGCGTCTCAAGGCTACTGACGTAGAAATCGTTCTACCTAGCGAGTTGGCAGTATCCAGTCCACATCGAATGGTGAACTTCGCTGCGTCTCTACCCTCTGCAACGGCACGGGTGAGTACAGTCCGGGCCTCCTCCGGGCACTGTGGCAGCACTTGCGCAACCATGTCCCACACAGAGTGGGAGTAGCGGCCCAAGAGACATGCAGTGTTCACCGACTGCAGTCCTAAGCTGGCGGAAGAAAACATCTTTTTCCCAAGATGATCCAGCTTCCTGGATTTCGTATCTGGGGGAGCAGTAGGGAATGCGCCCATAGAGGTTGACACCTGGACCACCAAGCTCTCAGGGGTAGGGTGTTGGGAGTGGAAAATGGGGTCGCCCGGGGCTGGGCAGTGGCGTCGGACAATCATCCTATCCACAGGAGCCCCTGTGCTGGGCTTGGACCAAGTGCCCAGAAGGATGTCAGTGAGGGCCTCATTGAATGGCAGAAGGGGCTCCAAGGAGGCCGCTGCCGGTTGAAGCACCTCAGTCAGGAGGTTAGTCCTGACTGCCACCGTAGGAAGCTCGAGGCCCAAGGCCTCAGCCGCCCTACGCAACACCACAGCGTAAGAGGCTCCCTCCTCCATGGCCACGGTAGGGGCAGAAAGCATACCAAGGTCTGGGAAGGTATCCAGGCCACTGGCATCACCCAACTCCTCTCTCCAGTCCGGCTCTTCTAGCTGGTCTGCCAGAGGGTCAACAGATCCCTCCCCAGTTCTCCTCATACTCCCCTGGCTGCCACTCAGGGCGAAAAGGAACGCCAGGATTGAACAGTGGTACAAAAGTACTGGTCAGCGCCGGTACCGGCGTCGGTCGGCGCCGGTCTGGCTCCGTGTTCAGCTCGATGGGGAGGCCGGGGTCAACGCCGGCTGGGGACCCAACCAGCATCGGGAGCGGCGGAGGTGTCGTCAGTGGAATTGGCGCCGGGGGAGGTGTCGTGAGGTCAACCGGTGCCGATCCGGATCCAGGCCTGGATCCCTGGGGGCCCTGCGGCATCATGGCCGGAGCCGCCGGCATCGAAGGTCTAGAGCCCCCAGCTGAGTCCGCGGGGCCCGTAGGCGAGCCGGCGGAGTCGGGCTGCCCAAAGATGGAGTGGAGGGCCTCGTAAAAGGCACGAAGCTGGGCAGGGGACGCTCCGGCTCCCAGGAAGGGAGGGAAGCTCGGAGCCGTCCCAGCAGGCTCCACGGGCGGAGCAGAAGGACGACGACCTTCTGTGTCCCGTCGGTCGACGGACGGGGAGAAGGCGAAGAGTGACGGTGCTTGTTCGCCTTCTTCTTGTGCTTCGACTTACGCGAAGACTTCGATGAGGAGTGATGGTGGTGACTCCGCGACCGGTCCCACGACCTCCCTCTCGACCGGGACCTCGAGCGGCACGGAGCTGACTGCCGGGCCTCCAGAAGCTTTCGGGACCGCTCCCGCAAAGACTTCGGGTTCATGGCCCGACAGTCGGAGCACGACTTCGGGTTGTGGTCGTGCTCCAGGCACCAAAGGCACACGAGGTGCGGATCCGTGACTGACATCAGCTTGTGACAAGAGTCACAAGGCTTGAAGCCGGTCTGCCGATGTGACATCCCTGCGTGCACCAGGAGTCGAACGACTCAAAAAGATGTCGACAAAAAGTCGAAAAACACTAGTCAAAAAATGACTAAGGGTACTGCTCTCTCTGGATCTACGCTGGCTGGCGCAGAAAAAGAAAGAACTGACGTCAGCACGCAGGGGCGGTGTCTAAGTAGATACCGCGGCGTCATTCGGGCGATCACAACGCCAACGACAAACGCGGAGTTGGCCGATGCCACCTACCGATGCGCAGGGGTACTGCTGAAGAAAAATTCTCCGGATCCAGTCTGACGCCTGGGGGTAATTCTAAGGTAAGGAATCCATAACTAGTCTCTTTCAGATACAGGGAAATAACTGCAAGGGCACCCCCGTCAACCCCACCGCACCCAGAGCATCCTTGCGCGTCTTTCGTCTCCTGCATTCAAAGCATCAGGACAAGCTTTCAGAATGTCTACAAGATGTCTTTGCAAAACAGAGAGCTTCGACCTAAAAAGTGTGGTGGCATGTGTACCCTCATGCATTATCACGCATGCACACTAAAAATAATGACGCTATGGTGGCCAAGTGTGATGATGTACGTGCACATGCATCACCATAGATGACCACGCACACGGCATGACACAGGTGCCGTTTTTTAAATTTAATGTTCCAAGATGGCAGACAATAATCTAGGAGTGGTAAATATATTTAAAAAAAGCTAATGTGCACAAAAGTGCATTTTCTAAAATAAGTGTCCAAGCAGCGAATTACAGCTGGTAGGTCTTTAATAAAAGGAAATAAAACTAAAAATAATAAAAAGAAAGATGCAATGGGGAGCAGTCAGGGAATGAGAATAATGGGGAACATGGAGAGGGGATAAATGGAAACTGTGGAAGAGTTTAAATTTTTTTAAAAAGAAAAAGAAAAATGAAAAACAAGATCAAAAAGCTATGAGGATGAGGAGGAAGATTGGGGAATGAAAGCAACAGACGTGTTGGGGGGTGTGTGAAGTGGGGCAGCATGTAGCGCATGGATCGGCGAAAAAGTGTGGGAGAAAGTAGCAAATGGGGAGACAGTAAGTAAACACATGCACTCCCATGGGATGTTAAAAGCAACAAAAAGTAGTTCTCTGCATGTGATCAGTGGAAGGAAACAAGTCATCCATTCAAAAGGATGGTAAAGAAACTATGCCTCAGTGCGGGGCATACAGAAGAAGAGGAAGGAAAGCCACTGAATAAGAAGCAAGCAAATGTGAGTGACGAAAAAAGCAAATCAACTGTAAGCAATGGGCTGGCCCAAACCCTATTTTAAGTATTGGTTTGCTCACAATAGGTGCTCAACAACAAGACCTAAAATCTGACTTTGAAATATCTCTACACAGGGCCTGTTGGAACTGAAAAGTCCCCGGCATGGTAATGAACATGTACTCCTTCCCCTAGTGCCCAACTTTACTTGTGTCTGGATCCCTAATGCTGATTTTTGTTCAAAAGCAAACACGGATCATGTGTGTGCGCCATGACTTAGGCCTGCCTCACAGATTGCTGTCTTGTTGGACTGGGAGAGGCACCCAAAGTGCTACCCTCATGATGGTGAAAGGCTACTGCCTTTACCAGGAGTTAAGCAGCACAGGCGCGATGGTGGCAGCATGCTGTGTAATGATCAGTAGGAATAAACAGGTCCTCTTTAACCTGTGTTATTGGAGCGAGGCCTACAGACACTCATTAAAATTTCCACTGCTGTGTGCTTAACTCACCCCTTAGAATACATTGGTGTGATGTGGAGTGCTGCGCAACGTATGAGTGGTGGATCTGTGCTGGGTGTATGTGTGCATGGAAAGGGTACAATACAGGAATAAAGCAGTACTGTACAGTGCATGCATGTTGAATGCCTGTGCTGGGTGTTTGCGTGCCTTTGAGTAGTACAGTACATGAAAGATGTAGTGCTGTGCAATGCATGCATGTTTAATGCATCTACTGGGTGTTCGTGTGCCTGTGAATGGTACAGTACATGAAGGATATAGTACTGTGCAGTGCATGCATGTTAAATGCATGTGCTGAGCGTATGTGACTGTGAGTGGTATAGTACATGATGGATACAGTGCTGTGCAGTGTATGTATGTTAAATGCATGTGCTGGGTGTGTGTGTGCCTGTGAATGGTACAATACATGGCAGACTATGGGTTCCATTTTGTACGACCCAGGGTTGCACGGTAAAACATGAGGAGAGGAGGTAGAGGAATCAACACAGGCAGATTTGTTTACTGCTGCATTCCGATAAGCTGGGTTGGAAACACTGGAGTAGGGACAGTCAGGCTTCCCCCATACACTTCAAAGAGTGCTCTTTGATTCAGAGAGAGGTCACAAGGAAGGCACCTGGATACATCTCAGGAAGGAGATGGGGCTGATAATAGAATCATAAAGTGTAGGGCTGTGGCCCGGGGCTAACCTTTTAATACACATATCACTGTGACTGACATCCAGGTGGGAACTTTAGTCACTCCCATGGCCTACGTAGTGGGGCTATCAGCGTTGGAGTCACTCCTGCTGTGACAAACTGCTTTCTGGAGGAAGCGAGGGCAGATGAGTGGCACTTCAAAAGAAAACAGACCTCCAACATAAACTTCAAAGACTTAGACCTTAAATCACATATGGTGTCTGAATATGGACTTTAAGAAGGGAAGCTTGAGACCCCAGAAATTTTAAACTGTCAAGCAGTCAGTCGGATTGTGTAAGGAGGAGAAGCTCTGCAAGATTTCTGCCTGTGACCAGGACTGGGGGCCAAGACCAGCTAGTCTTCCTGCTAGGTGAGGGGATATCACCCAGGGAGTCCCATACCACCTTCCTAAAAGCCTTGAGCATCAGTGCCTGCTTGCTTCCTCATACCAGTGTGCACTGTGAAGAAGAGGAGAGCACTGAAGGGAAAAAGGTCCAGTGGGGAATCCTGTCGAGTGGATTCCCTGAGCGACGTGAGGAAAAGGCTGCTACACTCATCAGGTCTTTGCCCGTGTACAGGACAAAGTCGGCAACCCCTGTATGCCAAAGGAGGGCTGCCGTGAAGTGAGCCGTGTATACCACTATGCCAATCGGGCTGGAGGCCAGTGCAGTGAGGCATCAGTGACCATGTATGCCAGGAGAGGCCGGCGCACAGTGAACTGTAAACATCGATATGCCGATTGGGCTGGAGCTTGTGTGCAGTGAGGGATCGGTGACCCCGTATGCCAGGAGGGACTGAAGAGGCCAAATTACCATGTGGGCAGTAGCCCTTGTGCGGCAAGGAGCCGGTTACCCTCTACACCAGGAAGGGCTGCCATGCAGGCATCTGCTGTGCCTATCGGGTCGGTGTCCATATACAGTAGAGATACAATGACCGCATATCCCAAAGGGGATCACCAGAACTTGAAAGACTTTTGACCTGACCAAGAGTATTGCCAGAGGAGTGAGGCCACCGTGGGAACCCCTTATGCACCCCTAGGGCACCTACTCCTGACAAGGGATCGGCATCGGGAGCTTTGCACCATCTTTCCCCCATCGTGAGATGGACCAAAGACTTACCCTGCCAGGAGGAACTGCAAGGAACCTTCGGTCACTGCAGGTGTGCAAGTGAGAAACTTGGGGATCATAGAGTACAGCTCACCTGGCCCACATGCAGTGAACTCACCTGAACCAGCAGCTGCTGCTCCGGCACCCGCAGAGGGGGTGCGTTCAGGAACTCCAGATGCTCCGGTCTTGCAGTTGTGGGTAGGACAGAATTCAGGCCAGTCGGTCCCGGGGGAACTTGCTCGCTAGATAGCGCTGTGGGCTTTGAACACTTTTAACTTTGATACAGAGTCAGAGTGAACTTTTCAGAATTGGATTGCTAGTGGGGCTTACCCTGGATGTTGCCTAAAGTGAATGAGAATAACCATGATCACCAGAGCAAGGAGGGAGTGCGACACAGGGAACTGCCAACAAAACACTAGAGCCCTGACCTCAGGGGGATTGTGTGGTTGCGTGCGAAGGTCGTATTTCTCTTAATGTTGTTAGCTGTAAAATAAAAATGGTTCTCTTTTTTCATAAAAGTGAATAGTCTGTGTTCACTCCCTGTATTTAATGACCCCCCCCACCGAGGAAGCCTTGGACTGCTCAGACCACGCTACTCCTGAGAGTCAAGTGCTGAAGTGGTACTTGGCCCAGTTGCTCTTGATCCATAGTAAAAGACACACAAATGATGGACAGAACGCGGAACAAAACAAACATTCACCTCAAGTCAAGAGATCTGGGTTAAATCCATCGTTCTTTTGTTCACCATGCCACACCAATTTAGACCAGCCATATGCAAATTAATCTTGACTCTGCTCCTCATGGGAACAGTCCAGCCAGAACTGCCAAGCCAAGTCCTCCCTGGACCAGAAAAAGCATCCTGAGACCGGTTTCGGGGTATCACCCATCATCAGCCAGACTTGCTTGAATCCAGTGGCACAGTGAGCCCGGGACCCACGTCTGGGCATACCCAGCGCACTTAGGGCAAGAAAGGAAAAGACATACAAATGATGGACGGAATGCAGAACAAGTCAAATGGAATATGGAACAAATCAAACATTAATCCCCAGTCAAGATATCTGGGTTAAATCCGTTGTTCTTTTGCTCACCATGCCACCTTTGTTTAGACCCAGCCATATGCAAATCAATCTTGACCCTGCTCCTCATGGGAACAGTCCAGCCCGAACTACCAAGCCAGGTCCTCCCTGGACCAGGAACAAGCATCCTGGGACTGGTTTCGGGGCATCGGCCCTCATCAGGGTAGCTTGAATCCAGTGGCACAGTGAGCCTGGGACCAACGTCTGGGCATATCAGGCGCACCTAGGTCTGGACTTATGCCACTGGAGTCAAGCTAGCCTGGCTGATGAGGGGTGTGTAGGAAAGTAAGATCTGCTTCTTATGGTTACCCCCACTTTTTGCTGAATGTGATATTGTTTTTGACTAGTCTGACTGGGATCCTGCTAATCAGGACCCCAGTCTATCTGCTTTCTCCTTAAACTGTTATGCTACGTACTTTGGTACACTCCAGATTGGATACTGGGGTGCCCTTGTCAGTCCCTAGTATATGGTACCCATGTACCCAGGGCATAGGTATCCCAGAGGCCTCCCATGGGCTGAAGCATGTATTATGCCACCCATGAGAGGCCATACAAAATGGAACTACAGATCTGCCATTGCAGCCTGTGTAAGTTGGTGCATGCACCACTTACTTAAGATATAGGTTTACTATAACTAAGGGTCACTGCAGTTAAAACCTATATGTCACCCCTCTAGCCGGCCTTTACAATCCTGAAGGCAGGGTGCTTGGTCCTAAGTGAGAGGGTGCCACTGCATGAGCAGAACACCCCTGCAGCCTACGGAGTCCATTCTCCCGGGTTGTCAGTGAGGCAGCTTTTTACGACATATAGAGTGGCATTATGCGATCGTGTGATGACCAACTCTAAAACGGCTGAAAGGAACCCTATTGTGTTTGATGTCAAACATGTTGGAATCATACCCCCACACCGGTAACCGGTGTAGGAGGTATGATTCCACCCCTCAGAAGCGAGCTTCGTGGGGTCCCTGGTGTTCCCGGTACCAGCCTTCCAGTCCCAGACAGCACAAAATGGTTGCTGCCGACCAGAGACACATTTCTGCCCTCCTGCTGCTGAGCCAAGCTCGAGCAGGGGAAGGCAGAACAATAGACATCCTGTCACAGGGAGGTGTGACCACCTCCCAGACAGGATTTAGTGTATTAGGGCTGGGTGGGTGCGCTTGCAAGCGACTGAAAGTCTGCATGAGGGGCACATTTGGTGTCCCTGTGCATAGTCCAGTTCAAACCAGTCCTGGGAGCCGTTGGCTCCCGCTCTGGCACCAAAATGGACAAAGGACATGGGAGTAACCTCCCTACTGTCCAGACCCTCCCCTGGGAGGGTCCCCTGAATCTTGCCAACCCTCTTCCGTGGGTATATGAGGGCTTACCTGGCTGTAGGACCTTAGATTCAATGTGGACAAGATTCTGAACCACAAACCACTGAACTTCGACCATCTGGACACTCTGGACTTCGCTGGACTTCGTTTGGGTCCAACTTCGTCTTCCTCTCAGTCTGAAGCATTGTCTGTGCCCGTGCACCATACAGGATCCATGCAGGACCTGTGGAGCATCAAGGACAACCAGAAACATCTCCCTCAGAGTGAAGGAGTCACTCCCCTGCATTCGCAGGCACCACAACACTGCTGTACGGTCTGCTGACCCTGAGCTCCTACGGACAACAAAGGTTTCAGCAACACAGGAGGTGGGTTTCTATGTTCCTCTAGGTCCGAGCTGCCTCTCACCAAGTTTGAGGTCAGAATCCCTTGTGGGGGCTGCAGTACCCGAACCCCTGTGCACTGTGTACATTTGCAAGTGCATATGCTTGTTGGCATTTTCCGAACAATTGCATTGGGCTCCGAGTAGCCCCAACCTCTGGCCCCATTTTCTATTAGGAACTATGGCTTCCTTGCACCGAGTGCTCCGTGGGCTGTTGTTTGGTGAAATCGCTCGAGGTCCTCTCGCGACTCCTGTGCCTCTGGCCTGTGAGTCCACTTGAGGGTCAACTTTGTTTTTCTTGGGCTCCCCTGGTTGCCCCAGGCCTACCCTGACTCCCCTTGCTATGGTGAGTCTCCTGGACCTTGCTGGTCCGAACCGTATCCATCCTTGGCCTTCTGTGTGGGTTGCCGTTGCCAAGGCTTGTTGGTGCTCCTGCCGGACACCGACCCCTCAGCACTCGACATCCTTTGTGGGACAACTCGTATCCAACCTCTGGTCATCCTCGATGTCTCCTTGTCCCCGTAGCTGCAGAGTCAAGGACTTCATCAACGCACCTGAAGCACCTGACATCAGTGGGCATTCGTCTACCGAGCCCCTGATCACTCCTGAGTGACCCAGACTCTGTCCCCTCTGCTTTCAGGTACTGCTCGACAAGAATCCACCTTTGGATTCCAACTGACACTTTTCTTCCTTCCAGCAGCGGCTCTTCTTCGAAGTCCTCCATTGGGTTCGACTGCGGTTTCCGACGCCACTTCAGACCTATGCACCCGGCTTCCCTGGGATAGGTAACTTGGGTACCTCGGTCTCCACGGGTGGGGTGGCTCTCCAACTTCCTATCTTCCACGGGGTTTCTTTGAAGTCCACTGAGAAGGATCCTTAAACTCTAAAACTTCAACCGCAACTTTCCCATAGAATTGTACGGAGCATGCGGTCGTGTTCCCACCCTGCACCAGTCCTCCATGGGGTCCGTATCTACTCACCTTGGGTTGTTCCTTGGGGTCCCAGCGATTCTACGTCCTCTCAACACTGTCTTGACTCGAGTCGTAGTTCTTCTACCACTTTCTCAGTATAGGGTTTGGTCACCCGCCTGGGGCCCACTGTGTATTAGTCCTATTTGCTGTCATTTCTGTGCTAAGTATTGTGTGCTTTGTGATTATCTCCATGTGGGGGATACTGTGTCGTACTAGATAGTGTTATATTAATAAATACATATTTTTATAACTACTGTGTGGTTCTCCTTTCATTTAACCAATACTATAAGGTTGCATTCTGGTAAAACAAGCTGCTTAACATTCCTTCAAGACTAAGCCTGTAGGCTGCTCTCCACAGCTACCATTTGAATAGCTTTCTAAGGTTATCTTTGACCTCTTAAATCACCATAAGGGTTGTTTGGACAAGTGCAAGGTGCCCACTTTAATTAGTGGACAGCATATACCAGGCCAACTTCTCACAGGCGATACTGGAGTTTAAAGCATAAAGATGAGCAAAATTCTCACACTGCCTATCAGGCATAGATATAATTTTGGAGTAGTCAGAAGTCACAGCTCTGACCTCTAGCTTGCTCCTTGCTACTCCTGGCATTTCCTTTGCAACCCCTGGTCTCAGAGGAGCCAAACGTTTTGGCTCCTCTGAGGCCAGTGGTTGCAAAGGGAGTGGCCAGAGTAGTAGCGAGTAAGTTAGAGGTCGGAGCTGCGACCCCTGACTACTCCCAAATGACGTACAAGCATCATGGGTCATGAAGGTGTTCAGACTACATGCTCATATAGTCCTTGACCTATCTTCAGAGCGCACAACACAGTGGGTATGTTTGCGCCAATTGTAATTACCTTGTTGTGTGAAAGTGTGTGAAGGAGCTATATAGAGTAGTTTAAATATAGAAAGCACCAAAAGAAAACAAAGTGCTATGTAACAGTGGGAGATTGTGTTTGGGGAAAGAGAGAGGACATAGTGAGGGAGAGGTGATGCAAGGAAGTACATGCAGAAGGACAGACAGTGTGAAGAGTGATGAAGAGGAAGGTGTGTGAGTTACACAGGTGGAGGATACTTATTCACAACATTATCATTACTGTTACTTATCTGATAGTGTTAGCAAGCATTGACGAAGCTAACACTTCTGGCTTGTTTTAGTCATACAAATAGATGCAGTGTGATATGACTGACCGAAAACGCATTGAGAGGCAGCTGGATGCTGGTCGAGGGGTATGTTGTGTGAAGTAATACATTATCGTTTACATGATTTAAACCACACCTTAATTACATAGGCCACGGCTCTTGGAAAAGATTTCTAGTTACACTTCTTTGACTGCTCCCCCTGTTAAAGACCCTCTCCCACCTTTTTCATTCCACTTCCCTTAAAGTGGCATACTGCCAAAATATTGAATTAAAATACTGTGGGACAAGAATATTCTTGCAAAAATATTGTGATGTCAAAAATATCATTGACTTTAATATTGCAGGTAAGACTATAGTTTTTATGGGGTTTTTTTATATCGTGGTTAATAATATCGTTGTTGAAAATAACATTGTATTTAAATGTTGTTTTAATTATGCTCTGTTTTTGTTTAAATATTTTTTGTTCTATTTGTCTTTGAATTATTTTACATTTTTAAGTGCAGGGTGCGCGAGTTATAGGGAAATTGGACAGGGGGTAATATTTTGTTTATAATGTTTACTAAATGTATGCAGTTTGTGATGTATTTGTGATGTATTTTTGCAATTTTTCTTTTGGTAGCAGTTTCACGTGTGTGTTTTCTGTGTACATCTTCCTACTGAATGGTCACTGATGTACTTCACCATGCTCAAGTATTTCCATTGTAGGCCCCCTTTCCTTGGTGCCCTGCCGTTAGTTGAAACTCCTTATATGGAGATGTATTATTAGATGTCTGGCTTGGGAGCTTAAATACACACCTGACTCCAGGAGGTGAATAACCAAAAAGCAACCCAGGCTCAAGTTCATGGTCGTTCAACTGGGTGGGGAGCCCTCGCTAGTCTTGTGGTCTAAGTTTAGTCGAGAGTCTATCCGGGGTTCATCTCTGGTTCCTATTGTTATGGTAGGAATCTGTTTATTAGAATCCTTTTAACGTCTTTCTTGAAAATGGACGTCGATGAGTTCGACCGAATTGCTGGAGGAAGAGAGTTCCATGTCCTCAGGGCAGCTCCTGAGAAAGAGTGTGTAGGTCGTTTGTTTCCTAAGTCTGGAAGGTTCCAGAGGAGGGAGTTCACACTTCTGAGGGAGCAGCTGCCCCTGGATATTTGGAACTTTTCTGCTAGGTACCTGGATTCCCCGTAGTGCAGTGCTCTGTGTGTTGGGCAAGCTAATTCCAACTGAAAGACAAAGCTTAAGTCCTAGGACCAGGACAGCTCTGAAACTAACGAAGACCACACAAACCCTAGCGCGCTTGGACTGCTGTTTGTGGCTAGTTACCAGCACTTTAGGTGGATTCTGCACATAGTTGACCTTTCTGTCAATGGGGAGCGTTTTTGGTAGTAAAGATCCTTCGTTAAAGCCAAGAAATAGTTACTTATTGATTATGAAACATTTTGCCAGAAATCCATTGGCTGTGGTTCATTGGTTGTGACAAACTATTGTTAAAGCTTAAAGGCCATGGCCTATTGATTATGAAAACCCTCTGTAAACAGGTAGAAACCTGTTCACAGTGTGACGCCTGTACTATATTTCTCCTTCTTTCCCCATGTTCATTTATTTTCATGTGTAGTTTAGTTGAGGGGAGAATAAAGTCCTTTTCCCGGATACCCTCACGGGAGACAAGCTACGCTCTACAAATCCACCTTACATTATATTTGAAAGTACAAGCACTGGGAGAAGTGCTAGAGTTACTGCGTGTTATGATTGTCTCTGTTGAGTTCTGAATTTGTAGCCTACACCGCCTCTCTGAGTAAGCTGAGCATTGCTCAGTTCTGTTACCATGAGAGTCAAGAGCTAATCTGGTGCTTTGTGTTCAGTTTTGTTTCCAATAGTAAAGACACCAGAGGTAAAATGTCCCACTTGACACAATGGGAGCCCAATAACCCTTGATTGGCCCAGGACCCCAAACTAGTTACCACAGACTGCTAGGAAAAGCATGGTATGTCTTTGCCTTAGTGAACATATCAAAAATGCATGACCCCCGAGGGCCTCCTCTGTGAATTGGTTTATGCCCGGGACTGTGGCTCTGAGGTCAGGAAGAGCATGCAAAATGGACTCCTCCTTCGGGTAGGTACAACTTCCCTCTCCCCGGCAGAGTCAGACTGTTGGTTGTGGGAAGATTCATTCTGAGTGGAATGGACAAGTCCTTTTTGGCTTGCTCCTTACTAGGAGAGATGCACACTGGCCTCTGCCATTAAAAGGTCAACCTCAACTCTCTAAGTTGGATCTTTCATTCCATCCGTGTGATGCATGGATGTGGAGAGAACGTGCAATTGCATACAGGGACCCGAGTGTGTTTTGACCCTGTATTTGTTTGCTGGATTGACTGAAGACAGAATTTAGGAATCCATTTAGGAAATTCTTTTGTATGGGTGGCCGACAAGATTGCGAACTGAGGTGAGCCCGCTCAGGTCCTTTATCGAATGGGAGAAGCCCTGGAGTATACCAAAGGCTTCCCTTTAAAGTGACTGGGTCCAAGGAGCTAAGAGTGTGGGCAACACATCCTTTCAAAGTCAAAAGGCAGAATCTGAATTATCCTGCTTCCCCCTTTCTCAGAGGTGGCCCTACAGACAGTTTTGTATAGTTGCTGAGGATGGGGGTAATGTCTGACGTTTTTGTCTCAAACCCTGTTAGACCTGGCACCATTGGCGTGGGTCTCCCTTCCATTTTTTGCTGTTGCCTCCTATGTTTTTTCTGTGTTTTTGCTGGTCTAGATAGCTTTGGGCACTTTGCCACTGCTATTCAGTGCCAAAGTGCAAGTGCTCCCTATTGTAAATTGTTGTAATGGATTAGTGACTCCATGATTGGCCATTTGATTTACTTGTCAGACCCTAGTACAGTGCACCATGTGTGCCCAGGGCCTGTAAATCAAATGCTGCTGGGGGCTTGCAGCACTGGTTGTGCCACCCACAGAAGCAGCTTGTAAAATGTGGCTCAGGCCTGCCATTGCAGAGCCTGTGTGCAGTCTGGGACTGCCATGTCGACTTGGCAAGTGCACCCACTTGCCAGTCCCTAAACCTTCCCTTTTCTGCATGTTAGTCACCCCTAAGGTAGGCCCAAGGTACCCCTATGGGCAGGGTGCATTGTATGTGAAAGGTAGGACATGCCCTGGTGTGTGTGGCATGTCCTGATAGTGAATTACAGCCAATTTCGGGGCATATTATCAAGAACGGCGTTAAAAATTATCGCCGGTTCAGCGGCGATAATGGGCTTGATAATATGCCCTTGAGAATTCCAATAGAAGTCCATGTTCTGGTGTGAACATGGGCTTCTATTGAATTCTCCAGGGCATATTATCAAGCTCATTATCGCCGCTTTAGCGGCAGTTTTCTGCCGCTAAACCGGCGATAATTTTAGCGCCGTTCTTGATAATATGCCCCTTCGATTTTCACTATTGCAAGGCTATCTGTTCCCATAGGCCAGAATGGGCAGTTTGATTATAACATCTTATAAACATAACTGACCCAGGGAACAAGATAGGGAAATCAAGTTTAGTATGCCTGAACTCAGAATGTTAAAATACATCTTTTAGTGTGGGTGATTTTTACATTCTGTGTTTGAAAATACCACTTTTAGAAAGTAGGTATTTTCTTGCCTAACCATCCAGTATGCCTCTGCTAGGTTTGTGTATTCCATGTCTGGTTAGTGAGTGACAGGGGGCTGGAGAGGGCCTTGGCTCCAGCAGTCTGATGGGTCAGGGCGGGGCTGAATAGACCCTGCATTGAATAGAGAGTAGGGGGGGGAGATTTCCTTTCAGTTGCCAGAGCCTACATAGAATAGAGAGTAGGGGGAGGAGATTTCCCTTCACTTGCCTGAGCCTTCATAGAATAGAGAGTAGGGGGAGGAGTTTTCCTTTCAGCTACCTGGGCCAGGTCTGCTTTCAACAATGCTGTCTCCACCTCCTGCCAGGAAGCTGCACCAGGGAGGACAGAACTGGTTTTGACTAGGTACAGACACTCTCTGCCTTCAGAGAACAAAGGATTTAGGGGCATATTCACAAGGACTCATCGCCGATTTATCGCCATCTTAACTCAACAAAAGTGGAGATAGATTTAACGCCCCATTCACAAGCATGTGCAAACTGCAGACATCGCCAGTTTTCCCGCGATAACTTCCTCCAAATTTATCTCCACGGGTGACACCACCAACTAACCCTAATGAGATGCAGAGTAGGCGTTCCCGTGCAAAAACACACGAAGACAACACTACACCACTTTCACAACGAACTGCCAGATCTGCGATGCGAACCAAAAACAGGCGATAAGCCACGGTAGCACCAGGGAATTTACACCTGCCTTCTGCTGGTGTTAAGCAGGACGACTACCTGCTGCATGAAAGGGAGCCCAGCCAAGAGACACATCTGAAGACCCACAGATGCCATGGAGACAATGATCATGCAGCTCGGACACCCATGAGGGCCACAACACCCACCCCCACCACCCCCAGGCCTGCCAACACCCCCAGGACCCGTCCCGCCCCCCCAGGACCATCACAGAGGCAGAGTACACAAAGACAGCGGACCCACCTTAAACGCACCAGCCGTACAGACCGAACGCCAGAGGAGGACATTGCCCACTACAGGACCAAAGGACAACCATCCCCCACATCCTGACCCACATCGCCCACCTGCTGACGGTACCAACACAGCGCACAACGAACATCCCTCCGCAGACAAAGCTGCCGGCTGTGCTGCACATGTTGGCCTCTGGTACCTTCCAACCCACAACTTCCAGAGTCAGAGGAGTCCCACAGCCAGCCCCATCCAAGTCCATCACACCTGTCCTGGATGCCAACATCAGCCCGGTACCCCAGCACCTCCACTCCACCCACACTGCGCAGGAGCAGCTGGAGACCCAGCCACGGCATGGCACCACAGCCACACAATAGCAGGATGTGAGGAGAGGCTTGGAGCAGGCATGTGCGAGAGCGGCAAGTGACTAATGAATGTGAACCTACCCAATGCCAGGTGTGGCGTGGAGGTGCCGGACAGACTTCAGTGTGCAAACCACGGAAATTGCCATGTGGAGATTAACTGCTGGTGCATGGAGTGTAGTGGCCAGTGGACGCTACCATGTCCCCACAGGCTGTGGGGCAGAACGCGGAAATGTCGCACGTTACGTCCCCCCCTGTATGCGCGGGCGGAGTGGGTTGGCCCTGCATACGCCAGGCCTGCGTAGGGGTGTGAATAAAAAGCCCATGGCACTGGGCGTGGTTCTCCTTCCGAATGGCCAACGCGTCCGCCAGGGTGGCGCCTCCCAGCCCGCCACGAGGCCGGCGCCGAGCGCGGCGGGGCCTGCGTCCCTGTGCGCCTGCTGCACCCCGGGCCGCTGGTCCCCAGACCCGTCATGCCTGCCCCAGCGCACCAAGGAGGCTCCGCTCACCTGCCGACACCGGCATGTGTCAAAGAGGGCCCACCACGTGCCGGTGCAAGCTCCAAGCCCCAGTCCCGCGACCTTTGCAGCCTCCGCAGACCATCGCCGGCCTCACCAACGCTGGCCCACAGTACTCCTTTTTCATTGACATACTCCACCGGCGTCCTCTTCGGCCCAGTTGTGGGCACATGTTGAACTGAGTCGTGAGTACTGAATGGCAGTGACCAAAGGTCTGTGGCAGCGTCCACATCACTATACTCCCTCCGATCAGTGAAGCCAAAGTCTGCATCGCAGGCCTGCGACACGTGGTGCCACTAACCCTGTTCAACGCAAGCCGGTGCCACTAACCCTGTTCAACGCAAGCCGGCGACACGTTGTGCCACTAATCCTGTTCAACGCAGGCCAGCGACACGTGGTGCCACTAACCCTGTTCAACGCAAGCCGGCGACACGTGGTGCCACTAACCCTGTTCAACGCAAGCTGGCGACACGTGGTGCCACTAACCCTGTTCAACGCAAGCCGGCGACACGTGGTGCCACTGACCCTGTTCAACGCAAGCCTGCAACACGTGTTTGTGGGCCCCTGCAGACTACTGGCTCTGGCCTACCCTGCGCTCCAGTAGGTCCCACATATGGAACTGTGTCCTGAGTCTTGAATGGCAGTGACCCCAAGTCCATGGCAGCGTCCACATCACTAAACTCCCTCCGATCAGTGAAGCAAAAGTCCGCATCGCAAGCCTGCGACATGTGGATGAGGGCTCAGGCCTACACTGCGGCCCAGTAGGTCCCACATGTGGAACTGTGTCCTGAGTCTTGAATGGCAGTGACCCCAAAGCCGTGGCAGCGTCCACATCGCTGAACTCCCTCCGATCAGTGAAGCAAAACTCTGCATCGCAAGCCTGCGACACGTGTTTGTGGGCCCCTGCAGACTACTGGCTCAGGCCTACACTGCGCTCCATTAGGTCCCACATCCAGCACTTAGTCGTGATTCATGAATGGCAGAGTCCATACAAGTGAACGCACGGAGAGGAGTAAGAGGAAGATGCGGCTCAGTCCGGATGAAAGCCGGATCCAAGTCACGGAGGTGACCGAACACTAGCAACAACTGACCTGGTGCCATCAACCCTGTTCACCGCAAGTCCGCGTACCGTGGTGCCACTGAACCTGAACTACGCAGGCTGGTGGGACCATCCAACGTATGCCTGCGACACTCGGTGAATGGCCCCTGCTGACCGCTGCCTCAGGCCTACACTGCGGTCGAGTAGGTCACACATGTGGAACTGTGTCTTGGGTAAGATGTGGAGGAGTCCACACCATTGGACACGCCTCATCGCAGGCGGCATCCCCGATCAGCACTGGTGCCACTAACTCTGTGCGCAATGACTCATGGGCACTTTCTGGTTGGACTTTGGTGGCGTCTGAGTCCATGGCCTGGGGGTTGTCTGCATCATCATCTGGCTGGACCGGACTTGGTGTCAGACATGTGTCTGTTCCATTCACCTCCACCATAGTGACTGTTTCAGCGTGGTTCTGCCCTCTGCATCATGCCCTGGGGGTACACCTTCCACTGTCCACCGAGACACTCCGCGACAACCCCCTTTGTCATCTACGAAAACCTGCTCTGCTCACATGACCCTGCCCCAGTGCACCGCAAGTCAGCAGCCCGTGGCGGTAGGCCCGTGCAGGATGCTGTGCATCCGGGGCCACTAACTCTGTGCAGCACAAGTAATGGGGCCTTTATCGTTGAATGGGTGTGTCCTTATCGATGTACACTGTTGTCGTTTTTTGACTGTACCAGGCACTCCATGACGGCTGGTGTGCACACACCCCACACACATCCAACACAGGTGTCACTCGACATGTGAGCCTGCTAATAAAAGTGGCCGGGCGCACGTGCCCGTAGCCATTCCCACCATCTAAGCAAGTGTGTCAGTGTGGTCATTATGTCAGCATGATGTGCCCGAGCCCTGCAACATCACAGTGTGCTGTCTTCAGCGGACGATACCATGTCACCTCAGCAGTGGCTGAGACCTTGGACATGTAGCTTCGCCCGCCCCCCCCTGCATGCACATACGGCGTGTGCTGGTCCAGAGTACGTCAGGTCAGCGCAGGGGTGTGCAGGGGGATCAGGAGGTGGCTCTGGTCTGGCCTTGAGCAGGAAGTGAGGTAAGTGTGTCTCTGTGTTGGGGTATTGTCGCCACCAGGGCCACAGTAGTCGATGTTGCAATGTTGCATGTACCAGGAGGGCGGGCACGCACGTACGGGGAAATGTAGGAGCGCAAGACCGCTCGGGGTCTTGGCACATGCATGCCAAGTGTTATGTGTATCAGTCCTGCGGCTGCATGAGTCAGTTGCCTAGCCTCTATCGCAGCGCGATCACAGCGAGCCATGAACTGTACACCTGTGTCCGCCCTGTCCGGACCATTGGCCTACACTCACGTGGCCACACACCCTCAAAGGCCAGCTTCACGGTGTTGTTGGCATGCCGCTGGACATGCGCGGACAGGCATTACAATGGTGTGCCGTAGGAGTGCACGTGGTACAACAGCGCAGCGCACACAAGTGTGGTGGCTCGTGGGAGGGAGGAGCAGCTGTGAGGCAACGTAACACACAGTGAGGCCTCTCATGTGCCACGTGCTGGGCATATCATCCATCATTCCCTGGGTCGCAGACATCCCACCCCACCCACGACAGGCCTCTGTACATCTCCTGTATGCATGCAGATGGTGAAGTTATTGTAGGGATGAAAGGTCCTTTGTCTGAACTATCAGGAGGTAGCACATCTGTAGCTCCGAGCTGGAACTTGCATGTGGCCAGCACCCCCTGACAGATACGATAGCATTTGCTTGCGACTCCCACACTACGCATCGCCCGACGTGAGACCAACGTGTACGCATCCCACACGCAGAAGTCCTTGGTCGTAGTTAGCGTGCGTGATATGGCCTTCACACGTACTCCCACCCCACCCCAGGTCTGCACCCATTGCACACAGACACTGCTCATTGCTCCGAGCTGCGCCATTTCATCCACAGGACTGGCGCAGGGCAAGCCTGTGCCGCTTCAAGCAGAGCCACTGACGCAATGGCAGACCATCCCGGACACATGCTCATCTCCAGTCATGTGGACCTGTACCGTGCACGTCTGCTGAATGTACTGGGGGCACTGCCGTTGGCAGTGGTGCGGATCAGTTACCGGCTGGGCTTCCGCCTTGCGAACGTCACCTGCGTGCAGCCTGTGTTGCATTGTCGCTCGTGCATATTCGAGTGGACCATGGATGTCTGCCTCTCCAACGTAACGGTAGCTGACCTGGATTTCGACGTGTGTGTGCGCCCCGTGTTGGCCCACGACCAGGAGTGTCACCGTGATGCCCGTTTATGGCATGCCTGGATGTTTGGAATGCATGCTGGCAACTGGACCTGGGAGATTGCACGAGTCGTCGTGTGCAGTGACCACATTGAGCCGCTCCCCGATTGGGCTTTGGTGTAAATTGGGGCCAGGGGTTGGAGTCAGCACATCTGTCCGGGACAGCTGATGGATTACGTCGCCGACATGTTAGATGTGGAGGACAACGATCTCTCATTGGAAATGTTGGCCTACGCTGCTGCACTCGCGTTCATGGACGAGTGACAAGGTACCTGCAGCCACAACTGGATGTGACCCATTGCACATGTCCCGACGCCTGGTTGCATGTTGAGGATCTGGTTACATGTCCCAAGACGACAGTGGACATGGCTGCATTGGCCTGGACTCCTGATCCATGCGCGGACAACCAACGCGGGTTGGCACTGACTTGTGTTGGTGATGGACTCCCCCGGGGTGGACATGGGCGCTTTCCAATGTTCCTCATTCAGACATGCTGCTGCATTGTTCTGCATGTCGTGGCACTTCTCTTGGCCGTACTGACACGCACTTGTTGATAAAGTTTCCGCACTTTCACTTGTCTCCAACTGTGTTGAGTCTTGATTTGTATGCCAATGTGTGTGTCACGGCCTATCTGGCTCCCTGCCATACATGCATTGCTACCCCTTCAGGGCTGTGGGTTTGTACTTGTGCATTATCATGTCTCTGTTTCGTGCTTTGCTAGATGCGTATGGCCATTTCCCGGCCACAAGCGGGTGCACTTGTGTCCTGTGTTCGGTTGTGCAAATGTTGCTGTTTGTACCACATTGTGTTCGTTGTTGGGGTGCTCTGCTTCCTATGTGTGTGTGAGATGGCCCTTCAGCTCTGATTTGGCTCACCCTTCTCCCTTTCAGGCAGTGTGGTTTTCACTTCTGTGCTTGTTCAGTGGTGTGATATTGCCAAGTTGTGTGACTTGTGCTCTTGGTTGGTGTTGTTACTCTTGGGCATGGTTTGTCTGCAGTTGTGCTGTGCTTAATTGTGCATGTGTGCCATTGTGCTCATCTCCCCCCACACCCCCAGTCCCTGGTCGTTCCTCTCCCTGTTGCTATTGTGTCTGTTGATTTTGAGCAGTTTCCAGTCCCCAACTCCTGCCACCATCTCCAGACTGATGTGGTGGACACCATTTCCTCCGTGTCATCCAGCTCCTGGTGTGGCGCTGGACTCCCACCTCCGGTGTGCATTGCTGCCTTCTGGTTGTTGGCGTGTTTCTGCTTGTTTGTGCGTTTCGCATCATTCCAGCTGTTCTGGTTTACTTCCATTGTCCTCCTCCGCTCTCCGGCTGCATTCACCTTGTCCACGATGGCCTGCCATGTAGAATGTTTTGTTGCCAATGGGGCTTGTGCGGTTGTGTACTGGCTCCGGTTGCCTCCATTGTGCTTCGCCGTTGTTTTCTGTTTGGTTTGTCTTCCTTTTTCCTGCTTTTGTTGTGCTTATTCCCGCCTGCCGTGTCTGTGTCGCGGGCCTGGCGCTGCTTATCGCTGCTTTCCTCATCGCGAATGGGCTCATCGCACGTTTTTTGGTGTTGAGGTTTGTGTTTTTATCTCCGTCGAGGTGGTTGTATCGCAGACATTGGCCGCGTTTTCGGCAGACTATCGCATGGTACCGCAATGGTGTGAATGCCACGTAAACAAGGGGTTATTTTCCCGCGATAGGCTGCGATGTGTAAAGTTGCGTTCACATTTATTGGAGATGTTTAGCGCACATTCTTGTGAATATCCCCCTTAGTAGTATAAATATTGGGGCCCAGACCCCAGAACTTTAGATCACTTCTGGGAATCAAGACGAACCCTTTGCCAAGGAGAGAAACCAAGGAAGCTGAAAGAGGAGACTGCCCCTGTGCTGTTTTGCTGTTTGGGGTTGGCCTGCAGTGGTTACTCATTGCCAAGGAAAGGAGAAAAGAAACTTTGTGTGTACTTTTACTATCTTTTTTTAAACATTTTTATTAGTATTTTACAATTAACGCTATTTGGTACGTACAGTATTTGTTATTTGTGTACACATGTTGTTTCCATATAGTATACATGAGGCGAGTATTTTATATCTTCCACATTAAGTATTGTTCGTATTATTGGCAAGACATCTACATACATTGATATTACATAATACATTTTCTTCGTTTAGGTTTCTTATTCGCTGACATCCGATAATGTTTCCTCTTGTGGGGGTTCGCAGAGATTTCCACGAAAAGCATTCCACCCACCCCACGTCCGTGTCCATTTTTTGGGGCACCCCCTGTGAATGTATACCGATTTTTCTATTATCACCGCATTGTCCATGTCCCGACCCCATTGGTGATGGTTTGGTGTCTGTCGTGCCCCCCAGAGCTGAGCTATGTTGCGCTTTGCCAATGCCATACCCAGTGTCACCCAGTCCTGGGTCACGTGGTTGAGATCCGTGGGCTCCCAGATATTAAGCAGGCACCTCTTTGGTTCTGGCCGGATCTCAACTCCTGTGACCTGCGAGATTATGTGCATAATCGCCTCCCAGTAGGTTACGATTTCTGGGCATTGCCAAACTGTATGAAAGAATGTGCCTGACTCACCACAGAGTCTGAGGCAGAGAGGTGTGTCCGTCTTACCAATTTTGTGTAATAGTGTCCTCGTGTAATAAGTGCAATGTAATATCTTCAATTGTATCAGTTTGAGTTTGGACGATATTGCTACCTCCTTTGGGGAGGAGAGTGCCTCTTGCCAGTCTGTCTCGTCTAATTCACCCAGTTACGCCTCCCACCTTTCCTTAAGAGCTGTCAATGGGTCCGGTTGATTATTTATTATTTTCCGGTAGGTTTGGGATATGGCTTGCTTGTGCAAATGATCCGTAAGGAGTCTATTCTCCAACGGTGATGCTTCTGGGAGTGTAGTGCCCGGTGGAATCATCTTCTTGAGTGCGTGTCTAATCTGAACGTAACGGAAGGTTTCTGCCTGCGCTAGCCCATAAGTGGCCTGTAGCTGTGCGAAAGGAATCACTTCCCCCTTTTTCCACATGTCCCCTACTTGTGAGATTCCTATTAAGTCCCATTGCCGAAAGCCTTTGGTATTGCGTAGTTCACCCAGTCGTTTAGTGTCCCATAGTGGCGTGGCCTGTGTTATTACTCCCTCCCAACCCAGCGCCCGTTGTGCCTCAGACCAGACCTTGATAGTATGTGCCATTGGACCCGTCAAAGCAGTCTTTTTTGATTTGTTATATAGTGCTTCCATAATCCCTTCAGCTTCCAGGAGGTGTCTATCCATGCGGAAAACCGGGTCATTCTGGGGTGCATGCAGCCATTGGTTTACGGCAATGAGCTGCGACGCCCAGTAATTTACCTTTATGTTAGGGAGGGCAATACCACCGTCGTACCAGCCCCTCACTAGCTTATTCGTGGTGATACGGGCATTTTTCCCATCCCACAACGAATTAGTTACTTCGGCGTTTATTGCCGCGAAGTACATCTGGGAAACCGGGAACGGCATGTTATGCAAGACATGGAGGAATCTGGGGAGCGCCATCATTTTGAAGAGGGCTGCCCTTCCCAGTAACGTAAGTGGTAGTGATCGCCAGTGTTTTACATCGTGTCGAAAGCGCGCCAGGGGCTCCATGAGGTTATGAGCAAGACATTGTGTGGTTTCGTGTGTTATATATATGCCTAGGTATTTAAAGCCCCTATCTGCAATCTGGATTTCGCAGCCCCGTGGGAGCCGTGGCGGAGGACCGTGAAGCACGTAGAGGAGTGATTACTTTTACTATCTTGAGGAAGATCTCCAAGGGCATGAAGCTGAGCTTGCCTCCTGTTCTGAAGTCTCAGGGACACAAAGACTTCACCACCAGCTCCCCTGAATTTCCTTGCTGGGAATTCTACCTGCCGAGAGGTGCCTGCTGTTGTTTTGGGCCCTCTGGAGACTGCGTGTCGCTGGGAGCTGGAAGCGCGACGCAACGAGGAAGAAGCGTGTCGCCGCCGCAGCAGTTGCCATTACATCGCCGAAGAAGCGTGTCGCCGCCGCAGCTGTTCGCCGTCGCATCACCAACGAGGCGCGTCGCATCACCGGAGAAGCGTGCCGCCGCCGCAGAGGTCGCCGTCGCATCACCGGAGAAGCGTGTCGCAGGGCCTGTCGCGGCTCCAAAGTTAATCGAGTTCGCCGCACGGCCGTCGGGCGTGCACGCATCGCATCCAAGTTATCGCATCGCATCAAAGATGCCATTTTGTCGCATCGCACCGGATCGTCGCATCGCATCGAGGCGCCATCTTGTTGCATCGCACCGGATCACAGTAAGAAACCGACGCATCACCTCCTCTCCGGTAAGGGACCGACGCATCACCTCCCCTGCGCTGCAGTAAGGAACTGGCGCATCACCTCCCCCGAAGCAAGGAACCGACGCATCACCTTCCCTGCGACCCTTTTGTTTATGTTGCGTTACGCATCCAAGGTACTTTGAGAGTAAAGTGTCGCATTTACCATCTACATTGAACTAAGCTATTTCTACCATCTGAAAGTCATATTTTGGAATACTGTATTGTGGATTTTTGTCGTTTGGTCTTGTGTTAAATCTAGATAAAGATTACTTATTTTTCTAAACTGGTGTGGTGTCCATTTGTAGTGTTTTCACTGTATTACTGTATGTGTTCACAAATGCTTTACACACTGCCTCTGAGATAAGCCTGCCTGCTCGTGCCAAGCTACCAAGGGGGTGAGCAGGGGTTATTTTAGGAGTGTAGCCCCCTTACCCTGACTAGAAGCAAGGGCCCCTACTTGGTAAAAGGTACCTACCTCTGCCAACTAGAGACCCCCATTTCTAACAAACCCCAACTCCACCCCTATTCTTGCTGGATCTGCAGATCAAGGAATATGGTTGAATCAGCCTGCATGGAATATCCCAACTCCCCGGAAACCAGTTATAAGCTGTGAACCCTCTCAAACCTTATCCACCATGCCTCCAGCATACACCTGGCAACCACAGATAAGCAATCTCAGCCCTCCTTCATGGCCTGGAAGTGGTCAGTGGGGCTGGCTAGGCAAGGCTAAAGGGGAAAATCCACGCAGCGGGATATTTTAATTTAAATCTTCGCTCAGGGGATTCTTTGTGTGCCTTCTACATCCCCAACATCTCTGTGGGATGCCCAGGTGCAGTAAAAGATGACAGCATTCAACATGACCCCTGTTTTAAGGTCTCGCCTGCAACAGCGCATGCAATGCACTCTTGCTCACGAGAAATATTCTATACAACAAGGGACTTGAAACCCGCCCATTGCTTAACATTTGTTGGCTTCATTGTCACTCTTATTTACTGCCTTCTAATTGACCAGTGTGTGCTGGCTTTACTTCTTCTTTCGGCTGGAGCATGGACCAAGTGCTGATTGCTTCAGCTTGACTGCTGTCCTTCTGCGATCGCGCTGTGATTGAGGCACTACTTTTATTTTTTTTATTCTTCCCTATAGTCCTTGTTGAACCTCTTGCCATTTTGTCGCTATGTTTCATTATATCACATGCACTTTAAAGAAGCTCTTTTCTCCTTTGAAATGGATGTTTATTGTGACCAACAAATGTTATCAGCTTTTATTATGACAACAGATGTTGTCTGGTTCCAAATGTATTTTCACTAAGACATGGACATGTATGATTTTTTGCCAAGTGTTTCCTTTTTTTTCTTTTTCACTCATGTGGAGATTAACTGATTTGCTCAGAGTCACAGGAGTGTTGTGATGAGACCTAAAAGGCATTGGCAAAGCCAATGAATCTCACCTTTGAGACTATTTTGCAGACTTTGCCGTGATTTGCAGCCATGCTGTTTGCAGTATGGCTACTGTGCAGCATGGCTAAAAATAATAATACAAAAGGACTATGATGTATCCAGTACAAATGCACTTAAAAATAAAAGTGCATTACCTCCCGTCCCTCCCTCGCCTTCCTTCAATACAAGTGAGGCCCCGCCTCCCACCCAGACCCACCCCCAGCATAAAAACTCTGCCCGCCCCCACCTCCACCTGTTTTTTTCTGTCTCCCTAGTGAGACTTACCTTCAGTTCCTCCTTGTGGCGGTGCCGGGGAGTCATCGAGTTGGTTCTCTGCGACGGCGGTGCCCTCGACGGAGTTCTCCTGGCGATGCCTCCTCTCCTCGTCTCCCTCGTGGATGGGGGCGGAGCGGTGGCTCAGGATGCTGCTGCGTTGTTTGGCGGTCCTCCTGTGGCTGGGGCTGTGTTTCCGGGTCGGGCTGTTTTGGATGCCTCCTCTCGGACTGCACTCTTCACGGTGTCCTGGTAGGACGGGTTTTTGACCCGTGGTTTGTTCCTTTACACTGTATGGGGGTACCGGGTGCTGTGGCTTGCTGTTTTCCCTTGACTGGCGTGGGGGTCTGTCCGCCTTGTCTTGGGGGCTGCTGGGGGCTGTTTTCCGCTTGCTGCCCTGGCGTTTGAGGTTGTTGGGGGCCTTCTGGGGTCTTCTTCCTCTGCTGCTTGGTCACCGGTCCCCTGGGGCGCCCTGGCTGCATGGACTTCGCGAGGGTGTTGGTGCCTCTCCTGTCTGTGCCTGGTGCGGAACTTGGCTGTGGCTGCTCTGTCCGGTGCTTCGGGCTCCACCGCTGCCTTCTGGTCTGTCCCGTCCTCGTCCGGCAGATCCTGTGGGCGGATGGTTTCCGTCTGGGTCCTGGGGTGCTGGGCCTTCTCCCGCCTCTGGCGTTGCCTTTGGCTCTGGGGGTGTGGAGGGTCGCTTGGGCTCCTGTGCTGGTCGGCTGGGCTTTCCTCTTCCCTGCTGGACGGGCCCTGTGGGATTCATGGTGTTCCTGGCCCGCCTGGTTGGGCTTGCCCTTCTGTCCCGGTGTGGGGATAGGTGCTGTGGGAGTGGCGTGCGTTGCCCGTGCTTGCTGTTTCCGCTTTTGTGTACATTGTGCTTGCTGCTTTGTCCACTGTGGGCCGCCCGGCTGGCGACTGTTTGTCGATTGCCTGCGGAGCCTGCTGTGTGCGGTCTCTTTTCCTCCGCCCTGGGCGTTCCTTCTGTGCTGTGTTGGTCCTGTTTGGTTTCAGGTTCCTTTACGCCCTCTTTTGCATCAGTGGGTTTTTCCTGCGGTGCTGCGGGTTCCTTGCTTCCTCCGGCGGCTTTGCTTGTTGGGGGTGTTCGCCCCTTTCCTCCCGTTGGGCTGTTGGTCTCTGTCCTGGCCGCTCTGCTTGATGGGTCGGCTGTTCTCCTTGGCTGTTGCTGTGGCGCTGGCCTGTTCTCGGCTTCTTCTAGGCCCTCCTTGGTGTGGGGTTTCGTGGCTTTGGCGGCAGCTGTTCGAGCCTCCGGCCTTGGCGCCTGGTGGGCCCCTGCTCTTGTCGGGTCTCTGCTGTTTGGTGGAGTCTGGCCTGGTTCGTGCCTGGCTGGGTGGCTGCCTGGGACTATTCGGGTGCTGTGGGCTGCAGGTCCTCTGTCCTTCTGGCCGCCTTGAGGCTTCTGTGTGCCTTTACTTGTGTGGGGCGTCCTGCCTTTCTGGGGTGCCTTGTCCTGAGGTCTCTCCTTTGTCCCCATTGTGGGCTTCTCCTCCGCCTTTACGGTGGGTGCGGTTTGGCCTGTTTTTCGCCCTGGCTCCCTGCCTCCTCTCCTGCGGGCCCTGCCCGGCTGGGTCCCTGTCGCTGCCCTCTGTTCGGTTCCCTCCGGTGGGTGGTCGTCTTCGGCCTTTTCTTCCTCGGTGGCGGCGGCCCGTTTCTGGTGGTTGGGTCCTGTGTGCTTTGGTTCCTGTGTACAGGGTCGTCTTGGTGCAGGTTCCTCCGGATTCGGGGGTTCGGTTGCCTCCACTGCCTGTCTCCGGTCCCCGCGGGGTGGCTCTGCTGGTCTGGGTGTCCAGTTTGGTTGCCAGGTGGTCGGTCTGCTGGGTTCCTGTCGTGGTGCCCGGGCCTGGGCCCCTCTCCGTTCTGTTTCGGGGTTCGGGGTGTCCGGTGGCTTCGGCCTGTACTGGCTCTCCTGTGGGTCTGCTCCTGGGTTCGGCCCCTTCCCTTCAGTGTGTTGGTCCTTTCGGCCGTCGTTCCTCTGGTTCTGCCTGGCATCTTTTGGCATGCCGTGGGTCTCGGGGACGCCTCTCTCCGCTTCCCAGTCGCCGCTTCTTTTCTGCGGTTCGCTGTGGGTGTGGCCCGTTTCGGTTTTGAGTCCTTCCGTTCGGCCTCCGGCCCTCGCCCTGGGTCTTCCCGCGGGTCCTGGTGCCTCCTGTGGCTCTCCTTCGTGCGGGTTTTTTTTCCTTCGTCCTTCTCTGTCGGTCGGCCTCTGGCTGTGTGCGGCCGGAGTGTCTTTTTGCTCGGGCTGTTCGGGGGACCTTGGTGGTTCTTCTGGGGATCGGGGTTGTTGGTGGCCTGGGGTGTGTCTTCTCTGGTCCCCTCTCAGGGCTTGGTGTTCGTTGAGGCTCGTTGTGGCCTTTGCATGGCCCTGTTCCCTTGTCCTGCCTGCACCTGGTCTCTCTTCCTTCTCTGGATCGGGCCTTGTTGTCCCGGGGCTCCTCCGGCGGTCCTGTGGCTGCGGGGGCTCGTGGCTTCTGGGGTGTTTTCAGGTTCCGGGGCTCGTTTCTACTTCTCCGCCTGACCGTCTGGATCCTGTTGGGTTGGTCTCCGGGGTCTGTTGTCCCCGCTGCCCGTGTCGGTCCGTGTCTGGGGGGCTGTCCTGGTGGCTCTCCCGCCGTCGCTTTCTGGCTGGCTGTTTGCTGCCTCCTCCGGCTCCGCTTGTGGTGGCTTTGGTCACCGGCCTGTCCGGGTGCGGGGTTGGCTGCGGTTTATTTGGGTTCAGGGGTGCTGGTCCCTGCTGGTCTCCCGGAGTTCCTCCTGCTGCCGCTTGTTGGGGGCTTGCCCTGGTGCTCTTTCGTGGCTCTCTGCGGGGCCCATGCGGTGTTGGTTCAGTCTGGCGTTCTGGGGAGGTGGTCCTCTGTCCGCCCTCTGGGTGGGTCCCGGTTCTGTTCCTTGTTTGCCTGCGTCCTGTTTCCCTGGCTCCGGTCTGGGGGCTGGGGCTGTCGGCTCTCTCCCTTCGGCGAGTGGCCTCTGGGCTGGCGGCTCAGTTTTTGCTGGGTCATTCCTTCTTCCCGCGTTTTCTCTCTTCTTCCCCGTGTGGCCTGCCTGTTGGTGGGTCGTTGGGGCCTCCCTGTGGTGGTCCGGTTGCGGATCCGGGGTGGGCCTTGGTGGCCCGGTTCTGGTCTCTGGGATGGGGTCCCGGGGCTCGGGGGTCGTTGGCCTTCCCTCTCCTGTGCCTCGGGGTCTTCTAGGTGCCTTCCTCCTCCCCCCCTTTTTTCCACTGCTCCGGGCCTTTCTGGTTCTGGTCGGGTGGCTCTGTGCTCGGGGGTTGTTGGTTGCTCCCCGTTGGCCTGGGGTGCCTTGGTCTCCTCTCCTGTCCGCCTTCTGTTGCGTTCGGGTGTGGGTCCTTCCGGTGGTTCCGTTCTCTTGATGTTTCCGGCCCTTCCCCTGGGTTCTGTGCAGGGGTTTCGCCTGCTGCCTGGTGGTGGTGCGGCTGGGCTTTGCTGGGTTGGGGGCTCCTGTCCATTTGGCGGTTGCTTGGCTGCCTTCCCGTCGGTCCTCCTCTCTGCTGTCCTGTGCTTGGCATGGGCGGACCTTTCGGCCTGGTGTTCTGCTCTGGGTGTTGTTCCCACGTGGCTGGCCTATGTTTGGCGTGGCGATTCCTTCCTGGTGGGGCTCTTCTGCGTTTGTCGGTGTCTCCTCTGCGGGTGCTGTGGGCGGCTCTCTGGCTTCTTGATGCTCCTGGCGTTCTTGCGGGTTGGCGGGGGTCTGTTGCCCCTCGCCCTGTCTGATCCTTTCCTTCGGGGTCTTGGCTGCTGGTATTGGCTGTCCTCCCTTTGGTCCCCTTGGGAGTCTCGGGTTGCGGCTCTTGTCTTTTGGGCCTTGTTTTTGGTTGCCATCCCCTCTGCGCGGCGCTTGGGGGTGTTGGATCGGCTGCGGGTTCTCGTTTTGCTTTGATCCGGTTGCGGTGGTTGTTTGGCCTTCCTCTGCTCTGTTGGGTCGTTGGCTTTGGTCCCCGGTCTTGCTGACTGTCCGTCTTTTGGGGGTGGTTCCTCCTGTGGGGAATTAGGGGTGTTCCTCTCGCTGTTTGGCGATTTCGGTGGCTGCGTTGCTTGCTGTCCGGCGTGCTTTGCTGTGGTCCCTGCCGGTTGTGGTGTCCTGTCGGGTGGGCTCCTCTGTGGGATCTGTTGGACTGCGTCCTGGTCTTCTCCTTCTCCGTTTGACTGTCGCTGTCCGTTTGCGTGTCTGGAACGCTTGTCTGCTGTTCTGGGCCGCTGGGTTCCTGGGATGTTGATCTGCTGTGTTTGGGGCACTGTTTCTGTTTTGGTGTTCTCTCGCACTCAGCTGTCCGTCTCTGTTTTCTTCTGCTTGCTATGTCCTCACTTGTATTGAAGGAAGGCGAGGAGGGACGGGAGGTAATGCTTCCATTTCTAACGATAATGGCATTACTCCTAGTCCTACTCCCTCGCCTTCCTTCAAGGACCCTCCCTCCCTCCCGGTGCGGTTCATCTGAGTGCTAGCTCGGCTTGTTTACGTGCAGGTGGAGGTGGGGGCGGGCAGAGTTTTTATGCTGGGGGTGGGTCTGGGTGGGAGGCGGGGCCTCACTTGTATTGAAGGAAGGCGAGGGAGTAGGACTAGGAGTAATGCCATTATCGTTAGAAATGGAAGCATTAGCCTTGGCTGCATCATAGCGCATTTTTAGATTAGTTTTAGCCACACTACAAAGAATCCGTGCTGCTGTACAGTATGCCTACAAAACATTGCCAATTGCTCATTAGCGAAACCTATTGACTTTGCCATTGTTTTTTTTTTTTTTGCAGTTTTATGCAGCACGTGCTCGACCAAAAGGTATTGGAGCGCTTTACGTTACCAATTACACTACAGAAGGATACATTCATTTTGTATTATTTTTAGGCATGGGGAGATTAGGTAATTTGCCCAGAATCATAGGATGTTGAGTTGACGCCGAGACTCAAATCTGGTTCCCATGTTCCAAAGTCGGCAGCTCTGGCCTTAATGCATGTCCTCTCCCGGGTGCGGTGTTAAAAAATCGTAACCACAGTTATAGCCGTTTGAACTGAACACAATTCCCAGAGACCTTGTGAGAAAGTCTGTCATTTGATCCAGGTCCATAGGTAAAGAGCAAATGGAGTTTGAAGACCCATTGTCATAGCCAATAAGTCAAGGTCTGCTTATTATGAAAACCTTTTATCAAAGCCAATGGGTCAGACGTCTGCTTATTATGAATGTAAAGCTTGTTTTACATTGTTGTTTCACCGTGTACATTTATATTTTAATGTATTGTCTTTAGCAGTTTTTAGAATAAAGTACTCTTTCCTTTTAAAGTAAAAACATCAACTGGCTTGTTAGCATTTTTGAGTGCTATTATTGTCTCGTCTGAGTTTCTAGCCACAGTAGCTCCCTAAGTGCCAGATGTATGTATCTTTTTGTAGTTGCAAACGGGCCGACTCTCAGAATTGGGCCGTTTGCGCCCACCAAAAAGCATTTTCCCATATACCAAACCCTATTTTGCAATTCGGTAACCTATTACCGAATCGGAAAATGGGTTAGCGATTAGGTATTAGGAAGCGGCATGTTAAGGGCGTCCCTTCCTAATAGCGAATCACAGTGGTATGTGTGAATGTTTTGCGACCCAAATGCGGTCACAAAACATTCACATTTTACAGCCTACTTCAAGTAGGTGGTAACCCATTCGCAAATGGGAAAGGGTCCCCAAGGGACCCCTTCCCCTTTGTGAATGGTTGTAAAAACGTTTTTTAAGAGCAGGGAGTAGTCCCAGGGACCACCGCTTATTCTTAAAAAAATGAAAAGAAAATGTAACATTTTTGTTTCTGAAACGCATCTGTTTCCCTTTAAGGAAAATGGGCTGCATTTAATGAAAAAATGCTGCTGTATTTAAAAGCAATCACAGACATGGTGGTCTGCTGACCCCAGCAGGTCACCATCCCTGTGATTTTAGAGATTTCCAATGGGTCGCAAATTGCGACCTACCTAAAGAATATTAATGAGGTAGGTCAACTTGCAACCCGCTGGGAATCGCAAACAGGGTAAAACTCACTGTAGTACATCGCAGTTTGTGATTTCTTAATAGCGAATCTCAAAAATTTGCTATTAGGTAATCACAAACCCATTTCTATGTACATTTGGCCCTAAGTAAGTATGACTTGGACCACCCTGTCATTACCTTGATGATCAGGTTCTCATGGGCTGATCTGGACCTCATCTTTGAGTCCAATAGTAAAGTAGCCCAAAGACGCAAGAGACACCTCGAACCACTTCTCTCAGAAGGTATTCCACATTCTAGGACCTTGAATTCCCAGGAAGTTGCCTTCATATTTCATTCAATTAAAGAATCAATGGTTAACCAGATTGCCGGTAGTTGAGGGAGGGTTCTAGTAGGTATGTAGTGAGATGTCAGATTCTATAGGTATACTGGCCTTTGCCCCAGAATGCTTTGTGGATGGTGCAGAGGACCTTAAATGTAACCCTAACTTTTACTCAGAGTCAGCAGAGTGCTTTCAGAATGGGTTTGCAATGGTATCACTTGCAGATGCTAATGCATGTTATGGCTTCCTGGTTCTGTAACCATTGTAGCATGGCAATTAGTTTCTTGAAAAGGACTTTGTATATGATGCTGCAATAGTCCACACTCCCTTGACAAATACTTTTGTCAATTCCACCCAATGACTGGCTTGAAGTAGTGGCAGCATTTTTCAGAGTTAGAACAACTCAACATTTATGCTCTTCACAATGGTGTTCAATTGAGTCACAAACGAAAACCCAGAGTCAAAAAGTATCCTTAGTTCTCTTACTTTCACAAAAGGTTGTGCAGGGGTTCCAATACATCAGCCATTTGAAGAGGAATCAGTCTGACGTGGTTGTACCCATGATTAGAATACCAGTTTTGCCGCATTTCAAGCAAATAAACTTCTCCTTCATTCAAAAAAGCACATAGTCCAAGATGGAGGTAATATTAGTTACGTTTTAGGATTTGTTGTTTACCGGGCAATGGATTTGCATGCCAGCAGTGTATATTTAAAGGTTCTGGTGAGATTGATCTCATATCTGTCCTAAGGCACAAATGTAGAAAAAACCTGTTGAGGAGCGATGTCCATGTCACTAGGCGTGTGGAGGATTTGACTGACCCAATTCTGATTTTTTGAGACGATTAGTAAAAGAGCGAGTCCAGCCAAGCCCACAATTGTTCCAGACTTTCTAGCAGAATTGGGTGGTCTCCAGTTGGGCAAGCCATGGATAGGTTGAGGAGTACTGGCTGTTTTCTTTCCTTGTTCATGGTGTGTACGACCCCCTCCCTGATGCCAACTGAGGTACCCCTTGCAAATCTGAAACCTGCCAGCTGGTTGTGGAAAGGATAGTTCCGATAATGTATTCCTGGAGTTATCGTGTCACCTGCCTTCCATGATCTTAGAGGTTACAGTTGGGTTGACAGTTAATGTATGTTCTGAAGCAGCAAAAATGTTATGCTCCATAATCTTTATTAATCATAGGTTCATTTGTTTGTAGATGTGTGGCTATATACGCATGAAGGAGCCACATTTTATATAACCAAAGATTAGCTTGTTGTATCCTTATGTTAGCCAAATGCGCAATTTTAAGTGGTCTTAACTTTTACTAGGCATCAGAGGTCCAAGCTTTCATTGCTGGCCAACTGTTGTTTTTAAAATGTGCTTTTACGTTTTATTTTCATTCAGGAACGACATAACTTTAAATAATTAAAACAGTTCATTGTTTGCTTATAGAAATGCTAGCACAGATACGTTAACGAGAAGTCTGCTTTACACCATGCGTGGGGATAAGAAAAGATCCTCCTGTATCATGCAGTCTGGACCACGGATGCACTCACGGTCATGCAGCTGTGTGTGGCTTTGTCTGACGATGAGAATGAGGGGAGTTTACCTGCTCCAGGGAGTCAGTGCTACCTGATTGGTTCAAGTCTGGAGGGAGTCGGTGGGAAACCCTTCTGGAGAAATGTGCAACGTGTTATAATTTTGTGTCTGAAATCGGTTGTTAGGAGATCCTGTCGTGACTTTGCTGAGAGAAGACCCTCCACTGACTCTGCTATTTGAGATCCCATCCCTATCACTCATTACTGAGTTAGACTCCTGAACAATTCGGCCCTTTTAACCTGAACCTTAACTTGGCTCATTTCAGACTGACACCTTCTGCTTAGAATTTCTCCCTGCCATCTTTGAATGCTTCTTTATACAACCGATACTACCTTTATTTTGCATTTTAATATTCCTATGATTTGCATTGCCCTTTACCTGATATATCTAGGAGGACTGATTAACAATGATGATCTTTATGCTTATTTGATTGATTTACTGAATGAATAAACTTAGTAACTTTGACTAATTTGCAAATAAACCCTCATGGTTTTGGATACCATCCTCTCTGTCGTTCTTGTGGAGCCAAATGGTTGCACTGTAATTTGAAATTGATGCACTGATGTTAGCTCCCATGATATATTTTCAGCTAATAACAAAGGGCTCATAGGCCACTCGATTACACCAGAGCCAGAAGGTATAGAGATTGTGCTGCATCAGTTTGGGTCAGTGGATGTTTTTTCAAGTGGAATGGTGATGGGATGTTTCAGAAGGCCCTGATTCCGCTCCAGATGTGAGGGAGGAGCTTATAGTGATAAGGTGCAAAATTCCACCCAAAGTTACTGATGCGGGTGGAATGCCACCAGTGTATTGACGCCATTTGTGGCAATGAATTAAGATTTGAAAGGTGGTGCTGCCACCAGATACGGTGTATCCTTGCAAGAGCAATGTTTTGAATCCCAGCCTACTGGCCTCTGTGCACCAGAATACAATGGCCGCTTGCATTGAATGACTGACCTACTGCGGTCCAATTAACCTGAAGGTTCTACCCACCAGAATCTAGCTCTGTACTGTTAGCACAATACAGATTTCCCCGCCCACCTCAGGCCCTCCCATTGGTCGAAGTCCTCCTGTAATTCAATAAATTGCTCTCTGTGCCCCACAGGGATCTGTGTGTGTGTACTGTACGTGTGCACGCGCATATGTGTATGCGCTCTGGTGTGTGTCTAATAGGGTGTTGGTGTTTTGAATGAGGACAGGCTGGTGTGTTTATTCAGTTCTCCCGTTGTAATGATCGAGGTGTGTTCTGCAGCCAGACATATTGCCTTCTCCTTTAACAAGAATGTCAAATATTTATGGATCAGACAGAGGGAAGCGGCTCCCAGTAATTGTTATAAATGCAGCTGTGGGAGCCCGGGGGTGTTCCTCGCGCAGGAGGCGCCTGTAACAATGTCCTGCAGCAGGCCTCACTGCCAGGCCCAATTATCATAGAACCCGCGCAAAATAGGAGCTCTCGCTCGGCGAGACATCACTCACACCACTTATTAGTCTGCAGCCAGCACGAGAAAGACCCCCAGGGACCCGTGCATAGGGCCAATTAACGTGCAGCTGGTCTACGACGGCATCACTCGGCAGCGCAAGGCGTGTCCCTCAGACGCCGAGGTATATCACTCGCATCACGAGGTATATCACTCAGAGTACAGGGCATATCACTCACTTAGAGTACAGGGCATATCACTCACATCACGAGGAATATCACTCAGTGTACAGGGCATATCACTGACGTCACGAGAAATATCACTCAGAGTACAGGGCATATCATTTACTCAGAGTACAGGGCATTTCACTTACATCACGAGGAATATCACTCAGAGTACAGGGCAGATCTCTGACATCGCGAGGAATGTCACTCAGAGTACAGGGCATATCACTCACATCACAAAGATTAACACGCACAGTACAGGGCATATCACTTGTAGTGTCCTGCTGGACACGTTCTAGTGTCTCAGCAGACACTGAGTTAGTAGCCACTCCCCTATGGGAGTGGGCACACTGCACCCCCACACCCATCCATCACGGGTGCCACGGGTGACGTGGCCCCGTCAATAAAAGGGCCCGGGTGCACGGGCTCGTGGCCAGTTACTACACTACAACCTCCTGGTGTCCGTGTCCATCATTCACCTAATGAGGGCCTTAGGCCCGACACCACATTGGCGACGAGGCGGGTAGCTCACCCCGCACGCCTGCTGCTCGACGCTTCCTCGTCCTTCGGGGGGAGAAAATGAGCCGCCGCCTGCGACTGCGGTGAAAATCGAGCTCAGCATCGAGACGCAGCCCTCTGCCTTGAAAGAGGGGGGGGCACAGGGACCAGCCGTCTCCTACCTACATCGGCCCGGCAAACGGAGGAGTGGACGAGCACCCCCGCAGCAGCCGCCTGAACGCCAGAGAAGCGTGAGTTTCCCCACCATGCTTGCCGCCACACTCAGGCAATCCCCGCTGCATGTAATGAACCCTGCGATCCTCATCGTGCAGCGCCCGTGAGTGACCCTGCCACCCCTGGGCAAAGTACTGCTCCACCAAAGGGAGGCGCCGCGCCGCCATCAGCCCCGCAGGCCACGCCGCACCCTGCTCCGCCCGTCATTGCCTGGCACTGCGAGGACTCGCCACCACCAATGACGCCGCATTCCTCCGGTGCCGCCTGCAGCAGGGCGCTGATGAAGCCGGCGCGCCAGCATGACCCGCAGAAGTCTGACGGACACACGCACTACCGTACCCCTGCACATCCGTCTGCCCACATACATACTGGGGGCCGTTTCGCTATTTGTCCGGGGAGGAAGCGTAGCCTGTAACCCGCATGAAGGCACCACTGCACCAGCCTGCCAACACGTCCGTGACTGAGGCGTCCGCCATCCAGCGCGGCAGTAGCGAGCCTGGTGCAATACCCGCCGGGCATGAAAGGAGCCAGTGGGTCAAGAGGTTCACGCCGCACCGACCACCCGGAGGAAACCCCTCACCCGCACCTGAAGTGACTGCGGAGGCCGCCACCCACAAGGTCAGCGCGTACCACGCCAAAAGAACGAGGCGCTCCATCGCCACGCGGTGGAGTGCCCCCTGCCCCCAGCACCGAGCAGAGAATGAGAGCCTGCGGAACACTGGCACGAGAGAGTGCTGCATCTCGGCCTGAGGCCGCTCCCCGCCTGGCGTGTATAATGAGCTGTACTTCCCTGGAATGGGCAATGATAGAGGCGCGCCTGAATGGCAATCACTCACCCGCATCGGTTCCTGTGAGCCTGTGGGGGTGGACGACGTATGGCATCAAGAAGACGCTCCGCCTCCACAAGAGGTTCGTCGCAATGCCCTGGGAGGCCTACACGATCAAGACAGCCGCCCGAGGCTGTGAACCGCTCTCCAGCGCAACCTGGCGGTCTCCTTGCCAAACCGCACCCCGGCTGTAGAGATCGTAAACAGAGCACATGTCTAGCTCTACAAGGGAATTTAAATACATGACAGGAGCCAGCTTACCTCACCGGAGCAGTGTCCCTCCGTCCGCATCCTCAGCACCTTCCTGCACCGTGCCTGCCTGAATTCCCGGGGCACCAGCAGCACATGGCCCAACACCGGCATCTCTATCAACAGAGGCCCGCAGTTCCTGAAAGACTGCCGGCCCGTAAACTGGAACGCTGCCCTGCCCTCTAGTGGCCACCAGTGGTACTGTGCCCACAGAAAGGTAGCAAACAAAGGGCCGATGCCTGGATGTCTCCAGCACAGATGCACAGGTGTTGCAGCCACATCCCCCACCACTGACTGAGCAGCACCCTCCTGCCCCAACTCTGTTTTCCACTTCAGCACAGAGGCTGGAAAAGCAAGAACAAGCCAGAGGGGCACAAGACACAAAAATCAGCAAGTGCGAGAAGGGCCATCAAGCAGCAATGCCTGCTGCAGCGGCCTAAAGTAAACGCAAGGGCAGCACCATACACTGGACACTGGCAGCGCCACGCCTAATGGAACACACAGATGAGGCTGTCAGGGAGTGAAGGGAAGCCAGTTTGAGCAGCTCACAACTCCCACCACTCCTTGAGGACAAAAGCTAACACACACCTCAGCCCGCTACTGCAAAGAGAACTACCCTGGGTCACTTACAGAGACCGCGCCTCAACACAGAGTGCACCACATGCCCTGATCGGCTGCCTAGATTCTCAAAAGAGAAAGACTGTCGCACGTCACCAAGGGCCCCAAGAAGCCTGAAGCTGCTCCAGCTTAGACAAGCGACGAACAAACAAAAGCGGCGAAGCCCAAAGAGACAGCATGGCCCACAAGAAGTACGTGAAGGCTGTGCACATGGCAAGCAAACCCTGGTGGCTGTCTGATGCCTCTGCATCCGAAGAAACTGCACCACATGCTTCCGGCGGTGAACAACCACCAACACAACACAGAGCAAGCACGCCAAGTGCCAGAAGAGTGCGCCCGCAACAGGAGAACGAAGAGTGCGAAGTCAGAGGTGCGCAGAAAGCCGCGCCAGCGAACCTGACAGAACGGGCAGGCGCCCGGGAGATAGACACCTCCAGAAAGAAGCATTGCTGAATGCAGCACAGAGAGCAACCACTTCTCTGCTGCACCAACGAAGCCCCGCAGTGGGCCGAAGACCACACAGAGTGTCCTCCCTCGCACTGCCTCAAGGCGGAGTCGGCAGTGACCCACGACAGGCAAGAGAGGAGTTGCACACTCCACGTGGCAGGCCGCCACAGCAACATGCGCTCCCACAACCGGTGAAACATGACCAGACGTCACGTCACTCAGCAAGCAAGGAGCGCGCCGGAGCGAAGGCAGAAGCCGGCGCCATAACAGCGCCGCCTCGAGGTCCAAGCGCAACACCCTCGAGAAAAGAAGAGTGGCAGCCATGTCACACAAAAGGGAAGAAGAGTGACAGCCCGGTCACACCCTCGAAGAAAGAAGAGAGTGACAGCCCTGTCACCCAGAAAATCGGAGGAACACAGGTGGGCTGAATAGACCAACAAAGGGAGAAGACCGAGGGCTCACAGCAAGCCAAGAGCACACCCAGACACACCAGACAGCCACCAACGCGGACCGACGTCCCTGGATACAGCCTCACGGGAGAACCGAGCACAAGCCGCAGCAAGCGCAATCCGCGTCTCTCCCCAACGCTTCCCCAGGCGACCGTCCATCCCAGAGTGTCGGCAGTCCCAGTCAACGGCATCCCTGCTCCAGGCCGCAAATGCCGTGGGTGAAGATCAGCACTGAGCGCCCGCCCTCACACCGCCTCAAGATGGAGTCGGCAGTGGCCCCAAATCAGGCAAGAGAGGATCCGTACACTCTACGTGTCAAGGCGCCACCGAAGACCAACCTCAACAAGGCGGAGACACCTGGCTGCTAAGTCCCTCCTGACATCCGGACTCCCCCAGCAAGCCACCACCATCTGCCATTCCGACTCACCACATGGCTGGCAACCCACCATCACGCCAGCCCTCAGCACATACGTCAAACACCACTACCAGAGCACAAGTGGGCTGGAACCCTGCACCGTTGCCACGCCAGCCGACTAAAAGAATTAGAAGCCACCTGTGAACCTGGCCTACACCGGAAACGCGGCAGCGAGTGCAAGTCTGCCAAGACATCTCCACCCTAGAGGGTTGTGCGTGCGACCAAGTAACTGCTCCTCGGTGGTCCTGCAGCTGCCCCCAGTCGTTACACAAGCGGCCCCCAGCGCAGCCCTCCTACAGTCCCGCAGCAACCCCGACGACGGGCCTCCCCAGGCGGGAGAGGGAGAAGAGACATTGCCCCACCGACAGGTTACCGGTAACAGCCAAGCAGCTCAACAGGGACAGTCGGTCCAGCAACACCTCTGTGAATCCTCACCGTGGGTTCCATCCAGGGTCATGACGCAACCCACCAAGGAACTGTTAGAACCCACCACAGACCATCCCGGACGTCAGCAACGGGGAGCCATGCAAGACTGCAAGACATGTCGTCACCAGAGAACTGACGGTATGCAGCGGACGTCATCAAAGCCAGCGGTCGTGTCCTGAACACCTCAGGTTAAACTACGAGTGCCCGCCGAGATGACCCTGCAGCAGGCGGAATCACCAGCCCATGCCTGACGTCTCCTTGCCACCGGACTCGTAAGGCTGATGGACCCTGTGGTGTTTAGTTGACTGTTTATTTCTATCCACAGGTTGAACTAATTGTTGTTGTCGTTCTTCATTAAAGTTGGGGAGGAATGTAGTGTCCTGCTGGACACGTTCTAGTGTCTCAGCAGACACTGAGTTAGTAGCCACTCCCCTATGGGAGTGGGCACACTGCACCCCCACACCCATCCATCACGGGTGCCACGGGTGACGTGGCCCCGTCAATAAAAGGGCCCGGGTGCACGGGCTCGTGGCCAGTTACTACACTACAACCTCCTGGTGTCCGTGTCCATCATTCACCTAATGAGGGCCTTAGGCCCGACACCACATCACTCACATCTCGGGAAACATCACTTATAGTACAGGGCATATCACTCACATCATGAGGAACATCACTCACAGTACATGGAATCTCACTCAGAGCACCCTTTAGACCTAGAGCAATGTCACACACATCACGAGGACTATCACTCATAGTACAGGGCAAATCATTCGTGGTGGACGCGGTGGACGCAGACGCGGACGTGGAAGTACAGGGGCGTGGCGCCGAGGCGAGGCTCTGCTTTTCCCGTCTCCTGATTTCCGGATCTCCGTGACCATTCCCCCACGAGTTGCCTGGCAGCTGGTGGCCGGTGGCTGGTAGCCGGTTCCGGGCCGGAGCGGGCTAGAGCAGCCAGAGCGGGAAGGAAGGAAGGAGGCCCCAGGCGACTGAGGCGACTGTGGGACTGTGGGACCGGCGCCCAGGCAAACACCCTGCGGTAAGCGGCAAGCGCGGCCGCCACTAGTGGGAGGCCGCAGTAAGTGCGAGCCCTTGGCGGTTTTGCGGAGGTGGCCCAACCAGGTTGGGTGCAGTCTGCAAAACCCGCCCTGTGTGTCCCGCTTGCCCCCACAGCTCTACCCTCAGCTCCCCCCCTGCAATCACATGCAACACAAAAAACAGCACAATCAGCCTAATCAGCTTAACCCTCAGCTCCCCCCCTGCAAAACAGCGCAACAGGTATAATAGCGCACAGGAAAAGGGGAGCAGAAGGGTGACAGTGGACCAGAGTCCAAGGGCCAAAGGGCCTAAGGGAAATTAGGAAAAAAGTGAAAAAGGAAAAAGGAAGAAAAACAAAACCCTCTGGCAGCCTACCCTTGCCTTTCCAACTTCACCTTCAGCTCAGCTAGCTTTCCTAAAGGGTGCTCCCGTGGCAGCAACTGATGAGGCTGGCTCCAGGCTGGCTCCAGGCAGGTTCCAGGCTGGTTCCAGCAAGTATCCTGCAAGCATCTTAAGCTCCAAGCAGCACCCGGGACCTGGGTTAAAGCACATCCGCCAGGAGATCAGGGAAAACTAGAGGCGCAGAAAAAAAAACGCATGGAAGACCCAAGAGGGAAAAAGGGGGCCAACAAGGTATGGAAATTACCAACAAATCGCTCGGGTCAGAGTCGGCGACCCACCTAGACATAGATAAGGCCAAAGAAGGAGAGCCGTCCACAATCATCGTGCATTGCGCACGCATGCAGGATTTAGAATCGGAGACCAACTCAGACATAGACACAGTCAAAGCCAAAGAAGGAGCCAAAGAAGGAGAGCCGACCGCAATCATTGCGCACCGCACAGGTGCCAAATCCAGCAAGCGGGTACTGATTACAGACTTTCTAAAAGTATGCCGCAGGCTTTCGCCTGAGAGCCACAAGGACCACCTGGACCACAAGGAAGCCAAGCGAGGCAATGACAATATTGACATTCAATGTGAAGGCATCGAGGCTCCCTCCCACTGCAGTAGTAACAACAAAAACAAAGATATTCACCGTATGGAACAAAAAGATCTTCTCTCCCCCATAAGAGAAGATTCAAGCAAGCAAGTAATCAATCAAGATACACCAATACTTAACGATTCAAATTCACTCACCAACTTTCAAGGGCACCATCATCAGCTTGTAGAGGCTTTAGTTCATACTCAGCCAGATTCGAGCTGGGACTTACTAATCAGCCAAGTGACCCAACCAGTCCAACAGCAACCTCAAATTTCAACGTATTGGCAAGACAACATCCTAAGTCCGTTTGCACCATCCTATTCACCGACATCCCCACAACCAATGGAACAATTGGGGCCCGCTACAGCCTGCGTACAAGATCGCGATATCTGTGCCCCATCATCTGAATCATATAAAATTGTAGAGCAAACGGATCAAGAATCACCACAACAAAAATCAAGTGGGCGTCCGCTATATGAAGCTAAAGAGCCCAGGCTAGCTCTGCTGACTGAATCCTGTGACTCACGCAAAAATGAACAACCAAGAAAAATTAAGGACCAATCCTTGACGAAAGCACTGACTTGCTCCCCAACTACTTCTGTATGGCCCCACTTGTTAAACACCATGGAAACCATTGGAACTGCAATGACATACCATCCTGGCAAGCTAGACACCCAAGTCGAGCTATTAAACATCCTAGCTATCCATGTTCAGGGGATAGAACAAATGTTGCATGTTCTCAATACCATGATAGCGAAGGTACAACAAGATCGGGACACTACATACACTCACATCACGAGGAACATCACTCACAGTACATGGAATCTCACTCAGAGCACCCTTTAGACCTAGACCAATATCACACACATCACGAGGACTATCACTCATAGTACAGGGCAAATCATTCGCACCACAAAGAATATCACTCAGAGTTCAGGGCATATCACTCACATCACAAGGAATATGACTCACAGTACAGGGCAAATCATTCGCAAAACAAAGAATATCACTCAGAGTACAAGGCATTTCACTCACAGTACAGGGCATATCATTCGCACCATGAGGAATATCACACAGAGTACAGGGCATATCCATATCACTCACACTATAGGGCATATCACTCGCACCACAAGGGATATAACACAGACTACAGGGCTTTTCACTCACATCATGAGGGATATCACTCACAGCACAGGGCATATCATTCACACCACTAGGAATATCATGTCACATAGAGGGCATATCACTCACATCAAAAGGAATATTACTCACAGCACAGGGCATATGATTCACACCACGAGGAATATCACGCACCATGCATGGCACATCACTCACATCACAGAGCACATCACTCGCAGCACCATAAGTACTCTTCAGACACAGAGCAAAATTACTCACACCACGAGGAATATCACTCAGAGTATAGGGTATATAACTCATAGTACATGGAATATCACTCACAACACAAGGCATATCACTCACAGCACACCTTAGACCTAGAGCAATAACATTCATCTGACGAGGAATATCACTCACAGAACACAGAATATTACTCACAGCACATGGCATATCATTCACAGTGGAAGGAAGATCACTCACAGCACAGGGCATATCACTCACAGTGCAACGTAATATCACTCACAGCACAGGGCATATCACTCAGAGTAGAAGGAATATTACTCACAACACAGGGCATATCATTCACAGTACACGAAATATCATTCACAGCACAAGGTATATCACTCACAATACATGGAATATCACTCACAGCCCAGGGCATATCACTTCCACCATGAGAAATATCACAGCACAGGGCATATCACTCACACTACAGGGATAATTACTTACAGCACAGGGAATATCACTCACAGCGTAAGGGAACCCACTCACAGCACGGGACATATCACTCACCCCACAAGGAACATCACACACAGTACATGGAATATCGCTCACAGCACAGGGCGTTGGGCACTCACAGTACAGGCAAAAACACTCACAGCACAGGGAATACTTCTCACATCACGAGGAATATCACTCAAAGTAAATGGAATATCACTCACAGCATGAGGAGCACCATTCTGACATTGAGCAATGCCACTCATATGATGAGGACTATCCCTCACAGCATCGGGCCTATCATTCACACCATGAGGAATGTCACGCACAATAAATGGCATATCGCTCACAGCACAAGGAATATCACTCACAGCATGAGGAGTACTCTTCAGACATCGAGCTATATACTGACATCACGAGGAGTATCAGTCACAGCACGAGAATATCACCCACAGCACAAGGAATATCACTCACAGCACAGGGCATATCACCCAGAGTAGAGGGAACATCACTCAAAGCACAGAGCATATCACTCACACCACAGGCAATAATCACTCACAGCATGAGAATATCACTACCATTACAGGGGAGATCACTCACAGCCAAGGGCATATCACTCACAGTACAGTAAAAATCTCTCACAGCATGGAGCAAATAATTCACAGTACATGAAATATCACTCACAGCACATTGACATATCTCCATCAGCATGAGGATCACCTTCAGACCTCGAACGCTATCACTCACATCATGAGGAATATAACTCACAGCACAGAACATATCACTCACAGTACATTGAATATCACTCACAGCACAGGGCATATCAGTCAGAGTAGAGGGAATATCACTCACTACATGGTTTATATCACTCACATCATGAGTAATATTATTAACAGCAAAGGGCATATCACTCACAGTACATGGAACCTCACTCACAGCACGGGGCATATCACTCACAGTAGAGGGAATATCAATGACGGCACAGGGCATATCACTCACAGTTTATGGAATATCAATCACAGCCCAGACCATATCTCAGAGTAGAGAGAACAACACAACACAGTTTATATCTTATTGTATTTCACCTACTTTTATTACATTCATTGTAAACTTAAAAAATATTAATGTGCATTAGAATGACAAAATAGCTAAATCATACAGCCACAGAATGTTTCTTAATATGTTACATGATTTGTCCACCATATAATTTTGTCGCGAATCACTCACATCAATCACATCACGAGGAATAGTACAACAAAGGGCAGACCACTCAAAGTACATGGAACATCACTCACAGCACAGGGCATATCACTCACAGCACAGGGCATATCACTCACAGTACATGGAATATCAATCACAGCACAGGGCATGTCACCAGGGACAGACTGAGAACAGCAACCAGCCATAGCAGAATGCTGATTGACCAGCCCGGGGGGCGGGGGAGGGTGCTAGTAAGAAGCACCGCTCCCGTTTTTGTTATAGGGGGCCGATATTGCACTGCTGCAAAACCGGCCCCCAGTGACAAAACCGGCCCCCAACCCTCCGGCCCACCGGGGAAACGCCCGGTGCCCGCTATGGCCAGTCCGGACCTGCATGTCACTCAGAATAGAGGAAATATCACTCTCAAGCAACACGGTTTATAACTCTCACATCACAAGGAATATTACTCACAGCACAGAGCATATCACTCACAGTAGAGGGACTATCACTCACAGGGAATATCACTCACATGAACAGGAATATCTCTTACAGCACGGGGCATATCACTTACATAACGGGGAACTGATTTCTTTCCCTTCTGCATAGGTGGTTGTTGCTTCATCTCCTTAATGTCCTCCGCATCTTTCAACAATGCCGGAAGGTTCTGGTCTCTAGCTGCGCGCCTGCGCCAAGCTCACCTCTCTTCCGGGCGGTCCAGTCAGATCTGTAAATCTGAGTGTTTTTTCCCTGCTTCAGGTGCTTCAAGCTACTCATTGAAGGAGTAAGAAGTAAGGGTACCAGATCTCTCCTTCTTATCAGGTACGTCATTGTACTCCAGTACTCAGTTTTCCTTTTACAAGTCATTACTTTCAGGTTTGGTGGTTCAATTGATTGAGCTGAAATGACTTCCAGAATACATTAGGTTCGTAATGGAAAACCCAGGACTTAAAATTGTCTCCCTGATAACATGGACTCATCTGGTAGCCTTACTCCGGAGTCTCTCCGACCCTAAGGGATTTCCTATTAATGGGTACCAGAAGCAGTATCAGGCCACACTGGCTTGTCTCACGCTCAAGAGTGGGTCACATTTGTTTTCCAAACTCAGTCCCAACATGTAGATCCGGTCTTGTGTCCTTGCTGTGACGAGTTGCAAGCCAAGTCATGTGTGTGCCGAGAGCCACAGCCTTCACCAAATGCACAAAATATCTACCAGTAAAGTGTTGTATTGGCATTTTTAAAGTGCTTTCACACCCCGGGAGAGGCCTAAAGCACTCTGGGTGAACAGCACCTCTCACCTTTCACACATAGGGACTGATTACGATGTGGTTTGGAAGACCTCCTAACGGCATTTGCTCCGTCCGAATCGGATCAGGAATGTGTCTTTCCGACTGATTACGATGCGAGTTAGGCGTTAGGAATATCCTAATCCGAACCCGACGGCATTCGGTTACTCTGCCCATGCTCGTCTTCCTGAGAGTGGGAGCAGACCTACCTATGGGGAAAGGCATGCAGATACAGGAAGATCTATTCATTAGTGCAGCGAAGCTCAACCTTGAATGATAAAGAGAAACAATCGAGGCTGCTTTCTACTGAGGCAGACAGTATGAGACAGAGGCTTCATTTCGGTCATGGTACAAAATGGCGGCTGAATACAAAATGGTGCAGCAAATGCTAACTTAACTCGCACAATGCTAGAAGAAGTCAGCCAGACGCATTTTCAGTCCAACAGACCCTCCTTTTAGCATTTGCTAACAATTTTGTCTAATGCATAGGAAATTAATAACTGCTAGCATAGTAAAAACTACTGGTACATTTTCATACACACATTATCAATACTCAAAAATACCTTCGTCAATAGACATTAAGTCGTGGACAGCCTGCATCATCATGGCTGAAGCCTTAGCATCATGTTCTGGGGCCTTTGGTGTGGGTGTTAACTTTCCAACACAGTAAGTACAGCAGGCAGGAAGGCAATGGACGCACAGACAACAAGTGAAAATGACACCTGCAATTACTGCCAGAAAGATAAGACTTTTCCAACCCCAGGATGATATTAAACCCCAGAACCAACCAGAAAGAGTCCAGGTATCATTCTCTTGGTGAATGTCGGATGCAAGCCTGTGCAACTTCTGTATTGCAGCGTATACATTAGGAGCGTGGTCCGGTATGTACGCACAACAACTGCTCCCCGATCAGCAAGGATGATGTCTAACACCATCCTGTTCTGAAGAGCAACGAGCCTCGTAGCCTGGAGCTCAGCTGTAATATTTGTCAGAATTCCAGCCGTGGTATTAATGACCCCTTCCACCACCCTGCTGAGGCGACGGATATTAAGGCTATTGGACATAGGGCCCCAAAAGGGAATAATACCCTTCAAAGCATCAGTAAACTGCTGTAGGGTAGTATCTGTCTGATCTATGTCTTCTGTATTGATAACCCTTCAAATACGGGATAGATGGACACCCCCTACGCTGCAATCAGTGATCTCTATGGTAGTTGGACGGTGCTATATACACCGGGGGAAGGAGGAAAGAGAGGTAACATATGCCAGACCACCCCCTAGGAAGCCACACATAAGCCTGGGACCCACAAACGAAATAAACATTATGGGGGGGAAGCAAAGGTGGACTACTTATCGTGCTCAACACATAAGTATAATTGCAATTACTCTTTCCAACTTTAACATTCCCAAGGCCTCGAACACAAAAACTAGCTGTAGTGTTAACTACCGGCACTGCCTCATCTTGAGTATCTGGAAAGACTTGAAATATTCAGTGACATTAAACCCCTGGAAGTCCAACATTTCATTTAATTTCGAAGCCATGTTGCATTTTTTTCGTTCATGTATACTTTCATAGAGGCTGTTGGGGACAAGGTATCAGGGGCCCCTTGTTCTCCTGGAGTAAACCCTTGGCTAACACGTATATATATTCTAACACAGTATCATAATCAGCATATGTCATATTCATGGCATCAGAATGGAAATGAGTATATACCATGGTAAACAGTTGAAACCAGGTTTCGCAACTCCCGAGATAGGAAAATGGCATGGACAGTAATATATCGTTCTTATGTGTCACGGAAGGGAGCAGTCCACAAATCCAACAATTAGTAACGTTTGATGTATCATGTGCCTGGTGGAGCATTTGCAAGAAAACATTATCTATATATGTTTTTCTGTGCTCACCCTTGTGAGGGGCCAAAGTAACAAACATGTGCTCAGGGGGAACAGGCGTTGTGCCAATCAAAGAGTGAACAGGATATTTCTCCTCAAGGAACCACACTATTCCAAGTAGTGTTATCAGAAAGATCAGGATAATTACTACAAAAACTATTTTACTCTTAGTAGACCAACTAGACCCACCCTGCCCGAAACGCGGGGCTGCAAAGGGCTGTTCTTCCTCCATAATGGGGCGACCAAATGGGTACATTTTTAAACCAGAGGAAAGGACATGTAATGGAGCCAATGACAAGGAAACAAGAGAGGGGCAAATGTCCCCAGCGTCCGTCAGAGCCTCGCTGGTAGACTCCTATTGTTCATCAAGTGTTGGCGCTGTTGAGCACCGATGGTGGAGCTAGGCGATCCTAGCTCTTTGAAGAAATCCCACGTCGCATGGGATGAGAAACTCCCTTTTCCAGGGGAGCACACTCGACTAATCCTGTTCAATGTCCGAACAATGCACCAGTTTCACCTCTCCCTATTCTACTGTGGCCTGACTTATCGAGTCCATCCCTGCTAATCTGACTTTTCCTTTGGTGCACTGTTCCTTCCTCAGGGGCGCAAATTGTATCGAGCTACTCCAGGGACAAAGGGGTCTGCAAACAGGGGCTTAGACACAGAGGGGCCAATGGACTGGAGGTCAACCACAGAAGGATCAGCAGGCTGGGGCTCCTGGATGGCCTTGATCTCAGGTGGCACTGCCTCGTTCAATACTGCATTGTTTTCCTCCTCCATTTGTGCCCACGTCAGCGGAGCATCCGAGAAAGGAACAAAACGGGGCACGTGCTCAGTTTCAGAGTCGCCAACTCCCTCAAGCACCCATTGGTCATAGGGTAGAGGAAGGGGCACCTTTTTGCAATGCTGTGAGTGGATCCAATTCTTTCTGCCGGCCACCTTTACAGCTGGCTCCAAACTGCCTTTCCTCTGAAAATGCCTCGTCAAGACATAGTCCCCAGGCCGGATATCATGGCCTGGCCCCTCGGGAGCTGGTGGGAGGACCTCGTGGATCTGTTGATGAATAGAACGCAAGTTTTTAGTCAACTCATACAAGTAATCCACTGGCAAAGGATATTCAATTTCAGAGAATCTGCGAGGACACGGGACGCCCTAGGCATTCGCCGGGCGTCTGAACACGACCTCATACGGTGACAATCCTGTCCTAGAGTGAGCCGTTGTTCTTGTAGACAAAAGGGCTAATGGTAAAGCATCTGGCCACTGCAATCCTGTGCTCTCTTGAATCTTTGCCGATTTCAGTTTGAGAGTACCATTATACTTCTCTACCAGGCCTGCTGACTGGAGGTGATTTGCAGCATGAAAGTTCTGCTTGATGAGCAAGCCGTCGCACACCAGCTGGATAACCTTTGAATTGAAGTGACTTCCATTGTCACTCCAAATCAAATGGGGCAAACCAAAAAGTGAGAAGAACTCTTTTAGGAGTACCTTCGCCGTCGCCATGGCTGTGTTCTCTTTAGTGGGGTAAGCCTCAACCCATTTACTGAATGCACAAACAACTACTAACACATATTTCAGATTGTTGACTCGTTCCATTTCGATAAAATCCATCTGCAGGACCTCGAAAGGGAAGGAAGGCGGTGCAAAATTACCAGGAGGTGTGGGGGTGCCTTTTCCAGGGTTGTACATCATGCATACCATACAGTACTTTACCAAGTGAGCAGCAACCTTGGGAATATTGTCATTCTGCCATACAGGGTCTAATAATTTACAGATACCCTTCGCACTAATGTGGGCTGGCCCGTGCGCCATAGTGACAACAGGGAGGACATATGCGTCTGGTAACATCCATCTCTGCTTTTCTGATTTATCCGTCCAACACCCATCCTCATCTAAACGTGCTGTACTTTCCTGCCATACTGCTAACTCCTCAACCGTTGCCTCACTCTGAATTTCTTTCACATTGTCTAGAGTATCCTCAAACATAGTGGCCTCGGGCACCCACCTGGCAGGACCCGCTACAAACATCCTTTTCATTTTTGTTCGAACTGTCTCCTTCGCTACCTGGTCTGCAAATGCATTTCCTCTTCCAACATCATCAGTAATCGCCTTGTGGGCGCTGCCCTTTATTATGGCCAATTTCTTCAGGGGTGTCAGGGCAGACAGAAGCCTATGTATAAGGGGACCGTTCTGGATGCGTGTCCCATGGGAGGTAAGAAACCCCCTCTCTGCTCAGTGCCGCCCAGAATTATGGGCGACACAGAGGGCATACTGGCTGTCAGTATAAATATTAACAGCCAGTCCCTCGCTCAATTCACAGGCTCTGATAAGGCCGACTAACTCAGTTGCCTGAGCTGACTGATAGGGGACTTGTGATGTCTCAACGACCGTATGCAGTGTGGTAAGCGCATATGCGGCGGTGGTGGTGCCATCTGGTAATTTAAAACAAGAGCCATCGACATATCGTTCCCCTTGGGGGTCAGATAAGGGAACATCAGTCAGGTCTACCCGTCCCTTCGTCTCTTCCTCTGTCTGAAAAAGACAATCATGTATGTCTATTTCTTCACTCTCAGAAGGGAGGGGCAGTAATGTGGCAGGGTTCAGAGTGGTTAGATATCAAGGGGAGAGGGAGAAACAGCAGGGCTAGTTCACTTCCCCTGAAGTATATGTATTATCAATAGGAACTAGCCTCAGGGGGATAGGTATAGTGTGTCTTGCACAGAGGAAAGAAATATTATTTCTTATGAAAGCCCTCACCCACCAACCTAGTTGGTGGCATGCTTCATCATCGGGCTCCACCCGGTGACACCGAATGTGTCCCGGGTGTGCTTCTACGCCTGTTTACAGCGGAGCTGGTTTCGTGTTAAGTGAGTGTGCAGTGATGGCGTGTGAGTGTGGGTTAAAAACTGTCCTTGGGTCCCATATCCTATTTAATTAACGGGCCCTTGGCAGTGTTAAAAACAAGGCAACGGATGTATTGTGGAGTTATCTATGTTCTCCCACATCCTGTGTGGTCAACATGTTTCAGCCAGGCCTTGGTTATGAACTGGCTTTCTTCAGGACCTAAGGGGTGTATGTGAAGTGATTTAAAAGAGTGGGGGGGTCAACAAGTGTTGCGTGTATGACCCGCTATGTGTTGCCCTCACTAAGGTGCAATATGTGTAAGAGGGTGTTTCCCTCTAAGCTTAATACCTGTAAAAAACACACAGAACAGTACAGACAGACACACATATATAGAATTAGCACCCCATTTTGCACATGTATCTAATGTGCTACAAGAGCCATTGTGTCCGTGTATTTAGCCATAATGCTAGGTAGTGGCGCGATACGGACTGTGGCGTGATGGCGAAAAAGGCTATATGTGCATAAATTCAATAGCGGAATCACGCCATGCTGTAAAGTTGTTTGAAAAAATATAAATGCTTACTCTTGTGCTTATTAGAGCAAAGCCTCATGAGTATCCGGCATGGGGTCGGCTTACAAACACGTTCTGATGAGTTAAACAGAAACATACAAACAAGTGATTGTGGTCACCATGAGATCAAATGGAGGATCTCCCTTGGCCTCGAGAGTTTAGCAAAACCTTGCATTCCCTACTTACTTGGGTGAAGCTCGATCCCCGCGTCAGCACCTACTTGGTATGCGGCGGATCTCCGTAGATGTGTACCCTCGCTGTGTAGGGGTTTAAATATCGCCCGCAGTGTGCCGGCTGGAACCACTTCCTCAATTATGTGAGTAGCGTCTGCAGCGGGGAAAAGAAGGGTAGACATAGAGAAAAGACAGGGGCCCTCGCTCTGTGGATGAACATAGAGGAGAGACCAGTACCCTCACTATGTGTTAAGTTGAGGAACAATAAAGACTGAGATGAAAAAATTATTATCGCTGTGTAAATGGTAGTAAGTACCCTCACTATGAGTGCAGATGGGGAACAATATTGACTGGGTTAATAATTATCGTAACGATGTATACAATGATTTCAACCATTGGGTGCGGATATTTCGCTATGTTTGGCAGTCTTAAAAAGGTGTGGGCTGCGCATACCCGTGTAGTTAAAAATCGGGTGTGCCCTCCCTATGTGTTCAGATGAGGAGCAATCCAGACTGGGTAAATAATTATTATCATAATATGTATGATAACTGCAATCATGGGGGGCAGGTATATTCTCGATAGTTTCGGTGGTCCCCAAAAGGGTATGGGCTACTCATACCCGAGTAGTTGAAGATCGGGTGTGCCCTAGTTCTATGAAGTATTGAGTCCACATATGTAGCTGTGGGGTGCAACAAGGCAGGGTCTTCAGAGTGGGTATCTTAATGTGAGTATACGTAAGTTTCCTTTTGTCGTGGAGACTCCATATATGGAATCGGAAAACTGTAGGGTTGAGGGCAGTAACGTTTTGTGACAAGTATCCTAATGATGGTACAGATAAAAGGGGGGGCTGAGTCCTACATCAGCTATATGTATCTCAAACATTTAAGCTGTGCCAGGGGATATTGTCGTTTAATCCCTTTTGATGAGTTGACAAACGATAAATCCATTGTTGTTCTTTTTTGAGCAGAAATGTATTATTGTCAGTGTTGTGACACTCAATATGTTCCACTATAGTCCAAGACATATCGTTAGGAGTGTGCCCTTTTTGGAGGTAGTGGTCCGTTAATTTGCTGATGTTTTTTTTGCACCTGATGGTGCTGCGGTGCTCCACAATTCTGGTTCTAACTTTGCGTGTAGTCATACCAATGTAGCGTAGTCCACATGGGCATTCAATCAAGTAGACTACATTGGATGAGTTGCAGTTTGTGTGTTTCATTTGTCGCCATGTTTTGCCCGGTTCCAAATTGAGTGTCTTAGTGGGACGCGTCAGGTGGCAGATGCTACAATCGCCACAGGGGTAATGCCCTACCACTTCAGGAAGACCCCAGGCATTTAGTACTGAGTTTGTGGTGGTTTTCTTGGTCATTCTGGGTCTCGTATTGACTAGTCGGTCTTTAAGACTACTGGATCTTTTATACGCGAAGAGCGGTTGGTCCCAATTCCTTTTCCCAGTGTTCAGGATTCGCCAGGTTTTTTTTATTATCTTAGAGACCATGTTTGATGCCCCATTGTAGGTGGTGACACATGTTAAGGGGGCCGAGGTCTCCTCCCGTGTGTTGCCTTCCAGGAGAGCCTCTCTGTTTTGGTTGCGTGCACGTTTTTGGGTGTTTTGGACTATTTTTTGGGGATATCCTCTCTCACGCAATTTTATGGCCAGTTGTGTTGATTGTTTTTGATAGCCTGATACCTGGCTACAATTTCTTCGAATTCGGAGAAATTGGCCAAAAGGGAGATTCTCCCTGAGTGCCCGGGGGTGGAAACTCTCGAATTGTAACAGAGAGTTCCTGGCTGTGGGTTTGTAGTATGTTGTGGTTTTTAACCTGCCTGCCTCTGCTTCAATGGTGAGATCCAAAAAGGCAATGTTTGTAGAGCTCACTGTGCTCGTAAATCGTAGGTATGGGTCGCGATCATTGAGCCAGGTGAGGAAGGTGGCTAGGGTGTCTTCTGTCCCAGACCAGATCATGAGGATATCGTCGATATATCGACGCCACAACTTGATGTTGTGGGAATGGGGGTTGGCAGTTGTGAGTATATGTGTTTGTTCAAAATGGTAAACGTACAGCCCCGCTACACTGGGGGCGAAGACACTGCCCATTGATGTACCATTGGTCTGAAGGTAGAATTCACCCTCAAACTCAAAGTAGTTTTCTTTTAGCGCTAACCCGGCACATTTCAGAATGAAAGGTCTAGGGGTAGTATATTCCCACTGGGTACCCATCAGGATGTCGTGAAGGGCTTGTATGGTGACATCCTGTGGGAGGCTGGTGTAGAGGCTCTCTATATCCAACCCTACTAAGAGTTGTGCATTAGGGTCAAACTCCAGATCTTTTATGACATTGAGAAGGTGTTTAGTGTCTCTGATATAGGTTGATGCTTTTTGGACCAATGGGTTTAAGAAGAAGTCGTAATATCTGGAAAGAGGTTCGAGTAACGAACCGATCCCCGATACAATAGGCCGACCTGGTGGTGGTCTGGTCTCTTTATGTATCTTCGGGACAGTGTAGAAGTATGGTACCTTTGGAGTTTTAACGTGGAGGTAATCTGCCTCCTGTTTGGAGATGTGTTGGTTTTCTTCCGCATTTTCAACTAGAATTTTGATGGTTGATTGTAATTGATTTGTGGGGTCATCTGTCAGGCGTCTGTAGTTGCGAGCATCACTGAGTAACCTTCTGCACTCATCAGTGTAATCTTTTTTTATTCTGGATTACAATTCCTCCCCCTTTATCGGCTGGTTTTACGATCAGGTTTGGGTTGTCTTGTAGATTACGGATGATATCTCTTTCTTCTTTGGAAAGGTTGTTGTAGATCTTGGGTTGGTCCATCTTTTCGACTTCGTTGTAAACCGCTTGTTCAAACGTGGTGATTTCAACGGGAATGCTGGTTGGTGGTGGTAGGAAAGTCGATTTTCGTTTCAATCCTGTTTCGTTGTTGTCGGTGTTGGCAATATACTCTGTGGTTGGTTGCTCAAAGAAGGCTCGCAATTTGAGTTTGCGAAAGAATTCAGCCAATTCGGTGTGCAGTTGAAACTTGTCCAGCCGTGTGGTAGGTACAAAGGATAATCCTTTGTTTAGTACGTCTTCTTCTTTCTGTGTCAGTGGAATCGAGGATAAATTGAAAACCAGGGAAGTGGGTTTCGGATCATGGGTTCCTAGCGATGTCCGCTCGCCCCTTGTTGTGGTTCTCTCGTCTTGTGCCTGGTATTGGCACTCACTGGTCCTTCTTCCTCTGCCCAGTGGACCTGTTGTTGATTCCTTCGTCGTCCTCTTGGTTTCCGTCCACGTCCTAAAAAAGGCGGCCTTTGGTTGTTTTGAAAAAAGGGTTGGGGTCCGAGGTGGTACACGGGCGGCCACCCGAGATATGGATGTTGGGGTGGGTGGGCAAACGGCGGAGGTCCATAGTTTTGGCCCTGAAATTGTGGTGTGCCCCATGGTTGTTGCCAACGTTGCTGTCGTCCTTTTCCTCTGGATTTGTATGAACCGGCGCTGGAATCACTGGAAATGGAGCTATTATCCCCCGAGGTGTCACTGGATCTGTCTTGCTTTTGGGGAACAATATAGTTGTCTTCTGTGTAGGGGTACATTTTTACGTATGAAAATTTATTTAGGTCTTTTTGGAATTTTGAAATTTTCGCCTGTGTGAGATACTCTTTATATTCGGCCATTTCTTTGTTGGACTCGTCGAGTTTTTTCTTTAAAGATGTTATAGTCATCTTGAACTGGCTTTCTGTGGCTTGAATGTCTATAATCATGGCGTCTGACAATCGTTTGGCTGTTTTTATTATCAGAACCAGCCAATCTCTGGTGCAGTGCCAGGCGATCCTTGCTCAGTCCCGCCTGAAAGAGGCGTCTTCCAGGAAGATCCTGGGGGCATTGGTCACCAAGAGACCTCGGGGCGCAGTATTGGTGCGAAGATATTCTGTGAGAATTACCCCGTGTAGGATTGTGCGAATGCGATTGCGTTTTTTCTCAGTCAGTGTGTCCCACTCTGTGGTTTGTGATATGGTTTGTGATACGTTGAAGTCTGTAAGGAAAGGGGGGTCTGCAAGGATTTCACTGATGTCATTCTCAGTGAATGTTAGGCCAGTGTCTTCTGCCATTTTGGGCAGTCTGGTGTGTATACTCTTACAGCTGTGCGCTGCTTAGTTATTAGATATCAAGGGGAGAGGGAGGAACAGCAGGGCTAGTTCACTTCCCCTGAAGTATATGTATTATCAATAGGAACTAGCCTCAGGGGGCATAGGTATAGTGTGTCTTGCACAGAGGAAAGAAATATTATTTCTTATGAAAGCCCTCACCCACCAACCTAGTTGGTGGCATGCTTCATCATCGGGCTCCACCCGGTGACACCGAATGTGTCCCGGGTGTGCTTCTACGCCTGTTTACAGCGGAGCTGGTTTCGTGATAAGTGAGTGTGCAGTGATGGCGTGTGAGTGTGGGTTAAAAACTGTCCTTGGGTCCCATATCCTATTTAATTAACGGGCCCTTGGCAGTGTTAAAAACAAGGCAACGGATGTATTGTGGAGTTATCTATGTTCTCCCACATCCTGTGTGGTCAACATGTTTCAGCCAGGCCTTGGTTATGAACTGGCTTTCTTCAGGACCTAAGGGGTCCTATGTGAAGTGATTTAAAAGGGTGGGGGGGTCAACAAGTGTTGCGTGTATGACCCGCTATGTGTTGCACTCACTAAGGTAGTCCACATGGATCGAGCTTCACCCAAGTAAGTAGGGAATGCAAGGTTTTGCTAAACTCTCGAGGCCAAGGGAGATCCTCCATTTGATCTCATGGCGAACACAATCACTTGTTTGTATGTTTCTGTTTAACTCATCAGAACGTGTTTGTAAGCCGACCCCATGCCGGATACTCATGAGGCTTTGCTTTAACAATCACAAGAGTAAGCATTTATATCTTTTCAAACAACTTTACAGCATGGCGTGATTCCGCTGTTGAATTTATGCACATATAGCCTTTTTCGCCGTCACGCCACAGTCCGTATCGCGCCACTACCTAGCATTATGGCTAAATACACGGACACGACGGCTCTTGTAGCACATTAGATACATGTGCAAAATGGGGTGCTAATTCTATATATGTGTGTCTGTCTGTACTGTTCTGTGTGTCTTTTACAGGTATTAAGCTTAGAGGGAAACACCCTCTTACACATATTGCACCTTAGTGAGTGCAACAGATAGCGGGTCATACACGCAACACTTGTTGACCCCCCCACCCTTTTAAATCACTTCACATACACCCCTTAGGTCCTGAAGAAAGCCAGTTCATAACCAAGGCCTGGCTGAAACATGGTGACCACACAGGATGTGGGAGAACATAGATAACTCCACAATACATCCGTTGCCTTGTTTTTAACACTGCCAAGGGCCCGTTAATTAAATAGGATATGGGACCCAAGGACAGTTTTTAACCCACACTCACACGCCATCACTGCACACTCACTTATCACGAAACCAGCTCCGCTGTAAACAGGCGTAGAAGCACACCCGGGACAGATTCGGTGTCACCGGGTGAAGCCCGATGATGAAGCATGCCACCAACTAGGTTGGTGGGTGAGGGCTTTCATAAGAAATAATATTTCTTTCCTCTGTGCAAGACACACTATACCTATGCCCCCTGAGGCTAGTTCCTATTGATAATACAGGGTTCAGAGTGGCACATCTTTTGATCGTGATATGCGGGGCAAAGAGAGTTAACTCCTAACCGGTCAGACGTGCACTGGTAAGGGGCTGTGTCTTGGTTTTATTCAAAAGGGTATCCACAGCATGGGGGACCATAACTGTGAGGTCAGTTTCAAGTACGAGCCCAGCCGATTGCCTTATAGAGATGGCCACAGCCGCGGCCGCTCTTAGACAGCTCGGGAGGGCTCTCGCGACAGGGTCAAGCAAAGCAGAAAAATAAGCACACGGCCGTTGCTTAACTCCAAAGGCCTGTGTTAAAACAGAGAGCGTGCAACCAGCTGTCTCGTGTACATACAGCATGAACGGCTTCCCATAGTCAGGCGTGCCAAGCACAGGAGCAGGGCAAAGCGCAACTTTTAATTGCTCAAAAGACTGCTGACATTCAGGCGTCCAAGGCAGGGGCTTATACACATCTTTAGTGGTTAGTACAAGCAAAGACTTTATTAGTAAAGAATAATTAGGGATCCAATGTCGACTGTAGGAAGTGATGCCAATAAAAGCGTGCGCATCCCTCTGTGTTTTAGGGATAGGCATTTTAACAATGGTACTAATGCGCGCAGGGGTCAATCTCCTACCTTCCTTCGAAAGTAGGTGACCTAAATAGGTGACTTTCTGTCGACAATATTGAAATTTAGAAAGGGACACTTTATGTCCATTGTTAGCCAAATGTAGCAACAACTAAACCGTACTGTCTTTGCATCCCTGTTCAGTATCAGAGGCTATCAGTATGTCGTCCACATACTGAAGCAATACATTACCTGGGGAAAGCGTGAGAGAGTCCAATTGAGCCTTCAGAGCCTGGCTATATATACTAGGACTTTCAGTATAGCCCTGAGGAGCGCAACAGAATCTAAAGCTCCTCCCAGCCAGGGTAAAACCAAACAGATAGCGACTATCAGGATGAATTGGGATACTAAAGAAGGCATTTTTCAAATCAATGACAGAGAAAAATTTGGCAGAAGAGGGGATCATTGTCAGAATGGCAGTAATGTCGGGGACCACCGGGAACTGAGGGACCACTATTTTATTAACTGCGCGCAAATCAATCACAAAACGATAAACATCTGGGTGATCATCAGAGGAGCCTGAAGGCGCCCTTTTAAGAATGGGAAGTGTTGGACTTGGCCCTTTTTGCAGGGTCATCCCTGAACTTTTTGCCTTCCTCCTGTACTTTTTCTGACCTTTTTGCCTTCCTCCTGTACTTTTTCTGACCTGTACTTTTTCTGTTTTTGTTGGTTTTATGACTCTGGGCACTTTACCACTGCTGCTCAGTGCTAAAGTGCATATGCTCTCTGTGATAAATTGATGTATGGATTAGTGACTCCATGATTGGCTTATTTGATTTACTGTCAGACCCTAGTACAGTGCACCGCGTATGCCCAGGGCCTGTAAATCAAATGCTGCTGGTGGGCTTGCAGCACTGGTTGTGCCACCCACCGGAGCATCTTGGAAAGCGTGTCTCAGGCCTGCCATTGCAGAGCCTGTGTGCAGTCTGGTACTGCCATGTCAACTTGGTAAGTGCACCCACTTACCAGTCCCCAAACCTTCCCTTTTCTGCATGTTAGTCACCCCTAAAGAAGGCCTGCGGGCAGGGTGCATTGTATGTAAGAGGTAGGACATGCCCTGGTGTGTGTGGCATGTCCTGATAGTGAATTACAGCCAATTTCGTTTTTCACTATTGCAAGGCTACCTGTCCCCATAGGCCAGAATGGGCAGTTTGATTATAACATCTTATAATCCTAACTGACCCAGGGAACATGGTAGAAAAACGAATTTAGTATGCCTGAACTCAGAATGATAAAATACATCTTTTAGTGAAGTTGGTTTTAACATTCTGTGTTTGAAAATACCACTTTTAGAAAGTAGGTATTTTCTTGCCTAACCATCCAGCCTGCCTCTGCTAGCTTGTGTATTGTATGTCTGGGTTTGTGAGTGACAGGGGCTGGGGGACTCCAGGAGACAGGGTGAGTCAGCACTAGGCTGAATAGACCTATCTGCATGAGGAGTGGTGGGAGGAGTAGCACCTGGGCCTGAATAGGCTGTGCCTGCCTTCCACAATGCTGGCTCAACCTCCTGTGGTGTGTCTGATGACCCTGGCCCACACTGACAAAGGAAGAAGTTGTGCACTGGCAGAATGCCCCCAGAACTGGTTTGGACTAGGTACATGACCCTCTGCCTTCAGAGGACAAAGAATTTGCTAGTATAAATATTGGGGCCCAGACCCCAAGACTTTAGATCACTTCTGGGAATAAAGACGAACCTTTGCTGAGGAGAAACCAGGAAGCTGAAGGAGGAGACTACCCCTATGCTGCATGTTGTTGGGGTTGGCCTGCAGTGGTTACTTTATTGCCAAAGAAAGGAGAAAAGGACTGAGTGTGCTTTCATCATCTTGAAGAAGATCTCCAAGGGCTTGAACATTGAGCTTGCCTCCTGCCTGAAGTCTCAGGGATACAGGACTTCATCCCCAGCTCCCCTCCTGAATTCCCTTGCTGGGAATTGAAGTGCCTACTGCTGTTGGGCCTTCTGACAGACTGCGTGTCGCTGGGAGCTGGAAGCGCGATGCAATGAAGAGGAAGCGTGTCGCCGCCGCAGCAGCTGTCGTCGCATCGCAGAGTAAGCGTGCCGCTGCCGCCGCTATTGCATTACCGAAGCGCCCAGCATCACCAGAGACGCGTGCCACCACAGCAATTGTCGTCGCATCGCGGAGTAAGCGTGCCGCCGCTGCCGCTGTCGCCATCGCATCACCGAAGCGTATCGCATCACCGAAGCGCCACGCATCACCGGAGAAGCGTGCCGCCGCCACAGAGGACGCCGCCGCATCACCGGAGAAGCGTGTCGCAGTGCCTGTCGCGGCTCAGAAGATCGCCGAGTCGCCGCACGACCGTCGGACGTGCACGCATCCCGTCAACGTTGTCGCACCATAAGCAAGACGCCATTTTCTCGCATGGCACCGGATCATCATCGCATCGGAACCGGGCCGCAGTAAGAAACCGACGCATCCTCCTTTCTGCGTGTAAGGAATCGAAGCATCACCTTCCCTGCGACCCTTTTGTTTGTTTTGCGTTACGCATCCAAAGGTATATTGAGAGTAAAGTGTCGCATTTATCATCTTTATTGAACTGAGCTATTTTCTACCATTTGACAGTCATATTTTTCGTATTGTATTGTGGATTTTTGTCGTTTGGGTCTTGTGTTAAGTCTATATAAAAATACTTATTTTTATACTACAACCTGTATGGTGTCCATCTGTAGTGTTGTCACTGGGTTACTGTATGTGTTCACAAATGCTTTACACACTGCCTCTGAGATAAGCCTGCCTGCTCGTGCCAAGCTACCAAGGGGGTGAGCAGAGGGTTATTTTATTAGTGTATCCCCCTTACCCTGACTAGAAGCAAGGGTCCCTATTTGGACAAAGGTACCTACCTCTGCCAACTAGAGACCCCAGTTCTAACATTGGTGGTCAGCGGTGAGGATTCTGGACTTGCATTTGTGACTCATATACAGTAATTGGTGTACACTACTAGTGAGTGCAGACCAAACGCAACCACATACTGTTTTTTCTGTTTTCTGGTGTCCTCCTGGAAGTATTTTTGATACTAGGACTCTGGTTAGTTGTTGCAAAATGGAACTTAACTTCTGGCACATGTTCATCTACACAATGAAGGAGCTACGTGTTTTGCAAGGAAAGGGGGCTGCCTGTGAGAAGAAGGTCCAGGGAGGATCTGGAGGCATCCCTATTTCATTATGAGTTACCCCGCTGGAAGGCAACACTACCAGTTGAGTCTGAGGAGGAGGAATTCTCTGAAAGTGAGGAAGAAACAGAAAAAGATAGCTGGCTTCTGGCTTGTGAGCAGAGGCTGATAGAGCTTGATGAGGAGCTCGGGAGGGCTGAGGCCAAGAGGGCTATAACCCAAGAAGAAGAAATTTGTGTAGCTCAGGAAGTGAGCTTGGCTGGGTTGGAGGTGGAGTCCAGCTCAGATGGTGGCAGCAAAATTGAGTTATCTAGTGCTGGGGTAGCAGTACACACACCCAGAGACATGGCGCCTGACTTGGAGGGGGTTGATTTACACCAGGAGGTTCAAGGATATGAGGTAGCTCTGGTGGTGCACAGTGTCCCTGAGATAGATTGGGGAACTGGCCCTGGGTTCATGGTCCTAGTGGTGGGAGGGACACTCCACTGACTCTAGATGAGAGGAGCAGGGAGGGGGGTTCCCCCATGGTTGAAGTCCTGGTGTGTGAATGTGGAGACCGCCCAGAAGAGTGTGGGTTGAGTGACAGAGACAGTCAGATTCTGTCTTGCCAGTCTCAGGAGAGTGGTGTGGGGTACGTGTGCAAGGCACTGGATGGTGAGGTGAAGGATAGTTTGGTGGGGCTGTGTGAGCCAATTGAGGGAGAGCATATTGTAAGTCCCTGTTTTCCAGAGCTATGCCAACACCTGGTGGAGTATGAGTTCTCTGACCCCAGGGAGCTCACGATGGAGGCAGACCTTTTGGTGGATTCCAGAGGGTCTGAAGAGGCATTTGGGAGTGATCCTAAAAGGAGTGGCTCAGGTATCTTCCGGACCTGCGTGGTGGAAGAGGTTCAGAGTAGCCCAGCTAGGTCCCAGTGTAGTGGGAGGTGTAGTGGCTCACGTCCTGTCTCTGCGGAGAAGGAGTGAGTGTGGGACTGCGTGTCCCAAGGTGCCCGAAACCCAGTCTCAGGGCCTGGAGGGTTCCTTAAGGGAACACCAGGTTGGGGGCCTAGACTGTACTGGTAGGCCACTTGAGGGGGATCTCCCAGGGTCTAGAGAACCTGGAGCGTCTGTAAATGGAGCTCCAGTGGTTCTGGTGTCTGGCGGTGCCGCTCCAGTTGGGAGGGTGCAGAAGTCCAGATTGAGGGGTGAGAGGGGGAAAGAGTCCCCAGTGGAAGAACCAGTGGGTCAGGGGCTAGCCAGAAGGGCTGAGTCTCCAATGAGTGTCCATGGTGACACCACTTCTGTCCTGAGGATCTTCACGCACTGTCAGATGGACAGGGGTCGGGAGATCTACGCCAGGCAGACTTTCACACGACACATGAGTTGTGTGTCACCCTCGGGGGGGCAGGTGTGCTCCCCAGGAAGTCCTGGTGTGCCAGGCAGATGCTCAGCCGCAGGGTTTAGCCCCTGGGTTGGGGAGCCAGGTTCAGGCTGTCCCTGAGCTGGAGGGAGGGACAACTGTAAGCAGTGTCCTGACCAATGGAGCTTCTAGGGGTACCACTCCAGTTGGGAGGGTGCAGAACTCTGGAAGGGGGTGCAGAGGGAGGGAGTCCTCTCCTCTGACCCCGGTGCAACCTGAGGGTTTAGATCCCAGGTTGGTAGATCAGTTGCAGGGTAGCACCCCTGAACTGGTGGGCGAATTGTGCGGGACACCTGCCACAGGTGCCCTGACAATTCTGGAAGGGGGTACCACTCCAGGTCGGAGGGTACAGAGCCCCAAGGAGGTGGCGGACTGGGTGTGGGAAAGCCCACCCCAGTCTCCTGCCCGGCCACCGGGTACAGGCCCGGGGTTGGTGGGTCAGTGTCAGGATGTCATACCTGACCTGACAGGAGGGAGAGTGGACCAAGGGTGCCAGGCACCTGGGGCTACCGCCCCCCACTCTCTGACCCCGCAGAGGTTGGAGAACCATGAAAGGCCTGGGGCCTGGCTCTCATCACTGACAGCTGTCAGTGGCCACTGTGGCTTGTTGTCCTGGTGGACAGAGTTGCCCCTGGGAGGGGGACAGAAGTCACACCCCGGGGGTGGAATGGGCCACACCTCTGTGTTGGCCATGTTGGTACTGTCTGTCTGTTGGGACACACCTGTGAGCAAGCTAAGGTTAGGTGCTGCACAGATGGTGTCCACGGGTGAGGAGAAGGGTTCCCCATGGGTTAGCTTAGTGGGCCCTGAGAGTATGGACAGAGGGATCCAAATAGGTTCAGATTGGCGTAGAACTGGAATATGCCCCTGCTGTTGCGGGCCAGGGTCCAGGTTCTATCGCCCAAAGCAGGAAGCCCATCAAGGTAGTGATTGGTCTACCCTGCGTTTTGGCTGGAAGGGGTTGTGTTGGACTTGGCCCTTTTTGCAGGGTCATCCCTGAACTTTTTGCCTTCCTCCTGTACTTTTTCTGACCTGTTTTTGTTGGTTTTATGACTCTGGGCACTTTACCACTGCTGATCAGTGCTAAAGTGCATAAGCTTTCTGTGATAAATTGATGTATGGATTAGTGACTCCATGATTGGCTTATTTGATTTACTGTCAGACCCTAGTACAGTGCAACGCATGTGCCCAGGGCCTGTAAATCAAATGCTGCTGGTGGGCTTGCAGCACTGGTTGTGCCACCCACCGGAGCAGCTTGGAAAGCGTGTCTCAGGCCTGCCATTGCAGAGCCTGTGTGCCGTCTGGTACTGCCATGTAGACTTGGTAAGTGCACCCACTTACCAGTCCCCAAACCTTCCCTTTTCTGCATGTTAGTCACCCCTAAAGTAGGCCTGCGGGCAGGGTGCATTGTTTGTAAGAGGTAGGACATGCCCTGGTGTAGGAGAGTAGGATCTGCTTCACATGGGTACCCCCACTCTTTGCTGATGCTTCACTGTTTTTCGACTTTAGTCTGGCTGGGGCCCTGCTAATCAGAACCCCAGCCTAGCTGCTTCCTCTCTAAAATGGTTTCCATGTGCCTTAGGCACATCTCTGATTGGAATCTGGAGTGCCCTTATAAGTCCCTAGTATATGGTATACTATGTACCCAGGGCATAGGTACCTCAGAGGCCTACCAGGGGCTGCAGCATGTATTGTGCCACCCCTGGAAGGCCATCCAAAATGACACCACAGGTCTGCTACTGCAGCCTGGGTAAGGTGGTGCATGCACCCCTTACAGTGGTATAGGCTACCTATATCACTACCATTGCACACACATATAAACCTATAAGTCACTCCATTGGCAGGCCTTACCAATCCTGAAGGCAGAGTGCTTGGTTTATATGTGAGAGGGTGCCCCTGCATGAGCAGAGCCCCTCTACAGCGTTCGGAGTCCCTCCTCTGATGCTGTTTGTGGTACAGCCTGACCATATACTCTTAAGTGCATTATATCCTCGCGGTACAATGCTAACTTTGGACTGGCCGCACCAAAACATGTCGTGTTTGGTGTCAAACATCTTGGAATACTACCCCCCCCGCCAGTCCTGGCGGCGGGGGTAGCATTCCACCCTTCTAGAGGGAGAGACATGTACACACCGGGCTACCCGGTAACTTCTTTCCAGAGCCCTGGCATCACAAAATGGATGCCGCTGCCACAGACACGGGTCTGGCCTCCTGCTGCTGACTGAAACTCCGGCAGGGGAGGCCTGGACAATAGGTTTCCTGTCGAAGGGAGGTGTAACCACCTCCCCAGACAGGATAGTGTGTATTGGGGCTGGGCGGTAGCACCCTCTGGTGCTTTGAAGTCCTGCACTGGGGGCACATTTGGTGTCCCTGTGCATATGCCAGTTCAAACCGGTTGCAGGGGCTACCTGCCCCTGCTCTGGCGCGAAACTGGACAAAGGGAAATGGGTGTAACCACCCCTCTTCCCTGACCCTCCCATAGGTGGGTCCCCAGAGTATGTCCAACCCCCTAACTTAGTATAAGTATGGGACCCCAGTCCTTAGGACTTTAGATTTACCTGGACGAAACTCTGATACAGAATCCTGGACCTTCGACGCTCTACTTTAAGATTAGAGGACTGAAGAATCTCCCTTGGGATCAAGGAGTGACTCCCCTGCTTGGCAGGCACCTAAAAAGCAATTGTCCGGTCTGCATCGCCGAAGCTCCCGCCGGACGCCGAAGTCTTTGCATCACCAGAGGTGGATTTCCAGACTTCGCCGAGGCTGCCCTGAGTCCTCAGCAAAGCTGAGGTCCGTAGCTGTCGTGGGTAACGTGGAACCGTGACCCCAGGACTCCAAGCACATTTGCAAGTGCATCCTCTTCCTGGTCTCCCACGAAGTTGTGCTTTGGGCTCCGAGTAGCCCCCTCCTCCAGCACCGACTGCACCGAAGATCACTGGCCTCCACTTCACGAGTGTCCTGTGAGCCAGCTCTAAGTGCATCCACTTGAGGCTCCTTCGCGGTCGCTAGTCCGTTGGCTAGTGGGTCCTCCCGAAGGCAACTCTTCTTCTGCTTGGGCTTCCCTGGTTGCTCCAGACGTGCCCTGACTTATCCTCGCTGGGTGAGTCCCCCAAACCTTGCTGGTCTGCATCAACGTCCTTTTTCTATTTCCACGAGACTTGCCGTTGCCAAGGCTTGTTGGGTCCAATCCGGTTGCCGACACCCCTGCAATCGACAGACGTCGTGCGCCAGCTCGAATCCAGCTCCTGGTTGTCGTCGACGCCTCCTGGACCTCGTGGCTGAAGAGTCAAGACGACCGTCAACCTACCTGAAGCACCCGACATCGGTGGGCATCTGCTCATCGCCTTCCTGGTCACTGGCTAGTGACCCAGACTCTGTCCCCTCTGCTTTCAGGTTCTTCAGATCTTTGATCCACCTTTGGATCCACCCGAACACTTTCGACTTGGTCGCCAGCAGCACTTTGCAGCAGATCGCCATTGAAAACGACGACGAAACCCGACCCCGAAAGACACCTATGCAGCCGGCTTCCTGGGTGAGGTAACTCGAGTACTCCGGTGCTCCCATGGGTATAGACTCTAGAACAACCTAGTTCTAAAGGGGTTTGCTCCAAGTCCTCCTCTAAGTGTCCTTTTTCTTTAAAACTCCAACCGCGACATTCCCCATAGAAGTCAACGGCGGCTCGCGGCTGTGTTCTCACACTGCACGCGTCCCCCATGGTTCCCCTGTGTCACTACCTTGGGTGGTTCCTTGAGGGCCAAGCACTTCTACAGGCTCTAGGCCTTGTGTCTAGCTCAGTCGTGGTTCTTATACCACTTTATTGGTATATGGTTTGGTACGCCCCTAGGGCTCAAACGTGTATTTGTGCTATTACTGTTGATAACTAACTTATAACTTATGTATTTCGAACTCTAGCCTCATAAAGAGACTAGAGGGGTGTGTTTAGCAATAAATACATATATTTTGAATATATACCTGGTGTGGTCCTCTTTCATTTGGTCACTCAAGAGATTATAGACTGGTAAAACAAGCTGCTTTACATTCCTTCAAGACTTAGCCTGAAGGCTGCTCTCCATAGCTACCACTAGGATAGCTTTTAATAAAGGTTGTCTTTAACCTATCTCCAATAAGGGGTTGTTTGGACTGGTGCAAGGTGCCCACTATAATTAGTGGACAGCATATACCAGGCCAACTTCTCACATTGGTGTGCAGCGTGTGGGATTCCAGCTTGCTATTGTTTTACCAGATAATCTCAATTGAATTGATCAACTGAAAACCACTAAGGGTACCTTAGGTACATATAAATCAAGCTTAGGATACAGTAAGTTCTACTGAACTTAGAGTTGTGTGTTAAGGGATAGCACACCCTTTCTACAACTCAAGAGAGTTTAGTAGGCCACACTAGAGTAGGTAGTGCATACACCACACCACACTAGTAATGTCTTCACTGCCAGGAACCAGTGAGCTCCTGCCATCCAGATATGACACCCTCACATTCTTGGAATTGAGGGAGTTGTGCAAAGTTAGGAAGTTGAAGACAGGCAAAAGTGCCAACACCCAACGTCTCCTGGAGATGCTTCTGCTAGATGACTTTAGAAGACCCATAAGGTCTGAAAGGGTAGGCAGAGAGGGTGGGGCAGAAGAAGAGGGAGAGTCCAGGGATGAAAATACCCAGGACCCAACCTCTGAAACTGGCCAGGGGGATGACAATGATCCTGACCTGGAAAGTGCAGCTACTCCTGAGGAGGAGGCCCAGAATGACCTCCCCCTGTCCCCCAGGAAGAGTTGAGAGTGTGCCCAGAAGGACTAGATCTCCTTCTCAGGAATCTAACCACTCTGACACCTCAGTAGGGACCTCTGTCTCCTCTCATGGAAGGGAATCCTCTCATGAGAGGAGAAAGAGACTGATTCAGTATGAGCAAGCCCAACTTGAACTCAGAAAACAGCAATTGGCTATAGACAGGGAGTCCCTAGATCTCTAAAGACAGAGAAAAAAGATGGGACTAGAGTCCCATGGTGGCAGCAATTTTCCCAGAGATAGGGAAAGGTCTTATGACCATAGAAACCTGAGCAAGATTGTCCCTCCCTACCAGAGTGGGGATGACATCCACAAATGGATAACTGCACTGGAGAGGGCCTGTAAAGTACAGAGGGTCCCTCAGGAGCAGTGGGCAGCAACCTTGTGGCTCTCCTTTGCAGACAAAGGTAGAGACAAGCTCCTCACTGTTAGAGAAGAGGATGCTGACAATTACAAAGTCTTGAAGAGTGCTCTGATTGAGGGGTTTGGCCTAACAACTGAACAATACAGGTTAAAGTTCAGAGATACCCAAAAAGCACAGACTCAAGACTGGGTGGACTATGTGGATTGTTCTGCTAAGGCTCTGGAAGGGTGGTTGATGGGCAGTAAGGTATGTGACTTCACAGTATTGTACAATCTTATCATGAGGGAGCAGATTCTTAATAACTGTCAAAATCAGCTGTTGCATCAGTACCTGGTGGACTCTGATCTGACCTCTCCCCAAGAATTGGGAAAGAAGGCAGACAAATGGGTCAGAACCAGGGTGAGGCAGAAGGTACAGAACCAAGGTGGTGACCCTAAGAAGCAAGATTCTAAAAACTCTGATAAGGGTGGGGAGAAGGGTAAAGACCAGAATTCTTCACAAGGCCCCCAAAAATCTTCTTCAGGTGGGGATTCACAGTCTAACAAGGGAAAAGGCCAAAAGAAACCATGGTGCAAAGTCTGTAAGCAAAAGACACACTGGACCAGTGATTGCACCAAGTCCAAAGACTCTATTCCAGCCACCACCAATGCCCCTAAGGCACCTGTTCCCCCTAGTGCAGTTACAGTTGGTGGTGGGAGTACACAGGCCAAGGGTTTAGTAGGGTTGACCCTGGGTAAGGAGATGAGCTCTGACCTAGTCAGAGAACTCACTCAGGCTGTCCTAGTCTGTGATGGAGGCATGGATGTGACCTCCTCTGTGAGTCCCAGTAATCTGGGCAAGTACAGGCAACAGCCATTAATAAATGGAAAAGAGGCTTTGGCATTTAGGGACACAGGGGCAAGTGTCACCATGGTGACACAAGACCTAGTGAATCCTGGGCAGATTATACTTGGTGAAATGTACCAAGTGACCAATGCTAGCAATGTCAGAACAGACCATACTCTGGCAGGGTAACTGGCCTTAAGAAGGTTGTGGTGAGTGCAAACCTACCAGTGGAATGCTTGCTTGGCAATGATCTTGAAACTTCAGCTTAGGCAGAAGTGGAGCTCAGGACCCATTGCAGAAATGCTGGGGATCCCTGCAGATGTGTTTGCTGTGACCAGGTCACAGAGCAAAATGTCTAACACTGAACAGGCCTTGGATCCTGGAAAAAAGGACTAAGTGCCATCCAAGAGGAGGAGTAGTAGGGTTAAGGCAGTGCCTTCCCCCTTGGCTCCGAAGGATGATCAGTCTCTTGAGGGGGATGATCTCAGTCCTGAGGAAGGAACTGTCCCAGAGGAGCTTGAACCTGACCAGGTTGAGTTCTTGGGGACAGGGGGCCTTTCCAGGGCAGATCTGAGCCAGGAGCAGCAGAGCTGCCCTCTCTTGAACCCCTCAGACAGCAAGCTGCTGCTGAGGCTGCTGGGAATGCTAGTGGTCCCCATAAAGTGTATTGGGATGATGGACTCTTGTACTCAGAGTGTAGAGACCCCAAGCCTGGTGCCACCAGGAGGTTGGTTATACCTCTGAAGTTCAGGGGCTTCCTATTGACCCTAGCCCATGATATTCCCCTAGCAGGTCACCTGGGCCAGAACAAGACTTGGGACAGACTTGTCCCTGACTTTCACTGGCCCCACATGTCTGAAGACACCAAGGAGTTTTGTCGCTCCTGTGTAACCTGCCAGGCCAGTGGCAAGGCAGGTGGCACTACAAAGGCCCCCCTGATACCACTACCTGTGGTGGGGGTGCTCTTTGAAAGGGTGGGGATTGACATAGTTGGTCCCATGGATCCCCAAACAGCATCTGGGCACAGGTTTATCCTGGTGGTAGTGGATCATGCCACCAGGCTATTCCCCTTAGGACCACTACAGCACCTGTGGTGGCAAGGGCCCTCCTGGGAATTTTCTCAAGAGTGGGCTTCCCTAAGGAGGTTGTATCAGACAGGGGTGCAAACTTTATGTCTGGATACTTGAAGGCAATGTGGAAGGAGTGTGGAGTGACTTACAAGTTCACCACACCCTATCACCCACAATGCAATGGTTTAGTTGAGAGATTCAACAAAACCTTAAAGGGCATGATTAAAGGGCTCCCAGAAAAGCTCAGGCGAAGATGGGACATACTCTTGCCCTGCCTTTTATTTGCATACAGGGAGGTGCCTCAAAAGGGGTTGGCTACAGCCCTTTTGAACTTTTGTTTGGTCACCCTGTCAGGGGTCCATTGTGCTTGGTAAAGGAAGGATGGGAGTTACCTCTCAAACCCCCAAAGCATGACATAGTGGACTATGTACTTGGTCTCCGCTCCAGGATGGCTGAATACATGAAAAAGGCAACTAAAAACCTTGAGGCTAGCCAGGAACTGCAAAAATCCTGGCATGACCAAAGGCTGTGCTGACTGTTTACCAGCCAGGACAGAAGGTGTGGGTGCTGGAGCCAGTGGCCCCAGCAGCTCTCCAAGACAAGTGGAGTGGACCCCATACCATTGTTGAACAGAAGGGTGAGGTCACCTATTTAGTAGACCTAGGAACACCCAGGAGTCCCCACAGGGTTCTCCATGTCAACAGATTGAAACCATATGTGGACAGGGCAGACATGGGCTTGCTCATGGCTACTGATGAGGGACAGGAGGAAGAGAGTGACCCACTCCCTGACCTGCTCTCACAGAACCCTGATGATGGGTCAGTGGATGGTGTAGCCTTGGCAGGCAGCCTCACTGCTCAGCAGCAAACTGATTGTAGACAAGTGCTCAATCAGTACAGACATATGTTCTCTCTGACTCCAAGTCAGACCACCTGGTGCTCTCATGAAGTGGACACTGGGGACAGTCTGCCTATTAAAAATAAGATTTATAGGCAACCTGACCATGTCAGGGACTGTATCAGGACAGAAGTCCAGAAAATGTTGGATTTGGGAGTTATTGAACCCTCAGATAGCCCTTGGGCTAGTCCAGTGGTCCTTGTGCCAAAACCTCACACCAGTGGTGGGAAAAGAGAGATGAGGTTTTGTGTGGACTACAGGGGTCTCAATGCAGTCACTAGGACTGATGCCCATCCAATACCTAGGGCAGATGAGCTAATAGACACTTTGGCCTCAGCCAAGTATCTAAGCACATTTGACCTGACAGCTGGCTACTGGCAGATCAGACTAGCTGATGATGCAAAGCCAAAAACAGCATTCTCAACCCCTAGTGGACATTATCAATTTGTGGTAATGCCCTTTGGTCTGAAGAATGCACCTGCCACTTTTCAGAGGTTGGTGAATACAGTCCTTACAGGTCTGGAAGCCTATAGTGCAGCATATCTAGATGATATTGCTGTCTTTAGCTCCACCTGGGAGGATCCCCTGGTCCACCTCAGAAATGTTTTAGAGGCCCTGCAAAAGGCAGGCCTCACTATCAAGGCCACCAAGTGCCAGATAGGGCAGAGTCAGGTTGTGTACCTGGGCCACCTTGTGGGTGGAGGCCAGGTTCAACCATTGCAGAGCAAGATCCAGACCATCATGGACTGGACTGCTCCAACTACCCAGACTCAGGTGAGAGCCTTTTAGGCCTGACTGGGTACTATAGGAGATTTGTCAAGGGGTATGGATCAATAGTGACACCCCTGAATGACTTAACTTCCAAGAAAATGCCCAAAAAGGTTCAGTGGACAGCTAGCTGTCAAAAGGCATTTGTTTGATGACCTGAAGCAGGCCATGTGCACTGCTCCCATTCTACAGAGTCCTGATTACTCCAAGAAGTTCATTGTCCAAACAGATGCATCTGAATTGGGGGTAGGGGCTGTACTGTCACAATTGAATGATGAAGGTCAGGATCAGCCAGTAGCTTTTATTAGCAGAAGGCTGACCCCTAGAGAGAAATGTTGGTCAGCCATAGAGAGGGAGGCCTTTGCTGTGGTTTGGGCTCTGAAGAAGTTGAGGCCATACTTGTTTGGTACTCACTTCCTTGTTCAAACAGACCACAAGCCCCTCCTATGGCTAAAACAAATGAAGGGTGAAAACCCCAAACTGCTTAGGTGGTCCATTTCCCTACAGGGGATGGACTTTACAGTGGAACATAGACCTGGGAGTAACCATGCCAATGCAGATGGACTCTCTAGGTACTTCCACTTAGAACATGAAGACTCAACTGGTCAAGGTTAGTTTAATGTCCCTACGTTTGGGGGGTTGTGTAGGAGAGTAGGATCTGCTTCACATGGGTACCCCCACTTTTTGCTGATGCTTCACTGTTTTTCGACTTTAGTCTGGCTGGGGCCCTGCTAATCAGAACCCCAGCCTAGCTGCTTCCTCTCTAAAATGGTTTCCATGTGCCTTAGGCACATCTCTGATTGGAATCTGGAGTGCCCTTATAAGTCCCTAGTATATGGTATACTATGTACCCAGGGTATAGGTACCTCAGAGGCCTACCAGGGGCTGCAGCATGTATTGTGCCACCCCTGGAAGGCCATCCAAAATGACACCACAGGTCTGCTACTGCAGCCTGGGTAAGGTGGTGCATGCACCCCTTTCAGTGGTATAGGCTACCTATATCACTACCATTGCACACACATATAAACCTATAAGTCACTCCTATGGCAGGCCTTACCAATCCTGAAGGCAGAGTGCTTGGTTTTTATGTGAGAGGGTGCCCCTGTATGAGCAGAGCCCCTCTACAGCGTTCGGAGTCCCTCCTCTGATTTTGTTTGTGGTACAGCCTGACCATATACTCTTAAGTGCATTATATCCTCGCAGTACAATGCTAACTTTGGACTGGCTGCACCAAAACATGTCGTGTTTGGTGTCAAACATCTTGGAATACTACCTCCCCGCCAGTCCTGGCAGCGGGGGTAGCATTCCACCCTTCTAGAGGGAGAGACATGTACACACCGGGCTACCCGGTAACTTCTTTCCAGAGCCCTGGCATCACAAAATGGATGCCGCTGCCACAGACACGGGTCTGGCCTCCTGCTGCTGACTGAAACTCCGGCAGGGGAGGCCTGGACAATAGGTTTCCTGTCGAAGGGAGGTGTAACCACCTCCCCAGACAGGATAGTGTGTATTGGGGCTGGGCGGGAGCACCCTCTGGTGCTTTGAAGTCCTGCACTGGGGGCACATTTGGTGTCCCTGTGCATATGCCAGTTCAAACCGGTTGCAGGGGCTACCTGCCCCTGCTCTGGCGCGAAACTGGACAAAGGGAAATGGGTGTAACCACCCCTCTTCCCTGACCCTCCCATAGGTGGGTCCCCAGAGTATGTCCAACCCCCTAACTTAGTATAAGTATGGGACCCCAGTCCTTAGGACTTTAGATTTACCTGGACGAAACTCTGATACAGAATCCTGGACCTTCGACGCTCTACTTTAAGATTAGAGGACTGAAGAATCTCCCTTGGGGTCAAGGAGTGACTCCCTGCTTGGCAGGCACCTAAGAAGCAATTGTCCGGTCTGCATCGCCGAGCTCCCGCCGGACGCCGAAGTCTTTGCATCACCAGAGGTGGATTTCCAGACTTCCCCGAGGCTGCCCTGAGTCCCCAGCAAAGCTGAGGCCCGTAGCTGTCGTGGGTAACGTGGAACCGTGACCCCTGGACACCGAGCACATTTGCAAGTGCATCCTCTTCCTGGTCTCCCACGAAGTTGTGCTTTGGGCTCCGAGTAACCCCCGCCTCCAGCACCGACTGCACCGAAGATCACTGGCCTCCACTCCACGAGTGTCCTGTGAGCCAGCTCTAAGTGCGTCCACTCAAGGCTCCTTTGCGGTCGCTAGTCCGTTGGCTAGTGGGCCCTCCCGAAGGCAACTCTTCTTCTGCTTGGGCTTCCCTAGTTGCTCCAGACGTGCCCTGACTTATCCTTGCTGGGTGAGTCCCCCAGACCTTGCTGGTCTGCATCAACGTCCTTTTTCTATTTCCACGAGACTTGCCGTTGCCAAGGCTTGTTGGGTCCAATCCGGTTGCCGACACCCCTGCAATCGACAGACGTCGTGGGACAGCTTGAATCCAGCTCCTGGTTGTCGTCGACACCTCCTGGACCTCGTGGCTGAAGAGTCAAGACGACCGTCAACCTACCTGAAGCACCCGACATCGGTGGGCATCTGCTCATCGCCTTCCTGGTCACTGGCTAGTGACCCAGACTCTGTCCCCTCTGCTTTCAGGTTCTTCAGATCTTCGATCCACCTTTGGATCCACCCGAACACTTTCGACTTGGTCGCCAGCAGCACTTTGCAGCAGATCGCCATTGAAAACGACGACGAAACCCGACCCCGAAAGACACCTATGCACCCGGCTTCCCTGGGTGAGGTAACTCGAGTACTCCGGAGCTCCCGTGGGTATAGACTCTAGAACAACCTAGTTCTAAAGAGGTTTGCTCCAAGTCCTCCTCTAAGTGTCCTATTTCTTTAAAACTCCAACCGCGACATTCCCCAAGATACACTTTCATCTTTCTTCTGACGACATGCCGCTAACTTGTCCCATTCTACCCTTCTCGGAGGAATAAGAGAGTGCATATAGGAAATAATTCAGCCGGGTAAAGCTAGTATCTCGGCCTTATGCTTTTCTCCAGGCTTCGTTTCCTTATTCCATGCTTTAATCTGGTCCCATGTACCACCCAATTCCACAGCGTGGTCCTGCGTGTGCACCTGCCTCCAAATGTCGACGGGCACCAGCAGACCAAAGAATATTTCAATATGTGCAAGCGTCATTACTGTCGATGAAGCAGCTTCCGTCAATTCCTTATAGTATGCAGTAGGATTTTTCCTAGGTCAGGTAACTGAGTCTTAAGGGATAACACCTCACTCCTCTTCCATGGGGTATAAACCCACTGTTCTTGAAACTGGGCCTCTACCCTTGGTATAAGAACAGCGTCATGCTGATCTTGAAGCTCTGGCACCTCAGGGTGATATATGGGATGGACTTACCTCATCGGAAACTGGGACACTGTCTTCGGGCTCTTCGCAAACAGCCTACCTTGGTAAGCTACCAATGTTGCAACATTTCCGAAAACCTGCTCAGTTGCCATACCAGCTACGTATACATTATCTCTGATATCATAAATAATCTGGGGCGCTATGGCATTGAAGCACTGTTCCCACAATCCAATCAGCATAGCCAACATGTGCTTAAGGGCATGTTGCTGTACAAACGGCTCATAATCCCTCATCACACTCCACACATCTTCAGTACTATAAATGGGATGATGGGCCCACTGAGCGGCCTGATTTGCTACCGCCCTTTTTTCTTCCTCCCCCACATCAGATTGTATTAAGAATCGTCCCAACCGCTCCCTAGCAGTTGCCCAGTCCCCTGATCCACGTACAGGTGTTCCACTACCCAGTACTGCCGGGGAATGAGGGAAGAGGGAAGGAGTAGTAACTGAAAGAGTAGGCACCAATGTCGTTAATGGCTGTGTTGTGGGCGTAAGGGCTGGAGAAGAAGAAGACATTGACACGATAGGCATAGCAGAGAAACTAGCAGTTATCGCAGGCGCGGAGGGCGAAGCCACAGAATTAACAGGAGGTGCAGCAGCTAAAGCAACTGAATCAATAACAGAAGAAACAGAAACAGCAGGGGCAGAAGAGACAGATGACTGGGGCTGTGGCACAGCAGGGTATATTCTCTGCGGGGCGTCTGGAGGCGGAGGTCGGGTGTCTAACAATTCCTCCACAAATGTATCATTGTCTTCCCGAACCACATAAGACTTGTCGCATTGCAATCAAAACTTCGTATCGGCACACTCTATTCCCTTCTCAGTCTTCTCTTTATCATACGCAATGGCTTTCTGAGTCACTGTCTGTATCCTTCTCTTTCGAGCCTCCTTCTCTGTTTTCATTCGTCTCTGTTTAGCTTCCTTTTGCCACGTTCTAGGGGAATCAAACATTGACTGCCTACTCCTTTTCGCAAACAATTTATCCTGCAGGAAATTATGCTTTTGCTCATCAAAAGTGCCCTTCAACGGCCACTGCAACTTGGCGTTGTCCCTCGTATATTTGTGCCATAATGTACTAAACATAATAGGGCCAAGGCCATGCTTAACATACATCTCAAAGTTTGGGGTGCCTTCTGGAGGCGCAGGCTGACTCTCTTCCAATCGAGCATCAGTAGAACAACAACAACAAGTCACACAACATAATTTACTAAGACAAGGCATCTTAAAACGAAAAAGTTTTCACTATCTATGCCGAGTAGATATGTGCAAATATCTTTCCAAAGTTGGTACGCAGACCTCACCAAATCCGGATCAGAACAATACTATGTTCACAAAGAACTCAAACAAATTCAAGGGCTTGCCCAAAAATGATCCTCAGAGCGTCTCAAACACAAACCAAAGTGGCGCCATAGCCACAGAACAAAACCAATGCAAACTCACCTGGTGCACACAGATCAAACGAAGTTATTCTCCACTGCCGACTCTTCGGACCAAACGGTCAGATCCAAGGGTTTTGCCGTTCAGGACCCCAGCCGGGATGACCACTGGCTGAGGCACCGCCCGGTCAGACAGACGGGGCAGCTGCGAGTACTGGACTCTCTCATGCAGGGATCCCCGGTCCGCCAGTCCGTCCCGACATGCCCCCGTCCCCCTCACCCGTCCGCGGGCAAGGAAGGGTCACTCACCCGATGGGGTCCCTGTTCGGGCGCCAACTGAAGGAAGTGACCCGTTTAGGGCCACCCGGGTCACTCGCGACCACCTCTCAGCCTTCCATACAAATGAAGAGTCAGTCAGACAGTAGAGAATACAAACCAAAGTTATTTATTAGTATGCGCTCGAGCGGAGTCTGGTCTGACCAGCCTCCTTAGATAGCTGCCGAGGGACTGACCAATGTATTTTTTTTTTTTTAAATGTATTTATTTATTTGAGTTTTATATAGCGCTGGCTAGACCCGGAGGTATCAGAGCGCTTTACATGAGGACAGTTGCATCAGTTACAAGTTACACATTGTTACAAAAGATACATCAGTTACAAGTTACATCTGTTGGTTAGGGCGTGTGGAAGGGTAAAGGGGGGTAATTTAAAAGGGTAACGAGGAGGAGATACGGCGGTGAGACGAAGGAAAAGTCTGCCCAATGTCCGGCTGGGTAGGTGACGGCCGAGGGGGAAGTCCACAGCCCATCTCCTCTATAGCTATCAAGGTAGCTCCACCGGGCATCGGCCAAAAAATGCTAAGTCTCCACGGTCGGTGGCAAGATTCACATGTTCAATGTCATGATGGGTGAGTCGGATGGGGGTGGAGGGTGGGGGAAATAAGCGAGGTCTGGTCGAAGTCCACTATAGGTGCTGACGCATTCATACCCTCTGTGCGGAATGGCCGTCGCCCACCGCTATTCATCTCTACTGCTGACCTGAAACGGAGTACTCCCCGCTACCACAGCCATCCAGACATCACCACCGGGCATCGGCCGCGCTGAAGTTGGCTCCGTCGTTGGCAGATCATCAGTGATTCGTGGACCCTGGTCTCCATCTTAGGGTCAGGCGGGTACCTCCCCGAAAGGCTCCTCTCCTACTCTTCTATGGTTGCTCTCCCGCCTATGCTTCCCTCTGCAAACTGAGATTTGTTACTTTCCACCGCAAAATACTGCCTGTCAAATCAGCATTCCCTGTGTGATCATTCACTCCCTTCTCGCTCGTTTTTCCCAAGGGATCGCCATCTTGGGGTCAGGCAAAGTCGATATCTTTGTTCAGGTGTGCTCAACTTTTCTTTTAGCCTCCCCAAACGTCTCTCGGCCCATTAATTAGGGGCTCGCCTCACCCTGCTTACTGCAGGCATCGCGTGTGGTATGCGCAGGAACGCGCTCGTGGCTGCATCGTCGGCGCTATCTTCCCCGGGCCCCTCCACGGCTCGCTTTCAATGACGGAGTGGTCCTGGGCCCCCTAGATGGCGACGGGGGCTGCTGGGATGTTGTTAATAGTCTCACAAGGTCAGTCTTCCGTACCTGCAGCCGCCGCGTCCGCTGTCACCGTTGATATTTGGGCTGATTATCGGGTCTTCCGGCAGGCTCAGTCTTCCGTCTTTTGGATGTCGCAGACTGGCGCCATCTTGCTATTCTTCCTCTGACGGCGTCCGGGGTTCCCCAGTGCCTCCGCGCCAGCCTCTGCCTCCAGACACGCACGCCGGGTGCTCCGGTAAGTTCCTGCCGCGTTACGGTTTCTTTGTGGGTGTAGGGAGCCCGAGGGCAGCCCTCGGTTGCGTTAAATAGGTGGCGGGCAGCGGAGCTCCGATAGCTTGCTACCACTCTGCCGCCATCTTGCCTTGTGTAACCCTCCATGCATTGACACCTTCTGCAGCACCAGCCCCACTACCTGCCAATTCACCCCTGTGTGCCCCAGAATCCGCCCCAATCCCAGTCTGTGTGACCCCCCCGCCCCCATCTACTGCACTAAGCCTTTTGTACACGTACACATAATAAAGTCAGATATACATTTCCAACACCCCTAAGACCCGCCCAGACTGGAATTTTCCAGCCTGGGCACTGATGAACAAAGGAGGTACAGAAAGATGAGCTACCATCCTGAGACTGGGTACACGCTATCTTAGTTTCAAGGTTACTCTGCCTATGCTCGTCTTCCTGAGAGTGGGAGCAGACCTACCTTTGGGGAAAGGCATGTAGATACAGGAAGATCTATTCATTAGTGCAGCGTAGCTCAACCTTGAATGATAAAGAGAAACAATCGAGGCTGCTTTCTGCTGAGGCAGACAGTATGAGACAGAGGCTTCATTTCGATCATGGTTCAAAATGGCGGCTGAATACAAAATGGTGCCCCAAATGCTAACTTAACACGCACAATGCTAGAAGAAGTCAGCCAGATGCATTTTCAGTCCAACATGACCGAGCCGTACGGAGCAGACTCGTACATCTCTACGGGCCGCGTTTCCGAACAACCGATTACGATGCTGGATTCGGACAGCCTTTCCGAATCGTACCGTCCGACTCGAATCGGCAGTCGGAATCAGACTCTGGGGGCCTGTAGCGGGCCCCCTGCACCCGGAGCCTTCCCAATCGGGCCCATGGGGGTACACATGGGTCCCCCCTTACCAGCCATGCACAGTGTGGCAGGCACCAGGGGGTGCCCGCCACCGGGTGCCCGATTTTCCCCAGACACCCCTTTCTTCAATGGGAGCCTATGCATTCGGTCAGAACATAGGCTCCCATTGAAGTCAATGGGAGTCCGACCGAATCGTATCTGGAAGCATCCGGATGCATCGTAATCGGTCGGTCGGACTCTCCCGATCTGAGTCGGTCGGAAACTATTCCCAAACCGATTCGGTAGGGATGATTTTTGAACCGCATCATAATCGGGCCCTTAATCTGCCAAACCTTCTGTTCATCCAGGCAAAGCGGCGTCGGCACTTTTAACAGGGCGATGCTTCCCTTCCTGCAGCCAAACTGTACCACACTCGCTCTCACTGCTTAACAGCGATGTCACTGGAGTTATGCGGTAATTGAGGACACAATTATATGGTAGGCAAATCATGTGATTTATTAAGGAACATTCCGTGCCTGTATGATTTAGCTATCTTGTCATTTAATGCACATTATAATTTTTTACGTTTACAACTAATTTACTATAAGTAGGTGAAATACAATAAGATAACACAGTCATGGGTTTAAACAAAGAATACATTGAGAACTATTGAGAACTATCAAAACATGCTAGAAATTGTACAAAGAGAAAAGCAGTACAAGAAAGAAGGGAGAGCAAGGGGAGGAATGCAGTATAACACGAACGTGATGCGAAAATCATATATGGTTTATTCTTATAGCAGTCTGACAGTGCGTAAATAACTCCAAACATAAAAGATTATTTGAAGACAAAAAGTAATATTGTTAAGAAGGTTGGTATGAGCGAAGGAGGTTGAGAAACTTCTTCTACAATTGGTTGGCGAGCAAAGGAGGGATTTACATATTTATCTAGAAAATTAGTAACTGGAGACCATAGGATATAACGTTTATGGGTAAGTGATATGGTTGTAAATACGCTGCACCTAGTCAATGATTATAGCAAAATGTGTACCACCATGCTTCAATAGACAGCTGAGTGAGATCTTTCCAATTTTTTGTTATTTGCTGAAATGCAACTACTAGCAAATGGTCCAACATGTGTACATTCATGGAAATGTGTTCACAGCCGGACTGGGAACCGAAACCGGCCCTGGCAAACAGCTCGGCCGCCCCCCTACCCCCGGTTGGGGGGTGCTAGTTGGAAGCACTACCCCCGTCTCACTGCTGCCGCTTTTGTTACAGGGAGCCAATATTGCAGCGTTGCTGCAAAACCGGCCCCCTGTAACCAAAACGGCCACCCAGGGGTCCAAAACCGGCCCCCGCCCTGGCAGCCCACCGGGGAAACGCCCAGTGCCCGCTATGGCCAGTCCGGCCCTGAATGTGTTCCCACTCATCAGAAAGACTTCCCAAGAAGATATTAATGAAAGAAAAGGGTATTTTGGAATTAAAGATGGAATTAATTTGTTTCCGAAATTTTGATCAAAAGTCATGGGACGACAGGGCATGTGGATAATAAATGTTTTATATCTGCAGGTTGTGATTAACAAGACCAACAGACATGAGGGAGGTTTAGATATATTTTGTGTACTATTGAGGGGAGAGTCTGTTGTAAATATCGAAAAGATTTTGTGTGGTATTCGCTGAGTGTGAGGATTTTCAGATTTTAACACTTATTTCCTCCACAAAGAAATGGGCCAAGTTACTTCTAAATCTCTTTGCCATGATATTTCAGTATTGTTTTACATCTGTCCACAGGTATTTGTTGTGAAATATTATAAAATGCAGACGCTTTAGGGGCCGTAAGTAAAAAATCCCGTAAGCAAGTAGTGGAGGATATTGTAGGAGTAATTTGAGGCTGCAACTGTTTATAAGCATTAGATATATTTCGTAATCTCTGAAATTTATGTTGATAGAAATGTGGAAAACCAAAAGGAAGTTGTGCTTGCTGGAATGACAAAATAAAATTGTCATCTATTAATTGCTTGTCCCATATCTGGCCTTTTTTCTCCAGGGTTTCCAACAAATTGGTTTGTTGTTAAATAATATTAACTTGTTGTGCCAAATAGTGGAATATAAAAACGTCTTAACATATATGAGATTGTTTGGTAAGACAGTATTAATTAATTTGCCTAAATATTTGAAAATGGATGTTGAAATACTTTGTGGTTTTCGTGAAAACATCAAATATTCACGAAGGGAAAACAGGGATATGTAAGCCATTGTCAAATCTGCCCATAGTGTAGAATATTCAGGAGGTTCAAAACTTCAGGCTGTTGTTTAGTTCCTAAAAACGCATAGGATCTGCGCGTTTAGACAACATAAACCAAGGGATTGGTGTCCAGACTGATTCCAGACACCCCCAAAGGATATGTTAGTCTGTAGACCAGCTAGCTCACAGTGCCACCATAAGCCCCCTAACCTTACCAAGGAGCGAATAGTTTCTGGCGACTATCGAACATGACAACCCTTGATCCTTCAGGGATCGTGGAAACAGTACAGTACTTTTCACTCAGTCAATCGTACTTACTCAGTCTCAGAGAGATACACAGAATAAAAGATGGGGACATTTTAAATAAGCATTTATTGAACCAGAGTCATTCTAGTATAAAACATGTTTGCTGCGACAATCATTAGACAGAAGCAAATGTAAAAGATTACAAGCACCAACAGAGTAAATAAAAGGTAGAATTCTACCATGGTGCTAAATTAGTGAATATATGCAGGCATATATACATGACGGTAATTAAGCGTACTCCTATGATGCAAACCCTACCTAAGTGTACCTAGCATGTATGTGGGTGTAAAGCCAAGAATCCCCTGGGAAAGAGCCCACCCCATTACCTGATGGGAGAGAACGAAGGACACTGTCTTGGTCTCGAATTGGACACCCCACAAGGGATGTCAGAACGCTGCGTGTTGTAGCTTCTGCAGGCCGGGACCTCAGTGTCTTGTGTCAGCGTGGAAGTGTCTCCTCTGTCTATCTTGCGAAGGTATGGTTCTTTTATACCATAAAGATAGCCTCAGGGTTCCTACCACAATCGATATGTTGTGAGTAAGATTATGGAAATGAGCCTAAATCAATACCTGCAATTATGCAAAGTAGTTCTTTTGCCCTAGGATGAAGATGACCATGACTGTTATGTATGTCATGTGCAGGGGACTTTTTAAGAAACCTCATGCATAATAAATGATGCTAGTTTCAAGGAAACCGATCGACATTTATTCAGCACATAACTGGGTAAAAGGTCAGTGCTAGAACCCTTATGCAGAACAAGGTAGGACAAATATAGGTGAAAGGTCGTTTGCTACTTAGGCCTAGTTTTGGGATACATAACAAGGGGACACATTGTTTTAATAAGAAGGCTGTGTGATAATGATGAAAATCTGGGAAGTTGATGCCACAATCAGACTCAGGGTGCTTCAATTTCATCACGGAGATGCAAGGTTTTATTTATTCCAAAGAAAGGATGAAAGAATAGAATTCATTTTCTTGAAAAATTACAAGGAATGTTTAATGAAATAATAGATATAGTGGATAGTTCAATTGGTAGCAATATCATTTTAATAGTGTAAAGAGGGCCCCACCAAGAGAGGTATAAAAGATGTGACTGAGTTACTAATGTTGATAATTTAGATATATATTTTTCCAAATTCTGTGAAATAGTAGTTTTGATGGATTGAGTGAACCATAGACCTAGATACATAATTCAAATAGTATTCCATGAGAAGGTAGTGTTCACAGTCATGTTTCAAAGTAAATCTTTTAATTTCATTAATTATGCATTACTTTTGTGGTGTGAAATTATGCAATTACATCAGCTTGAGTAATGAAGAGTAATCTGGGGCAAAAATCTTACCGCAGGACCACAGGAACAACAAACTAAGAGACAGCGGGCAACTGCTGGCTACTGCTGTTCTAGTGCTGCAGCATTTAAGTTCTATGTTCTTAGTGCAAAATGCATCCTCGGGTCATTTTGAAGGGAATTACGCCAGCTACCCCACAACTATTTATAGCATAATTCCTGTGGCTGTGCCTGTAAGCCTCCTGTGAATTCCACCATACAGTGCTTTCTGGTGAGAGAGAATCTCCCAAACTAGGCTCCCTGAGGGAGCTCTTAACACAAAGGATTCAGTGCACTCTGCAGATGTTTCTAACATGTTATTTCCTGCCTACACTGCATCTTTGTTGACTCACCAGTAGTTTTGTAATTAAACCAGATTGTGTCTTTTGCATTTGTTTAGATGGTGTTTTAAAGTAAAACGAACCTTTGCTTTGGCTGTTTTAAGGGTGCCTTAAAGGAAGGATGCAGTGTCAGTATTAGAAGGGTCCATGTTGTACTTACTGTTCTGCCAAAGGCTGCACAAGGAGTTGACTTTGAGGGGACCATCCAGCTTCTAGTCATAGAGATTGAAGAGGTAAAGCGAGGCCCAGCTCTCCACAAGGAAGGATTGTGAATAATTCTACCCCTGCCTCATCACCAGGGTCACAACTCTGATCCCTTGCCCTCCTCTGAGCAGGCCTGGTTCTTTCTTCTTCATCTAGATCACATCAATCCTTTCCACAGGGTCTACAAAAAATGCTGCTCTGCCTTGTCAGGGAGCCTGAATTGCTAGAGGTGGGCTGGTCAGCAGAGCCTCTCGCCGTGGTCCCACCAGCCCAGTTTTCAATAATCATGTCTTAGGGTACACGTGACAACAGCTGTACATCTGGCAAACACCTGCCACACACAATCAAGTGCCATTGCACCTGGAGTGTGCTCCTGGGACTCCCCTGGAGCCAGGTGCAATCACATCGTAGTGCACATGGCCATCCACGCAAACCATTTTATATAAAAAACAACTTAAAAAACAGGTTGCACAACAAAGCTGAAAATATCAACTGCCAATACATCTACCTTACATCATGGTGTTCACAACAATGGCCATGTCAGCTCATGGACCTCTGTATTGGTTCCAGTGAAGGCAGCCCCTGCGGCTCAGGTGGGCAACCCTTTGGAGGCCCCAAAATTATTCAGCGTGGCCCCCTTCTGCCCCAAGTCCAATGTGTATCTGTGAGATATAGGAGATGCGGGCCACTCTTCACTTTCTGCATGGGGGCCATTATTTTACGTTAGGCCACCGAGTGGTGGGCTGGATTATGGTCAAGATCTTTTGTCTGACATTTCACTGCCTGTGTGGTGTAGTCCTTGACTAGATCCAACCTAATACTCCTCGTATACGGAATGCTTAAACAAAAAGAAAAAGTAGTTCCCTAATAGTGAACAGTGGAATGACACAAGTCAGTCAGTCAAGAGGATGGTAAAGAGGCCATGCATCAGTGGAGGGACAAATACAAGAACAAGGAAAGCCATTTAATAAGAAGCAGGCAAATGTGAGTGACAAAGCCAACTAATTGTAGGCTGTGAGCACCTGTAAATTCTTGGTAAGCCCACAATAGTATTTTTTGCAACAACACAACTTGCGCTGTGTTGTAGGCTCGACCTAAAAATAAACATTCAGTCCTAGGGGGCCCTCTATTTCTGTCCTCCGCTGGTAGAATAAAAGCTATACCTGCACACCTATTACAAGCCAGCTCAGTAACGCCCTGTCACAGGAAGTCCCTTTTGTGACACAGGCGAAGCGATATCGGTGGATGCTATTGGTTATCAATGGTGTTCCAGGTTCTAAGGTACTATTTCATTCCAATTGAAGTATTTTATTGCTTATGGCCCTGTGCAATGGTGTTATGTAAACTTTTAAATAAATAATCCTGGTGAATTTGATTATGATTTGTCCAGTAAAGCTCTATTTAAGAACTTCTCAAGGACTGGATTCCATTTAATATGTTTTAGGATATATGCATAGCTACACAGGCTAAACCCCTCTTAAAGGTTTCTTTGACACCCTTCTTAAGCCCCGCCCATTTTAGTACCCCTATCTTTTTCATCTCATATAGCACCATTTTACTGCATCATATAGGTAGTGAAAGTACATCAAGCTCGGGAACTCAATTACTGCTCCTATGGCATAATATCGATATCAAAAAAATTGCAATATAAAAATATTGTGGCAATAATATTGTGGTCCTAAACATCATCTTTACATACTTAAAATATAAAGTACAAAAATATTGTCTCCAAAATATTGTGGTCCTAAACATCAATATTACATAGGTAAGTATATATATTTATTTAAAAGAATTTACAATTAATAATACCTTGAAAAATCAAATATCTTTAAAGTTAATTGATTTTTCAAGGTATTATGAATTATATATATACATAAAAAATACTAATAACTAAAAATAATTAACACAGAAAAGTTAATAAAAAAATTACATAAATATTTTTATACAATATAATTCTTTAATAATTACATTAAATTGAAAACTGCATTACTAAAATTCGTATTACTCAAAAAAGTTACAAAATAAAATCAAAATATAAAATTATAATAAAAGTACGCTTTACAATAAGTATAAAAATATATTAAAAAACAAAAAAGCTAAATCAAAGTACAAACATAACTACAATTCAGAAATACTAATACAAAAAATTCTACAAAATTAATGAAAATAGGTACAACTTTAACAGAAAGGGAACAAATATTTACAATTCTACATCCAAACTAATAAACATAAAAATATGAAATATATATCATTAAAACTGTTAAACACTAGTAAAATAAATATTAAAGCAAACACATACATAAAAAAAAAAATAACATTCCAACTTCAACATAAAAAGTTAAAACATGTAAAATTTGGAGGAATACAATTTGCTATTCCCAGTCCAACCTAAGCAACAGTAGGCAACATGTTGGAATTTGGGGGTGGGAAATTACTATTTCCACGCCAACCTTAGCAACAGTAGGGGAAGTGTTGGACTTTGGATGGATCAAATTTACTATTCCCGCTCCAGAATTTATTTATTTAGGAGTTTTATATAGCGCTAGCCAGACCCGAGGGTATCTGAGCGCTTTACAACAAAGGTGATGGGGAAATCAATACAGAACGTAATAATGGTATACATACTGATTCGCTATGAGTCGAGAGTCTCAGGACAGAATGCAGCCTTAATATCCAAAAAGTTACAAAATAAAGGGGTGATATACACAGGGGTGAGGCAGGACTAAGTTGGTAGGTGGGTGAGATAGAGTTCTTAAACTTAGGGTGACTGGATGGTGTGGTGGGCAAGAGTCAGCATTCAAGCGGCAGCTATCCATTCGGCAGGGAGCGATTGAGGAAGAGGTCTTTGAGCTGCCTTTTGAATTTTACAAAGGAGGGGTTAGTCCTGATATGGACTGGGATGGAGTTCCAGATTCTTGGAGCATTTCCAGAGAAGGATCGAGAAGAGGCTTTTTGTTTGCGCGTTTTCGGGGGGATGAGGAGTAAGGTGTTTGAGCTCCTGAGGGTCCTTGTCTGGCCGGCTTTCTTGAGTTTGGCGGCCAGGTAGGCGGGCTTCCCAGTGTGCAGGGCTTTGTGCGTGAGGCAGGCAGTTCTGAAGTTGGCACGCATTTCAATTGGGAGCCATTTTAAATCTGTGAGTGCCGGTGAAATGTGTTCAAATTTCTTCACTCCGGTGACCATTCTGGCTGCTGCATTTAGAGTTGCTCTCAGAGGGGCTAAGTGGGATTTTGCTGTTCCTGTGAGGGTTGCATTCCCATAGTCCAGTCTGGAAAGCACCAGGGACTCAGTGGCTTGTTTGAGATCACTGGGAGGGATGAATGGTTTTATTTTGTTGAGCAGTTTAAGGTTGAGGAATGCGCTCTTGGCGGAGTTCTTAATGTGTTTGGTCATGTTCAATTTTGGATCCTGAGTGATTCCCAGTGATTTGATTGAGTCGGTCAGGGTGAGGTTGCAGTTGAGGGCACTGATTGCTTTTATCCATTCTGTGACTTGGGGGTTGTGCTCCTTATTGGAAATGAGCAGGATTTCTGTTTTGTCCTGGTTCAGTTTCAAGTGGTTGAGTGTTAGCCAGTGCTGTCATCCCTTAGAGTGTGGTTTAGTCTATGAATGTCTTCCATAGAGGAGGTTTCGAGATAGATCTGGGTGTCGTCCGCGTATAGGTGGAAGGGGATGTTTGTTTTTTTGAGGATGGAGGTGAGGGGTTCCATATAGATGTTAAAGAGTTGCGGAGAGAGAACTGATCCTTCCGGTACACCACTGCTGACGGAGTGTGAGTTGGACAAGAAGTTATTGATTTTTATTCTTTGGGTGCAATTCTGTAGAAACGAGGTGAACCATTTTAGGACCATCTCGTCCGCTCCTACTCTTTCTTGCAGTGCCTTAACGAGTAGATTGTGGTCCACCGTGTCGAAGGCTGTCGATAGGTCCAAGAGTACGAGCAGACAGCATTGATCCCTATCAAGGGACTTGTGGATGTCATCTATGACATTCAAGATCGCTGTCTCTGTGCTGCAACCTTTTCTGAAGCCCGATTGGTGAGAGTCGAGAAGGTTGTTGCAGTCCATGTGCTCGGTAAGTTGAGAGAGGACGCATCTTTCCAGGGTTTTAGCTAGGAGGGGGAGATTGGAGACGGGTCTGAAGTTGTTAAGATCATTGGTGTCCGATCCCGGTTTTTTTAATAGTGGTGTGACTTGGCCGATTTTGAGACAATCCGGCATGACTCCAGTTCTCAGGGAGCTATTTATAATCGTGGTCCAGATCGGGGCTAGGGTGCCTTTAAGCTTTTTGTCCAGTTTGCCTGGAATGGGGTCCAAGATATGAGAGGAGGGGGTGGAGCAGGAAATCATTTTTTCGATCTCAGCTACAGATGCAACTGTAGGAAAAACAGAGCAACTGTAGGAAAAGCGTTGGATTTGGAGTGGTCGGGTTTATTACTACCACTCTAACCTAAGCAGCAGGAGGGAAGTGTTGGGAAGAAAGATAAAATAATTAATATAAAATATTTTTTAAAAAGTCATAGACATTGATATCAGAAAAACATAGAATAAAAATATATGAAAAATAAAAATACTTTTTTACCAATTTTCATAAACACCCAAATACTCATAAAATGTATTCAAACAAATCATTTTAAAAAATGCACTAACCAATTTAAGCTTTATTTACCAATTAACCCTCCCAATATATTATAGTAAAAACACTTACCCCCTGCTCACCTACAATCCAAACACTGCACCTAAAATTTAAATAATACTAAAGAAAATTAAATAAATCACTACAAATACATTTTTTTACAAAAATGCTAAATATTAAAAAAATTATATAACACATTAAAATAAAGTAAGCCAATTAATTAAAGCAATTACATAATTTACATAACTAATAATCTAATTAACCAATTACAGTAACAACATTAATTAATAATTTATAAAAATAGTAATTAAATATTTGAATAATTAGTTAATTTACATAATTAATAATCTAATTAACATATTTATGCTTACATTGAAAAAAATGATAAAAGATATATTTAGAAACACTTCACACTCTACAACATAACAAACAACAATAATTTGGAGAAGAAACCCCACAAAAACAACACTTTACAAATATTACCAAAACAATAAAAAACTAAAAAAATACAATTAACAATGATATACTAACAATTTATAACACAAAATCATGAAACATTACAAATGATAAAACTCCGTATGATATAAAATTGTAAATAATATTTTTGAAAACAATATTAAACACTTAAATACACAATAGTCATATCTGCAATATTCTGCCTCACGAGATTCTTGTCATCACGATGACAGACGATATTTATTACATGGTATTAACGCTGTGCACCCAATTACCGCTACAAGGTATTACCTCCGGAATTTGGGGCGAGTCTGAATGAAACAGTCTGGTTAAAGATCAGGTCGGGAGAATCTATTGTTCCTTAATGCGAGCAATCATGCACAAGAGCCGGTGACATATTGCTACTGCAAGCCTACCACATCCTGCACCAGGAGAGACATCACTCACCGCCCCTAATAAGACATAAGCGTGCAGGTCGTCCTCCCTCCCTCCGAGAGACATTGCTCGCAGCCACTATTAACATAAAGCCAGCATGAGGTGACATCTTCATCCTGTAAGAGACATGGCTCAGAGTGCCACTTAACCTTAATCTGGGGAGGGGAGGGGAGAGGGTGATCAGGTATGGGTGAAATTTGTGAGCTATTTTTGTGGGAGGGGATTTCTTACAGCTCCCACTGCAGTATGAATCGCCTCCAGCCGCAAATTGAGGGTGTGGATTTGACAGTGAATCTCAGCTTCTCACAATACGCACGTGTGTCAAATCCACACATTGCTCACAACCTAGTCAGGGCTGTCTTAACAGCATTATAGGCCCCCAGGCAAAGCAGTGCACTGGGCTCTGCCTACACAACCACTCACAGGAATAAAAATGTTTAACGGAAAATTAGTGTTAAATTCTGGTCTGCATGGGGCCCCTATGCTCGTGGGCCCCGGGACAAATGCCCAGCGTGCCCATGCGTTAAGATGGCACTGAACCTAGTATATGTGATCAAGTTTAATCAACACGTGGGAGGAGTATAAACTGCAGTTCTTATCAAAACGTGGCCTCTCTGCTGGGACTGTTCAAAGACGTTACTATTTACTATAAGTGGCAAGGTTTTGTGGGAGAAGTGAGAAGGATGGATGAGACCTTGTGTATAGTGCTGTTATTGGTATGTATATGGGGACATCTATATGTACGCAAGTGTGCACATATATATTTGTGTACGGATATGTATGTGAGCATGTTGTGCATTTATATATATAGATGTATGTATGTATGTTTCTACACATGTATTTACATAGCTGAGCGTATGCATCTAAAGTATGTTTAAATATGTAGGAATGTGCTGAGATTTATGACGCATAAACATATAAAGCCCAGTTGGACAGCAAGCGTTTGCCGTCCATCTTGAAATGCTCTTGGCGGTGTGATGGGCCTGGAGGAGTACCAGGTTCCAAGCTCTCTCCATGTATGCCTTCCGGATCTCAAATCATTCCTCTCACTGATCAGCCATTGCGCTCTCACTCCTGCAGTGTAGAAAGGAGTTAAAAACTCACTTCTTCCGCAAGTCCCACCAGTAAGGAAGGACCAGACCTGCTCCTCAGCATTGTACTATGGGATATCGAGGCTAGGAATATCGACATACACACCCAGCGGCGTAGCGTGGGCTGCCAGCACCCGGGGCAAGGCAAGTATCCTTCCATTTCTCTTTTAAAGTTTTGCACCTCTAAGAATGCTCTTAAGAATTTTGCACCTAGAGCAACCGCCCCTCTGCCCCCCCCACACCACACCATTGTACATACCTATGTACAAGCATAAGTAGTGACCGATTCAGCGATGTGTGCAGTTGGAGAGAGAGAGAGACGTTGTTATTTGGCTGAAGGTCAAGGAGCTGGGCTGTCCTTGTCCACGGTGCACGAGGCGCTTACCTGCATGAGATTCAGTGCCCATGGGGGGACAGTAGGCCACATTTTTGCAGTAGTGCAATGGAGCTTTTAAGGCATGTCCCTACAGCAGTACTAATAACCAATCTAGTCCACTCCCCCCTTAACCTAACCCCACCTCTGCATCCCCTCCTGCCCCCTACCCATCTGCTACTCTCCACTCTGCCCCTCCACTACAACTCCTACTGCTCTCTCCTGCCCTTTTCTCCTCTCTCTTCTCGCTTCACTCTTCACCCATATGCACACAAACAAGGTACTACACACACCTCCTTCAGTAAACAACTTCACTCTCTTCCCATACAAACATTAGACAACCCTACCTCATCTTTATAAGCAGCTACGCGTATACCTCCCCTCTACCTCTGCCTGAAACCCATTTATTATGGGATATAAAGTTGTTTTATATGGATTGCCTGTACCATCCACCCTATGGTTTGCTTTCTCTGTATTTTCTCAGCTGTATCTTACTGTTTCTACAAAATCCTAATAAAAACTTTCTGAAATAAAAAAATGCAAGTAAGGATATTTTGATCATCAAGACTTTAATGCTATTGGACTGTGTGTGATTATAAAGTAAAACAAGTCGAAATCTGTAAGGGAAAAGTAATGACAAAGCCCAAGTGCCCAGGAAGCTGAAACAAATACCCCTGATTGGGGAGATTTAGAACTTCAAGTGGGAGATATTTCCATTGCCTTGAAAGCTGGTCTGAGAGGCCAATCTAATGGCAGTGTGTGTGCTATATAACTAAGAGTAATATAACAATAATAAGAAATTGTTGTTACATCCAGGTGCAAGATACCATCAGTCAAATCTAGAGGTAGGGGAGCCAACAAATGAACATGGAGAGTCGAGCCAGGGTATAGCTTGGCTTTAAGAGCCTGCGCGGGAGCAGAGCCTTGAAAATGATTGGCTAGTAAAGCAAGCAACAGACATTAAAAATATGAGAAAGTCTCCCCCACCCTTTCTCAATGCAAATATTGGGCACTACATAAAGTATACTGGACCCCTTGGAACCTATCCAAATTAGGGATTTTGGATTCAGACAAATGCTGGAAATGCCAAGACTCACCGGGAACCCTCAGTCACATGCTTTTCCACTGCAAAAATCCATCACTCTTTCTGGAATGAGATTCAAAACATAATTAACGCTGTTTTCAACACTGACATTTCCCTGAACTTCCACACAGTGATTTTAGGCCCTTGGACCCATTCGCCTGACCTGAAATTAGATACAATAGACTTGAGCCTCATGGACCTCCTACTAACTATAGGAATCAAGAATATCCTTCGCGAATGGAAGTCATTCCAGAACCTATCACGTCATACTTGGTGGGCGTGGGTCTGTTTCACAAGAAGCGCGGATAATACCCTTACAAATAACAATTTCAGTTGTCAAACATCACAGAAACTATGGAACGAACTAGACTTATACATAGAAAAAATCAAGCCCCCATGAGCTCACACACATTAGATCCCCAATCCCTAAAATAAGAATAATCCACCTCTCTTCTCTAAAAATGGTAATATTACCTACAATCACATCAATATCATTGAATTACCCGTGACATCACTCTTTCCCTATACTACTTCCCTTTCCTCTCTCTGCCTGGGGCTTGTTTTTTTGTCTTTCTCTCCCCTGTCTTCTCTCATCCAGAGATTACAATCACTAATGCTACAGAACCTGCTTTTCTGCTATAGATCTGGATAAACATTTTGATTACATTTTGCTCTATTTGTGGATGTATTCGTAGACTACAAGCATTAATTTCTATACGAATGTATGTCACCCCTCTATTTCTTCCTTTCTCATTTTTGTACCCCCAAAAACAACTAAAATACTTAGAAATAAAAAAAACAGGAGAAAGTCTCTTCAAAATTTAAAAAAGTGTATTTCTTTGACTCTGTATGTGACCTAGATTCTAATTATGCATGAAACAACATTATTGTCTATTATGTCAAACACAAAAGATGTTTTTGTACAGCTATTTCCTCAAATCAAATATTTCAAGTTGCTCTTTTGCAATAACGAAGAAAAAACACATGAGGCAGAGTAAAATAAAAAAAAATTGCCTAACATCACACAATATGGTAAAGCAGGGAAGTGGAGGTTGATCTCAGGTTTTCTGGTTTCACATTGTGCATTTCAGCAGTGGTGGCCGGCATAGCTCACGAGTGCCGGGGCGGGCGCGGGGGTGGCTCAACTTACCTTGAGCCCGGGTCTCGCGCTCTGCTCCTGCTCTCCTGCCTCCAACTCCAGGAACAGGAAGCAGGCAGCCAGGCTCCCTCCCTAATCACAACGCTGGTCTGAGCGCCGTGACACAGCGCTCAGCCAGGGGCTGGAGGGGTGGCCATGTTCTCCATGCAGGCTGTAATGCAGCCTGCATGGAGAACGTGGAAAGTGTGCATGACTGGTTTGGGCGGCCTGAGAGGGTCGACCAAACAGTCATTGCGCACTTAGGTGTGGGCAAACCACTCCTCCCCTGCTCCGAGAGCAGAGCAGCCCCACCCACCCGCAAAGCAGCAGGACACGAAGCATAAAATGATAATAACTCTAAGTTATTATCATTTTATGTTTCCACTTGGCACTGCTTAAAAGCAGTGGGGCGACGCTCCTCCGCCATAGCGGAGGATCCGCCACTGCATTTCAGCTTCTACAAGCCAGCTATTTCTCTCTCCTGCTTAACATGAAAGGTTAATGTTTGTCTTTAATTGCTAGCACATGAGGTTAAAATATGAGTGGCAAGCAGAAGCCACATAAAAGCTCGGCTCGTTTTGGGCTCAAAGATCCAAGAGGAACTTGAGCTAATCCAAAGCCAAGTGATGGAGCAAGGACTCAAAAATGAGACTTGCTCGAATGCAATCTCCTCACCGTATTAATTTATTAATCTTGTATTGTTTATACTAACGTTCCATACATTACACGAATAGCAAGGAAGCTTGCCTATGTGTTCTAACTAACAAGTAACGCTTGTCTTTCTCTAAAATGGCCGCTAAAGCGCGGGAACCTTACTGCGCATGTCTCAAACCATATCACATGGTGTGACGTCTTTCTTTGCTTGGTGGGAAATTTCTGCTTCTGCGCAGTGTGCATTAAAATGGCTGCTTGATGTTTTCACATGCTTCAGCTTGCTCTTGTATTATTATTAAATTGTCGTTTTCTTAACGCTACTAATGCAGGATAGATTTATAAGTAAATGGGGATGGAGTAGAAAGAGTGGGTATACAGTGAAACATATTGTTTGTGATTTTAATATTTTCTTCTTTGACTTTTATTAGTTCGTAAACTTGGGCCTGGGGTTGGTGATCTGAAACTCAAGAGACAATGCTTCTGCGCATGTGTCCTGCTTGGCTGCCAAAGAATAAAAGATGAAGTCAACCTGGACGTCGTCCAAGGCCGCAACCTAATGGCCGAGATTGATATATTTATGTGTTTTTGCCACACTTGCAACTATGTATATGGAAAATGGATAAACTTTGTCGTGAGACGGGTGGGAAATAAAGCCAATGTATTAAAATTGATGGGCGGTAGTTTAAAGACAAAGGTCTTCAGAATTCGAACCAAATCAATATGGTGTGAGGATCAACCCCCTGTCCCTGTCCAATCAGAAGTAGTGGTCCCATATTTTGGCAACATTAAGGGGAGGTACATGGGCGTAGAAGGGTATAATAGATATAGCATTAGTTAATTAGAGTAGAGACTAGAGGGACGAGACTAGACGCTGACAAAAGAAGGAGATGCTGCAAGAGAGCAGAGGACCAGAGAGAACAAGTGTAGAAGCTTCTAGATCCAGACCGCCAAGCTGATCGATTGCAGACTGAATCGCTGTCCAGAGAGGTCATGAGGAGGGGGCGGCGGAGTCCATTAGAAGAAAGGCACGGGAGAATCGAGGAGAAGTCGAGTATCAGAGAGGGGAACGACGCAGGCGTCGTTGTAGAGAGGTCACTGGTCCTGTCCTGATCCTGGAGGAGGTCTTTGCTCTACATCCTTCCTGGGTCCTAATCTTTCCAACTCCTTGGCCAAGGGGTTTGGTTCTCGCATTTAGGTAAATATAAATGCAACCTCTAGTTGCGCTGCTGTCTCTGTCTTCTCCTTTCTGAGGGACCGTCATTAACCAATAATTATTATTCTAAGCTTCATCCGTGATATGCGATTAAGTACCATGTGGTTCTGTAATTTACTCTGCTAAATCTTTAGATAAACATTTTAAAACTTCCTGACTCAGTGGTTATTTCAGGATTATGTACTATAATGAATGTCACTCATTTTAAACTTCCCAATTAGCAAAGGATTCATTGGTAAGTCATTACTCTTCAATCGGAAGGTAATTGGTAGCAGGGATTTTGATAAAGAGTAACAACTGATAACCCCAGCGTAAGTATTAGCGCAGTATGAATGTATGGGCCCAAGTGAGTATCTAGTGTATGAATGCGGTTTGCTAATATCGCGCTGGATCAGTTTTCTGGTAATCAGAGGATGGTTACTCTTTGTTAATTGGGTAATGAGAATTTTATTTTTATGAACTAACATCTGTGTATTCAAAGTTTGTTTTATGTTGTCTAGAATCCCCGGGAAAATTGAATAGCAGATGGTAAGTGGAAGCCATACTGCAGTGAGGTTATCTGTCAGGCAGAAATAGTACTGAAAAGTTAAGCAGGACTATCAGTACTGGTTAGGGAATCTATGCGTGTGAGTAATAGCAAAAGAGTACGCTGGTGAAAATTTGATGTTATATCACCTAGAAAGGGTAACATTGAAGAAGTAACAGGTACTTCTGGAGCTTATGTGAAGAGTAAACGGAAGGGTTTTGCTCGTAGTGTATGTTTAGTAAACAGAAAGATTTTACTAATTGTGAGAGAAAACTATCTTTTCTATTTTAGAGAAACTGGCACGATAGCGAATGTTTTATGTTACTGAAATTTAATTAAAGATTTATAGAGAAAATAAAGTTTGCGTAAGATTTTTCAAAGGGAGGGTCAGCTGACGGAGAGGGAGCTGACGTCACAAACGCCACGCTGGGATTGGTTGAATCAGCGGGTGTGGAACGACTCTTGAAAAGGAGGGGTCAGTAGTCAGGAGCAGTACTGACGTCACAGGTGCCGCGCTGGGATTGGTTGAAACAGCGAGGGACAGAGAAGAGCAGATTGTAAAGGAGGGGTTGACAAATAAACGTCACCGAAAGGCCGCGTTAGGATTGGTTCAGAAATAGAAGAAAGCAGACACTTGATTGGTTGATATTCTAGAAGCTAAAATCTTAGTGGATAGAGATTGTATCTTAAAACGCGATCCAACTTTAATAGGAACTCGTCCGGATAGGAGATTCCTAGGTTTTGCAGAATATAACTTTATACACCGAAGATTAGATAAAATGTACGGAGAGAAGAGAAAAATGTCCTTTCTGCAAAAGATTAAGAACTATTTTAACAAGCATTGGCATAGCCAATAGGTCTCGCTTTTCGGTCCTTATAAGTATTTAGTTATGCATCACAATATCCTTGGGGCACCAACATTATGGCAAAACACTTATAAGGTCCCAAAGGCGAGACCTATTGGCTATGCCAATGCTTGTTTCTTCTTGTATCTGGACCTTTATAATTCAGTTACAACTGGTCTACTGGAATTGCCACAAAGGGTACACATAGTGTCCTCATATGGTACAAAAAAGTGTGACTGTGCACTACAGCATTAATATTAGATGTAAAGCATGGAATTTGTTTTTCAAATAAGTAAAATCGTTGGTACTGATTCTTGCAATTTTAAATAAGGCCATGTTTAACAAAGTCACAATTCTCTTTAAAAAAAAAAAAGGATAACGTTCGGTTAATAAAACACTATGGTTGTCTAACTTCTGACTGGCAATCGAACCACTTACGTTGTTCTCAGAAGGAAGTCAGAGGAGACACCTTAAAGTGCTTTGTTTTGCACTACGAGCTGACCCTTCTCACCTCTTCCCTGCTCTGAATTACTCTGCTATCCATGAAGGCCTCAAAAATCCCCTGTATGACCTCTACCTACTCATGTGGATACAAGTCTCCCTGCCCCATAAACAGCTCATCCTTCCCGTGCCTTTAGACCCTTCTGACCCGGGCCACACTTTCCTGGAGCGGATGTCACGTGACTCACGGTTGGCAGGAATGAAAGACGTTTTAAGACTGTCACGTGAACATGAGGATGGCAGGTAATTTTACTTACATAGTTCAGTCCTGCGTAATGAGTAAGACCGCAAGGTCTACAGAAAGCAAGAGGTTATCAGACAAACTGCATTGGGCCCTCGCAGCATCCTGTGATCTATTCCACATACACTCAAAGCGCTTTATTAAGTTAGCGCCCTGAGCGGAGAGAAATGTGGCACCCTTGCTGATGCTAGCGAATTAAACGAGGCGGGGGCGCTTTTGACTTCACTGGTCAGGTCCTGGCCCTGAATGCAAACATACCCGGACCTCCCCAGCGCACTTAAATCACTGCCTCACGCTGATGGTGGCTTTCTTGGTGTGTGTCAGCAGAGGGTGAGACGGTAAGGAGGGGGTGGGGTAAAAATAGTGCCACTGTGTGATAATGAGGGATTAGAACCACTTTAAACTGGCAAATCAGACAGAAACGAGCACGCAGGTACCAAAACAAGGCTGGAGAAAGGTGACAGGGATGCTGCTGCAGTTGGCATTACCGTAATACAAATAGCTCCGTGCGCCCCATAGAATATTGGCGGCCTTGTCCCAACTCGCCCATGCTAAATGCCTGCCCTACTTACTGTTCAATGAGGATTTTCCTCATTACTACTGTGTGACACTGCGCTTTTTCACACCGCACTATATAGCATGCTATATATTTTCACACTGCGTTCTGTTCAACTATGTCTCATAGCGCCCTTGGCCTGCAGCCATTCTGCACTGAAGCCTATGGGATAATAACGATCATACTGAGTGATAATACACTCCAAACCACAATATTTACTGTCACGTTGCTATACTGTACCACAATGGATGGGCTCACACTGCGTGATGTACCTGTCTTCCCTGTACCGGCGTACTCCATTACGGTACACCTACAGTTTCATACGATTGATAAACTACACCGCAGTAACTACCAGTGACCATCCACGCCTCACTGTACCCGAAACAAAACAGGATCTGGGTAAAACAAAGCAATTATCTGTGCTGCACTGTACGACTTGTTACACACACAAATGTCAGTTCGTATAAGCAGAGTGGCACAGAAAAACTTCATGAAATGAGCATCAGTCTTGGCTTCTTTCGCTGCAAAAGTACTGCTGCATCACAGAGGGAAAACTTCTGTGCACATCTGCACCACATCCTCCCCAGAAAACCCTCACTCCAAGGCGCAGCAAGAAGCGTGTGGGTAAGGAGGCAGGAATGTTAGTAAACAGGCGCCTTCGGGCATGTTTCTTGCTCCCACTTCTAATACCTGCTGTTCAAACGGAAAGCTTCCCTCCTCCCCAGGCAACAGAACGACACAGAAGGAGACACTCGACCACAGGGAGACGCGCGGATCTTCCAGTGACTGGAAGCCGCGGCGCCTTCCTCGGGCCGGAGGACAACACAGACCCCTCCATCCCCAGATCACCTTCTGCCGCCGTCCGCCGCCTCTCGGGCGCTGCAGGCAGCGCGTGCACGGGTCCCCCGGGACTGCACGTTCAGCCGGGGCCTCTCTTCGCCCTGCAGTGGCTGAGGAGGTTGTAGCTTCTCCGGCTTTGAGATAACCCGGGCCTCGGCTCCCGTTACTTGTTGCTCAGCAGCAGCGACACCATCCGCTGCCGCACCGGGAGGAGCCTGATAGCGTCATCGCGACGTCAGGCAGGGGGCGGCCGCGGCCCCCTTGTGTGTATCTTAGAAGCAAGCCCCCCCTGATTTGGGACGCTCTCTGGTCAGGCTTTCTTTGGACAGAAAGCGTACTTTTACAAGGAAGCACCAAGTGTGTGTGTTAATCGTGATATCTTGGTGCACACATACCAACTTTCCTTATTGATGGAGGGTTCAGCTTATTGTTTCGTGGAAGTTTGATAATTTTCAACTTTTTCCTCCTACAATATTCCTCACAGCAAAGCAAATACATTCGGCAATCGTTTGGTTTATTTGTGCAGGCAAAACTTAACCATGAAAGCATTGACATTTTTTTCAGTTGAAATAGTCATGGGTTAAATTGAAAAAATAAGTGTTGAACAGAGTTACATCTAAAACAAGAGAGGAGCGGAGGCGAGGGCGAGCGAACGCGGCAGCCTGCTCAGCTGACCAGACGCTCGTGCGTCATGGCCTTTTGCCGGCATGTGTTTACAATTATCGCGCACGATAATTGGAAACACATGTCTGCCGCGCGTACCCATCTCAAAAAGGCCAGCCACGACGCACGAGCGTTTCTTGGACTGCTTTGAAAACTCACTTACAATAAGTCTTCGCCTCTAAGCAGCGCTTGCGCGCTACTCGAGGCTCGACCTAAAAAGGATAAACCAGTCAAAACTAGGGAAGGAATTATCATTCCACCAGCTAAAACGCCCGCTTCATTCATGATGATGGAGAGAGGTTATCATACTTGTGTATGGATAGAGAATTGGATAGAATATACCAAAAATGATGGGATATTAGCATTTCCCGAGAATGGCACCTTTAATGGAAGAATTCTTCAAAATTTGAGATTGAGAATGAATGATTTGGAACCCAGACCTAGATTAACTCAATATAAGCCTTAGAGGAATGGGAAACCGAGGCATTTGAGCGTGACCGATCCAGGAGTAATAGGGGTTATCGAGGATTTTTTCCCAGATACCAACATGAATCTAGGGACGGTCAGATGAAACAATGGAGGAGGGCAATGCTTACAGAAGGATTATATCCATTGTTAACAGCAGAAGAAAAATTAGGAAGTAAATGCACAGAAAAGACAAAACATTTAATGAGAAATGGAGATTCCGAAGATGAATTTATAGAAGAAATATTAAGGAACCCCCACCATATCAGGAAGGGACAAGTGGATGCACCCCAAGTGCCCCACTGTTAAAAACTCCATTAGTACCACAGGTAATGCATGATTTCACCCCCAGTAGGATAATTCACGATAAAGAAAAAGAAGCCCTAGAAAAGACAAGAGCAGAATTAATACAGAAGATAACACAGATAAAAGTACATCCTGATTCTTTGACCATACCTGTAACGATTGGTCCAGTAGTCCCATTATATGGTAATCAGGGAAACTGTCCTCCACCGTTAGTTATGCCTACTCCTGTGAATATTCCTAAACCTGAAGCAACAGTAATGGTTGAGGATCATTTTAGTGATTGTGAATCTACGATATCATTAATGGATTTACCAATTCGGGATTCTGTCAATAGTACTCCCAGAAGAACTACACCTGGGTGCTCGAAAGAGATAAACTTGATAACTTCATCAGGAGCAAAAAGTGTCACTGTAGTTAGTCCAGAAGACTTAGAAAGGTAGGCACAAGGATCAGATCAGCAGTGTACACCTCCAAAAATTTTGGATATTTATAAATTAAAAGTCGAATTAGAAGAAATAATAGCAGGAAATGTGGGGCTAGATCGCCTAAATGCCCTCGATGAAGAAGAATTATTGTTCATATGCAGAAGTATCACCAGAAATGTAAAAATATTTCATGAAAAATTATCAGATTTGGCTTTGCAGATGGGAATTGAAATAGGGAGATCAAAGGTGTTGCAGAAACCCTATAGAGCAGATTTTTCAGACAAAGATTTAGAAAATATGAATGCCTCTGGAAGAAAGTTACAAGTAAAAGAGTTAATGACAGTCTTGCAAAAATGGGGAGACCTAGATAAATGGAGAGTTCGATGGGCAAAGAAAAAGGAAGAGGCACGATCCAGTAGAACAGCCTCTGAATATTTAATGAAGGAAACAGGAAAGCAGACCAAATGTACCCGATGCGAGAAGTACCAGGAGGGGGATATGTACATGTCCCATGGAGCAGACAGGATATTTTGTCATTTACGAATAATTTTCCAAAATTGAGAGAAAAACCAATTGAATGGTACAAGCAGGTTGAGAGGTTTGTGAAGGTGTCAAAGGTATTGTTGAAAGATTTGGATGGTTTGTTTGACATAGTGGTACCTGCCGATTTGTGGACAGATTGTAAAATCACAGTTGATTGGCCTAGTGACGAGTATCCTAGAAATCCAAAAACAGGTGCCCCGTCAAATGATGTAATGAAAAGGTATCAGCAGGTGATAACTTACCTGAAAGGCAAAATACCACCGAAAGAAACAGATTGGGTGAAAATAGACCGAACCACCCAAGAAGCTAGTGAATCGGTACACGCCTATTATGAGCGTTTATTGCAGGTATTTAAGCAGTATAGTGGATTTGAGGACATTGGAGACAAGAACATGAGTCAGTTTGTGTATCGATTTGTTTATGGTCTGAAGCCAGAAATTTGTCAGATGATTAAGCAGCACATGTTATGTTGGCAAGGGAAGCCCATAGACGAGATTCTGAAATATGCGAAATACTGTGGAGACGATATTGAGGATAGGCACAAGAAATTGCAGGAAAAAGTGATGTGGGCACAGGTGAAAATGGCCGAGAAACAGGGAATTAATTTGGAAAATCCAAGTGAAAATCAAGGAAAGGATTCTGGAACGAATGGCGATACTGGAAATGGTGGAAAAGTGAGAGGACGAATGAGTAGAGAAGAAGCTAAAAAGAAATTTCCTTGTCATGGATGCGGAAAATTGGGGCATTGGAAGGATGAATGTAAAAAGATTCGGAATAATAATGGCCCAAATCAAAATTTAAATCCACAGACGCAGAATGACTCACAGCAGGGTGTAAACCCTCAGAGTCAGTTGCCACCTGCACCTATTCAGGGTAATGTAAGCAGAGCAAAGCACGGTACAGACGTTGGATATCAAGGAGGAAGTGGTAAGAATGATTATGTAACATCACAGTTTCTTTTACAGGACGATTTCTGTCAATACAGTTCATGACGGTGCCTGGGAGAGGAGAAGGAGTGCGTACTTGGCGCATCCTTATCGGTAGATCAGTCAGGTCCATATGTTGAAGGGAGTGTAAAAGGTAATGATATTACTTTTCTTTTGGACACTGGTGCTACCCGGTCTACTGTGAGAACAGCAGACATCCCAGACCTTCCTCTCTCTGGAGAAGCTATCCAAGTAGTGGGGGTAGCTAATCGAAAGATTAGAACACCTCTTACTGAACCAATGGAAGTTAAAATTGGAAATTTCAGAGAAATGCATCAATTTGTAGTGTGTGATTCCAGTCCAGTAAATTTATTAGGCCGTGATTTGCTGTGCAAAATGAATTGCACAATTTTCTGCACCCCGGATGGTGTGGCAGTTCAGACCCCAGATGAAGATCATGTATATAAGTTTATGATTGCAAAACAAGGTACAGAGGTAGATGAGATGTTTTCGTTAATAACAAAAGATGAGCTGCCAGAAGAATTAAAAACTACAGTAAACCCCATAGTATGGGATTTCACAGGAAAGGAAGTAGGACTTATGGCCAAAATAGACCCAGTTAAAATTACTGTAAAAGAAGGTGCGATTTTCCCAAATACCAGACAGTACAAAATGAGTGCAGAAGTAAAGATAGGCGTCATTGAAGAAATAAATCGAATGGTAGAACAAAACATACTAAGAGAAGTAATGAGTAGCCCATGTAATTCACCAATAATGGGTTTAAAGAAACCTAGCGGAAAATATAGGATTGTGCAAGACCTGCGCAAAATAAATAAGATTGTGGAACCATGTTGTCCTATAGTGCCAAATTCTGCAGTAATTCTATACCAGATTCCTTGGAGTGCAGGATGGTTCACTGTGATTGATTTATGCCAAGCGTTCTTTTCAATACCATTGCACCCAGACAGCCAGTATCTTTTTTCATTTAAATTTGAGAACAAAGTCTATGTATGGAATCGTGTTCCTCAGGGGTACACGGAAAGTCCTTCTATTTTTAATCAGTTATTGAAAAAGTGCCTAGAGAAATTAGTGATGCCAGGAAGCTCAGTCCTAGTGCAATATATCGACGACTTACTGGTGGCATCGAACACCAGAGAGGACTGTGTTGTTGATTCCATAGCACTATTAAATCATTTGGCTGAAGAAGGGCATAAAGTCTCACCAGAAAAATTGCAGTTCTGTACAACAGCAGTTAAATATCTAGGACACCAAATTGAGAGGGGAAAAAGAAGAATAACCTCGGAAAGAGTACAATTGATTAAGAAAATGCAAATGCCTGTAACCCAAAGAAAAGTGAGAATGTTCTTAGGAATAGTAGGTTACTGTCGACAATGGATACTAGGATTTTCCTTGTTAGCGAAGCCCCTAATTCAAATGACAAAAAAGAAAGCCAAGGACCCAGTTGAATGGGATGATGAGAGTGTAGGAGCTTTTGTAAAATTGAGAAATGCTTTGTGTTCAGCACCGGCCCTAGGCATGCCCGACTATAAGAGAAGCTTCGCATTGTTCTGTCATGAGAGAGAAAATTGTGCACTTTCAGTCCTAACCCAGAGACATGGTTTGGACAGACGTCCTATAGCATATTTTTCTGCTACATTGGACCCAGTGGCAGCCGCGTTGCCAGGCTGCTTAAAAGCAGTAGCGGCTACCTGTTTAAGTATTGAACAAAGTGAGTCGATTGTAATGGGACACCCAGTAAAGGTGTTTGTTCCACATGCGGTTGTGATTCTGTTGACAAGAACTCGAACTCAACATCTTACTCCTAGTCGGCTGACTAAATATGAGAGAATAATAATGGGTGCTGAAAATGTGAACATAGTGAGGTGTACAATAGTAAATCCTGCTACCTTACTACCAGACCCATATCATGAGGAAATTAAAAATGACGAAGAAGAACATGATTGTTTACAAGTCACAGAATTATGCACGAAACCACGTCCAGACATTGAGAAAATGCCCCTAATGAAGCCAGACAGGGAACTATTTGTTGATGGTTCATGCCAAAGACATGAAGATGGTAAACTAACTGCTGCCTATGCGGTGTGTGAATTAACTGGAATAGTTGAAGCATCCTATTTTCCAGGAGTAAAATCTGCACAAGTAGCTGAATTGATTGCTTTGATAAAAGCTTGCAAAATTGGGAGGAATCAAAAAGTAACTATATTTACAGATAGCCAATATGGTTACGGGGTTGTGCATGATTTTGGCCAACTATGGATGCAGAGGGATTTCATGACTTCTTCAGGATCCCCCATTAAAAATTGACAATTTGTAAGGGAATTGCTGGAAGCAATACAATCACCAAAAGAATTGGCTGTGGTGAAATGTGCCGCACACCAGTCAGGAGATGACTGGGTGGTAGTCGGCAACAGATATGCAGATCTTGTGGCTCAACATTGTGCCAGAAATAGATTGTCAGTCAATAAAAGGGTGGAAAGAATGGGAATCAGCTGCCAACTTATGCTGTATATGCCACCCGAAACATGGAATGAGGTTAGAAGATTGCAAGATGGTGCTGATGAAAGTGAGAAGAAAACATGGATCAAAGTGCGTTGTTCCCAAAGGGGAGATGATGAAGTGTGGATTTGTGCTGATGGCAGACCTGTCATGCCTGACTGTCTGCTCTCTCAAATGGCCAGGATGTATTATGGAGACACACATATAGGGAGAGATGCAATGATTAGGCTTTTCAGACAGAACTGGTACAATCCCAAGTTCAGGGCTGTAGCAGAGAGCCTTTGCCAGAGATGTTTGACTTGCCAGATGCATAATCCAGGAAGAAAAACAATAATTGGGTTTGGGAAAATTGGAAAAGCAGAAGGGCCATTTATAAGACTACAATTCGACTTTATACAGTTACCACCATGCAGAGGGTTGAAATATGTACTAGTCATAGTATGTCTGTTTTCAAAGTGGGTGGAGGCTTACCCTACCAGGAGGAGTGACAGCATTACAGTCGCAAAGCTGTTACTACGAGAACTCATTCCTAGGTTTGGTTTCCCAGTAACTTTGGAATCAGATAGAGGAAAACATTTTAACAGTGAAGTGATTCAAATAATCTGTGAAGCATTCCAAATAAAACAGAAACTGCACTGTGCATATCGTCCAGAAGCTTCTGGAGTGGTTGAACAATTGAATGGCACTATAAAATCCAGACTGGGAAAAATCTGTGCATCAACATCATTGGAGTGGCCAGATGCATTGCCACTCGTCTTAATGGGACTCAGAAGCATTCCCGATAGAAATACGGGATTGAGCCCACACGAGATAATGATGGGAAGAGCAATGAGACAAGCACATGTTCCCATAAACAAACTGCTGAATATATCTGATGATATGGTTCTGGATTATTGCAAAGGATTGGCTGACCTAGTGCGTTCTGTCTCTCATCAGGTCGGAGAAAACGCAGTTTCGAGGCAGCCTGAACAAGAACATGATCTGAATCCTGGTGACTGGGTGGTAGTGAAGAATCACACCAGAGAGACGTGTCTATCACCTAGATGGGGAAAACCTTGTCAAGTCATACTGACTACCAATACAGCAGTGAAGTGTGCAGGATTTCCTAATTGGATTCATGTAAGCCACACCAAAAGAGTACCAGTCCCTGAAGAAGAAAATCCTCAGACAGCATCAATCACTGAGGAAGCTGAATGTTGCCCAGCTGAAGAATCTCAGGCTAGAGATTCAAGAGAAGCTGCAGAAGAACAACCGAGCACAAGTCAGGACTGGATACCGGTGGTAGAAATTCCTGAAGTTTACTACAGAACAAGAAGCCAAACAAAATTGGAAGAAATTGAAGAAGATCAGATAGGTGAAGAAGAAGCAGCTCAGGGAAAAGAAGAACATACAATAAAAGAACCTGAGCAGGACCAGATAGGGAAGGGAAACTGGGCTCAAAATAACGAAGAATCGACAAATTTTGAGCAGGGACAGACAGGTTTAGAAGAATCCGGTCAGGCTGCAGAAGTACAAAGTGCAATAAGCCCTGATCAGAACCAGTTAGATCCAGAAAATCACACAGAAGAAAAAGATCTCGAGAAACATAAACATGAAGAATTAAACAAAGAACAAGGTCAATTATTGGAAACTCACGGAGGAGCTGCAGAAGAAAAACAAATAAGGCCTGGAAAAGAGCAAGAAAGAAAAACAGTAATTGCAGAAAACGAAAAGGTGTCAAACAGTGAAAATAAAGAGATTGCTGAAGACAAAAATAAAGAAACAGTGCAAACAAAGAAAACAAGAAAAGGTGATCATTGGCCTAGTGTCATTAAAAGAGTAAAATACCACATAACAACCAGAAGTGAAGATCCAGATCAAGTAAATGAAGTAACAAGTCAAACCGAACAAGAAAACAGAACTAAGAAAAGAAAAAGCAAGAGACTGAAACTTGTGAATAACAAATTCAAGGGTCCTGAGTGGACTTACATTATTCTTGAAGATTACGAGAGCTCAGAGTCAAGTGAAAGTGGTGACGAAGGAACAAGTGCAGAATTGACGTACGAGAAAGAAACAAGACCACCTTGACTACGCAAAAGAGGCATATAAAGAAAAGCGAAATAGATAAGAAGAGCAATCTTCCTTGTCGAAATGCCTGATGATAGAGTTGCTGGGATACCAAATCAGAGATGTTGTAGAAGATGCTGTGCAATATGCATATGTAGTCTAGTAATGGTGCTTATAGTATGGTTAGTCCTGATCGTAGCAGTCCCTTACCTTATGATAATGGATAAAAAGATTAATAATGAAACTAAAGGAAGGACAGCACACATGAAGGGAAATAGAGTAGAACTAATGGCAGAAAATGAAGCAGAATTTCATCATGAAATAACTGATAACGACACTAGTTTAAATGTTTTCACAAAGTTATTATTTCAATATGTAGATACCATGGAAGTTAGTAATTGTTATGTCTGTATGAAGTTACCTGAATCAGTAGCAGAAGGGTTAACATATCATCACTTACCATTGACATATGGCATATCATGTAGTGTATTAGCTAGTTTATTTTATAGAACAGGGAGACTTCAATATTATTATTCAAACATAGATGTGATATTTTCTGAGGTTCCGATTCGAAAGAATATGAACCCAGTGCTTAGTAGTCAAGACGCACAGTTTATGGGAGAATTTTTCTTAACAATGAAATCGATAGACATAACACATGCACATAGACACAATTTAACATGTTCTTTACACGAAGAAGAAAATATATTTTTGAATTTAGTAGAAGATAGAAGACAAGATTTTCAAAAGAAAGCTTCTGAGCATAAGGCTCATTTGCCACCTTGGGCTGAGAAAGAAGGGAGTTACACACCTGGCAAGGCTCAAGCTGCTATGGCTCTGGATTTTGTAAAGACGGGGAAAATTTGTCTACATAGATTAAGGACTGATTATAACAATGTTTTCATCGGTACCAGTGAATGTGAACACAATTTCTTAATTCTTGGAGGTTGGGGAATAAACGGAGGAACAGATTCAGTTTTTCCTGGAATATATTATGTATGCGGGAATAAGGCTTATTTTAGGCTTCCTGCACGGTGGTATGGAAGTTGTTATTTTGGAATAGTATTTCCAAAAATATACCACGTAAAAAGAAACACTGGGAGCAATGAAAACAATAGCGAATTAACACGTAGTAAAAGAGCTAGTTTTTCTGAAATTGTAGGTGATATATTTAGTGCATTGATACCTTCGGTGGGAATAATTCTAAACTCAAGGAAAATATGTAAATTGTCTACAGTGGTTGATCGTTTATCAACTGACACTGCTGGAGGATTTCTAATGATTAATGCGGAGATGGTTGCGATTAGATCTATGGTAATGCAAAATCGACTTGCTCTTGATATTTTATTGGCAAAAGAGGGCGGAGTCTGTAAATTACTGAAGACGAAACATTGTTGCACTTACATTCCTGATAAAAGTGCAGAAATTGGAATGTATATACAGAATATAACTAAACTTGAGAAGGAACTTAAACCACTGGAAGTTGATAGTGTATGGGAAAGATTGACAAGTAGTATTGCGTCAATTGGTACCTGGTTTTCTAATGTAGGAAAAGGGCTTATAGGTCAAATACTAGTACCCTTAGCAGGAATAGCAATAATAGTACTGACGTTAATAATATGGTGCAAATGTTGTAGAAAGAATGAATCGTATAGTGTGAGAAAGGTTGATGAAATTGAACTTGAGGATGTGAGAAGTGTATTATACAAGAAATTGAAAGGGGATGTTAAAAATAGAAAATGTAAAAATGAGAATGAAACTATTTGCTAGAAGTTGGCATCTGATTGAGAGTAGTATTTTGATGGCTCTTAAACGCCATCAGAGAGGGGATTGATGGAGCAAGGACTCAAAAATGAGACTTGCTCGAATGCAATCTCCTCACTGTATTAATTTATTAATCTTGTATTGTTTATACTAACGTTGCATACATTACACGAATAGCAAGGAAGCTTGCCTATGTGTTCTAACTAACAAGTAACGCTTGTCTTTCTCTAAAATGGCCGCTAAAGCGCGGGAACCTTACTGCGCATGTCTCAACCATATCACATGGTGTGACGTCTTTCTTTGCTTGGTGGGAAATTTCTGCTTCTGCGCAGTGTGCATTAAAATGGCTGCTTGATGTTTTCACATGCTTCAGCTTGCTCTTTTATTATTATTAAATTGTCGTTTTCTTAACGCTACTAATGCGGGATAGATTTATAAGTAAATGGGGATAGAGTAGAAAGAGTGGGTATACAGTGAAACATATTGTTTGTGATTTTAATATTTTCTTCTTTGACTTTTGTTAGTTCGTAAACTTGGGCCTGGGGTTGGTGATCTGAAACTCGAGAGACAGTGATTCTGCGCATGTGTCCTGCTTGGCTGCCAAAGAATAAAAGATGAAGTCAACCTGGACATCGTCCAAGGCCACGACCTAATGGCCGATATTGATATTTATGTCCCGCTGTTTTTGGCTTGCTTTGCCTGTTGTTGCTGCCTCGGTCCTAGGAGAAAGACTACGGGGTCCAGACTGCCCTGCAATCTCTGGCGCCCATCTACAAGCATCATCATACAGCGCCTGGAGGCGATTTAAAACTGCACTCGGGCTCCCGCAGCGCTGGTCCCGCTGTTTTTGGCTTGCTTTGCCTGTTGTTGCTGCCTCGGTCCTAGGAGAAAGACTACGGGGTCCAGACTGCCCTGCAATCTCTGGCGCCCATCTACAAGCATCATCATACAGCGCCTGGAGGCGATTTAAAAACTGCACTCGGGCTCCGCAGCGCGGGTCCCGCTGTTTTTGGCTTGCTTTGCCTGTTGTTGCTGCCTCGGTCCTAGGAGAAAGACTACGGGGTCCAGACTGCCCTGCAATCTCTGGCGCCCATCTACAAGCATCATCATACAGCGCCTGGAGGCGATTTAAAAACTGCACTCGGGCTCCCGCAGCGCGGGTCCCGCTGTTTTTGGCTTGCTTTGCCTGTTGTTGCTGCCTCGGTCCTAGGAGAAAGACTACGGGGTCCAGACTGCCCTGCAATCTCTGGCGCCCATCTACAAGCATCATCATACAGCGCCTGGAGGCGATTTAAAAACTGCACTCGGGCTCCCGCAGCGCGGCGCGCGCGCGGGCAGCGCCGGGCGAAGCCCGGGCCAAGGGCGAGCCCGTCCTTGCCCGTCCCGTGCCAGGAAGAGGCAGGGCAGGGACACCTCCCTTATATTTAACGTAAGATCTGAGGACACTGGGACTGGTGAACTGACATTGTAATAAGGTACGGAGAGTACCCGCTGTGTATATTAATAGCTCTTGCAAATTTCTGCGGGGGGGTTTGTTGAGTAGTAATTTGCTGTTATACCCACCCGTAGATTATGTATGCCTAATTTAATTTGTTATATACTCACTAACTAGGCTTGTTTGGGAGTTGTGATCGTGGTACACGGGGGGTCAGTGGAGAAGGTTGGCACTTCAGATAGTTCTAGTCGAATAAAGTAGAACATGGGGAAGAGGAAGAGCATGGAGGGCAATGGAAGTACCGGGGGAAGTGGGGGTAGTCACAATGGGAGGTCGGAGAAGGGCAAAAGGCTAGGAAGGTACAGAAGCATCCTGGTAGTAACTGTGTCCTTGACCGCATAGACTCCCTAATTAGTGATTGTGAAAACATTCTGGAGGCGGATATACCCGCATGCCACACCCCTGAGGAATCACCTAACTCTCCCCCTCCTCCTATAAAGCGCAAGGCCCAAAACAACCCAACTATCCCCAGTATATTTCAGAAACCACCTAGAAAAGGGGTTCTAAAAATGAGTATTGTGCCAACCCCCGTAGGTGAAGGAAATAGTCACCTTCCCACAATTCCTCTAGATGTAGACTCAGATCAAGAGGGCCCTGTAATTTTGTGTACCAATAGATTCCAACCCTTAACCGACATGCAGGATGTTGATAAGGAATATATGATGGAGCAACCTATGACGCAAAGGTTAGGAAGGCCTAGTATAGATCCTGAGGTTTCTCTCAGCACATTGACTCCCTTAGGGATGAAGTGGGGGAACTGAAACTGATGATTCAGAATCTCACTTCTTTGGTTAATGGGTTGGTTCAAGGGGTGCCCTACGGCCTTTGAGCACGACCATTAACCAAACCAGTACTATTGATTCAACAAGCTAGGCAATATAGCGACACTAGCCCCAAGGTAACCTGGCAGGGCAAAAACCCCCGCCCTAGTGGCTCTAGTTTAACATCTGTTGTTTTATCACCCACCGGAGCTACTCCTATTATAAGGGAGGGTAAGAGTTTTAATCCCCATAACACTACACAGAGGGATAGTAATTTTCCTAAGCCTTTGGCCATAAAAAAACTCACATATTTGGGGCCCAATAACGCATTTTCAGTATCAAGTTTTCCTCATGCTGTACAACATCGGCCCATAATGCCTTCATTGCCTAATTTGGTAGCGGCACCCAAAGTTTATATGGTCAACGTTCCTAAGCTCAATCCCCGTAGTGGGTTTGAAGGCACAGACTCTTTGACAAACAAGGTCGTGCACTGGATTCGGAAAGTTAGGGGTTGCCGCTCAATCATCCGTGATGACATTACAGGGGTTCAGAGGGTTTCTTCGCCAATTGAACCGCTAGATTATATTGATTGCTTTAACTGATGTGGATTTGGCGGAAAACCTCCTGGCCTTGGAATTTCGTACTTGCTCGCCAGGTAACTCCTTAATTCAGTTTAGACGATCTCCTTTGGTCTGTTATGGTAACCCCGCAAACAGGCACTCACATTCCTATCCTGAAGGTAGTAGCACATTAGATGTAAACGATTGACTGGTATCTGTCCCTGACATTATTGCTGAACCAGTAAGTGTCCCCCTATCACTTGATTATCAAACTAATTTGGAATCCGCTATTATTCCTGCATTTCCGACTGGAACTTTTTCGTCGGATTCTATCTTGGGGGTGGTGGAGCCAAGTTCCAGTAGTCTGGGGCATGGCTGTATAGCAGGGGACTCACCATCAGCATCTGATACCACGTCATCTAACTTAGCCATTTTGTCCTGGAATATAGCTGGGCTAAGGTCTAAAATCAATTCACCCGATTGGCTAACATTTATTGATAGCTACGGTATATGCCTTTTCCAGGAGACGTGGTTATTGGAGCCTCTTCTCCTGATCGGTTACTTAAATTATTTCATTCCTGCTACAAAGGGTGGGAGAGGCCGTCCTTCGGGGGTTTGATAATCTGGGTTCGTCAAGAGATTGGCTATAGTATTCAGGTGCTTCCAACCCAAAGCAGGGATATCCTTGCGATCAGATTAAAAAAGGGTGCCAAGGGTCGTACTGATATTGATATTTACAATGTCTATGCACGAGGCACGCATAGGGGGAAAAAGTCGGAAGTATTAGCGACTCTCGACGACCTCCTAGATCAGTTCTCTAGAGATTCTTTGATCATAATAGCAGGTGACTTAAATACGACTTTTGAGTCCCTTGCCATCGATGAACTTGACCCGGCCTGGGAGGAAGACACTGTGTGGGGTATTCCAAAATTAGAACTCCCCACCATAAACAAGTGGTCAGATATAGCCATTCAAATTAATGCTATATGCCTAGAAAAGGGTCTTAGAGCTGTTAATGGGAGATCTGCCTCTGATAAGCATGGTGCATGTACATTTAGTAACGGTCGTAGCTCCAGTCGTATAGACTTTCTTATGATTAACTTACAACTGTGGGAAGCCTTTGAGGATATGGTAGTAAAGGATCGGATCGAAAGTGACCACAACCCTTTATGTGCGATCTTTGATTTGCTCCCAGAGAGGGCTCTTGTTGGGCCACCTAGTATGATGTCACCTCTTGATGTGGTCCCTACAAACGATCTGCGTAGATTGAAGTGGGTACAAATTATAAGTAAGCTCGAAACTATAGCAGCTATTAACGCAGCTATAGAAGGAACTTTAGTTGAGTTAGAGGCTTGTGTGGATAAGCCTGAGGTTCTAGGGAATATTATTGAGATTCATAATAATTTTTTTGTTCACCTACGCTCATATTTCCTCAGGCATCATAAGAGCAATAATACTCATCAGGCTATTGGACCCTCCTGGTTTAATGAAGAATGTGCTAAAGCCCGTAGGATGTTGTGGGATATGATTAAGGCTGGTGATCCGGCTGTAGTACGTGTAGCTAGATCTAACTACAGAAAGGCTCAGGCGCTGGCAAAGAAGACCTGGGACGAAGGCAAGTGGCAGGACCTTAGATTGGCCTGTGTAAATAATAACCCAAAGCAGTTCTGGAATATAGTGAAATGGGGCAGAGGAAGTCGGCCGCCAAAGCCACAGAATCATGTAACCCAGGAGCAATGGCTCAATTACTTTGAGCCTCAATATGCGAGTAGCATATCTGAAGGCAACCAAGACGATTACCCACATAAGTTTTATCTTGATCCCCCGTTTACAGAGGCCGAAGTTATTATAGCTTTAGGCGCAGTAATTGGTGGTAGAGCACCAGGGTTAGACGGTATTCCGGCTGACATATATCTTCATGATAAGGAAAAATGGTCCCGCTATATTCTTATAGTAGTAAACGCTGTAGCTCAAGGAGCCCCGGTACCTGGCTCTTGGAAAGGTGCGGAGATCATACCGGTTTTTAAAAAAGGAGATAAATCAGCCCCTGGTAATTATAGACCTATTAGCCTGATAGATTCCCTACAAAAAATACTGGGGCGGTTAATTTTGAATAAAGTTCAGGAATGGATTGAAGATCAGTCCATTTTATCCCCACTACAGGCTGGGTTTAGATCGCATATAAGTACAATTGACCAGGTGTTTTTGTTCCAATTAGTGTACTGGAAAACGGTAGTTCTAAGCAAAGGCAGCCTGTACGCTGCCTTTGTTGATCTTAGAGCAGCGTTTGATCTAGTGCCCCGGGGAAACTGTGGAGTGTGCTTCAAGAGCTGGGGATGCAACCTGAACTACTTTCATTGATAGTGAGACTCCATGAGGATAATTTTGCCCATATTCGGTGGGGTGCCCAGGGCGACGTAACTGACTGTTTCCCAGTAGAGAAAGGGGTGCGCCAGGGGTGCGTCATGGCGCCCACATTGTTTTCCTTGTTTATCAATGGAATTGCAAAGCTTTTAGAGCCTATAACAACAGACGCCCCACCTTAGCTGGTGTGAAAATCCCAATTTTAATGTTTGCGGATGACACCCTAATCATCTCTAAAACCACAAAGGGGTTACAGCGAGCATTGAATCTTTTTGAGGAGTTTTGTTCTCTAAGGGGTTTGGAAGTTAATGTTTCCAAAACAAAACTCATGGTATTCAACCCTCATAAGGGATACAGAGGAGGCTTACTTATGAATGGCCGCCCACTAGATCAGGTTAATTCATTCACATACCTGGGAGTCATATTACAGAATGACATGAGTTGGGATCAACATATAGGTATGGCTACTTTAAAGCACCGGCAGCTATCTGGATTATTACAAGCTGAATATAATACTTCTTTAACAAAACCAGTTAGCCCGGTGCTCCAAATATACAACCTGAAAGTGGTTAGTTCAGCCTTGTATGGAGCCGAACTTTGGGGGTTCGGAAAAACAACAAAGTTAACTGTAGCTGAAAATGGCTTTTTCGGAAAATTACAAGTCTTCCGAAAAGTACTCCTGTACGTCCCCTATTATATGACCTAGGGAAACATGCTCTGGCTGATGTAGCAAGACTCCGCCCAATATTATTCTGGCGGAGAATCTGGGTAACTCCCGAATTAGCAATCTATGCCGCAGGGCTAAAGGACCTAATTAGAGCGGATCGCTTTCATAAAATTAAATGGCTCAGGGAGATCAGAGCCACATTAGTAAGCATGGGATTGGAAACGCTCTGGGTGAGCCCTGCAGACGTGTCTTTTCCCTCAAAGGAGTCTTTAAAAGAGAAGTATTGGGCTACAATTACTTACAACTCCTATAGAAATGTGGATATGTCTTCCCTTACTGGTCATTTCATGGATTTTAAACTACTTCCATGCTTGGAGCAGTTTTGGGATTTAATAACCAAACCCTTGGATCGGAAGTTATATTTCCAGTTTAGAGTAGGCTCACTCCCAATTAGGTCCTATACAGCAAAATGGTCTAAAGAGGGTGATCGTGCCTGCCCCTCCTGTTTGGCTCAGGTAGAGACATTAGCCCATTTGTTGTTTACCTGCCCTGCGTATGACAGGCCACGCAGAGCATGGTTGGCACCTATCTGCAGGACACTGGGGACTAGACTGAGCGCTGATGCACAACGAATTTTGCGCACGAACACTCTAGCCCCTATTGTCATTGCAGTGGCAAAGTTCTTGGGTTGGTGCTGGATTATTAGAGCGCAGGCACTACAAGCACCATGAAAGGTTTATCCGATTTACTTTTAAAGGGCTGGAATTACATCATTTAATATGAAATGCTTTTTATTCACAAGCTAATTACATTTCCAGGTTTTAAAGTTTTAACTGTATATAATTGTTTGTATTTCGGTATTGTTAAGGACATTTTCTTAGTTTCCTTATTTGCCCTAATTGCTCAACTTTGACGCCACGCTTTTTAATCGTATATATGTAAATTAATGTATTTTATGTGGTTTTAATGGGCCTGTTTTTTTACGGAGTTTTATGTGCTGTATGTATTGTGCTTTTATGACTTGTCGTCGAATAAAGCTTTATGGAATGGATATTTATGTGTTCTTGCCAAACTTGCAACTATGTATATGGAAAATGAATAAACTTTGTCGTGAGACGGGTGGGAAATAAAGCCAATGTATTAAAATTGATGGGCGGTAGTTTAAAGACAAAGGTCTTCAGAATTCGAACCAAATCAATATGGTGTGAGGATCAACCCCTGTCCCTGTCCAATCAGAAGTAGTGGTCCCATATTTTGGCAACATTAAGGGGAGGTACATGGGCGTAGAAGGGTATAATATATATAGCATTAGTTAATTAGAGTAGAGACTAGAGGGACGAGACTAGACGCTGACAAAAGAAGGAGATGCTGCAAGAGAGCAGAGGACCAGAGAGAACAAGCGTAGAAGCTTCTAGCTCCAGACCGCCAAGCTGATCGATTGCAGACTGAATTGCTGTCCAGAGAGGTCCTGAGGAGGGGGCGGTGGAGTCCATTAGAAGAAAGGCACGGGAGAATCGAGAAGTCGAGTATCAGAAAGGGGAACGACGCAGGCGTCGTTGTAGAGAGGTCACCGGTCCTGTCCTGATCCTGGAGGAGGTCTTTGCTCTACATCCTTCCTGGGTCCTAATCTTTCCAACTCCTTGGCCAAGGGGTTTGGTTCTCGCATTTAGGTAAATATAAATGCAACCTCTAGTTGCGCTGCTGTCTCTGTCTTCTCCTTTCTGAGGAACCATCATTGATCAATAATTATTATTCTATGCTTCATCCGTGATATGCGATTAAGTACCATGTGGTTCTGTAATTTACTCTGCTAAATCTTTAGATAAAAATTTTAAATCCTGACTCAGTGGTTATTTCAGGATTATGTACTATAATGAATGTCACTCATTTTAAACTTCCCAATTAGCAAAGGATTCATTGGTAAGTCATTACTCTTCAATCGGAAGGTAATTGGTAGCAGGGATTTTGATAAAGAGTAACAACTGATAACCCCAGCGTAAGTATTAGCGTAGTATGAATGTATGGGCCCAAGTGAGTATCTAGTGTATGAATGCGGTTTGCTAATATCGCGCTGGATCACAAGCATCTGGCTCTAGCCTTCAGTGGCTCACCCATCTCTAGCCACATCCTGGCGCAACCATTCCTGAGTAAGACAAGCTTGTGCGCTTGTTGTCATCCACTGTCATCCACCCCAACAATTTATCCATAAGCACAAATTGCTTGGTGAGTATCAGCCTGGGTTTAGGCCTTAGAGCATACCCTGCTCGCATTGCTGACGCAGAGGGAACAGTTTTGCTCATTCTGTTGGATCTTTTAGCATCGTTTGATACAGCAGACCACAATACCCTTATTGGCATCTGGAAGGGATTGGTTGGAGGAATCCTGACTTAGGGGGTGATTACGATGGCGGAAGGCCCGCCACCGCCAGCCGTGCGGTGACGGGCCCTCCGCCATCTGACAGCAATTTTCCCCCCGCCAAATTACTATGGCAGGGGGAATTGTCCTAGTTCCGTGGGGGTCGCAAAGACCACCCGCCACGGTTCCGCCACAGGCAATCGTACCGATTGCCTGGCGGAGCGGTCAGCATGGGTAGAATGGTAGCGGTGCCTAGCAGGCACCGTCCGTCAAATTACAATGCTGGCTGCAGCCAGCCTTTCCATGGCGGGGAACCACCATGGAAAGGCTGGCGGGGATTGGATTCGTGGGCCCATTGCGGACCCCCTTGTGTTGGGCTGGGTGGTGGTGCACTGGGGGGTACCCATGGTACCCCCCTCATTTCCCTGCACTAAGTGGCAGGTACTGCGTGGTGCCTGCCACGTAGAGCAGGGAAATGCAGGACATGGCTTTTTAGCATTGCGGCGGGTGCTGCAGCCAGCAGCACCCGCCGCAAGGTTAAATGGCCTGGATGCAACTGCCATGGTGACGGTCGCATCGTAATACTACGTGCTGGACCGCCGCCTTACAGGCGGGCGGTCCCAGTCACCGCAACAATGGCGGGCGGACTCGAGTCCGCCCGCCATCGTAATGACCCCCTTAGTTTGAATTCTTTCTGCATTACCTCACTTACGTCAATTGCCGAATTGAAGCCCAGATCCTATATCCCTGGAGTATTTTAGGGTTCTGTCACATCCCATCTCCTAAATTATTCAATCTATAAATGAAACCAATATAAGAGCCGAAGACTGGATGTGCTCATGACTTCAGTTCTTCGGGCTAGAAGACCTTAACTCGGCCCTTTCATTGCTCGATGATATTGTACACGGATGAGCACAGCCTATTCTAAAACTGTATCATCCCTTTAAGGTCCTCATTATGAGTTGGGTAGTTAATTCCTATCCATTCATAAATCCCTGTTTATGCGCGGGTTGGAATTACGAGTTGTTAGGGATTTAAAGCATCCGATAAGTATCAGATACATTAAATAACTCAACCTTTGCTAAATTTCAGCAGGTCAAACCTGCTGAAATTTAACTAGGGAAAAACATAAGGTATTTACCATAGCATGCAGATATTGGTGCATTAAACACCAATTCTGTATATTATTCCCCAACAACTCATAATAGGTCGTATATATTGCACTCGATAAATGACGTACCCCAAGTTATCGCTATTTATCATGTGCAATAAATACCATCTATACTCATAATCAGGGCCTTCATTGGGATATGGTGATATTTGGCTTTCACATAAATTCCCACCTTGTCAGCCCCAGTCAAATGTTCTGCTTCCCCATTTTTTCTGAGCAGTGGCATAGCCTGGGGGCCTAGTGCAAGCAATGAAACTAGGCTCCCCAAGCCGCTATTAAAAGACTGCTATAAATGAGGTGCAGGGCGCCCATCACTCCCTGGACCTTCCTATCACAGACCTGCTACATTCATGTAATTCATAGGTCTCCAAGTTCCTCATTCTACTCTTCTTTCCTTCTCCCCTCCCTATCTCCTTCCCACTCTCTACTCATTTATTTAATACTCTCCTCTCTATCCTCTTCCACAGTCTATATCTTCCGCCTCGTCTGTCTCTCACTCATCCTCACCTCATTCCTCACTTTTCTCCTTATTTCTGGTTCCTGCCTCTTTCTTTTCCCTTGCCTACTTTGCTCATCCTTATCTCCTTTCTCTTTCTACCGTATTTCCTTCTTTTATTCTATCACCTTTTCCTGTTCTTTCACCCTCTCCTTTTCTTTTATCCCTTTCCTCTCGCTTCTTTTCTTCTTACTGGTTGCCTTACCTCTACTCCCTCTGTACCCCTCTCCCAAAAAAGTAAACATGGCCAAGCCCCTGACATGCACTGTGCCTTAAATAAAAAACAGAACAGGCAGCCTCTGAAATAATATCAGCTGATGCAGGGTAGAGAGGACCCCTTCCCACCTCTAGGCCCCGGTGCATTGCACCAGCTGCACCAATGCTAGCTACTTCCCTGTTTCTGGGTTTGAGACAGCATGACAATCAATAGTGCAGTTGCCCTGTTTATGGAAACCAGGGTCTACAGGGGGCTCGCGGCGGTCGAGCATCCAGCCTTCCGACTGGTCAGGATTTGCAACCACGTTAAATTCGGGATTCATTGTCTTCATAATGTGCCAAAATCACCTTTACGGCACAACTCAATGAATTTTGGGCAGGTCTCATGGTACTCCTTACCTAGACAGTGGTGTGACACCTTGTTGCCAGGTATATAAACATAACTGTTCTGGACATTGTCATTCCAAGGAGATGTGGGAGTGGTCTCCAACGTATGTTATGTGCTGGGGAGTCAGAGCCATGCCAGGTTTTCAGGATAACCACTGTGTAAATGAGTTCCATTCAGAGTCATTGATTGTGAAAGGGCCGCCTCTCCACAATGCTGTACATAGGAAGGCAGCACTTTATGTTAGGTCTGGGTGGATGCTGATGTGTAGAGCGGTCAAGGATCACCAGAGACGGATTAGGTAGGGGATGGGTTGATTCGCTTCCCCATGTGCGCAAGCCTGGGATGGCCTGTACTGGGTCCAATGGTATATTACTGCATGGTGTAAATGGGGACAACATAGGCTGTAGGAAGGGTATGTCACCATCCAAGGTGCCCTTCATCGATGTCAGGGTATCACCACCTGTACTTGAAATGGAAAAATAAAAGTGCAGTCACTCACTCCCAGAATAGCTTTTTGGCCCTCAGAAGTGCTGGTACTCTTAAATTTAAAAGATTGCAGCCCTCTTGATAAGTGCTGGTACTGTCCATCTCGAATTAAAGAAAGTGCAGGTACCAAGTACCTCAAAGCCCATTTAAATCACCAGCCGCCTCCACTGATTGAGCCCCTAATCAGCCTGCGTTTTGGTTTTGCTATTCTGTCTGTATGTAGAAAAGTCAATTTCAGGGCTAGGGGATGTGAACGGGAACACCATGAATAGTAGTCTGGATATGGCGATTTTTCTAGACACCCTTAATCCATCCCAGACCTCCCCACAACAACCCACCCTCAGTGGCGTAACACAGGCCCCCACGGTGCAGGGGGGTCCCCAAGTTACAGGGGGCCCCACTCAGCACAGTACTCTGCCTGCAGAGCTCCTTAATGAGTCCGGAGGGGGGCCCTCCATGTACCTTGCAGGGTAGCCCCCTCAAGTTTCGTTACGCCAGTGCCCAACCCACATACACAAGCAACTCAACCCCCTGAAAAAGACTGTGGGCCTCATTTACAAGCTTTACAAGGAGAAACAACGTTATTGCTCCTCGTTGCACCTCCCCTACGCCTCCCCTGGGGAGACGTAGGCTTTTGACGCATTGCCAGGTTTACAGAACGTTGTAAATCTGGGAAAGAGTCAAATGCCATGGGTGTTACATGATAACATCTATCGTAACGTCCACGGCATGCCTCCCCATCGCAGTATGAGGCAACGCAGTGAGTTGCGCTACATTGCCTCACACCATATCAACAAGGTCATGAAAAACCACGCAGGGTGGCTTTACGTGTGATGTTTCAGCGGCACACATGGGCTTGTAAATGAGGCCCTGCATTCGGGCTCAAACTGAGTCAGACAACCATCACATAGATCCCATATTGTTTGTATACATGGCGGCTTCTCACAAACTGCCCTCCTGACCCGATAGTAGCTACCTACATTTCAAAAGGCTGACTTATGTGCCTCTCAAAAATGACAGAACACACTCTGTACAGGGGCTACACAACACCCAGCCCTGGAGGATAGAGTGTGCAGAGGGTTCTCAACAGGGCCGGGCTTGCAACTAGGTTCACTTTCTCGTCTCTTTCGCATCTCTCTCTTCACCCCTCTCTCTCTTTCCTAAAGACCCTCAGGCTCCAGCCCACCGTGGAAATGCCCGGCGGAAAAAACATGGCACTCCGGGCCTGCTTCTCGATGAAAATAGCATGTACCCCCCGGGGCCCTGCCGCCCTGACGATCCCATCGCTGCATCTTCCCAGGTTATTGAACAGTTATTTAGCCTGTTCTCGCACACAGTTTGAGCCTCATTTTTAGAGGCAGCTGAGCTCGTAAATCATTCGTGGAGCTGACAGGTCTCCTGGAGAGATCTGGCCCTCTGGCCCGCAAGGGGCTCGGGGCAGGTACGTGAGCTCAGGAACATCCGAGCCCCGGATAAAGGCCTGGGGGCAGATAACGGATGTTAGTCGAGGCTCCTTCTCCACCCGTCCCCATACAGAGCTTTCCACTTGTAATTAATTGTGATTTCACTTAATGACCCTCTTCTAACGTTCCCTGATGTCATGGAAGAGACGTGCCGCCACCTCGGGGTGTGCGTCAGTTTCACTCCGTTCTGATGGGCGGCGGATCCAATTCTTGAATATCTTGCCTTTAGTTCCTATTTTATATTATTTATTTATTTATTTACAGTTTCTGTAAAATACTGCATACCATATAGGGAGCCTCCGGGGACTGAGAGAGGGAATACAGAGAAGGCAGATGGAACAATATTCGAGGAGAAAAAGAAAGTCAATTGGCTGGCTGAGGTCGCCATTTTGGAAGCTTTTAACAAAGACAAAGCCTTGTATGAGTGAGTTACAATGTCACATAATTGCTGTTGGGTGACGAGGCGCTAGCTGATATTAGGCATCTGAACAAGGGCGCGAGATGTGTTATCAAGGGTAGACCATACATTAAAGGTTTACTACAGAGGAGAAGAAGAAAGTCAATTGGCTGTCTGAGGTCGCCTTTTTGAAAGCTTTTAACAAAGACAGAGGGGCATATTCTCAAGAACGTGTGATAACCATCGCAAAAGTTACTTAACGCAACCTCCAACATCGCAGTACATCGCGGAAAATTTACGCCGTGTTAACCAAGTATTCACAACACAGCGGTACCATGCGATAGTCACCAGATAACGCGTCAAATGGCAGCGCTAAAATCAACGCCACGCCGCAAATATGTGAAACACGAACGCAAAAAAAGCTGCGATGAGGCCAATCGCGATACAAAAAGCAGCGAAAACCAGCGGCAGGCCTGCAAATCCCATGCGTCTGGTGGGAAAATGCACTATAAAAGCAACAAAAACAACACACCAGAAACAATCCAAAGTGCGTAGCAACATGGATGCACCCTGACCCAGCGCAGAGGCCAACGCGAACCCCACAAGCCCCACAGACCACCAGCAAGGACCAACGGGGTCGGGGAAGGCCAAGGAGAAGAGGGAGAGGAAGACGGGGTGCAGTCCGTAGGAAAACAAGACCAGCGTCACGGATGTGACAGAACACTACCAGCAACTGACCCACAATCAGACTACCTTGAATGCAGCCCGAGTGTCGAGGAGGCCAATGGAGGAGGCCAAGAGGCGCTGGCATGACGTGAAAACCTAAACTAGGCCCAAAGCCGCTGCCAACAGGAAGGCAGCAACGGCAACAGGAGGTGGGAATCCGGCGCCACAGGAGGAGCTGGAGGAAATGGAGACCAGTCATCAGTGTGGAGACGGTGCAAGGAGGTTGGAGTACGGACACAGCTCGAGAGGACCTGACACAACAACAACAGGGTGAGTAACGAACAGGGACTGGGGGGACGGGGGGAGATGGGCACAATGGCACACATGCACAAGGATGTGTAGCACACTGCACACCCACAATCACTCAGGGTCATGTCCCCCATCCCCGTGGCACACTGCAGCACACACACATGGCAATCACAGCACATCCCATGACAATGTGGCACAAAGTGCAACACCGACACTGCAGAACAGGGGACACAACTGGGTCCGCCCATGCGCAGAAACAGGCCAATCACATTTGACAGAGCAGGGAACTGTGAGATGCATATGTACGGGTACAACCTCACAACAGTCATGTAGTCCAAATGTCCACTGTCCCCCTCAAATTGCCAGCACCGCCCAAACAGTCACAATGTACGTTGTCACACAGTCTGCATGTCTACAAGAACAATGCGCCAACATAAATGTCAACACAATGTCAACATGCATCTCCCCTTCACATTGCAGAGGGGCAAACAACACCTCCAGCAGGTCAGACCAGACAACCCATCAGTGATGCCCGAGACGACCACCACACCTTCGACACCGACGCCCTACAACAGCCCATGGACATCCCACGCAACCCACCACCAGGACCAGGGCAGACAAGCTACTCAGAGGAGAACACAGCCCCTGCAACAGACCACACAGCATGAAGCACCCGCAAGCACGGCTGGCTCACAACACTTCACCGACCCACACATGGCACCCCAATGCCAGGTGTCAGGACGCCAAAAGGAGGTGGCCGAACAGGTGCGGGTGTGGTCCGAAGCCATGGAAGGCGAACTAGATCACATACGTGGGTGTCAATTACCCTTCAGGGACCACCTACACCCCACAAAGGAGACCCACACTGCCATAGAGACACATGCAGATGCACATTCCCAGTACAGAACCACGCCCAGGGGCACGCACATATCAGTCACACACCCACGTTGGCTCTGCGTACGACGGCCCAGTCCACTCCCCTTACGAATTGAGTGGGTGACGACAAAGCCACATGTCCAAGCTCCAACCCGCTGCCTGCGGTGACATGTCTGCGTCCGCTGTACACAGCACACTGTAATGTCGTAGGGCCCAGGGCCCTCATGCATACAACAAGACCAAAGGGACACACGCAGATATTATGTTGAACTGGCTACGGGCACGTGCGCCCGGCCCCTTTATTGGCAGGGCCACATGTACAGTGACGCCTGTGCTGGATGTGTGTGGGGTGAGCATAAGCCAGCCCGCAGGGAGTGCTTGGTGCTGGCAACAACTTGAACAGTGGACACCAGTGCAATGGAAACAGGAAACACCAGCATCACAGAGTCAACTGCTGAGCAACATGGAGGGAGCCGGAGCAAGTACAGAGGCCACCCAACATACAAACAGAAGTGTCCGTGAGTTGCAGTGCACTGAGGTTTGGGCACTAGAGCTGAGCGCGCTCATGTGATGAAAATGACTAGGATTGTGTCCATTGGGGATATTCCTGATGCAGCTGCAGTGGGGTGTGTTAGACCTGCATCAACTTCCTCATCAACGTCCCAGGTCTCCCACACTGCCGGAGGTGACATTGCTGCGCAACATCTCCACAGCACAAAACTCAATCAGTAACGGTCCATGGGTTGCGGTGCACTGAGTCAGTGGCACCTGGAGTGCTGAGCGGGGGATCAGGCAGATGATGGCATCCACGACAGGTCTGAGCAACTCCGTTAGTCTGCCAGTACCACTGTTTCGACTCTGGCAGATGGTCGTTGGAGTTGGCCCTGGCGATGGTGGCGTGTGTCTCCTGCGGTGATGCGATGTCCGGGCCGGTCAGGACTCGATATGATGTGTGAGCCCTGGTGGTCCGCAGTTGAGGCCGGAGGCAGCGGACAGCGCAGGGCCACATGCACATGGCATCGATGACCCCAAGACCACCGTCACAGAGGTCATCCAATATTCATTCAGACAGGGTCCCTGACTTGAGCTGCACAGAGTTGGTGGCCCCGGAGGCACAGCGGCAGGCACAGGCACACCGCCACGGGACGGTGACTTGCGGTCCACTGAGGTAGGGCAACGCAGACAGAGTGGGTCCCCGTCGATGTCGAAGGTGAATGTGGCGGAGGGTTGCGGGGGACAGTGGAAGGTGTCCTCCAGGGCATGATGCAGAGGGCAGAAGCTATCCGGAAGCAGCAAATGGAGGAGTGGAAAGCGACTACCTCATTGCCACCACCAATTCGGCATCAGCTGCATGAGGATGAAAACTACCCCCTAGTCCATGGACTCAGACGCCACCAATGTACGACCAGAGAGTCTCCATGAATGTCGGGGAACAGACTTAGTGGCACAGGGGCTGAGAGGGGATGCAGTCTGCGATGATGCCGGTACACTGATATGTACTCCGGCATTGCCGAATCAAGACTCTGTGACCTACTGGACCGCAGTGTAGGCCGGAGGCAGCGGTCAGCAGTGGGCCACAGCCACGTGTCGTAGGCTCGCGATGCACAGAGTTTAGTGGCATCAGGGCAGTTGTCGGTAGTGTTCGATCACCTCCGTAACGATGATCCTTTTTTCCTCCCAAATGCAACGCGTCATCCTCTTATGCCTCTCTTTGCGTGCAATGATTCGTACTCTGCCTTTGAATAATCGATGTTAAGTTCCAATTCTGTGACCTATTCGAGCGCAGCGTAGGCCGAGAGCAGTAGTCCGCGTGGGCCCACAGAATCTTGCGGCTGTGATGTAACACTAAGACCTGTTGGCACCACATCGAAAGGTGTATAGTGACATAGACTCAGCCATGATTTATGTGCTCTGCCATGCTGTAATCAAGACTCAGTTCCAAATGTGTGACCTACTTGTCCGCAGTGCATGCCGGTGGAGTACGTCAACGTGAATGGAGTACTGCGGGCCTGTGTTGCGGAGGCCGTGATGGTCTGAGGAGGCTGCCGAGGTCGCAGGCCTCGTGCTTGGAGATTGCACCGGCACGTGGTGGGCCCTCTTCGACACATGCCGGTGTCGGAAGGTGGACATTGAGGCCTGGGTGCGCAGAGGCGAGCAGGACTGGTTCGGGGACCAGCGTCCCGGGCTGCAGCAGGCGCACAGGATCGCTGGCAACACCGCTCACGGCGTCGGCATCGTGGCGGGGTGTGAGGCGCCGCCCTGGCAGAGACGTTGGGCATTCCGGAAGAGGACCACGCCCAGAGTTACGTGCCTTTTATTCGCACCCCTACGCTGGCTTGGCGTACGCCGGGCCAGCCCACTCCGCTCACGCTTACGGGGGGGACGTCACAAGCTACATTTTCGCGATCTTCCCCACTGGCTGGGGTGACATGGTTGCGTCCACTGTCCACTACACTCCAAACACCAGTGGTTTGTGTCAACATGGATATATGTGTGGTCTGCATACTGCAGTCTGGCCAGCACATCCATGCCACACTTGGCATTGTGTACATTCTCATTCATCGGTCCCTTGCCTCCTTCGCACATGCCTGGTCCCCACCTCTTCCGACATTCTGAAATTGTGTGTCCGAGGTGCCATGCCGTTGATGGCTCATGTACATGGCTGGCCCAGGTTCCCACAGTGAGTTGCGCTGTCGTGTCTGGTGGGTGTGCATGTTGTATGTGAGCTTGTGACGTGTGCATTTCCTGTGTTGTGTGTTGCATGATTGTGGAGTGGGGGTGTGTGCATTTTGTATTGGCCAACGAGCAGTGCATTTCCGTGGGTGCCATCCTGGTGGCGCAGGTTGATGATGGACTGTCGGGAGGTGCAGGTATCATGCACACTGCCTGGGTGGTTGGCGGCGGCGTTGGCGGGGATTCCACGGTGGTCCACTATTGCCTGCACATTGGTGGGATACGTGCGCTTTCTGTTGCGCTTATTGTGTGCAGTGTCGCCAGGGGCCACTAGTGGGACATGTGTGCAGTCAATTGCCCCTTGACACGTGCGGAAAGCCAGCTGTGGCGTACACGCCTTGCTTGGTCTCCGGCTGTTCCTGCGTAGTGTGTGTGAAGTATAGATAGTGGGGTATCCATGACCATTGTGGGGGACTTGGATTGGCCTGGCTGTGTGACTCTTCCGTCTCAGGTGGATGTTGGTTGGAGGGTACCAGGGGCCAACACGTGCAGCACGGCCAGCAGCTTTGTCTGCGGTGGGATGTTGGTTGTCCGCTGTGTTGGTTCCGTCAGCCTGTGGGCAATGGTGGTCAGGATGCGGACGAAGGGTTGTCCCTTTGGGCATATAGTGGGCAATGACATTCTCTGGTGTTGGGTCTATGAGGTTGGTGCATTTTCGGAGGGTCGCTGTCCTTGTCTGCGCTGCCTCAGTGTTGGTCCGGGGGTGGGGGGGGGGTGGGTGTCCGGGGGGGTGGGGGGTCTTCCTGGGGGTGGTGGCGGTGGGTGTTGGTGCCCTCTTGGGTGTCCTGCCCGCATGTTCAGTGGCTCCATGGCATCTGTTGGTCTTCAGGTGTGGCTGTGGGCTGGGCTCCCTTTTGTGGTGCAGGCTGCCGTCCGACTTTACACGAGGTCAGAGCAGGTGTTGATTTCCTGCTGCTAACGCGCATTATCGCATGTTTCGTGGTCTTTCGCAGATCTGGCTGGTGGTTGAGAATGTTGCGGCGTGGTGTTTTCGTGGCTTTTTGCACGGGTACGCCTACTCTGCATCTCATTAGCGATAGTTGCCGGGGTCATCTGTGGCGATGTTTTTTGCGGCTGCTATCGCGGGTTAACTGGTGTTATGGGCTGTTGACACCAGCTTGTGAATGGGGCGATGCAATTATCGCAACTTTGGCTGTGATAAAGTGCCGTTAATCTGGCGATAGCTCCTTGAGAATATGCCCCAGAGCCTTGTATGAGTGAGTTACAGTGTCACATAATTGCTGTTGGGCGATGAAAAAACATTAAGGGGCTTATTTACAAGCCCATTGCGCCACTGGTGCGTCACCGGCGGCGCAGAGTGCAGACCCATACCTACAAGGCCACGCAAAGTCACCCTGCGTGGCTTTGCATGGCCTCATAGATATGGCGTAAGGCAAGGCGGTGCAATGCCTTGCCTTGCTCTGCGTCAAGGAGGCGTTCCACGGGCGTTGCAGTGGGTGTTCCCAAGCAACACCCATGGATTTTGATGCTGCCCCAGATTTACAAAATCACATAAACCTGGGGCAGCGCCAAAACCTTATGCCTCCCCAGAGCAGGCGTAAAGAGGAGAAATGTTTTAATTTCTCCTTGTTTTTTCCTCTTTCCATGTGTGCTGCGTACTGCAGCACACATAGAATGAGGAAAACGCCTCCATGGATTGTTTTTGTGCAGGAAGGGGCCCCTTCCTGCACAAAAACATTCTTGCTAACAACGCAGACACCCTTGCACCATGATGCAAGGGTGCCTGCATTGGCGCTAGGCACCAAATTGTGCGCCGGCGCAAAGGACAGGAATGCACCATATCTCATAAATACAGTACATTCCTGCCCTTTCAAATTGGAGTAAGGTAGCGCAGCTAAAGACTTGCGGTGCTGCCCTACACCAATTTTTTGTAAATGAGGCCCTGAGTTTCCAGGGACTTCTTGAATTTGAGGAAGCCATTTTCAAGACTCAGGTGTGATGATCAAGTATTTCATAGGGTGGGGCTTGAACAGGAAGAAATGTACCACCATTTTTTTTAAAAGTGGTCAGTTGAGATTTGGCTGTTTGGCCAACCTAATGCTTTCAGGTGGTTGATGTGGAATAAAATGTTTGCTGACATCACTTCGGCAGAGACCATGTAGAGCTTTGTGATTTTGAACTGTGATCTCTCCATCTCTCCTTTATATGTGTAGTGTCTTGTGGTATTTTATGACGGAACCTTTTTGGTTCTTAGCGGACTCTGTAGAGCTGTGACGTAGGAGTCAGAGCACAATGCCATGAAAGCTTGTTTTAGAATGTTGAGTTTGCATTTACACACAGCATACTAAAGACGTGTAATACTAAGCTGCATGTGTGGCGTAGTCATTGGCAGGTACCCAGGCTGGGAAGATGCTACAAATAGCAACGAGGATGGGATAAGTAACCCAAAAAACGACCATGCTCTCTTGGAGAGTTTGCCATGGTCCAAGCAAACTGCTCGTGCATGCCACGTGCGTCACTGTCGAAGAACAGAATTGCTGCTTCATGCAAGTGCAGTTAATGTGCATCTCCAGGCCAGTGGCGTAACAAAACTTGAGGGGGCCCCCCTGCTAAGTGCATGGAAGGGGGCCCCCACGCTCTGCACCCAGTCAGGAGCTCTCAGGCCTGCCTGTGCACTGTACTTAGAAGGGGCCCCCTGGAGCTCGTGGGCCCCCCTGCACTGGGGGGGCTTCGGGGGCTATTGTTACGCCACTGTTCCAGCCGCTGTAATGCAAGTGAAGACAACAGAAGTGTTGCAAAGACTCTACAAATTGATGGTTGAGAACCCACTGGTCAAGTCATACATAAAGGTACCGCGCTGCCATGCAAGATAAAGTTGTACATTATACTGAGTGTTAACACTGAAAGCGGATTCAACCTGGTTAATGAGGCCTCACCGCTGATAATCATAACTTGCAAAAAAAGGCTGTGAACAGGAGCGCTGCCAGGTGGAGATCGACGAGGTGTTAGAAAATGCATATTGACATTTATACGAAAAAGAAATAAATAACTTAAGGAATAGAGTCATCTTACTACAGCACTCGGTGAAGTTGGCTCAAAGAGAAGTGTTCAGAATTGTGTTTATGGAGCCGCTCATACCTAAAGAGGTTCATTCACAAAGTTGTTGAGTGGGGCTCAGAACAACTTCACAGGTTTTTGAAAAATAAGGAGCCAATAGCGACCCTCGGAATAGTGACATTTATTTCAGATGGCTGTGAAGAAAGTCACGTTTTCAGCTCTCATTGAAGATAAGTCAGAGGCCAGCACGTTCGCAAGGTCTCACAGATGAGTTGCACACAAGTCACATGGATCCATCCGAGGTGTCAGTAAGTTCCATACTGGTCTACAACGCTGCTGCGTTTGTGCACCACCACCATCTTTCGATACCACCAAAAAGCAAAATATTGGTGATAGATGGACTGCGTGGATAGAGACATTTGATGATTTCATTGATGCACTTGAAGATACTGATAAAAAGATTATCAGGTATCTCTAAAATCTTGCTGGTGATGATGTGAAAGAAGTCATAAAGAAAATGCCTCGACCTGACAAAGAAATTACTTATTGTCAGATTAAAGAAACGCTGAATCTCAAGTTCAATCTAGAACCAAACGTTGACTACGAGAGATACGTTTTCAATCAAGAGCGCCAAAAAGTTGGTGAAACCATTGATGAGTTTGTGGAGAGACTCGATACTCTCATCAAACAGTGTAAGTTCAATTAATTTAATGATGAGGAAGCTATGCGACTTAGAGTTATTGATGGATGCTTGTCAGATTAATTCAGACAACAAATGCTGACAGAAACTTAGTCTGAAGCGAGTGTTGATGGCTGCCAGAGCTGAGGAGCATGCTGAAAGACAAGCTGCTGACATGGAGGTCGGTGGTGCCCAGAGGGAATCAGTCATGAGTATAAAAAGTAAGCCAAAGCAAAAGACTGAAGGACACAAAGAGATGTCTACAGATACAAAGAAGTTATGTTTTAGATGTGGATTTTCATTTCCATGCAAAGGAAAAGGTCCCGCCATTGGACGGATATGTAAAGGCTGTGGGTAAAAGAACCTTTTTGTGATGGTTTGTAAAGCGGAGGAAAAAGTAAGTGCGTCATGGCACGAAGACAAAAAATGGCCGCCAGAACAATCCTGAGGCAACGTTCGATACACTCCCACAAGGCCCAGCGGCGACATCAATTAAGGCAGACTGACACAGAACGAAGCCCATTGTCATCTAACTCATCATCAAACAGTTAGTCCGCCTCAATATCAAGTGAAAGTGAGGAAGACAGTTGTGCCATGTCGATATTTACCTCAGAGAAACGTGTGCATGTTGATCTGGTTGCATGTGAAGAAAAATGTCAGTCAAAGAAAAGTCGACATGCCAAAGTCATACAAACATTGTCTGAAAATGATATTGAAAATAAATGAATGCTCAATACCTTTCATCATCAACAGTGTTGCATCGATAAACATAATGCCTGAAGAGAAATACAATGGATTATCTCCATTGCCTCGACTTACCCCATCGAAAACCAAAGTGTATACATTGACACCCATAAAAATTCAAGGTTCCTTTGTAGCGACACTGAAACACAAGAAAAGGAAAGTGCAAGCACCCATCCATGAGCTTCAAGGTAAAGCGGCAAGAGCATGTCTGCTCAGTTTCAGTACAGCTGCTGATATGGGCCTGATTTCTGTGAATTACAATATGAATTCTCACCACGAACTAGTAAGTCAATTTCCTTGATTGTTTCATAATTTGGGAAAGCTTAACAGTATGAAAGTAAAGTTACATATTAATGACGATGTCTATCCTGTTGCTCAGAGACATAGATGAGTTGCTTTTCATTTACAAGAAGCTGTTGAAAAAGAACTTGAGTTGTTACTTAAGCATGACATTATTGAGCGTTCACCTGGTCCGCCGCTATGGGTTTCTCCCATAGTGGTAGTGTCCAAAAAGGACACTGAAGGAGCTGTAAGTATATGCGTTGATATGCGCCAAGCAAACAAGGCAACTGAACGAGAACGACATCCAGGCCCACACATTGCTTACATGATAACACAATAAAATGGTGCAAAGATCTTCTCTCACCGTGATTTAAATAAAGGTTATCATCAGTTGGAACTCAAAGAAGATTACAGGTATATTACAAAACCTTTTTGCACATGTCGGCCTGTTTTGATATAAGAGACTCAGTTTTGGTGTGTCATCAGCTGCAGAACTTTCCAGGACGTCATTCGACATGTCACACAGCGGGTTGTGAATGCATTCAATTATAGCAATGACATATTGATTTTCGGAGCTATACAGAAGGCGCATGATAAAGCTCTAACCCAAGTATGTCCTTTACTGGCTGATGCAGGCCTGACTTTGAATGCAGATAACTTTGAGTTCCACATGACAAAGTTACAATTCTTTGGCCATATTTTTTCAGATGGGGGTATGACACCGGATCCTGCCAAAGTACAAGCCCTGTCAAATGCTGATCCCCGACAAGATGTTTCTATGATACATTCATTTCTTGGCATGGCCAGTTACTGTACAAGATACATACAAGACTTTGCTACCATAAGTGCTCCCTTACAAGAGTTAACACAGAAAATGCTTCATTAAAGTGGTCACAAGAATGTGAGCGAAGTTTCAAGAGAATCAAACAAGCCATTGAAACTGCTACTGAAATGACCTATTTCAATCCAAAGCTTCATATAGAGGTTGTTGTTGATGCTAGCCCAGTCAGGATGGGCACGATCCTGGCACACCCCATCGGACACCCCCATGCTCGAAAACATATTGTGGCATATGCCAGTAGAAGTTTGTCCCAGACAGAACGTTCTTACTCACAACCTAAGAAAGAAAGTTTTGCCGTGGTGTGGGCTTTTGAACATTTCCATGTATTTCTGTATGGAAAGCCTTTCACACTGATAACTGATCATCAAGCTTTATTGACTATCTTTGGCAATCCAAGCCAAGATGCCTCCTCGCATTGAACTGTGGGGACCACGATTACAAGAGTGTGATTATACCATTGTGCATCATTCAGAGAAGGATCAAAACCCTGCTGACTACTTTTCCAGAGTGCCTACAGAAGGTCAAGGTACTCCATCCAAGACGGTTGAAGCCTACATTAATTTCTTCTTAAAGTCAAATACGCCAGCTGCCATATCGTAGCCCAGATCATCATGGCCATGAGCCATGATAGTGACATGTTGAAGTTAAAAGATATCATTACATTCAGTTGAGGAGCCGACACGCTCCACCTCTCACCAGTGATGGTGAATACCAAAAGTACAAAAACATTAAAGATGAACTGTCCATAACTCAGGAAGGAGTTATACTGAGAGGATCGAGATTCCTAATTCCGGAGAGTTCGAGACAGATAATAATTGAAGCGGCTCACAAAGGACATTGTGGTATTGTTTCCGCCAAGAGAGCTCTCCAAGATCGAGTTTGCCTTCCATATTTAGACAAGAGGGTTAAAAAGTAACTCGAGGCCTGTCATCTATGTAGCTGCCTTTCTACAAACCCTACTCAACATACTCTTACCATGTCAGAACTCCCTTAGCATGCATGGGAGATAATAGCCATCGATTTCTTTGGTCCACTCAAGGATGGGCATCATCTGATGGTAACTGTGGATGAGTACTCCCGTTTTCCATTAATAGAGGATCTCTCATCCACAACTCATAAGTGAGTCATTGGGAGACTCAACTGCATTTTTGCAACATGGGGCATTGCAGTCATTTTGAAGTCTGATAATGGCCCGCCGTTCAACAGCTGAGAATTCAAGGATTTCCTGGAGCATCTGAACATAAAGCATCAGATGAGTACACCTTTGTGGCCGCAGGACAATGGACTTGTTGAGCGTTTTATGAATATGCTCAAGAAAGGAGTACAGCATGCAATTCTTGAGAGGCTGAGTTTAAAAATTGTTTTGAATTCCACCCTACAAGCCTATCGTTCAACACCTCACTCGACCACAAGCAAAAGTCCTGTGACTTTGATGATCGAGAGAGCAATGACAACCAAGTTACCACAATGGACCAACAAAAGAGAAGGAAGTGAGAATACAACTCGGATGAGGGACTTGGTTAATAAGGTAAAGATGAAAGTGTATGCCGACAAGAGGCGACATGCAAAGAACATTGAGTTTAAGACAGGACAAATAGTGATCACTCGACAACTGCGAAGAAGAAAATCTGATGCTTCATATGATGCTTCACCTTACCACTTTGAGTCCACCAAAGGACATATAGTGACTGCCCAGCGTCCGGGGAAGTCTGTTACCAGTGACTCTTCTCACTTTCGGCATTTGAGTCAGTGGCCTTCTGATCAAGATGATGAAAGAAAGACTGAACCTGAAAACTCAGTGACTGCTGTTGCTTCATCACCATCTTTGAAAATCTCTGACAGCGAAGATGACAGCTCCCGGCTTCCAGTACCCAGATCAGGTTGATTAATTATAGTGCCAAGAAGGCTGACTGAAGAAATGTAATTGTATATATATCTGTTGCTTTGTAAAAAAATTACTTTTTTAATTTAAGTTAGGGGGCGATGAAGGGGCAGATTTACAAGCCCCTTGCGCCACTTTTGCGTCGCTTTTAACATGGGAAAAGTGAGGCAAAAGTGGCGCAAGGGGCTTGTAAATCTGCCCCGTAGTGTCTTGTGAAATGTTATTACGGAACCCTTTTGGCTCTTAATGGACTCCATAGAGCTGTGACGTAGGTGTCAGAGCGCAATGCCATGAAAGCTTGTTTTAGAATGTTGAGTTCGCAGTTGCACACAGCAGAATAAAGATGTGTAATATTAAGCTCCGTGTGTGGATTAGTCATTGGAGGGTACCCAGGCTGGGAAGACGCTACAATAGGAAGTAAGTGGCATGACTTTAGAACTGGAGTGATGTAGTTTTGTTTCATGCCAATTCTTGGTCGAGCAGCATGGTTCTGAACTGCTTGTATTAAAGGGAGTGATTTTCTGTGGAATCCTTTGTAGATGCCACTACAGTGGCTGAGAAGGTAGCTGATCAATGATTGAACTAATGTGTATTTCTTAGAGAGCTGGAGGAGAGGCAGGATTACTCTGAGAAGACGTAGATGGCAGAAGACTGATCTAGAGATAGCATTTATTTGGGTTATGAAATGAAATGAATGAAATGAAAACAAGATTTGTAAAGCGCCTGGTTACCCAAGGGCATCCCCGCGCTATTGCCTGCTAACACACTTAAGCTGAAAGCTATTCATTTAGGGAAGAGTAATGTTTTAATCTGCTTCCGGAAGATGAGGTAATTAGGTTGGTCACGGATCTGCGGAGGCAAGCCATTCCAGATCTTGGCCACATTATACGAATAGAGGCGGCCGCCACTTCGTGCTCTCTTTATTCTTGGGGTTGACAGTAGAAGTTTAGTTTCTGACCTGAGGGCTCTGTTAGGACGGTATCGATGGATCAGGGACTGAATGACCAGGGATCCCTTACCTGAGAGTGACCTGTGGGCTATACATAGAGCTTTAAACTCTATGCGCTCACGGATAGGAAGCCAATGTAAGGATGCCAAAGCTGGTTTAGCGGAAGACCGCTTTGGGATGTTCATGAGCATGCGCGCGGCGCAGTTTTGAACAATCTGTAGCTTCCGTATCGATGAGCCAGGGGCTCCAAGATAAAGAGCATTAGCATAGTCAAGTCGTGACAAAATGAGAGCCTGAACTAGGACTCTTCTTGCAGGGAAAGGAAGTAGTGGAAGCACTTTACGGATCATTCGGAGGATCCCGTAGCAGCTTGCAGCTACCTTTTGCCCTTATTCTTTAAAATCAAGGTTCTGGTCGAGCCAAACACCCAGACTCTTAATTTGATGTTTGGGGGTAGGGGCAGGACCAAAGGAGCTGGGCCAGAGTAGCTCAAAGTTTAGATTTTGTTTGTTCCCTAAGAGCATTAATTCTGTTTTTGTTCCATTAAGTTTCAAAAATGACTCTTCCATCCACCTTGATACTTTTTCCAGACAAAGGGCAAGACCGGGACTGGAAGGATCCCGCTGGTTGACAGAAACAACCAACTGGGTGTCATCAGCATACGTAATTATCCGAATCCCAAATGGTAGCACAATCTCTGCCAAGGGCCTCAGATACATGTTAAAAAGTGTGGGGCTGAGGGAGGAGCCCTGAGGCACCCCACAAATCAGCGGTACAGGTTTAGAAGAAATATCGTCTTCAAAAACTTTGAAAGATCGGTCTTCTAAAAATGATTGGAACCAATTGAGCATAGTCCCCGCAATTCCTACCTCACCCAATCTTTCTATCAGCAGCTGGTGGTTGACCGTATCGAAGGCTGCGCTTAAGTCTAGAAGAATGATAGCCGCGCAGCCTCCTGCGTCTAAACTTTTTCTCGCCTCTTCCACAACCACCAGAAGAGCCGTCTCAGTACCATGTTGAGGTCTAAAACCCATCTGGGAGGAATGGAGACAGTTATTGCTCTCCAGGAAGGTAGATAGAACAGAATTCACATATTTCTCTGTGATCTTGCTGATAGCCGGCAACAGGGAGATAGGGCGATAGTTACTCCAGACTTCAGAGTCCAGGGTAGGTTTTTTCAATAAGGCTTTAACCATAGCCTGTTTCCACAGTGTAGGGACTATACCTGAGGAAAGAGAGGCATTTATCAGGTCAAGGATTACTGGGGACAGGATTTCAGAAGCCTGATTTAAGATATTGGGGGGGGCAGGATCTGTGGGGGAACCGGATTTTAATTTACTCAAAATATCAAGCAGCGTGGACGAGGTAAGTGGGGAATTTCCTCAATTAGACTAACTCTCCCATTGACCAAGTTTTCCTGATCTCCGATAAGTTGTTGAGGTTCTTTGAGGGAAGGAGGAGTAGATAGCTTGGATTTTGTTTGAAAAGAATTCTGCCATAGCATTACATCGTGCTGAAGTGTCTTCAGATACAATGAGGGGGGTAGGGATGGTAATCAAGCCCTTAGTGATGCGAAAAATTTTGCGAGGAGAGTTAGCGGCTGCCAGAATTCTCTCTTCATAATATAGCGTTTGGGCAAGTTGAATTTCAGTTTTATAAGTTTTAATGGCCTCTCTATAAATTATGAAGGAAGGCTCAGTTTCAAAACGCAGTCCCAGGTTCGGGGCTCATTCTACAGCTAATGAAGTGCGGTCAAGTGATTCAGGAATAGTCGGGGGCGGAGAAGCAGGTTATTGGACCAGTCGGAAGGATCTCAGTGTGGAATCATGACAGGGTTGGGGTATCTAGGATTCATTCTGCAAAAAACCTGTGGGACTGCATCTGCACTTACCAAGCTTTCTTCTCACAATGGCAGCAAACTCGCTACAAGCAGCAGTGCACGCAAGGAGCATGGCAGTTCGGGAGGACATTGGAAACAGCGCTTACAGTATAGGAAATGCAGTACCAACATCGGTACTGTTTCCAGTGAGGGTGGTCATCTTGATCTGGGCAAGAAGTCATTCTGGGTACTGCAACATACATTATTCTCGAATGATAACAACATGGCCCTCGCCAGTGCTACCAAGGAGAGGGAACAAATAACACTGACCCTTCCTGGTCATAGGCAATAGAGTCAGGGAGAAAGCCATTGTCATGCCAAATCAGTGCCTGGCAACAGCGTGTGCTGACTTTTCTTGAAGTTCGCACCCAGCCTACCCCTTTATTGTGCACCTTTATAAATTTGTTCACCTCCTCGGGTTTCTCTCTGAGTTTGTGTATTCATTTATTGCTCTTTATTTTATTTGTCTAGTTCATTGTGTTCTTGTAGCTCCTTTTGCTGTATGCTGCTGATTGGTGACATTCTCTTCCTGGTTCACAGATCCCCCGTGGACCAGGAGATGTGAGTGCATTACCATTGGATCACATTGCAAAGTGCATACATTCATGTCATATTGGTGCTAGCTGTACCCTTGACTGTCCCTCCATTCACTTCTCTGTACAGCAAGTCTAGCACTTCCAATCCTGTCTCCGCAAACCCTCCCTCTTTCTGTTCTCCTGTTTCCCCAGAATTGTTCTCACTGGGCTGTGTGGCTATCAGTGCCTAGCGCAAGGACAACAAAGAGGCGGAAGGTTCCATCTGGGTTCTATTGCCTTCTGCATTGTACAAGCCTCTGGCGCTCAGGCTGGTCCACATTCGTGCAGGAGTGCTAGATTTCCTGCATCCTGAGCTGGACATTTAACTATGTCATGTTAGTGAGATCTCCAGTGTTGTCTTCAAGACTGAGATTAATATGAGTGTCAATGGCATGCATTTGTTATCCAACTTTGTGGGCACCAAGGATCTAGAAGAGGGAATCATGTAGAGATCGAAGAGTGTAGGTGACGGCACGGACCCTTGAGGCATTATGTATTCACATTACTATCACAGTAACCAACAATAACCACTGGACTAACCACTAACCTTGGGTTCCGGAGTAGAGTGCTACTTGCCGTAAAACGCTTCGACGCCTCTTCAGGGGTAGTATGTGCTATATAAATCCAATTACAATTGTTGGACTTTAATGAAATGACGGGCCCCATTTGACTTGATGGGTATGAATTTGGAGGAAGGAAGCAAATCATTTTTTGTTGTGTCCCCCATCAGGTACGACTGAGTGGTCTAATAGCATTAGAAGATAAGTGTTGCCTAGGTTGCGATTCTTCCCTGATATCACAGGCATTTTCTCAGTCCCTCGTTGAAGTCGGAAACCGACTGGTACTGAAACCAGCACCATTATATGAAATGAAGATGGATATATACCATTTGACACAGAGACCTAGTGAAATGAGTTATCAGGTCCTCTTTTAGTAGTTACCAGAACAGATTCACATACCACTGTTAGAGCAGATTGAACCAAAGAATGAGGTGGAGGAGTTGCAGCTATATGTTATAAAATCATTTATCTCATTATATGGTACTCATAAAAAATATGAACGTAGAATGACCTGCTTGAGATCTTCTTCTCTACCATGCTTCCTAGGTCTAAGACTATTTTGCTGGGGGGCTTTAAAATAGGGTTTTGGGATCCTTATGATAAGGCAGTGCTTAATTTGTGCCGGTGTTTGATGGTGCTTGGCCCCAGCACTTAATTGTTAACACTGGAACTTACCTATACTAGTCCACCATATGGTGGTGATGTTTGACTATTTGAGTGGAGCGCGTCACTTTAAGAATGAAATACACATTTAAAAAATAATTCTAGCATGTCCAGGCCATTCTTACTGTTTTGGGTGGCCTGGAATTGTCCAAACTCTCACATTTATTGGACTGTGGAAGCTGTAATGACCTACTGAGCAATACCTTGGACTTTGACATTTATTCATTTACAAATTAAGCACTAGGATGAGGTATCACAAAAGGACTGCCAGTGGCTAAAAGAACTGGAATTCGATCAAAATTCATGGACAAACTTTGGGCTGGGTCCTCACTTCGTGGATAATGATTGACAATGTTCTATCTAGAGAGGTGGATGGGTCAGATCACAGTCCAATCCTGTTTGATATGTTGTGGGAAGGAAAGGACCCATGTATTAGCAACCTACCGACTGTGACATGCAACCTACCTACTGTGACATACTGAAACTATAAAACACGCAGGTATATATCGACTAACGTTTATATGGGTGCTTGTGCATGCAGAGCACTTTTGCTCTTCTAATTCATAGTAAATATATGCGCTATTTCGCGTTGCATTGTGCCACATGAGTGCCCGCACAATGCTTTAATAAATATACAGTCTTGTTTCCATAATCTAAAACACTGCATTGCGAATGAGGGGGATAAACTAGACGACATAGAAACCCTAAACTGTCAGCTAGGGAGGTGTCAGCCAGGCCCTTTGTTGACGACTATGCCCCATTAAAAATACCTGCCAACAAAAAGACCAATAAGCGGTGGCTGTCCTAAGACTTAAAAGAGATGGGCTTCCAGTTTAGAAATAGTGAGAGAAGTTGGATTAAGGAGCAATTGGGAAAGCCCTAGACATGTTGAACAAGCATTGCCAAAGCCAGTAAGTCAAGCTTGTATTTTGAGACCTTAAGAAAATATTAAAAAGCATCCTGCAGCGAAAAACGGAACAAAAAGATCGTTTTCTGTATGTAATGCATCTGTTCGCTACATAATTCAACCTGAGGTAATTCTTTGAGATGTAAAATAGTTCCTCATTCAGTGCAGTGTTCTACAGGAGGTGGAACGTTACACCAAAAAACATGAGGTTAGAGAGAAATATTCCTTTGGATGGAGCCATAGTCCATTCCATGTATAGTTGAAAGAGTTGGTAATAACAGGTCTGTCAGACTGCACTGCTGTCAAGCGAGACCTAAAAACAAAGTCATTTGTAGAGCGAAATGACATGTGTTCGTCAGAAATACGGTTGTTAACAATTTATCAAAGGAGCTGTGTAGATAATTCAAAGGTTCACCTAACCCTTTTCCCAATGGGAACTTGGTAGAAAAGCCAAAGGGTTAATGTGACACTGAACAAAATGTCTTTCATTCCAAGTTGCAGGCGACAAGAGACCGCGTTTTACCGTTAACCGAGGATGGCGGCGGAGGAGGGTGTATGGAGGAGAGTGGTAGGTGTAAGATGGGACCAGGCATATCATCTCCTTTAAAGACACTATGCAGGAGGAGACAGTAGATCTTATAAAATATAGGAACACCCCCTCCTGCCCTGATGATCCATGTCTTCCAAGAGTCATGAAGGAAGAGCGTGGGCATATGCCACCTCTTATTTGAAACATTATTGAAGGGTCATTCAACAGAGCTCATAATCCAGAGGCATAAGGAAGGTGTGGGCCAGGTTTCCATTGAAAAAACTTCATTGATTAGACCTTATTTCTATAACTACCGGCTTATATCTAAAACTCATTGGCCGTTAAAACTCACAGAAAAAGATGCTACGTCACAACTTCAAGACTGAGTAAAAACGAATAACCAGATTGTTTTTTGTCCTCATAGGACTATCAAAACAGTGTTACTGGGCATTCAACATATCACCTCTGGCATTACTGTCAGGTGTGCCCTAGCTTTACTCATGCTTCTGGATTTCACAACAGCATTCGATGCCTGTTTCTGAACAGGGTTAGAAAGATGACCGGAATGTCAGAGTTACCAAGAGCAAATAGCTGAAATAACTTCTTTGCAGAAGGAATGTTTGAGCAAACGCCGGCTCGGAAAGTGGAGAGACCATCAGAGTCGATCTACAGGGATCTTGTTTGTCAATCCTGTTTTTTCAACCACTCTTTACAGCTCTTACCCCAACCCTTGGTAGAACCTGGTGTAGGAATTCAGAATTATGCAGATGACACACAAATCATGGTCTATATCTCTTATGACCCCATGTTAGACACAACAAGGCTTACTGAGGCAATTGGCAAAATGGCATGCTGGATGGATTGTAGTTGGTTTAGCCATAACCCCCAAACAGAGTTCCTTTTGGAGGGAAGACCACTGTCTCAAAGTGAAGAGAGTTTAAAATACCTCTTTTAACACCGAGAACGCAAGCATTATCATTAACGAGAAAGTCATGATGCTGGGGTTAGATTGGATCATAGAATTCCCAAGGGTCCTCACTTTAACAGAATTATCTCATCACATTATCACCTTAAGTTGCTGATGATGGCCAGGTACCAACTAGCCGAGTAGCAGCAGCAGGGGCCATTGTTGTCTCAAAGCTCGACCATGGCAATTTGTTGCTAGCTGCAACGTCTAAATCAATATGAATAAACTCCGGGTCTTGCAAAATACTATAGCATGACCAGCGCCCAATCTTCCTATGGTGCACATTTTAGAGCTGCTAAGAAAGCGGCAGTGGGTGCCTCCAGCCGCGTCGATTAAGTTTAAATCTATTGTGAGTGTAAATAAAGCTGTTTGTGAAAATGCCTGAAGTATCGGGCAGACACACTTGTGAGCAGGATATTAAGATCCGTCTCGACGTACCGTCTTATGCTTCTTTATTTTTCATGGGAGGCCCAGAAGTATTAGCTGAAAGGCTGGTGGGAGAGCTTTTCTAGATATGCCTATTTACCATTGTTCCTTAATATTTCCCCTATTGTTCATGAACATCTTCCCTCTTTTTCCCAAATACTCTCCCTCTTATTCCCAGACATGTTTTTTTTAAATTTTAATTTATTCATTTTTATCTTGTTTCACAGTACAAAGAAGCATCCAAATTGTTAGAGCTATAGCACAAGTATATATATTGCTTGTATCTGTTCCTGGATATGTTGCCCGCTTGTTCTTAAAAATCTTGCTATTTGTCTTGAATATCTTGCCCTTGTTGGCAAATGTACCTTGCCCTTCTGTTCCTTGGTATCTTACCCAACTGCACCACAGTATGTTGCTTTGTTATTCCTGAATAGCTTCCTCTATTGTTCTGAAGACATTATCCTTGTTTCATAATATTGTGTCCCCTATTCTTGAATATCCTAGCCTATTCTATATATATACTATTTCCTTCATATCTCGCTATATGTTTCCTGGACAGCATGGCCTTTTGCACTAAGATATATTAGCCCTTGTTGCTGAATATCCTGCACTTGTTACTAACTTTCTTCTCTTCGTTTTTTAAATTCCATCTCTCTTGGTGTATACCCTGCTCATGTTCTGAAGTATCTTGCCTTCTCTTTCCTGGACATCTTGTCCTAGTACATTAGAAAATGGCCCAGCGTTGCACAGCATTTTACCCCTCATTCCTGATGACAATATTCTTGTTCCTTAGAACCTTCCCCTTGTTCTTGAATGTCTGTCACTTTATTCATTCTCTACCCTTCGTTGATATCTTGCTCCTTTTCTACAGCAGTAGATTCCTGCCTTGTTCCTTGATACTGCCTTACCTATCATGAAAATCTATCACCATGATCCTGAATATTTTGCCTTTGTTCTTAAATATACTGGCATTGTTCCTGAAAGACTTTACTCTGTGTTCCTGGATATATTGTCCATTTATTTCTGACCAAATTGCACTTGTTTCTCACTATCTTTTCATTGCACCTAAATAGCACTCTCATTTTTTCCTCAATATAGTGCCCTTGAACCTGAATGTATCTCTCTCTCTCTCTTGTCCCTTGGTATCTTGACCTCCTAACCATGTTCTTGAATGTCTTCTTTTTTAATGCTGGTTATCTTGAATCTCTTCATATATATTTTCCCATTTTTAAAACATTTTGTCCTTTTTAACAGATGTTTTGCTCGTCTACTGATTAGATTGCCTCTTTGTTTCTAGGTGTCTGGTTGTTTTGCACGTCAATATCCTGTTGTGTTATTCCTGAACATTCCCAGTTCTTCCATAATATCTTTCCCCCTACGCCTAAAGATTTTGTCCTCTGTCCTATCATAACCTGCTGTTCTTGAATATCTTTCTCTTGTTCCTCAATATCTTGCCATTTTGTTCATGAATATTCTTCCTTTGTACTAGTGTTTCTTGCTCTGGTATCTGAATGTCTTGTCATAGTTCCTCAGTACTGTGTTTTCTTGCCTTTGGTCTTTAATATATTGCTGTTGTGCCTTCACATTTTACCCAGTTTCTGACTAGCTTAGCCTTTTCCCTTAATGTTTACTTTTTTGTTTCTGAATTTCCTGCCCTTTTTCCTGAATAGTTTACCCATGCTCCTGACTGTCCTTTCCTTATTCGTGAAAATGTTACTGTTGGGACAGGAATGTCCCCTCTTTGGGCGTCTTCCCAGGGCCTGAGGGCCAGACTGCGTGTTGCACGTATCCTGACTTTTTCTCTTAGATCTGACACATGCTAATCTTAGCGTTTGCACAGAGGCCTAGGCCTGTCCCTGACCATGAGAGGTCCTGGACTAGTCCTGTAACCTGGAGTTGGACACGAGTGTGCCCCCTTTGCACCTGAGGACTACTATCTCTATCAGCGAGTGTAGAAAAGCGGAGGTGACAGCATAACGTGTTTAAAGCATCAGTACTGTGACCAGACCTTTTTATCTGTATCATTAGATTGGAAGCCTATTGGCTCATTTGTTTAACGTCCCTCTTCTATGCACTTGCACAGTCCTTTGTGCTAACATCCCGCGTGTAGGAGCCAGCTCCCATCATGGCCGCTCGGAGCTACTGCTCCGCCGCAAACACTCCTACAGCCTCCAAAACGGCGTTTCCACCACTTTTCTTCGCCACCCGCTTCTAAGTTTCAGAAACCGGAACGTAGGAGGGTCACAAGGAGACCAACTCTGCCTTTCTCCGAGCAATCCCCGCCGATATATTGGCCGCGATCTCCCTCCAACTGATTCAGCCAAGATGGTGTCCCGGGATTTTTGAGCAAGCGCTGGATGCCGATCGAAGCGCGCAGCGATGCCACCGACCTCCGTTCAAACCAGCCTTCTTCGCCCTCCCACCCCCCCCCCGTCCCCTCTCGGTCCTCACCATCGCTCCTGCTGACTCCTCTGGGGAGTTTCCACTGCCCTTGTGCCAGCTCGTTCGGCTTTCAAGATCGGCTGCGGCTGGAGAGGGAGGGGCACACGACCGCGACCTGCAGTGGCTCCCAGAGACGACACGCTTCTAAGGCGGTGAGTGGGGGAGCAGTAAACTACCACATGCGCCGGGGTGAGAAAAACAACGTACCTGGTCATCCTGTAAGAGGCGGTGACATGCCTCCAGTGAGCGCGGCACAGTGACACCCAAGCAGCGGGTCTGCGCTGCGCCTCGAGCGCCTACGGACACCGGGGGGGATCTTATGTCCTTTTTAAAATCTAAAGGGATTTTGACCCTTCCCTGCCAACAAACTTCTGTCATACTCGGCACTCTCTGGATGTAGAAAGGGGTCCCAGGATGCCTGACCCCAACATGGCCGACTACGGTGACTCTTTCCCCCTTGATGAACCTCTAATTACTCAACCCTTCCAGGACTATGCCTGACCTCAATAGGACTCTTGAATTCTTTGGGACCATGGCTTCCCCCCCGCACTACTCGGACAATCCCTGAGTACACATGACCTCTATCCTGACAGCGGAGTCCGAGCATTATGTCCGACGCCCGGTGGAGCTGCTCTGTTCAGCTAATGAGGAGATTGGACTTGGCTCACCCCCTGACCGTCACCTGCCCAGCCGGACCTTGGGCACAGTTTCTTTCTCCCTGTCTCGCCCACCCTCCCCTCATCGTATATCTGCCGTTCTGCCCTTGCCTTGTCTCCTTTCTATCCACCTGTCTGACCGATACCCATTGGAGCTTCCTTTGAGAGCTATAGGGGAGACTGGCCTTGGACTACCGCCCAAGCCGTCACCTACCCACTCGGTCTTTTGGCTGACTTTTCCTCTATCTCTTATTCCTTCATCCCCTCGTCCTCTCCCTTCTTGCCCCCTCTCCCCTTCCCTCTCTACTGATCCCTCCTTCTCTCCCATTTATGTTTCTCACATATTTGATGTAACGTGTAATTGCTATTATTGTTGTAACTTTGCTGACCTTATGTAAAGCGCTCTGATACCTTCGGGTCTAGCCAGCGCTATATAAAACTGTTTAAATAAAATAAATAAAATATGTTAAACATGTATGTGTGAGTAGCTCAAGTGGTGCATGAATGGTATGTGTGAGTGTGATTAACACAAGCAAGTGGTATCCATTTTGGATGCCCCTGTCCTCACCTTGCACAAGATGGAGACTGAGGGCTCTGCTCCCAGACAGTAGAAGAGTAACGCTCACATTGCTGTAGATTGAGGGAGGCGACCTAGACCCTGAAGGGAGGGCAGTGGGGACAGGGCTCCTTTACATATTTTATGAGGCCTTTTGGTTAGCAAGGAGCTTCTGATTAGTCTTCCTGAACACTGCCGTTTGGTGGATGCTAAGGATAAGGGATGAGGCTGCAGACTCTTATGAAAGGGGGGAAGCCTTGAGATGAGGTTTGCCCTTTTGTCTTTCCCTGATTACTCCTTCAGTTGGACTGATGACAGCCTGATGGAGAAATCTCTTAGTGTCTCTGTTGTGGATGCTCCAGGGTGGAGACAAGACTGCTTTGTTTAGCATCACTCTACAAAAAAGCTGAGTCTGGAGAACAGACTGGAAAGGATACTTGAAAGAAGAACCAATCCAAACCGGTTGTACAGTTTGAGGCAGCCGATCTACATCTCCTGTCTGCCAGGTATGTGGAAAAGTGGCATCCAAACTATGCCACTTGGTTCCAGCTTTATGATCTCTATGACCAAGGAAGGGAGTACTCCAACCAAAGTTGAGGTCTGTCGATAGCCATTCTCCTAGATGTGAGGGGACATCCCCTGAAGTCTGGATCACTTGCTGGAGGAGCTGTGCACCTGTCCTGAAGGGCCTAGTAGCCTGCATGCATGCTGAGCGAGGCAAGGAGTCTATTCTGCAAGAGAAGCGACTGTCCAGGAAGGGGAGAAGTCTAACATCTCCCCAGGGAATATGTGTCGAACAGAAAAAGCAAACTTCTAGAGGGTGATCTGGGAGGACCCTGGAATCTCAGCGGCTCCCACACTCTCCAGTCATTTCCAGGTGGGAACAGTGACTCTGTGGCAGCGTGATTGCCCAGGCCCGGTCGGGATTGTTATCACATGTTGTTCATTGGCCATGTGAGGATTCAACTGCCAAATTGTTAAATGGTCCATGAGGGTCTCCATCTGCCAGATTGCTGAACAGCCCGGGCGGGGCTATAGCTTCCGAATTGCTGAACGGCTCATGCAGCGCTCCATCTGTTGAAGTGTGGAAGTCCAAGTCGGGGGCCATCCCTGTCCAATCAGCCCCGGCATGGGATACAACTGCTGATCGTGAGGCTCCCCATGGGAATGCACCTTCTGACGGTCCAACTGGGACCACGCCATTTCAGGACTGTCAATCTTCAGACGACCACTAAGTGAAAGCAGCTCAGGAGTGCCGCTGAACACAGCCCTGTTCCTGGTGCCAAAGGACCTCCATTGATGACTGCTGGTGCACTGCTGCTCTTCCGAGTGTGTGGGCACTCCATCAGGCACCAGGCAGCACAGAAACAATCCTGAAAGTATGTACTCATCCTGTGAAGGGGGTAAGACTGAAAAGACTGAGACTGAGCGAACATATGCATTTGGAAGTTAATGAAACTACACCCTTATTCATACTATTCTAAAGTGACTCTAAAGCACTGATCCTCATTTTACATCCTGCAGGCCATTTTATGCGGCCCTCCTGGTCAGCAGCTGCACTTGGCTTGGGGATTAGTGTGAACTGCTGTTTGCCCTGGGGCCACATTTACAATGGAGCTGCAGTGGAAGAGGTGAGTGTCACATGAGCATGCGTAATGTAGTTAGGACCTTATTACAACTTTGGCAGTCCTCCAGCTGCACTGCCACCATGCCGTCTGCTGGAGGACCGCCATAGTCGTGGTGCGCCTGCCCGCTGGATTAAGGGTTAAATCCTGGTCAAGCGGGGAGTGCTGCGGCAGTCTCACGGCAGTGGGCTGTTAGGCTCATAGGAGAGCCTAACATGCAGCCTGCCGCCGTGACAGCGCCTGCAGCACGTTCCTGCATGGTGTGGCATGTATGCCACACCGTGTAGGAACAGAGGTGCAATTCCAGGGGGGCACAACATATGCCCGCCTGCATGCACCCCCAAGCCAAGGAGCGGCATGGGGGCCCTGTTAGGGTCCCCTTTGTTGCCTCTCCGCCACCCTTTTGATGGCGGGCTCACCACCATGAAAGGGGCCACAGACAGGTAATATGATCGGCAGTGCTGCAGCGGCATCACCAGCATATTGCAACTCCCTGACTGCTGTGCAACCGCCGTGGGATCCTGGTTCCCTGGCAGATGCAGCTCTCCTGTGGCAGTCCGACTGTCCAACCCGTAATACTGCAGGTGGGCCCGCAGTGTGGTGGTGTTCGGACCACCACCGTGAGTAATAAGGCCCTTAGTGTTGTTCAAGCTTGCTGCTGCTGGCCACTCCCTCAGTGATTTCCCTTCAGTGGGAAGGTAGGAAACTACCATTAAATGTCAACTGCCGTCTTCTGTGCATGTAAATTTTTACATCGCAAAGGCTCCTGAGTTCACAAATAAAATAGGAGAAGTCTGCTGGCAAGAAGGCAAGGGTGCCTAGTCTCCTGTTTTGAAGAGCCCTGTCTTTATTTACATTTTTAAAGTTGGGTTTTGTATTGCTGTAACTGAACCATTTATACTTAAGCGTCCATGCCATATCGGTTTCTTTCTCAGAATTTCATCTATTGTCAGTTCAGCTTGTTTGATGCACAGGGTTGTTTCTGATCATATAACAAGCTGCAATGACTTTAGAAAAAGCTTATATCTATTAAAACATGGTGTCACATAAATTTTAAAAAGTGAAAACGTTACAGTCACAGCAATAGGAAAATACACATTTTACAGTTAAAAAAAACACAAGACTTCTTGCACAAGTTGTCTAGGCATCCTTTCAGTTCAAACTCATCTTGTCCTCCTGATCTACTCATAAAAACCTCTTCCCTTATTGTGTTGTCATATTCCTTAGGAGAACTGGGGAGGAGATGTGGCCTAATGGGCAGAACTGCCGACTTTGGAACAGGGAAACCACCTTGACTTCGCTTTGCGACGTCAGCTGAACACCATATGATTCTGGGCAAATCAACTATTTTCCCCACATCACTGCTCTACGTGAATTGGCAGACAAATGAAGCTGCTTTGTAGATGCACAGAGTGATCTCATGGTGCACAGCTCTTCATGTTTTAATAATTTTCCTGCTCTGGCTTTCTTAGCACTAGAAATATGTGCCAGGTATTCAAATCATTCAATAGTAGTAGCAATTGTTGTCCCTGTAAGTAATTTAGCTTAATTATTCGGACGCTTTCCATTTTTTTCCACCAGTAAAGTTAAGTAAAAAAAAAAAGCAAATTGGTTCTGAATATGTGCCTGTCAGTTCATGGATGCCAATTCTCCAAAATGTCAGGGTAGAGGTGATGATGGATTCAACCCAGATCTGTGACTGGGGGTGAGTGTCTGAAAAGTTTCAGCGCTCCGTTCATCATCTCCTTGTGTTTGCTTTGTTTGCCCTAAGTTGGCAGGGTATGCCCAGACGTGGGTCCCTTGCTCACTTTGCCACTGGATTCAAGCTAGAGCCTGGCTGACGAGGGCTGTTAGCCGGAAACCGGTCCCAGGATGCTTGTTTCCGGTCCAGGGAAGACATGGCTTGGCAGTTCTGGCTGTACTGTTCCCATGAGGCACAGGGTCGACTTATTTGCATATAGCTGTGTCTGAACTGGGGTGGCGAAGTGAGCTAAAGAACGATGATGGATTCAACCCAGATCTGTGACTGGGGGTGAGTGTCTGAAAAGTTTCAGCGCTCCGTTCATCATCTCCTTGTGTTTGCTTTGTTTGCCCTAAATTGGCAGGGTATGCCCAGACGTGGGTCCCTTGCTCACTTTGCCACTGGATTCAAGCTAGAGCCTGGCTGATGAGGGCTGTTAGCCCGAAACCGGTCCCAGGATGCTTGTTTCCGGTCCAGGGAAGACATGGCTTGGCAGTTGGGGCTGGACTGTTCCCATGAGGCACAGGGTCAAGACTGATTTGCATACAGCTGTGTCTGAACTGGGGTGGCGAAGTGAGCTATAGAACGAGCTATAGAACGATGATGGATTCAACCCAGATCTGTGACTGGGGGTGAGTATCTGAAAAGTTTCAGCGCTCCATCCATCATCTCCTTGTGTTTGCAGGGTAGAGGTAGTGACATCATATGACGTTTGACTTTGTGACTTCACCGGATGAGACATCACATGGTCTTTGGCCTTGATGACATCACAGAAATTGGCGTCATGTGATGTTTGGCCCTGATTTAGCCACAGAAAGTGTTTCCTTCTTTCTTCGATGCAGTTATAGCTGACACATTGCAAATACTTTACCAACAAGCCTGGTATTATATTGCCAATTCCAGTCAAAACATTTTTAAATCAGCTAGTTCTTTTTCCACTTTGAAATCTTAAAACAGCAAAATAAGAGGGATTCACTACAAAGTATTTTGAAGCTCTCTAAATTAACCCTTTTTGATTGATTGCTAAAGCAGACAGAAGTAGAATTACCCTGTTATAAAATACATAACAAATGTTACACAACTTTTTTATTGAACTACAGCTCAAGTTTGTCCAAATAATAAAAAGCACATGAACAAATAGCCAGTATTATTCTGTGAGAAAGGTCGCCACTCTAGATTGAGTCCAGTCCAGTGAAACAGATCAGATCCCACAGCCTGCAAGATAAGCAAAGCTGTGCTTGGTGGAGTCTGGGCCATAGGAGGCATTAAATTCGTTCTTAAACTGCAACTGCACTTTAACACATTTTAAAAATTAACAAAGCCTATCCACCTTGGTTCACTGGACCTGCTATCAATGTCACACTTGCAATCTAAATTTATAGCCTTACTTTCTGAACATCCTACTATTGTCCAGATATCATGCAGTTTGGTTAATTAACATTTTCATCTAAATATTTTGCTCTTATTTATGGAGAGTTTCTCCTCTTACTCACGAATATCGTCTCTTTTTTCCTGACGATCTCTCATTTGTTAATAAATATCTTCCTTTTTTCATTAACTGTTTTCACTATTTTTTCCTTAAATCTTCCACTGTTCCTGAATATTTAGGGGCATATTTACAAGCCCCTAGCGCCACCGAAGCGTCACTTTTTTTAATGCTTCAGTGGCGCTGTGTGCTGGCCCAGATTTAAGTTGCATGCAAAGCCACTTTGCATGGCTTTACACGGATGTGTAATTATGGCCTTCTGTGACGCAGTGCTCTGTGTCAAAAGGGCATGTCATGAGAGTTGATGTGGGTGTTCCCACGCAACACTCATGGCTTTTTGACACTGCTCTAGATTTACAAGGATTCGTAAATCTGAGGCAGCGCCAAAAACGAAAGCCTTTCCAGGGGAGGCGTTAATATGGTGCATTGAGGAGAAGTACTTATATTTCTCTTTGTTTTTTGCTCTTTCTAAGTGTGCTGCAGTCTGCAGCACACACAGAAGGAGCGAAACGCCATTAATGAAAGGGATTGTGTAGGAAGGTATCCCTTCCTGCACAAACACAATCATCCCTGCAACGCAGGCACATGGTGCAAGGGTGCCTCCATTGGCGCACGGCTGTTGTTTGTGCGCAGGGAAGAGCACAGGGATGCGCCATATTCTTGTAAATACTGTGCATCCTGCGTTTTTTAAATGACACAGCTCGGCGCAGCAAAATTGCTTGCGGCGCCGCGCCATTACATTGTAAACATACCCCTTAGTTTTTTGCTCCTAAATATCTTTTCACTTGTTTCCACATACCCTGTATATCTGCAGCGATTTGGGCGGTTTCTGTGTTGTTCGATGCCGCCAGCGGCCCAGTGGGTGCTTGAGTGGTTTTCTGGAGGTAGTTGTGCGTCCATTACCTCCCTCTTATCAACGGCAGAGGTGTCACTCCCTTTCTCTCGCTGGGCCAGCCCATTAATATATGCATATTGAGCGGGGGCAGGGGGCCTGAGCAAAAGTGGCCTCACTTGTTTTCAGGTGTTTCACCAGTGTAAACTAATCCGTGCATTTTTTTTACCCCCCCCCCTTTTATAAAATTTCGCCAAAGCAGTGTTTTGCGGAAAGGCAATATGCAAATGTGGGCCACTTTTTTTAGCGTGCCCGGGCCGATTTTTAATCCCAATCCAACCCTGCCCTGGGGCGCCCAGCCCTCAAACAGACCCTTTGACCTCGGACTCTTTATCTAGGTCCGGCTTACATCTTATTTTCTGCCTCCAGCAGTGATTCAACCCCGCCCCTCCTCTCAGTTTGCAAATAAGACAAGAATCAACAAGGGCTTCATTTCCCGATAAAATAGCTACATAAATAAAATATCACCTCTGATGAACGAGACGGGCTTGCGCGAGGCGCGGGGGTGTGAAGGGGGGTCGGCCTGCTGCAGGAGATGGGCTGACTCTGGGGATGGTGAGGGGGCGACCTTGACTCCTGGGGGACACCGCAGACTGTGAAGTGAAATAAAATACAATGAGTCCTGACAGGTCAAGCGTGGGCAGATCCATTGCCATCCTTTGGGGATGGGGGTGGAATTTCGCACACATTGTTGTCCGTAACAGAAACGCGCATTCACCCGGGACACCCCTCAAAAAATATGCAGAATTAGCACGTGCAAATTGGAAACTGGTTATTCGTAAAAACCCTTTGCCCCTGCCCACCCCACGAAAAACCTAACCCAGGGCTCTAGCACCTTCCATGTGGGGAGGTGGGAGGGTGTAAGGTGGGGGTTTAGAGTCCCTCTTTTTAGAGATTATCCTAACAGCTTCGCCCTCTTTATGAAGAAGAAACATAAGATAGCGCTTCGACGCCTCGTCAGGGGTAGTAAGCGCTATATAAATGCAATTACAATAGAATTCAATAGGATGCTCATTATGAATAGGAAAAATGAGTTATGTTCAAGAAAAAATTGAGTTCACAATGCACTCATACAGTGCGGATAATCTGGAGGGAGAACACAAGAATTTGCAACTAAAGGCATAAGTTATAAATGGAAGCAAGTAAATTAATATATTCAAATGTTCACACTTATACATTGTGCTCCTCTTATCATGACACCTATGTGAAATCGACAATTTATGTGTGTACTGTATGATATGTATGTAGGCGAACGTGTGTTTTTTCATGTATGTAGTTGATTATAATTTATAATTAATGAAAAATCAAAGTCAAAGGTTAGTTATGGCTCTGTGAACACAAACCCAAAAGAGCCCTGAAATTGGCCAAAAATAGTATGCAGTGCACGTACCATAACTCACCCCATACGCCATGTTTTGTCTTTGTACACAGCCTTTTAAGGTCAAAGCCTAGCAGACAGTGCAGCTGTCTGGTTTCCTGATGACATGTTGGGGACATTCAGAAAATCTTCCCTGGGAATGCATTCTGCCCTGCTTACCACTGGCTTTGTGGTTTTGTAACTCACATTTTCTTGCTTTCTATTTACTGGCTGTATTTGTTTTCGGTTGTCCAGCTTGAGTTCATCACTTCCCTTACCCAAACCTATTTACTGTATTCTACCACCAGAACTGAATTTCTGTCAACAGGCCTTTAAACTTGTTCTCAGCTTGTCACATTTGCTGTGCATTCAAAGACAGAGGTCAAATGTCAGGCCCCGTCTTCCGAGGGAGCTTGGTGTTTACTTTTCTTTCTCTGACTTTAAGTGAGAGGATTTATGTGACAATCATGCTGGCTAGTGCGGGTGTGCTGGTTGGAAGGCTGTAGGATGGGTTTTTTTCTAGCACACAACAACATTTAAATGTCTGTAAATGAACTGCATAGATAATTGAGAATATATCAGAATTAGGACATCACAAATGAAGCACATTTTTGGTAATTCTGAAGTGTGGCGTAAACAAATATTTTAATACGATCCAAACAAATCAATACACTAGGTGAGGACATTTCCACACATTATTGTTTGTGCGCTGCATACTTTCATCAGTAAAACTGTATGTCTGTACAAATGTAATGGTTGTTTCAATTGAAGATGTGTTGTTGGTAATGGCAGTGTGCTACCACACCATGCATACTCCACTTTACCCTACTTCACTCTACTCTGCACCGTTCCATGCCACTGCACTCTACTGTGCACCAACCATCACTACCCCACTCCACACCACTCCACACTGCATCACTGCACTCTACTCTGCACCACTCCACTCTATGCCGCTCTACTCTTCACCACTCTACTCTATGTCAATGCGCTGTACTCCACACTACTATGAACCAATGCACTGTTCGCCACTGCACTCTACACCACTCCACGTCACTGCACTCTACTCAGATCCACTCCACTCTACACCAGTGCACTCTGTGCCAATCCACGCTATTCTCTAATTCACTCTGCACCACTGCACTATACGCCACTCTGCTCTACGCCACTGTACTCTACCATGCACCACTCCACTTTACTCTGAATCAATCTACTCTGCGTCACTGCACTCGGCACTCTGTACCACTGCACACTATGCCCCTATACTCTACTCTGCAACACTCTACGCCACTGCACTCTAAGCCATTTTACTCGATGCCAATGTTCTGTATGCCTCTCTACTCTGCACCATTCTACTCTGCGCCACTGCACTCCACTCCAATCCACTCTATGCCACTCTACAATACACCACTGCACTCTAAGACAGCCTGTTCTTCAACACTACACTCTCTGCCACTGCACTCTATGCCACTGCACTCTACTCTGTCACACTCTACACCAATGCACTCTATGCCACTCCACTCTACTCTGCATCACTCCACTCTACACCACTGCATTCTACCCTGCACTACTCCACTCAACTCTGCACCACTCGAATCTATGTCACTTCACTCCACACCACTCTACTCTGCAGCACTGCACTCTCCAACAGTGAACTCTATGTCACTCTACTCTGCACCACTGTATTCTGTATCACTGCACTCTTCTCTGCATCACTCTACTCTACGCCACTCTACTGCACTCTACACTTATTCACTGTGCACCACTCCACTCTACATCACTCCACTCTACGCCACTGCACTCTACGCCAATACACTCTAAGCCACTCTAACCTACTCTGCACCACTGCACTCTATGACACTCTACTCTATGCCACTGCACTCTGCCAATCTGTGCCATTCCATTCTACACCACTCAACGCCACTGTAGTGTCCTCTGTGCCACTCTATTCTACGCCACTGCACTCTACATCACTGCACTCTACACCAATGCTCTCTATACCACTTTACTCATAACCAACGCACTCTACGCCACTGTACTCTACGTCAATCTACGCTGCACCACTTCACAGTACGCCTGTAGGAAAGTGTCTCTTTTTGCATGGTTAGCCCCCACTTTTTGCCTGATGACCGATGTAACTTCAAACTGTATGCGTGCTGGGGCCCTGCCAAACAGGGCCCCAGCACCTGATCTCTTTCCCCTAAAAATGTACCACGATTGGCACAGCTTCTGTTCCCCTACAAGTCCCTAGTAAATGGTACTCCGGTACCTTGGGCATGGGGACGGGAGAAGGTCCCCTAGGGACCCCTCACGCAGACAAGGCGGTGCTGCTATCGCAGGCTGCGTGTCCAGGTGGAGGACCAAACCAAAGAGTCGACATGACACACAGCCCTGTGTGCCATGCCTCGTAGCACTGCTTAAGGTATAGATAAGTCACCACACTAGAAGGCCTTAATAGCCCTAAGGCAGGGTGCACTATATCCTAGGTGTGGGCCCCCAGCATGAGCAGGGGTGCCCCTACAATACTCAGTCCATTCTGGAGTATTGTAAGTGCACACGGAAGCTATAAGGAGTACATGTCCCCATCAGCTTGTATGAACATATATGAGAAGGTAAAGAACGAAACATGGCTTCGAAATGAAATGTTGGATTTCCAGGGGTTCAATGCCACTGAATATTTCCGATCTTTTCAAAAACGCAATATTACTAAGGATGAGGCAATGTCGGTGTCAGTAGTCAACACAAAAGCTGGCTTCTGTGTCCAGGGAATAGGGAAGGTAAAAGTGGGAGAGAGCAATTGCAATTACACATATACGTTGAGTACGACTAGTAGCCCGCCTTTACTTCCACCACATAATGTTTATTTTGTTTGTGGGACTCAAGCTTATGCTTGGCTTCCTAGGGGATGGTCCGGTATGTGTTACCTCTCTTTCCTTCTTCCCCCAGTGTATATAGCACCGTCCAATTACAATAAGGACCATCGATTGCAGCGCAGGAGTATATACCTGTCCCGAATAAGAAGGGTTATTAACACAGAAGATATAGATCAGACAGACACCACTTTTCAACAGTTTACAGACGCTATGAAGGGTATTGTACCCTTTTGGGGCCCTATGTCCAATAGCCTTAACATTCGTCGGCTCACAAGAGTTGTAGAAGGGGTCATTAATACCACAGCTGGAATTTTGACCAATATTACTGCTGAGCTCCAAGCCACGAGACTCGTTGCTTTACAAAACAGGATGGTGTTAGACGTCATCCTTGCTAATTGGGGAGTGGCCTGTTGCGTCATTGGCAGCAGTTGTTGCATATACATACCGGATCACGCACCCTAATGTATATGCTGCCATTCAGAAGCTGCATAGGCTCGCATCTGACATCCACCAAGAAAATGGTACATGGTCTCTCTCTGGATGGTTCTGGGGTCTATTCACGTCCTGGGGTTGGAAGATTCTTATCTTCCTAGTTGCAATTGCTGGTATATTCTTCACCTGTTGCTTGTGTATACACTATCTTCCTGCCTGCTGTACTTATTGTGTAAAAACACTGACACCCAAGCCAAAGGTTCTAGTACAAGACCCTAAGACAACTGCTGTGATGATGATGATGAAGGATATCAATGACCTAATGTTAATAGATGAAGGCATTTTTTAATATTGATAATGTGTATTAACATGTAGCAGTAGCTTTCCTGATATACATGAAGTTATTTACTTTTAAATAGTGGCAAAATTGTTAGCTAATGCTAAAAGGAGGGTCTGTTGGAATGGAAAATGCTTTTAGCCGATTTCCCGTTGCATTGTACGATTTAAATTAGCATTTGCGGCACCATTTTGCATTCAGCCACCATTTTGTACCATGACCGAAACTAGGCTTCTGTCTCATTCTGTTTGCCTCAGCAGAAAGCAGCCTCAATGTTTTTTTTTATTTCTCCAAGGTTGAGCTTTGCTGTACTAATGAATAGACTGTCTTATTATTGCATACCTTTCCCGTTAGATAGGCCCGCTCCCACCCTCAGAGTGGCGGACATGGGCAAACTAACCTTGGAACTGAGATAGCATATACCCGGTCTTAGGATTGTAGCTCATCCTTCTGTGTCTCCTTTGTTCACCAGCTACTAACTGGAATATTCCAGTCGGGGCGTGTCTTTAGGGGTACTGGAAATGTATATCATGCATCTCCATGTTGGTGGGAGCCAGTCCCTCTGCAGCAATCCAAGGAGGCTGGTCAGACTGGACTCCGCTCGAGTGCATGACTAATAAATAACTTTGGTTTGTATTCTCTACTGTCTGACCGACTCTTCATTTGTTCGGAAGGCTGAGAGGTGGTCGCGAGTGACCCAGGTGACCCTATTCGGGTCACTTCCTTCACCCGTCAACACGAGTATCCTAGCTTCATGATGGCTTCACTGTAAAAGGGATGTTTGGTACCAAACATCTCGTCGTAATAAATCCTAGCTGGCCCTAGTGTTGGATTCATTAATAACCTCTCCCAGGAGATCCTGCTAGAGGATCCCCTGAAACTTACTACTCCCTGGTGTGCTTCCCGACTAGTCTTAGCCAGCCTGCCACTACCAGACATGGCTCTCGGAGTCCAAGAACAAAGTCTGCTCTGGGCGGAGGTGTTCACTTCTTCCGCCCAGCAGGATCTGCCTCAGCAGAAGCGGGAAGTTTAAAGGACATACTGCCCTTTGAACCCTGCCCCCAGCTATCTGCTGTTAGAAGCAGATGGCGACCCCCAGTCCTGCCCTATTTTTGGCAGGAGGACTGGCAAGAAAGTTAGTTAAATTAGGAGGTGTGTCTACCCCCCTCCCACGTACCACCCCTCAGGTGGGGGTGGGACAGATGAGGTAGACCCTACTTTTCACTATCCTCCCATTGAGGATGGGGATAGTAGCCTATTAGAAGTCAGGGTATGCCCACTCCCATGTGGGGTGAGCATAAACAGGGTTTAGGCATCCTACAGGTAAGCAGCCCATTAGCTACTACCTGTCCTCCCCTAAAAACACACCTAAATTCAGTATTTAAAGGTGATCCCTGAGAACCTGACTTCAGATTCGATGAACCAAAGAAGAAGAAGGTAGAAGACCGCTGGCGGACTGTGAACTCAGTCCTGCTGCACAGAAGCTGGCAAAAACCTTGCCAGCTGCAAGGAAGACTCAACAACTGGACTAGCTGTCCTTTCTGAAACCTGCAAATCCTCCAAGAAATGCAGGAGACCTTGCAGCCTTCGCAAAACCGCCCGAACCTCCCTTTGGGCTAGAGGCTCTAGTCACTGGGGTCCACTGGTATAAAAACCGCAGTGGTTGAGTACCGGCACTTGCGTCATCGTGACTCTCCACTGCCCAAGAAAGGTTACAGTCTCCAAGACCTCCAACAACTGGAGGGATCCTCTCAGAAATACGACCAATGCTGTTAACAGCCCCGTTCCTGAGAGCCTGTACCCTCCTGCCAGTGGTTCTGACGGCCTATGACCACAACACCTGCACGACCACCTCTCCTCTGTGAGGGTCTGCCCTACAACTCACCTGTGGCCTAACCGCTGCCGGTGAACACCAACCACCATTGCCCAAGACCGCTGGTACTCCTGCATCAGGTGCTTCACAACTGCCTGCTGTAGGCAAGTTCTGGGCCCCAAAAGAACTTCATCCCGATGGAAAAGAAGACCTCCAGTCTTCCAGGGTAGTATGGTCTACAGAACTCTACGACGGACCCCTCCTTCCAGGGACCGCAATGCGAACTGAGTCGGCAGTAGTCTTCCATCCAAAGCATCATCTTCATCACAGCAACCGCGACCGCTAGGTTGGCAGTGCCTCCATTGAACTCCAGTGACCTGCTGCCGGCGACCGCGACCGTAACTGTGTTGGCTGTCAACTGAACTTCATTCACTTACATTACTCACCGCCGACTGCGAGGGTAGACATATTGACGGCATCGACCACCAAGTGCCTAGATACAAAAATTACTGCATACCTTTGAACTTCATTTCCTTCCTTCCGATTCCTACAGTCTACAAAGTATTTACTGAAGTACTTTACACTGTACAAAGTATATTCCGACCTGAAATCTTGCTTCTTAAATATATATAAAGATCTCTGTTATTTTTATACAAATTGGTCTCAGATTAATTCTTGAATGTGTGTCTCGTTTATTGCCTCTGTGTGTGACAACAAATGCATAGCACAACCCCGGGAAAAGCCTAACTGCTTGCCCACACTACCACAAAAATAGAGCGTTAGTACTATCTATTTTACCACTATACCACTTTATGAGGATTCTGGGATTCTCTACATAGTGTACTTCGTTGTAGTACAGTGCACAGAGAATCAGCCTCCTACAATGTCACTATATTCTATTCTGCAACACTCTATGCCACTGCACTCTACACCAATGCACTCTACACCACTCTACTCCACAGCACTCTACTTTGCAACAATGCACTCTCTGCCACTGATCTCTATGCCACTATAATATGCACCACTCTACTCTGCGCCACTGCACTCTATACCACTTCATTCTATGCCACAGCACTCTATGCCACCTCACACTACTCTATGTCACTCTACTGCACTCAAAGTCAATGCACTCCACGTCACTACACTCTACCATCTGTGCCAATCCACTCTACGCCACTCTAATCTACTGTGCATCACTGCACTCTACGCCTCTCTACTCTAGACCATTCTATTCTATGCCAATGCACTCTAACCCACTCTACTATGTAACACTGCACTGTTCGCCACTACACTGTACACCACTCCAGTCTAGGCCACTACACTCTACTCAGCACAACTTCACTCTACACCACTCCACTCTAAGCAACTCTGCACTCAATGCCACTGCACTCTACGCGACTACTCTGTGCCACTGTACTCTACCCTACACCACTTCATTCTACGCCACTTCACTCTACTCTGAAACAATCTACTCCATGCCAGTGCACTCTATGCCACTCTACTCCACTGTGCGCAACTCTACTGTAAGCCACTGCACTCTACCCTGCGCCACTCTACACCACTGTGCTTTATGCCAATGCACTTTAAACCACTTTACTCAAAACAAATGTACTCTACGCCACTGCAATATACCCCCATTACTCTGCACCACTATACTCTACTCTGCAACACGCTATGCCACTGCACGCTACACCACTGCATGCTACGCCACTCTACACCATTACACTCTATGCCACTGTACTCTATCACTCTATTCTGCACCACTATATACTTCACCACTGCTCTCTGCATCACTCTACTCAGCACCTCTCCACTTTGCACCCCTGTACTTTGCATCACTGTACTCTACAACACTTTACTCTACACCAATGCACTCTAGCATGTGTTTTGATATAATCTATAGTCAGTAGCAGAGAAAATGCACCCCCAGATACTCAAAAGGCAGATAGATTGCACCCCCAGATACTCAGGAGCAGAGGATGCACACCCTGGAATATTGAGTAGCAAAGAGAATGCACTCCTAGATACACAGGAGCAGAGAGAATGCACCCCCAGATTCTCAGGAACAGAAACAATGCACCCCATGATACTCAGGAGCAGAGAGAATACACACCAGGTTGTCAGGAGCTGAGAGATGCACCCCCACATACTCAGAAGCAGATGGAGTAACCTGGTGATATCCAGGAGTAGAGAGAATGCACCCTTGGATACTCCAGAGCAGAGAGACTGCAGCCCCAGATACTCCAAAGCAGAGGGTGCACACCCTGAGATACTTAGTAGCAGAGAGAATGCACCACCTGATACTTAGGAGCAGAGAGAATACACCCCAGGTACTCAGGAGCAGAGAGAATGCACACCCACATACTCAGGAGCAGAGGGGGCCACCTTGTGATACTCAAGAGTAGAGAGAATACATTCTTGGATATGCAGGAGCAGAAAGAATGCACCCCTAGATACTTGGGAGCAGAGAGAATGCACCACCAGATACTCAAAAGCAGAGAATGCACCCTGGATACTCAGGGGCAGAAAAAATGCACCCAAAGATACTCAGGAGTAACAAGAATGCACACCCAAAACTCTGGAGTAGAGGATGCACACCCTGGGATACTCAGGAGCAGAAAGATTGCACCCTCGGATACTCAGTAGTGGAAAGAATGCACCCCCAGATACTCAGAAGCAGAGAGAATGTCCCATTGGATACTCAAGAACAGAGAGAATTCAACACCGGATACTCAGGAGAAGAGAGAATGCACCCTGATATTCAGGAGCAGTGTAAATATGCCACCAGATACCCAGGAGCAGATGTTGCACGCCCACATACTCAGTAGCGGAGGGAATACACCCCCAGATACTCTGGAGTAGAGGATGCGCACCCTGGGATACTCAGGAGCAGAAAGATTGCACCCCCGGATACTCAGAAGCATAGAGAATGCACTCCCAGATACTCAGGAGCATAGAGGATGCACTCCCAGATACTCAGGAGCATAGAGACTGGCCCATCGCATACTCAAGAACAGAGGGAATTCAACACCGGATACTCAGTAGAAGAGAGAATGCACCCTGATATTCAGGAGCAGTGTAAATATGCCACCAGATACCCAGGTGCAGAGGTTGCACGCCCACATACTCCGTAGCAGAGGGACTACACCCTCAGATACTCTGGAGTAAAGGATGCACACCCTCGGATACTTAGGAGAAGGAGAATTGTACCTCCAGATACTCAGTAGCGGAGGAAATGCACACCTAAATATTCGGAAGCAGAGGGAATGCACTTTCAGATACTCAGGAGAAGAGAGAAAGGCCCACCGCATACTCAGGAGCATTGAGAATGCACCCTCAGATACTCAGGAGCAGAGAAAATGCACCCCCAGATACTCTGGAGTAGAGGATGCACACCCTGGGATACTCAGGAGCAGAAAGATTGCACCCCCGGATACTCAGAAGCATAGAGAATGCACTCCCAGATACTCAGGAGCATAGAGAATGGCCCATCGCATACTCAAGAACAGAGGGAATTCAACACCGGATACTCAGTAGAAGAGAGAATGCACCCTGATATTCAGGAGCAGTGCAAATATGCCACCAGATACCCAGGAGCAGAGGTTGCACGCCCACATACTCCGTAGCGGAGGGACTACACCCTCAGATACTCTGGAGTAAAGGATGCACTCCCTCGGATACTTAGGAGAAGGAGAATTGTACCTCCAGATACTCAGTAGCGGAGGAAATGCACACCTAAATATTCGGAAGCAGAGGGAATGCACTTTCAGATACTCAGGAGAAGAGAGAAAGGCCCACCGCATACTCAGGAGCATTGAGAATGCACCCTCAGATACTCAGGAGCAGAGAAAATGCACCCCGAGATACCCAGGAGCCGAGGGAATGCAACCCTAGACTATGGTAATGCCACTCTCACTGGGACGCCTAAAACTCACCTCGCCCCCCTGAGATCAGTTCTTAACATGGCAGCCCGGCTCATCTCAGATGTTAAACGGTTTGAACACATCACTCCTGCACTCAAGAGCCTCAACTGGCTTCCTATTGGAGGAAGATGTACCTACAAGACTGCATGTATCATCCACAAAGCCCTTCACTCTCATACACCCAACTACTTAGAAAACAAGCTGACGAAAGCAGGAACCACTAGATCATTGAGAAGCTCCAATGCTCTTCTGCTCCTACCTCCCATTCTAAAAAAGACAGCAACCAAGTCGCGCTCTTTTTCTTGAAATGCTCCAAGCATATGAAACTCCCTCCCATGTGACCTTCGATGCAACCCTTCCTTAGCTTGCTTCAAGAGAAACCTGAAACTCCTCCTCCTCAACAAATACTTTAACTCGTAGTTTACGGATCTTAGTAAAGTATCGCTTGATCAGACCTAGACCCTCTGTCTGAAGCGGCGGTTCTCTTCTTTTTTTTTTTTTTGCTTTTCTGACTTTTAGATTCTCTCGAATTGTGTCTCTAGTGTTGGTCACTCTACTAGCACCTTTGATGGGTACCATTTGTCTATTGAACTCTCGCCTCATATGTTCATTGCATGACTGCGTTACTGTATTCTATCACAATCATGTAAAGCGTTCTGACACCTACGGGTCTAGCTAGCGCTATATAAAACTTATATAATAATAATAAAACCCGGATACACAGGAGCGAGAGAATGCAGTCCCAAATACTCTGGAGCAGATGGTGTCACCCTAGGATGCTCAGGAGATGACAGAATGCACCCCTGGATCCTCAAGAGCAAAGAGATTGCAAGCTTGAATACTCAGGACCATAGAGAATGCACCCCCAGATACTTAAGCAGAGAGAATGCACCCCCAGATACTTAGGAGCAGAGGGTGCATGCCCTGAGATACTCAAGAGCAGAGAGAATGCATGCCCAGATACTCAGGAACAGAGAGAATGCACCCCCAGATACTCAGGAACAGAGAGGATGCATCCCCAGATACTCAGGAACGGAGAGAATGCAACCCCAGATACTCAGGAGCAGAGAGAATGCACTCCCAGATACTTAGGAGCACAGAGAATGCACCCCCAGATACTTAGGAGCAGAGGGTGCATGCCCTGAGATACTCGAGAGCAGAGAGAATGCATGCCCAGATACTCAGGAACAGAGAGAATGCACGCCCAGATACTCAGGAACAGAGAGAATGCATCCCCAGATACTCAGGAACAGAGAGAATGCACCCCCAGATACTCAGGAACAGAGAGAATGCACCCCCAGATACTTAGGAGCAGAGAGAATACACCCCGAGATACTTAGGAGCAGAGAGAATGATGCACACCCAGATACTCAGAAACAGAGAGAATGCACACCCAGATACTCAGGAACAGAGAGAATGCACCCCCAGATTCTCAGGAACAGAAACAATGCAATGCCAGATACTTAGGAGCAGAGAGAATGACCCCCAGATACTTAGGAGCGGATAGAATGCACCCCCAGATACTTAGGAGCAGAGAGAATGCACCCCCAAATACTTAGGAGCAGAGGGTGCACGCCCTGAGATACTCAAGAGCAGAGAGAATGCACCCCCAGATACTTGGGGGCAGAGAGAATGCACCCCCCGATACGTAAGGGCAGAGAGAATGCACCCCAGAAACGTAGGGGCAGAGAGGAAGCACCACTGGATACTCAGGAGCAGAGATAATGCACCCCCAGATACTTAGGGGCAGAAAGAATGCACCCCTAGATATGTAGGGGATGAGATAATGCACCCCCAGATACCTAGGGGCAGGGAGAATGCACTCCCAGATACGTAGGGGCAGAGATAATGCTCCCCCAGATACTTAGGGGCAGAGAGAATGCACCCCCAGATACAAAGGTGCAGAGAGAATGCACCCCCAGATACATAGGGACAGAGAGAATGCACTCCCAGATACGAAGGTGCAGAGAGAATGCACCCCCAGATATGTAGGGGCAGAGAGAATGCACCCCCAGATACTTTGGGCAGACAGTGCCACAAGAGGATACTCGGGAGCAGAGAGAGTGCTCCCCGGGTAATCAGAGCAGACACAATGAACCCCTTGACAATCAGGAGCAGAGAGAATGTAGCACTTGGATACTCAGCAGCAGAGGGCACACACTTTGAGATAACAAGGAGATGGGGGCATGTTTTTGTGGATAATATGGAGCTGTGAACATACATCCTGGGATAGACAGCAGCAAAGGACATGCACCCTGGAATGCTCAGGAGTAGAGGTCATGCACCCTGGAATGCTCAGGAGTAGAGGTCATGCACCCTGGAATGCAAGGCTGTCCTAGGATGCTCTGGGGAAGGTGGGGCACTCTCTGGCATACTTAGTAGAAGAGGGCACCAGTCCTGGGCTACTCCGAAGAGGGCACGCATCCTGGAATTCTCAGGAGAAGAGGGCGCACATCCCAGGTTACTGAGGAGCAAAAAGTACCATCCAGGGATAATTACGAGAAGAGGATCGGTGCCCCAGGATTATAAGGTGCTGGGCGTGCATCCTGATGTAATCTGCAGCTAGGAGAACACATGACGGGTTACTCAGGAGCAGAAGAAACACATGTGAAATTCAGGTGCAGAGGGTGCACATTCTGGGATAAGCTGGGACCATGTGTCCTGGCTTACTCAAGCTTGCATCCTCAAATACTCACAAAAGGGGGTGAGCATCTGGACAAACTGAGGCGCAGAGGGGGCGTATGCTGAGACATCCAGGGACTGGGAACATTTATCCGCACCTCACCTAGAGCTGGGAACACACATCTTGGAATATTTGGGAAAACAGGGCACTCGTCCTGGGAAATTCAGGGGGGAGACAGAAATAGGGCTCCCCACGTCACGCACAGTGGAACAACTTTGGTGGGCAGGGGCTTAGTGCCCCATTCTTCTGCCCCAAGGAACACCCCTCCCCCCAAGACCACCTGGCTTGGCCTGGGGCGACTCCTCCTTTAGGACGTAGGAGCGTCGCCCCACTGCTTTCTCGCAGTGCGAGAAGCAGAAACATTAAATGGTAAAACTACCATTTTATGTTTCTGCTTCTTGCACTGCGAGAAAGCAGAAGGGTTTGGTTGGGGGCGGGCGGGACTGGTCTAGGGCAGGGAAGGAGTGGCTTGCCCACTGCTGAGGGCGCTGACAGTTTGGTCGGCCCTCTGGGGCCGACCAAACCAGTCATGCGCACTCTGCCTTTTCTCCATGTAGGCTGCATGCAGCCTACATGGAGAAAATGGCCTCACCATAGGCGCCTGGCTGGTCGGCGTCCGGGCCAATCATAACACTGCAATGGCAGCCTTGTGATTGGCTTAAGGGAGGGGAGGGAGGCTGCCTGCTTCCTGTTCCTGCCAGAGGCAGGAGAGCAGGAAAACGTGGGACCTGGCGAAAGGTAGGTTTTAAAAATGTATTAACCCCCTCCCCGCGCGACCCTCCGGCGCAACCCCCCACCCGCGATTAATGCCGGCCGTGACTGGGCTTGGGGAGATCCAGGATGTTAGAAGAGAGACGGGTCCACTCCACGCGGGCCGTAGATGTAATTACCGGTGGTAGTGGGCAACTGGGGGAGGGGAAGGAGTTAAATCCCTAATGCACTCTGCCCCCATCCTCTTGTGGCGGGCTTCCAGACAATACCCACCCTGCCCTCACCCACAGATTAATTTAAGTATGATAGTCTGTATATTGGCAAAGTTGTTTCCCTTTTTTGTGTGCTGTAGGCGGAGTTACAGGTGAACCAAAGGATTTTGGTGCAGAAAGCTACCACGGAGGGAGCACAAAGAGGGTGCTCTATGCCATCTCCCCGGGAGTCTTTTGGCAGGACCTCGGGATGAAAACGACGGTGCCCAGTTAGTCCGATGGGCAGTTGTAAACCTGAGCAACTGGGGGCTTGCCTGTACTGCTCCGTCATTGTGTATGAGTTCTGTTCTATGGTGTCCACAGTGTGGGAAACCCCAAATAGGTATAGCGCCTGATGGTGTGTAGTCCAGGCGCTCATTGGCTAATCAGGTGGGCAGTCAGCATAAGTTGCTCATCTGCTGGCCACCCTTCGATTACCCATAAATTAACACAATTTTGTGTTGATTACATATGCAATAATAATCCTGCAGCTAAGCTCTCTCTAACAACAACTGGTGTTGCCTTGTCTTTTCTTGTGGTTTGCACTCTATGGCTATATGCATTTCTACCAGGGCACTGTGTGTGTGTGGTGGTCTATGGGATATCAGCGCTATGTGCCATGCATGGATCCAGACAGCATGCATCCTTGCCCTTTTTTAATCTTTTGGCAAGTCACAGTGCAGTCGCTGTAGGTTTTTTTTCCCATCAGGAAGCATGACAATCACGCATTTGCAATAAGGAATCTCCCTGTTAGGTGGTTTGAGACCTAGGCCCTAGCTCTGAAGTGTGCCCTTCTTTGAAATAGTGACTGCTGTCCTCTCTGCCTGGGCTTTCTTGGGCTGGCAGTGGTGGCAGCATGGATTATAGTGAAGGGAAAGGCCTGCCTCCTTCAGGGGAAAATGTTTATGGCCTCCCCTGTTTAAAGGGTTCTTACCAGCCTGTGTGTGTTGTACAGGATGAGTGTGGAGCTGTGCACTGTGTGTGTGGTGCAGTATGAGTGTGGAGCTGTGCAATGTGTGTGGTGCAGGATGAATGGAGCCGTGCACTGTGTGTGTGTGGTGCAGGATGAGTGGAGTAGTGCACTGTGTGTGGTGCAGGATGAGCAGAGCTGTGCACTGTGTGTGTGGTGCAGGATGAGTAGAGACGTGCACTGTGTGTGGTGAAGGATGAGTGGAGCTGTGCACTGTGTGTGTGCTGCAGGATGAGTGTGGAGCCGTGCACTGTGTGTGGTGCAGGAGGAGCAGAGCTGTGCACTGTGTGTGTGGTGCAGGATGAGCGGAGCCGTGCACTGTGTGTGTGGTGCAGGATGAGTGTGGAGCCGTGCACTGTGTGTGTGGTGCAGGATGAGTGGAGCTGTGCACTGTGTGTGGTGCAGGATGAGTGGAGCCATGCACTGTGTGCACTGCAGGATGAGTGGAGCTGTGCACTGTGTGTGTGGCACAGGATGAATGTGAAGCCATGCACTGTGTGTGTGGTGCAGGATGAGTGGAGCTGTGCGCTGTGTGTGTGGTGCAGGATGAGTGGAACTATGCACTGTGTGGAGTGCAGGAATAGTGTGGAGCCCATGTACTGTATGTGGTGCAGGAATAGTGTGGAGCTGTGCATTGTGTGTGTGGTGCAGGATGAGTGTGGAGCTGTGCACTGTGTGTGGTGCAGGATGAGTGGAGCTGTGCATTGTGTGTGTGGTGCATGATGAGTGTGGAGCTATGCACTGTGTGGTGCAGGATGAGTGGAGCTGTGCACTGTGTGTGTGGTGCAGGATGAGTGTGGAGCTGTGCACTGTGTGTGCTGCAGGATGAGTGGAGCCGTGCACTGTGTGTGGTGCAGGATGAGTGGAGCTGTGCACTGTGTGTGTGGTGCAGGATGAGTGGAGCTGTGCACTTTGTGTGTGGTGCAGGATGAGTGTGGACCTGTACACTGTGTGTGGTGCAGGATGAGTGGAGTCATGCACTGTGTGTGGTGCAGGATGAGTGGAGCTGTGCACTGTGTGTGTGGTGCAGGATGAGTGGAGCTGTGCACTGTGTGTGTGGTGCAGGATGATTGTGGACCTGTACACTGTGTGTGGTGCAGGATGAGTGGAGTCATGCACTGTGTGTGGTGCAGGATGAGCAGAGCCGTGCACTGTGTGTGTGGTGCAGGATGAGTAGAGCTGTGCACTGTGTGTGGTGCAGGATGAGTGGAGCTGTGCACTGTGTGTGCTGCAGGATGAGTGTGGAGCCGTGCACTGTGTGTGCTGCAGGATGAGTGGGGCCGTTCACTGTGTGTGGTGCAGGATGAGTGCAGCCATGCACTGTATGTGTGGTGCAGGATGAGTGTGGAGCGTGCACTGTGTGTGCTGTAGGATGAGGGGAGCCATGCACTGTGTGTGTGGTGCAGGATGAGTGTGGAGCCCTGCACTGTGTGTGTGGTGCAGGATGAGTGGGAGCCATGCACTGTGTGTGTGGTGCAGGATGAGCGTGGAGCCATGCACTGTGGGTGGGGTGCAGGATGAGTGTGGAGCCATGTACTGTGTGTAGTGCAGGATGAGTGGAGCCATGCAGTGTGTGTGGTGCAGGATGAGTGGAGCCGTGCACTGTGTGTGGTGCAGGATGAGTGTGGAGCCGTGCACTGTGTGTGTGGCACAGGATGAGTGTGGAGCCATGCACTGTGTGTGTGGCACAGGAGTGAAGCCATGCACTGTGTGTGTGGTGCAGGATGAGTGGAGCTGTGCACTGTGTGTGTGGTGCAGGATAAGTGGAGCTGTGCACTTTGTGGGGTGCAGAATGAGCGTGGAGCTGTGTACTGTGTGTGGTGCAAGAATAGTGCAGAGCCGTGTACTGTGTGTGGTGCAGGAATAGTGTGGTGCTGTGCACTGTGTGTGTGGTGTAGGATGATTGTGGAGCCATGTACTGTGTGCGGTGCAGGATGAGTATGGAGCCGTGCATTGTGTGTATGGTGCAGGATGACTGAGGAGCTGTGCACTGTGTGTGCTGCAGGATGAGTGTGGAGCCGTGCACTGTGTGTGCTGCAGGATGAGTGTGGAGCCATGCACTGTGTGTGCTGCAGGATGAGTGTGGAGCCATGCACTGTGTGTGCTGCAGGATGAGTGGAGCCGTGCACTCTGTGTGCTGCAGGATGAGTGGAGCCATGCACTGTGTGTGGTGCAGGATGAGTAGAGCTGTGCACAGTGTGTGTGGTGCAGGATGAGTGTGGAGCTGTGCACTGTGTGTGTGGTGCAGGATGAGTGTGGAGCCGTGCACTGTGTGTGTGGTGCAGGATGAGTGGAGCTGTGCAGTGCGTGTGGTGCAGGATGAGTGGAGCTGTGCACTGTGTGTGGTGCAGGATGAGTGTGGAGCCATGCACTGTGTGTGTGGTGCAGGATGAGTGGAGCCGTGCACTGTGAGTGTGCTGCAGGATAAGTGGAACCGTGCACTGTGTGTCCTGCAGGATGAGTGGAGCTGTGCACTGTGTGTGTGCTGCAGGATTAGTGGAGCTGTGCACTGTGTGTGTGGTGCAGGATGAGTGTGGAGCTGTGCACTGTGTGTATGGTGCAGGATGAGTGTGGAGCCATGCACTGTGTGTGTGGTGCAGGATGAGTGTGGAGCTGTACACTGTGTGTGTGGTGCAGGATGAGTGTGGACCCGTGCACTGTGTGTGGGGTGCAGGATTAGTGTAGAGCTGTGCACTGTGTGTGGGGTGCAGGATGAGCGTGGAGCTGTGTACTGTGTGTGGTGCAGGATGAGTGGAGCTGTGCAGTGCGTGTGGTGCAGGATGAGTGGAGTTGTGCACTGTGTGTGTGGTGCAGGATGAGTGTGGAGCTGTGCACTGTGTGTATGGTGCAGGATGAGTGTGGAGCCGTGCACTGTGTGTGTGGTGCAGGATGAGTGTGGAGCCATGCACTGTGTGTGTGGTGCAGGATGAGTGTGGACCTGTGCACTGTGTGTGGGGTGCAGGATTAGTGTAGAGCCGTGCACTGTGTGTGGGGTGCAGGATGAGCGTGGAGCTGTGTACTGTGTGTGGTGCAGGATGAGTGGAGCTGTGCAGTGCGTGTGGTGCAGGATGAGTGGAGTCGTGCACTGTGTGTGGTGCAGGATGAGTGTGGACCCGTGCACTGTGTGTGGTGCAGGATGAGTGGAGCCGTGCACTGTGTGTGTGGTGCAGGATGAGTGGAGCCATGCACTGTGTGTGGTGCAGGATGAGGGTGGAGCTGTGCACTGTGTGTGGTGCAGGATGAGTGGAGCCGTGCACTGTGTGTGGTGCAGGATGAGGGTGGAGCCCTGCATTGTGTGTGGTGCAGGATGAGTGGAGCTGTACACTGTCTGTGGTGCAGGATGAGTGGAGCTGTACACTGTGTGTGGTGCAGGATGAGTTTGGAGCTGTGCATTGTGTGTGGTGCAGGATGAGTGTGGAGCTGTGTACTGTTTGTGGTGCAGGATGAGTGGAGCTGTGCATTGTGTGTTTGGAGCATGATGAGCGTGGAGCTTTTCACTGTGTGTGGTGCAGGATGAGTGGAGCCGTGCACTGTGTGTGTGGTGCAGCATGAGTGTGGAGCCGTGCACTGTGTGTGTGGTGCAGGATGAGTGTGGAGCCCTGCACTGTGTGTGTGGTGCAGGATGAGTGGAGCTGTACACTGTGGGTGGGGTGCAGGATGAGTGTGGAGCCATGTACTGTGTGTAGTGCAGGATGAGTGGAGCCATGCAGTGTGTGTGGTGCAGGATGAGTGGAGCCGTGCACTGTATGTGGTGCAGGATGAGTGTGGAGCTGTGCTCTGTGTGTGGTGCAGGATGAGGGTGGAGCCATGCACTGTGTGTGGTGCAGGATGAGTGGAGCCGTGCACTATGTGTGTGGTGCAGGATGATTGTGGAGCCGTGCACTGTGTGCGGCGCAGGAGGAGTGGAGCCATGTACTGTGTGTAGTGCAGGATGAGTGGAGCCGTGCAGTGTGTGTGGTGCTGGATGAGTGGAGCCGTGCACTGTGTGTGGTGCAGGATGAGTGTGGAGCCGTGCACTGTGTGTGTGGCACAGGATGAGTGTGGAGCCGTGCACTGTATGTGGCACAGGAGGAGTGGAGCCATGCACTGTGTGTGTGGTGCAGGATGAGTGGAGCTGTGCACTGTGTGTGTGGTGCAGGATAAGTGAAGCTGTGCACTTTGTGGGGTGCAGAATGAGCGTGGAGCTGTGTACTGTGTGTGGTGCAAGAATAGTGCAGAGCCGTGTACTGTGTGTGGTGCAGGAATAGTGTGGAGCTGTGCACTGTGTGTGTGGTGTAGGATGATTGTGGAGCCATGCACTGTGTGCGGTGCAGGATGAGTGTGGAGCCGTGCATTGTGTGTATGGTGCAGGATGACTGTGGAGCTGTGCACTCTGTGTGCTGCAGGTTGAGTGTGGAGCCGTGCACTGTGTGTGCTGCAGGATGAGTGTGGAGCCATGCACTGTGTGTGCTGCAGGATGAGTGTGGAGCCATGCACTGTGTGTGCTGCAGGATGAGTGGAGCCGTGCACTCTGTGTGCTGCAGGATGAGTGGAGCTGTGCACTGTGTGTGGTGCAAGATGAGTAGAGCTGTGCACTGTGTGTGTGGTGCAGGATGAGTGTGGAGCTGTGCACTGTGTGTGTGGTGCAGGATGAGTGTGGAGCTGTGCACTGTGTGTGTTATGCAGGATGAGTGTGGAGCTGTACACTGTGTGTGTGTGGTGCAGGATGATGTGTGGACCCGTGCACTGTGTGTGGGGTGCAGGATTAGTGTGGAGCCGTGCACTGTGTGTGTGGTGCAGGATGAGTGGAGCTGTGCAGTGCGTGTGGTGCAAGATGAGTGGAGCCGTGCACTGTGTGTGGTGCAGGATGAGTGTGGAGCCGTGCACTGTGTGTGTGGTGCAGGTTGAGTGGAGCCGTGCACTGTGAGTGTGCTGCAGGATGAGTGGAACCGTGCACTGTGTGTGCTGCAGGATGAGTGGAGCTGTGCACTGTGTGTGTGGTGCAGGATGAGTGTGGAGCCATGCACTGTGTGTGTGCTGCAGGATTAGTGGAGCTGTGCACTGTGCGTGGTGCAGGATGAGTGTGGAGCCATGCACTGTTTGTGTGCTGCAGGATTAGTGGAGCTGTGCACTGTGTGTGTGGTGCAGGATGAGTGTGGAGCTGTGCACTGTGTGTATGGTGCAGGATGAGTGTCGAGCCATGCACTGTGTGTGTGGTGCAGGATGAGTGTGGAGCCATGCACTGTGTGTGTGGTGCAGGATGAGTGTGGACCTGTGCACTGTGTGTGGGGTGCAGCATTAGTGTAGAGCTGTGCACTGTGTGTGGGGTGCAGGATGAGCGTGGAGCTGTGTACTGTGTGTGGTGCAGGATGAGTGGAGCTGTGCAGTGCGTGTGGTGCAGGATGAGTGGAGCCGTGCACTGTGTGTGGTGCAGGATGAGTGTGGACCCGTGCACTGTGTGTGGTGCAGGATGAGTGGAGCCGTGCACTGTGTGTGTGGTGCAGGATGAGTGGAGCCATGCACTGTGTGTGGTGCAGGATGAGGGTGGAGCTGTGCACTGTGTGTGGTGCAGGATGAGTGGAGCCGTGCACTGTGTGTGGTGCAGGATGAGGGTGGAGCCCTGCATTGTTTGTGGTGCAGGATGAGTGGAGCTGTACACTGTGTGTGGTGCAGGATGAGTGGAGCTGTACACTGTGTGTGGTGCAGGATGAGTGTGGAGCCGTGCACTGTGTGTGGTGCAGGATGAGTGGAGCCGTGCACTGTGTGTGGTGCAGGATGAGGGAGGAGCCATGCACTGTGTGTGGTGCAGGATGAGTGGAGCTGTACACTGTGTGTGGTGCAGGATGAGTGGAGCTGTACACTGTGTGTGGTGGAGGATGAGTGGAGCTGTACACTGTGTGTGGTGCAGGATGAGTGGAGCAGTGCACTGTGTGTGGTGCAGGATTAGGGTGGAGCCGTGCACTGTGTGTGTGGTGCAGGATGAGTGGAGCCGTGCACTGTGTGTGGTGCAGGATTAGGGTGGAGCCGTGCACTGTGTGTGTGGTGCAGGATGAGTGGAGCCGTGCACTGTGTGTGGTGCAGGATGAGGGTGGAGCCGTGCACTGTGTGTGTGGTGCAGGATGAGTGTGGAGCCGTGCACTGTGTGTGTGGTGCAGGATGAGTGTGGAGCCGTGCACTGTGTGTGCTGCAGGATGAGGGTGGAGCCGTGCACTGTGTGTGGTGCAGGATGAGTGGAGCCGTGCACTGTGTGTGGTGCAGGATGAGGGTGGAGCCGTGCACTGTGTGTGGTGCAGGATGAGTGGAGCTGTACACTGTGTGTGGTGCAGGATGAGTGGAGCTGTACACTGTGTGTGTGGTGCAGGATGAGTGGAGCTGTGCACTGTGTGTGTGGTGCAGGATGATGTGGAGCAGTGCACTGTGTGTGGTGCAGGATTAGGGTGGAGCCGTGCACTGTGTGTGTGGTGCAGGATGAGTGTGAGCCGTGCACTGTGTGTGGTGCAGGATTAGGGTGGAGCCGTGCACTGTGTGTGTGGTGCAGGATGAGTGGAGCCGTGCACTGTGTGTGGTGCAGGATGAGGGTGGAGCCGTGCACTGTGTGTGGTGCAGGATGAGTGTGGAGCCGTGCACTGTGTGTGTGGTGCAGGATGAGTGGAGCCGTGCACTGTGTGTGGTGCAGGATGAGGGTGGAGCCGTGCACTGTGTGTGGTGCAGGATGAGTGGAGCCGTGCACTGTGTGTGGTGCAGGATGAGGGTGGAGCCGTGCACTGTGTGTGGTGCAGGATGAGTGGAGCCGTGCACTGTGTGTGGTGCAGGATGAGGGTGGAGCCGTGCACTGTGTGTGGTGCAGGATGAGTGGAGCCGTGCACTGTGTGTGGTGCAGGATGAGGTGGAGCCGTGCACTGTGTGTGGTGCAGGATGAGTGTGGAGCCGTGCACTGTGTGTGGTGCAGGATGAGTGGAGCCGTGCACTGTGTGTGGTGCAGGATGAGTGTGGAGCCGTGCACTGTGTGTGTGGTGCAGGATGAGTGTCGAGCCGTGCACTGTGTGTGTGGTGCAGGATGAGTGTGGACCTGTGCACTGTGTGTGTGGTGCAGGATGAGTGGAGCCGTGCACTGTGTGTGCTGCAGGATGAGTGTGGAGCCGTGCACTGTGTGTGGTGCAGGATGAGGGTGGAGCCGTGCACTGTGTGTGGTGCAGGATGAGTGGAGCCGTGCACTGTGTGTGGTGCAGGATGAGGGTGGAGCCGTGCACTGTGTGTGGTGCAGGATGAGTGGAGCCGTGCACTGTGTGTGGTGCAGGATGAGGGTGGAGCCGTGCACTGTGTGTGGTGCAGGATGAGTGTGGAGCCTCAATAATAGAATGCAGGTCACGTCAGTGATTCGATCTCTTCCCGGACCTCCGGACCCAGAGGGCAGTCGCTAAGACCAGCAGTGAAAGGGAACATTTATGTATTATATGTGCTTGTCCCCGCCACTGGGGTCTTCGAACTTCCTGTCAATATTTATGTAGCATTCCCAGTGGTGTTGCCAGTGTGTCATGGGCCCTAGCGTAAGGAAGGAAATGGGCTCCAGGCTGCTGTTTCAACTGTGAAATATAGCAACAATCAGGGTTCATTGGGCTCCTCAGACCTCTCGACCCTGGTACCATTGCACCTGCTGCAAAAATGGTGACTACACCCCGTTCATTCCTGGGACAGACCCTCCTCAGACTGGCGTCGGCCTCTACACCGCGCAAGTCTGCCAGTCCTCAGGAGCTATCCGAGGTGGATTAAACCTCCACGACTGAGTGTCATGGGGACTATTGTGGAGGTGACCACTTCTGGCCATGAGGATCAGAAAAAAGCTCTGTGCTCTGATTCTCTGCACAGACCGGTCAAGAGCCCTTCCACTCAGAGATCTCCCTCAGATTACAGGCTGGGCCTCTGAGTGGTCTAGGACTGTTATTGCATATGCAGGGAACCCCAGAGCCCTTTGATTCAGAGTGCTAGTCAGAGATGAGAGACTCTGGATCGTGTGTCAGGGCTGCGATTGTGTCTCTATGTAAGGTGACCAGCACCCGCCAGGTCATTATGGGCACTGTTTCTGGTCCTGCACCTGTGTATAACCTAATCCATTCTGAGTGTTGTAGTCTTGAGTTGCTTTTGTTGAACTAATTAGATTAACAGCCCCGAAAACAATTATTTCTTAAATGAAAAGTTCAGGACAGGAGACTTTACTCATAGTGATCTGGAGTGTGGTGGTCACCCACGGCCGGACTGAGAACGCAAACCAGCCCTGGCAATTATGTCGCACTGTGGTGGCGGCAGGGGGTCTGCGCTGGTGGGAAACACTGCTGCTGCTTTTGTTACAGTGGCTGCTATTGCAGCACTGCTGCAAAACCGGCCCCACGTAACAAAAAAGGCCCCCACCCTCCCGACCCACCAGGAAAACGCCCGGTGCCCGCTACGCCCAGCCCGGCCCTGTGGTCACCTTATCTGCACGGGCTGGTTCAGTGCCCTTTTAGTCAGGGTTCTCTACTAATCCTGTTCTACAACTTTACCCCAAGAATATATTTACCCACACTCAAGCCATTGACTACCTGGAAGAGCTCATTCAAATCTGGCACAACAAACCTTTCTAGGTTTAGCTGCAACCACTTAAATGGGAACAAATTATTTTACAAAAGAGCTACTTCTGTAAAGAGCAAGAATATAAGCAATGGTGATACTGGTGGACACCATAATATCCAGAAACAGTACCTAGCATTTCAGTCCCAGGTAGCAGCCTCCCCAGGTACCTCCTCAGTCAGGAAACCCGAAGCTCCACAAGTCACCAGCCACCCCTGCCTCCTCAAGATCTGATCCTTTCCCTCCAGGTCCCCACCACCACAACCGCCTGCCATCGACCTATGAGCTGCTGCCATGTTGCCCAGCTTCAGTGTAGGCTTTGAAGACCACCTCATTGAATTTAGGAATTGCCTCATCTCTGATCACCTTGGACCTCGTCCCCGGTTTTAGTATCCATGTACACTCCTGTACTCTAATCCATATTGTCTGATGCAACTAGTGTGTTTGTAATGTTTTACTCCCTCACACGCTCTAACAAACACCGGGCCCACCTCACTAATCGCTTACCTCACCGAACAAAACGCAAAATCAGGATAGGTGCAATTTTACATTCACAAAATACACGTCATCAACGTGACGGGTATCCTATCCACCTTTAGTTTATAACTCACATGATATAAGACTGACAGGATATTCATCACATTTCTGATGGAGTATCCTGTCCGCCAAACTCTAAATCTGGCCCTCAGTCTTAAAGACAGGTTCGCAGGTGCAAATCGAAATGAACATCCACAAACTGGTATGGCTTTTAGAAATCAAATAACTCCATGTAGATAGTTTACCAACCTGAAAAACTCCTTGAATTTACTCCACCGGTGGTACATTAGGTAAGATTATTTTAGTGAGTCGGAAAAGGAAGGAAACGTGCCTACATGTAATGGGGTTATAGGGTAATGGGTTTCTCAAAGGGGAAAAATATTTATTCAAGGAAAAATAAAGACTACTTGTGTTAATGCACATATGCCTCACATTTGTGCACATGGACTTTTCCACCTGCCGGTAAATCTGCATGCATGAATCTTACAAATACTATAGGTGGGCGAGCCAACAAATGAACAGGGAGAGCCGAGCCAGAGCTGAGCCAAAGGTCTGGCTCGGATCTGTAAGCCAATGCACGAGCCGAGCCCTGAAAATGTTTCCGATGTAACTCATACAACAAACATCATGTATAATATGATAAAGGCTTCAAAATGCAAAGAAGCGTATTTTTTTTAACATTCAGAAGCTTTGACATTAATACATCACATTATAACACTGCACTGAGAAGTACTTCTTAAAAGGGTCAGTTTTTAAACATGAACCATAAGTGAATTAAGAGGCAAGACAGATGTCATATAAGCCCTGAACGTGGCCCAGATTATTATAGATCAACATTAGAGCATATTAAATTTTGTTTATGGGTTTTTGTCCAAATGGCATTCTAAACACACATATTTGAAAGTGCTTTCATATCCGATAATGAAGGAAAAAGATATTTGGTGAAATAAAATGCCTAAGAACACACAATTTATGAGGGAAGCCGCGATGTATCCATTTTTTCTGGTTTCACTTTGTATCAAACAGCCAGAAACTGGTTATCTATTTGTCTTCCCTTGTGCTAAGGCTTTGTTTTTACCTTTCTGCAGTTTCTATTTAGCAAGAACTCGACCCACACGTATTGGAGCACTTTCCATTAGCACTACTTACATTAGACAGCGCCACCAGTCATTGTTTATAGGGATGGTGAGGTTAAGTGATTTGCCCACAATCACACGGTGTTGAGCTGACACAGAGACTCCAACCTGGCTCCCCAGTTCGAAGTGCACAGCTCTGGCCGTAACACAACACTCAGAGCCAGGGTTGGAGGTAGACACAAGGCACATGAAAGCTCGGCTCATCATGGACTCGAAGTTCCAACAAGATCTCGAGCGGAGCCTGAGCCAGGCTTCAGGGTCGAGCCTGGCTAGAGCTTTCAGTGGCTCGCCCAACTCTACTTATATGAGTACTACAGGAAATCTGCAACGGTTGTAAATTTCCTGGAATAATTGTGGGATTATCTGCAATCCTCAAACAAGTTGGGAATTTGCAGGAAGTGTAAGATTTATCAACAGAGCTCATTATTAATTGCTGCCACCCAGCCTATGGTCCCGTTGTGGCATTTAATGGAACCCCCAGTAGAGCATGTCTAGACAAGAGGGTTGAAAAATAAATAACATGTCCACACACCTTTAAACCACTTGATATCCACTATGAGCCTGCACTAGTGATTGCCTCCTTCCCCTCTAATCCATCTTGTTCAATGTCTCTTTACTCCATCACCAAGAAAATCGCCTGCCACCTTCAAATCCGCAAGTGTCTAAAGAAAAGGACCCAAAACAAAGTTATATGCTATGGAACTTATGAAGCACAGCAAGGTGCTAGCTCTTCTCAGGTGTGAAAAAATAGACCATTCACTGCTTAATTTGTAAAGAATAAGTGCCAGGTCCAAAGTTTTGCTCAGAAGCCCCGTTGGCAGTATCGAATTTCAGGGGTGCCGACTACCAAGGCTGGCTGAGTAGTCTTGATTCCACCTCAGGCCTCTTTAATCCACTACCAGACACTCCCTGCCTCTTTATCTCACGCTTGCAGGGTATTTTCAGTCCCTTCTTTCTTTGTTTGGCACTGTTTGGCTGTCCTTCTCTTCCTCCTTTTTTCTACCTTTTGCGTAGTTTGATGAAGAAAAATAAGTGCTGGTCCCCCAAAATAAAGTGCTGGTGGGCCCCACCTGCAAATACTGGCTCAAATTAAGCTCTGGAGCATTTGCTGATCCGCATATACCGCCCAGAGCTTTTGAAGGAGTGGTTAGTGACCAAAGCTACCCTCTCCTGGACGAAGAAGCAACAGGATCTCATGCAGTTAAATTCCAACCCGGATTGCGGTACCAAACCTGTCCTAAATCTGTGGTCAACAACATCGACCTGCACATCATGTTCACATTATTGTCATGGTGGCGTTAGTAATGGTCAATGTACAATGGCCATCATGATATTTTGGTAGTCGAATTAAATAACCGTTCCCTTGATCCCAAATGATTCAGGGCATTTGATCTACGAAGAGCTTCAGACTGTTTGCTGCCATATCCCTAGCCAAACCGATCTCCAGAAGCGCTGGAACGAGGGTTGCAGGAGGAGCTGCAGAATCTCCAGAAAAGTTAAAAGATTTTAGATGGAGAACAAACAATAAAGAAACAGTAGCGTAACAAGGGGGGGGGCGGTTCGCCCAGGGCGGCATGAATTTTGGGGGTGGCGGCCTTCCCCCCCCCCCCCCCCGCTCTTACATGCGCTTGCCGTGGGGCGGCAAACGCAAGAATCGCCAGCACCCCCCACCCCTAACCCCTCCCGCTCTTACATGCGGCCGCCGCAGAGCGGCGAAGGCAGGGACCGCCATGGGCGGCAAAGTGTCTAGCTACGCCACTGTAAAGGAGCCCTTCAAATGTTTTTCTTCTGCCCTTAGTTTTTGTGTCTTCAGAAAAACACTGTCTAACATCCCTATGCCTTTCCTGAGGTGACGTCATTGGCCAGCACCTCCTCTTTAAAAATCATTCCAGCACCACTCTCTGTTGACCACCTGCAGAAATTCAACACCAGAAAGCCCTCCAAAGCCATTGATTCTCGTGTAGGCACCCCACAATGATCCCTAAACCCACTATGCCATTTCAGTATATGCTTACACAACACAAGGGCAGCCCTTTCTAGACAAGAACCAAGGCATAAAGCATTACAAAAATTCGACACTAATTAACACAAACAACCAACCTCTAACAAATCTCTTAATTGTTATAAAGGCCTGGATTTATTCGTACAATTTACTGTCATCTGTATGGTTGTTTGTAGCTTCAAGGAACACAAAAACTTTGTGTTGCTTTTAGTGTTATTTGTATGTATTGTATAGTAATGTTATGTTTGGATCCGATTTATCTTTTTCACATGGGACACACTGCTCTTGATATCTGGCCATTGTGCTTCGTTTTACTAGTTTATCACTAATGAGAATTGTAATATTCCAGTATATGCACCACACCATTGGTAAAAGTCATGGTACAGTACCAGAATATTGTTGTCCGAATATCGTCTGACATAAATATTGTGCCCTAAAAATCGTATCCAAACATGGTGCCCCACTGGATATCATAAGAAAATCTACAGCCAATGGGATGATATTCTTGTGAATGATAATTAGGACATGATATAGATGTCAATATATATGACAATTTTGCGGACATCGATATTCTGACGTACAACCAAATATATTTGCTAACACAGAATCCTAGAACATTCCTGTCTCAATGATACTCATCATCTCTCAAAACAGTAAAAAAGACATGGGCTTCTAAAACCTACAGGAGTGACCACTGACTTCAATTAGGGGTGCCCTTTTGAGCCCTTGGCACTGACCTTGCTACCTCTGTGGCCAGGAGCAATGAAGGAAGTGGAAATGTCAAGAAAAGAAAGTAAACATGGCTGTCTCCTCTCTATGCCTAGCTTCTCAGCAGCCAATAGGAAACACTTGTGTAGGTGGGAAGAGGGCAAGGGTCCAACCATGAGATGTCACTGGTGGTCAAAGGGTGCCTCATATCATTCCACTATGCCTGGCATGTTGGTAAATAAACGTCCATAGGAATGCATCACCTACACAAGGAAGACTTTCCAAATTCAAAGAGTTTGGAAAGAGGGTTCTAGAAAGTGTGTGCGTGTGAAAACCAAGAATAGTGCAAGGATTTTCGACGCTTTAGGTAAAATAGCATTTTGCCATTGCTGCATATCAGAGACATTTTAAGGCAGGGGTAATGTCGGCAATTGACCATGGTCACAATCTTCCAAGGGGCCCCTCGAAATGTGAACTTTCACTCTTTCATACTTTTATTTCTCCATCTCGTCCTTTAACATATAATTGAATATTGCTTGTCATCATGGGGATTGAATTAGCAAAAATGGGTAATACAATTTTAAGTTGATTCTTCTTGCCCAGGGCCTCTGCAATACATAATACGGCACTGGTGTATATATCCTATTACCCAGTAAAAAGCCCTTTAATTGCCCTTTGGAGCCCCTAGTGATAATGCCATGAGGCTGCTCTTGTGATAACGTCAGCAATAAAGATAGAAATCAGTTGTTTCCGGGTTTTGTACTGGTTTACTTTTCGCGAACATTCTAGTAGCCGCCAAAATCGCTGTTTGCTACTGACCTACACCAGGCATTGTCCAATCACTATTTTCCCAGGATTCCTTGTGGGACACATGCTGCTCAGCTGCTGCAACAAGGTGGGGGAAGCATATCAACTTACTTTTTACCATTTGTGACATCACACACACAGGAACCATTCACATGCAAGTTAGTCATGCCCCCTACAAAGAGACGGTCCAGCCCTACAGGTTCCATCGTGTATCCTCTGCAATAGTAGGTACAAGTCACCCCAGATGTACTGGGGCCTGGCTGAGTGTTCACCATTTAAGTGCAGCTATAGGGGATGCAGCCAAGTAGTTCAGCCTGGACCGTCCTTTTCAGGCCCTGGACAGGACTGACTGACATTCGCTTAGTCCATGACAATAGCAGCATAGACGAGCTAAAAATAAAAAAACCCAGCAGAATGAATGCACCCAGAGAAATTATCAGTGGTTTACGTGAACCAAGAATTTTCCTTAATCACTTTTATGCTGTCTGTCAGGGGTGTCCAACATATGCCAGGAAGGGGAAGTTTATGCCTCATTTTCAGGATAAGAACTATGTAAATGAGCTCCATTTAGATTCATTGTATGTATCCCGCATGGATTCCGCCCTCCGGCCGTCCATAGCTTAGATGTTGCACTGTGCCTTTGCAGTGGCGGCCGGCATGGCTCGCTGGTGGCTGGGCGGGGGGGACTCACGCATGGTGCAAATATAAAATAAAACATTAAAAAAAAATAAACTTACCTTGCCGCAGGGTCCTGCGTCTCTGCTCCTGCTCTCCTCGTGGAACTCGAGGAATAGGAAGCAGGCTCCACTGACCAATCACAACGCTGCAATGCAGCGTTGTCATTGGTAAGCACCCAGGCTCCCTTGAGCAATCACGATTGGTCTGAGCGTCCTGGTTGGACGCTCAGCCAGGGAATGGGGACCTGGTCATATTCTCCACGCAGGCTGTAATGCAGCCTGCATGGAGGACAGGGAAAGTGCGCATGACTGTTTTGGGTGGCCTGAGAGGGCCGGCCAAACAGTCATGTGCACTTACGAGTGGGCAAACCACTCCTCCCCTGCCCTGCTGCGAGAGCAGAGAAGCCCCGCCCACCTGCCTGCCCGCAAGGCAGCACAAAGCATAAAATAACTCAAAGTTATTATCATTTTATGTATCTACTTCATACTGCTTAAAAGCAGTGGGGGACGCTCCTCCGCCATAGAGGAGGAGCCACCACTGTGCCTTTGTAGCATCTAGCTTCGCACTCGATTCCTTGTTCTGCACTGTGTTGTACGTGTGTGTTTAGTCAGTGCTTCTAATGTACTCTGTTCAGGAGGCACTAACATTCCTGTGTGCACCTTGTATGGCACATGGGCTTGGATACCTGAAAATGGGCTCGTTGGGAATTCCGAGGTCATGTGAACTCGGGATCACGCGAGCACTGTGAAGGAAGAGGAAGCTGCTGGAGAAGGAGAACTGCTTTCTCTAGATGGGAACATCAACATCCACCTCCTTATAGGTTCTCCTCCGCAGGTTCATAAAATCACCCATGTCACGCCCCTACGGGAGGGACGTGGTGGAAGACCTGTGGGTAGGGTGACCAGATCTTGAGAACCAAAAACCGGGACTTTTTGCAAAAATAGAAGAAGGACTACAATTTTACATCAAGGGAATGGCACAGAATGACAGATCTCACCAACATAGTATCACAGAAGAGGCACTAAGGAAATAAATAAAATGTAATTTCTACAACCAGAATCATACCTATTAATTAAATTGCTTACATATAACAGCTGCTAACTAGCACAGTGTTTGAACACCAAAAAAAGTGCATCTCACTGCTTTCAATCAACCCCCTCTCAAAACCGGGACATGAGCCAAAATCCAGGACATCTGGTCACCCTACCTGTGGGAGTTAATTCTAAGTGGAGAACTTGCGCAGAGCGCTTTGAAGACACATTTGGCCGCTGGCAAGGCTGGTGGCCTCTGTAGAAGACTGTACTAGTCCCATTTTAGTTCTGAGCTCCTACAGCATTAGAAACACCATATTTCACCTTGGGGAAGAACAGGACGTCGCCTTTCCCCTCCAATGAATCCCCTATTCTGCAGTTTGGTTCAGAGAGCCTGCTAATAGTTTCTTTCGAAAGGATACCACGCTGGTGCTTCCCTTGGGCTCCAGACCCTTGTAGAGTGCCACCTGGCCACTACAACTCAAAGTATCCACTTTTCACTCTGAGGGCCGGGTTCGGTCCGAGTAGATAAATAAAGGGGCAGATGGTCGCTCATGGCCATGGCCGACACTGTAACTGTGTGTGTGTGTGTTTCATGTCTGCATCCTGTTTCGAGGCCTACTTGCATGCCTAGGTCTGCGCCGTCCGCTACACTGCCAACGAGGCCGGTACAACCCCATGTGCATTGCTCAAGGCGTGCTACTGTCCTCGCTCCTTCGGTGAGTACTCGCCTGGGCGGTGCCGCACCTCTGCGCTGCCTATCGGGCCATGGGCCATGCAACACTGGCCCCATGGGTGAGTGTGCACCCCACTGTTGATGATCAGCAGGACGCCTCAGTTTGTTCCTCCCAATCTCATTGCCTGCGATCGACGAGATCCTGCCTGAAGCCAGCTTTGTTTAATCCTGGCAGCCGTGAGTTACCCACCTGTTCTGTTGCCAGCACTCTGCCTGCAACAGCCCTCCTGCCTCCTGTTTGCGGCCTCATCGGCCCCTGCCGCGTGGCCGCGCCTGACTCTGCGGTCACGCCCGCCTGCTCTCATCGCCTGGCTTGCTGCGGCCTACTTCGTTGACGGCCTAGGCTGCGACCCCAGCGCTCCGTTGGGCAGAGCTTCACCACTGCGACCTGCTTGCTGCTCCCTACCTCTGCTGCCGCCTGAAGCATGTGTCTCACGGAAATGGGGGAAAGTCAAGAGTGTCTGCTGGAGCTGGCTACTGGCTCGTGAATGTGAGCTGCCCGCACAGGCCTGCACAAATTGATTAGACCACTAAGTCAAGTGTGATACAATTGGCTGCAGAACGTGACCTGGTTTGCATGGGGAATGGAGGCTGCAAAGCGTAGTGTGACCTGTAATAGACTGTGTGCACTATTTTCCTGCCAAGGGTCATCCTGCAATCCCGGCCTGGTCTCACATTGCTCCCTCATGGTCACTGCATCTTCTTATGTATAGTCAAGGCGGCAATAACACCACAGCACTGTAAAGAACAAAAAAAACTGACGGAACAAACTCATCAAAGGTTGAAGACGCGTCATCATGAGTGCGACAGGAGCAAAATCAACAAAACCAAGCACGCACTGGCCCTGCACCCAAAGCACATGCCTCTGTGACACCACTACCACCCTTCAGCGAACTGTCAGATCCAGACACAGCGACGTCTAGGTGGCGTTCATGGGTGGGGTATCTCCAGCACTATTTCCACACGTCACGGGAAACAGATGAGGCTGTAAAAAGATTGTTATTTCTAAACTTCGGGTGTAGAGCTGTATGAGCTATTTGAGACACTTCAAAACACTGGGGGTGATACTGGCTTCAATGCCACAGTGAGGGTTCTAAACCAACACTTCGACCCTTAACTCAACCCCGATTACGAATGTTTTAAATTGCACCAAGCCTCCCAGACTAGCACTGAATCGGTTATGTTCTATGCTTGATTACGGAAGTTGGCGAGCTCCTGCTCCAGGATAGACCAACAGGAGGAGATCAAGGCACAAATTATACAAGGGTGACGGTGCCTCATCCTACGGCAACCTGACATCTCGCTCGAAGGTATTCTCATACTGGCCCGCTCGCACGAACTGTCAAACACCGGGCCGACCAGATGGAAGCAGCCCTGAGCAAGGCGACTCCCGCTTCTGGACCCCAAAAAGCCCCCTCCATCAAAGTGGAATGGGTCGATGCCGTTCAGCAGCGCCCAGACCTCGCACACCTGATGCCAAGCACAAAACCAAGAGGGAGTTGTGGAAACTGTGGCCTAGAACACAGGGTGCCAGGCATGTGCCCCGCAAGGGAAAGACGTGTTCGAAACGCAGGAAAATACAACCACTTCCCAAAAGTGTGCCATGGTGGGAGGTTCCGACCTGCTACCGATAACCAGAGGATAACGTCTGCAGCCCTGCACCAGGTGCCACTGGAGAACACCACAGCAGAGGGAGAACCTAAAGATAATGAGGTGAGTACCCATCCGACGCAGAAGACAACAACATCTTTGTGGTCTCGTTTGCTGGAAGAGCGGGACGCAGGTGGCAACCACTCCCAATGTGCATCATTCAGATTAGAGGTACCTCAAAGAGAGCGCTCATGGACACTGGCGTGTCTGTGAATGTGATGGATTCCAGACAATTCTAAAGACTGACACCACGCCCACTGTTTTCTCCCAGCTGGGCGAAGATATACACTTTTGGGGGAACAAAGTCATTGCCACTCCAAGGAACCATTGAAGTAGATATCACCTGCAATGGGTGTGTTACATGGGCAAAGTTCCACGTTACCGAATTATTATTATTTTATTATTATTGTTTATCAAGCGCAAATGAATCATCCCCAAGGGGATCTCTCGGCGCCCCAATAAACAGGCAACAGAGATGGAAGGAGCTAGTTAATGATTGAACAGCAAGGTCTTAAGGAGTTTTCTGAACTGCGTGAGGTTGGTGCAGGAACGAATATGGAACGGCAGTTTGTTCCAGTGAGAGGGAGCCAAGTAAGAGAACGAGCGGCCGCCCACTCTGGCTTTATTTATCCTCATGGGGCAGAGTAACCGCTGGTCACTAGATCTAAGTTGACGGGAGGGAATATAAGGTTTTAGCTTCTTATTTAAGTAACCTGAACCCTTCCCCTGTAGTGTTTTAAAGACCAGACACAGAAGCTTAAACACTGCCCGTTTCCTTATGGGCAGCCAGTGGAGCAGTCGCAAAAGGGGTTCAGACGGTGTCCAGGGCGGGCTGATTTAGGCCTAGGCGAGCTGCTGTGTTCTGCACAACCTGCAGCCTTGAGAGTAGACCTTCCCTTATCCCTACCAGTAGGGAATTGCCATAGTCCAATCTACTCACTAGTAGTGCCTGAATTAGAGATTTTGTTGCTGAGAGAGGAATCCACGGGAATACCTTTCTGAGCATTCGCCTCAGGCCAAAACATATGCCCGAGATGCTTTTCACATGTTCATCCATGGAGAGCTTGTCATCCAAAATGACTCCGAGATTTTTCACCCATTTTTTGGGGGTAGGAGGTTCACCCAGCTCAGAAGGCCACCAGTCAGCAGACCAAATCTTGTCCGCCTGTCCGAATAGGAGAATCTCAATTTTGTTTGTGTTGAGCTGCAAAAAATTTGCAGTCATCCACGCAGCCGTTTTCAACATGCAATTTTTACGTTTTTCTTTAGACAAAGCGGGGTCAGGGTCTATAGTTATTATCAGTTGTGTATCATCCGCATACGAAATGGAATCAAAGCCGCAAGATCTGATGATCGTAGCCAGGGAGGACACATAGATGTTAAATAAAGTGGGACTTAAAATGGATCCCTGGGGGACCCCTTTGTCCACAATCGTGGTCTGAGATGTAACCGAGTCAAGTTGGACTACATGTGTTCTATCCGAGAGAAAACTTTCAAACCATTTTAGCGCCATTCCTCTGACACCTATCTCTCGTAATCTTTGCACTAGGATTCGATGAGAGATGGTGTCAAACGCTGCTGACAAGTCTAGGAGGATCAACATGGTCGGGGTCCCCTTATCTAAGGCCAGCTTAATTGTATCTGTTACTTCCGTTAAGGCGGACTCTGTACTATGTGACGCACAGAAACCTGACTGGGAAGGGTCTAGTAAATTGTTCAGCTCAAGAAATTCTGTTAGCTGCTTATTAATTGATGCTTCCATAATTTTAGAAAAAAAAGGAAGTAGGGATATGGGTCTGTAATTCTGCAGGTCCTGTGGATCGGCCAAGGGTTTTTTCAGTATGGGTCTGATTCGGGCCTTCTTCCATTTCTGAGGGAAGGAGGCTGTAGTTAATGATAGGTTGCAGACTTCAGTAATGGGTGCCACTAGGGCCGGGGCCAGCTCTGAGATGATGAATGGAGGGGCCTGGTCAAGAGGGGAGCCAGATTTTATTTTTACTAGTAGAGCCTGGACTTGCTCAGAAGTGATGGCATTAAAAACTTCCAATGGTGAAGAGATTAAATCTGGAACATCTAAGTTACGCGGCACCGCGCTTAGTTCCTCCTCATTGCTAAAAGAGCTGTAGATTTTATCGATCTTTTGATGGAAGTGATGGCGAGAAAGGTACGCTGCTTGGCTGTCACATGAAGGAAGTGACCCGATTAGGGCCACCCGGGTCACTCGCGACCACCTCTCATCCTTCAATACAAATGAAGAGTCGGTCAGACAGTAGAGAATACAAACCAAGTATATTTTATTCAGGTACACTTGAGTGGAGTCCAGTCTGACCAGCCTCCTGGGATTGCTGCAGAGGGACTGACTTTAGCAAGCATGGTGATACATTATGTACAATTCAGAACCAATAAAGACACGCCCCAACTGGAAATTTCCAGTTGGTAGCTGGTGAACAAAGGAGATACAGAAGGATGGGTTTCGATCCTGAGACCGGGCACATGCTATCTCAGCACCAAGGTCACTCTGCCTGCACCCAACGCTCTAAGGGTGGGAGCAGGCCTATCTAGTGAGAAAGGTATGTACTGACAAGGACAGCGTATTCATTAGTACAGCGTAACTCAACCTTGGAGAAATGTAAAATATCGCAGCTGCTTTCAGCTGGGGCAGAGAGTGAGATAGACAGAAGTTAGTTTCGATCATGGCTCAAAATGGCGGCTGAAAATAAAATGGTGCCGCGAATGCTAACCTAAGACATACAATGCATGGATAACTCAGCTAAAACATTTTTATGCCAACACACACAGCCAAAGACCTCGAGTTGGTGTTTTTGTGAAGCAGGTGCATGAGTCACATGCTGAAGCTCTACTTGCCAAGTTCCTGCAGCTCTTCCAAGGCCTCGGATTGCTGAAAGGCAAGCAAGTTAAGTTGCACATAGATGAATCCATCAAGCCCACAGCTCTGAGACACCGAAGGGTCCCTTTCCATTTGCAACCACAGGTTGAGCGTGAGCTGCAAGCGCTGGAGGAGCTCTAAGTCATTGAAAAGGTGACTGGCCCAATGACCTGGGTGTCTCCACTAGTCATTGCACCAAAGCCGATACAGCCTATTGCCATAAGACTGTGCATAGACATGAGGCTGCTGAATCAGGCAATATGGCGTGAATGCCATATAACACCGACAATGGATGGCATCGTAGCAGATCTCAATGGGTTGAAATAGTTTTCAAAACTAGATTTGAATTCAGGTTATCACCAGCTAGAACTTGCCCCGGAAAGTTGTTACATCGCGACTTTTTCAACACATATGGGCCTCCGGAGATACAAGAGGCTGAGCTTCAGTGTTTCATCCGTGGCAGAGGTATTTCAAAATGCTATAAAAGAAACCCTCTCCGCCTGCTTGGAGTCATCAATCTGAGTGATGACATTCTCATTTTCTCAGAGAGTCTAGAGGAACACGATGTCCCCTTGAGAGCCACCCTCCAGCGCTTGGCAGACAGCGGCCTGACTCTGCACAAGAGTAAATACTCCTTCTATCAGGACTCCATAGACTTTTTTGGATACATCTTCTCTAGAGAGGGGCTGTAAGTCGATCCAGGGAAAGCAGTGGCCATACTGCGAGCACTTGTGCCACAAAACCCCACTGAAGTCCGCAGTTTTCTGGGGATTATGACATACTGCGTGAGATTTATCCCCAACCTTACCATGATGTCAGGGCCACTTCGGGCACTCATTCGCGCTGCCGTCCCGTGGGACTGGAGCCCCACAGTGGAGAAAGACTTCAGAGACATGAAGGTGGCACTCCTTGACAAAGTCACCATGGCCTATTTTCATCCACAGAGGAAAACTGAACTAAGAGTTGACACCAACCCGGTAGGCGTTGGGGCTGTCCTCATGCAGGAGGGAGCAGATCAGGAATGGGTCCAGGTAGCGTATGCCAGTTGGGCACTGTCAGAGACTGAAACTCGCTATGCGCAGATCAAGCGCGAGGCTCTGTCCATCAGGTGGGCGTGCCAACATTTTCACCTATATCTTTATGGCCATTAATTCAGGATCGTCACTGACCATAAGCCCCTCCTTCATCTCTTTGCTGGTACCACTCGTCTAGCTCCTCCAGAAATTGAGAGGTGGGCGGTGCAATTGCAGCCCTATGCATTTGAGGTGATCTACCACCCCGGGCCCATCAACCCCACAGACTGTCACGGCATCCCGACAGCAGAAGAAGAAAAGACAGGGGAGTTTATTCAAATGGTTGTGAATTATGCCTGCCCCAAGGTGTTGACGATTGAAGAGATCTGCGAGGCCACCAGGACCAATGGAAGCCTCATCCGAGTGAAAGAGACGCTGGCCGGTCGACAATGGCAGCATTTCCTTGACGGCGATTGCACCCTGATGCCGGAAAAACAGATGGCGAGGCAAAATCTGTGGCGGGTGAGGAATGAGCTCAGTGAAAGCTGAGATGGTCTGCTACTACGTGGACAGCTGATTGTGATGCCAAAGAGTCTATGGTCCAGTGTGATTAACCTGGCGGACCAGGGGCACCAGGGAACAGCAAAGACAAAAGCACAGCTACGCAGCAAGGGGTGGTTCCCAGACTGGGATTTAATGGCTGACGAGATAGTGCGCAACTGCCACTCATGCACCATAATGAGAAGAGACCCATCACCTGCCCCTGTGCTGATGGAGGAACCATGCCTCAAGGCCTGGTCAAAAGTCAGTATTGACTTTAGGAGCTTCCCAGATGGACACATCACTGTGGTGATGATGGACTCGTACACAACGTTTCCCATGGTGGAGTTGGTGCCATCCACGGCATTCTCGCACGTCCAGCCTGTCCTGGAAAAAACATCTGAGATGATGGGCCTTCCAGAAGAAATAAAGTCAGACAATGAGCCACCCATCTTGGGGACATGATTTTCAAGACTACATAGAATTGCTTGCCACCCTTCACCGGAAGATCACCCCCCAATGGCCTCAAGCCAACGGGGAGGTGGAACGATTCATGCGGACTCTCAACCAGGTCCTAAGGATAGGGTTGGACCTTGATGAGGATGCGAAATGCTGTCTGCCGCATAAGTTCTTGTGGCATACTGACAAACCCTACACAGCACAACCAACTGTGCTCCAGCAAACCAACTACTCAGGAAGCCGACTCAAGACAGCATCCCAGCAGACACTGAGAGGCGACCTACTGTCATCGATGTTGAGACTACCCAGGCCCAAAGAAGAGTTACCAACAACAAAGCCAGCCAGCATTGCCGGGCGCAAGATCCCAAACTACGGATCGGAGCCTCAGTCATAATTAAGGCTCCCTGTTTTCCGTTTTTACTGATTTTTACAGATAAATACAGACAGAAAACCATTTATTTTCTTGTCTGTATTTATTTTTAAATGTGGATAAAAACGGAAATTGGGTGCTTTTTGAGTGATTCTAAATACACTTTGCCATGACTGCCTGTGTGGATTGATAGGTAAGGGGGTAAAAAAGAAAAGAATTTTAGTAAAGAGGCTTAAACAGCAGTAGATATGCACAAGGCTGGTACTAAAATCTGCATATTTTCATATAAGTGCATTGATTTATCTTCTGCGGGTGTTCATATCACTGAAACCTGGCAGGCATTCAAGAATGACTGCTTATTTATTGGTTAAATAAATGAGGAAATATACCAGTTTCAGCTTTAGTTTTTTCACAAAACCCATAATAAATATGGATAAATACAGATAAAGTTGACAAAAAATAAATATGGATAAATACAGACGGAAATGTCAAAAAAATAAATACCATAAAACCGGGAGTACTATTCATAATGAAGGACAGACACCTTGGGTGGAAGTTTTGGACGCTGTATGAGCCAGAGGTCTGAAAGGTCAACAAGACAATGATCACTGTACAGAGAGGAGACCGACTGGTCACAAGAAATGTTTTGTGGTTCAAGGAAGTTGCAGATATACTGGATCAATGTGTGGAAAAAACGCTGCAACCGCGAGGAGTATCCGTACAGCCCGCATTCCCATGGATGAGTGCCACACCACAGCGACCCGAAAGTGAAAGCCCGGACAACTCCAACAAAAGGCCCCTTGATGGACACTGTCAACTAACGAGCTCCCCGGCCGGGGAAACCAGAGGCGATGGTTCTGCAGTGTGTGGGACTGGAAACATCTCCCGGAGCCAGAAGTATGGTCTTCAGCCAAACCCTGCCCTTAGTCAGAGACTACATGACTTTGAGTGTTTCACATGTGTGGCCTGATTCCCTATTTTCAAACATTTCAAAAGGTGGGAGAGATGTAGAGTGCCACCCAGTCTTTACAATACAAAGTATCCACCTTTCACTCCGAGGGCCAGGCTCGGCCCGAGGAGATAAATAAAGGGGCAGATGGTCGCCCATGGCCATTGCAGACACCGTAACTGTGAGTATGCATGTTTTATGTCGGTGTCCTGCTGCGAGGCCTACTTGCTTGCCTAGGACTACACCACCAGCTACAACCCTGTTTCCTAGCTGTTGGAACTGGCACTTTCTGGTTGTCTGATTCCCCCAGCCAGGCAGAAGCTACCGCTCCCGTCAAGGGTGAGTGATTACACTCGCCGTATAATCTGTGCTCACTCTTGGATAGCTTGGCACTTAGCAGTCAGGAAACCAATGTGGGATCACACTGCTTCACCCCCCAGCAGGTTCACCCCTAAGCATTATGGTCAATGCAGTTCGCCAAGCGTGTGTACTTGCAAAAGTCTTTCGAGTATTTCACCAGGTTGGTGCAGATTAGTGCTGGCCATCTCTATACACGTGTTTCTGGATTCTTATCCGTCGTCAGTAGAGATTAGGCGTTCAAGTATTTGGGGTTGCTGAGCAGGCTGCCAAAGTGTTCTCGGGTCACAGTACCTCTCAAGGCGCGCAGGTGCCTCTCCACGAGCTCGTCAGCTCAAGCGGCTCGAGGGAGCCTTTAAACAGGAAACCAATGTGGGATCACACTGCTTCACCCCCAGCAGGTTCGCCCCTAAGCATTATGGTCAATGCAGTTCGCCAAGCGTGTGTACTTGCAAAAGTCTTTCGAGTATTTCACCAGGTTGGGGCAGATTAGTGCTCGCCATCTCTATACACGTGTTTCTGGATTCTTATCCGTCGTCAGTAGAGATTAGGCGTTCAAGTATTTGGGGTTGCTGAGCAGGCTGCCAAAGTGTTCTCGGGTCACAGTACCTCTCAAGGCGCGCAGGTGCCTCTCCACGAGCTCGTCAGCTCAAGCGGCTCGAGGGAGCCTTTTAAACAGGAAACCAATGTGGGATCACACTGCTTCAACCCCCAGCAGGTTCACCCCTAAGCATTATGGTCAATGCAGTTCGCCAAGTGTGTGTACTTGCAAAAGTCTTTCGAGTATTTCACCAGGTTGGTGCAGATTAGTGCTGGCCATCTCTATACACGTGTTTCTGGATTCTTATCCGTCGTCAGTAGAGATTAGGCGTTCAAGTATTTGGGGTTGCTGAGCAGGCTGCCAAAGTGTTCTCAAGTCACAGTACCTCTCAAGGCGCGCAGGTGCCTCTCCACGAGCTCGTCAGCTCAAGCGGCTCGAGGGAGCCTTTTAAACAGGAAACCAATGTGGGATCACACTGCTTCACCCCCAGCAGGTTCGCCCCTAAGCATTATGGTCAATGCAGTTCGCCAAGCGTGTGTACTTGCAAAGTCTTTCGAGTATTTCACCAGGTTGGTGCAGATTAGTGCTGGCCATCTCTATACACGTGTTTCTGGATTCTGATGACGGTTAAAGAACCAGAAACACGTGTCTAGAGATCAGCACTATCTGCGCCAACTCTGGCGAAACACTCTGAATACTAGAGCAAAGCAAGCAACAAGAGACTGCATTTACCAGAATGCCAGGGGCGAACCTTGCTGGGGGGTGAAGCGGTGTGCTCCCACCCCTGTTCCTGTTTAAAAGTACTCCCGTGAGTCATTGAGCTGACGAGCTCATGGAAGAAGCACCCGCGCTCCAGTGAGAGGTACTTGACCTGATGCAATGTTTGGCAACCTACTCAGCAAACCCCAAATTTGAAGCCTGTAATCTCTACTGATGACGGTTAAAGAACCAGAAACACGTGTCTAGAGATCAGCACTATCTGCGCCAACTCTGGCGAAACACTCTGAACACTAGAGCAAAGCAAGCAACAAGAGACTGCATTTACCAGAATGCCAGGGGCGAACCTTGCTGGGGGGTGAAGCGGTTTGCTCCCACCCCTGTTCCTGTTTAAAAGTACTCCCGTGAGTCATTGAGCTGACGAGCTCATGGAAGAAGCACCCGCGCGCCAGTGAGAGGTACTTGACCTGATGCAATGTTTGGCAGCCTACTCAGCAAACCCCAAATTTGAAGCCTGTAATCTCTACTGATGATGGTTAAAGAACCAGAAACACGTGTCTAGAGATCAGCACTATCTGCGCCAACTCTGGCGAAACACTCTGAATACTAGAGCAAAGCAAGCAACAAGAGACTGCATTTACCAGAATGCCAGGGGCGAACCTTGCTGGGGGTGAAGCGGTGTGCTCCCACCCCTGTTCCTGTTTAAAAGTACTCCCGTGAGTCATTGAGCTGACGAGCTCATGGAAGAAGCACCCGCGCGCCAGTGAGAGGTACTTGACCTGATGCAATGTTTGGCAGCCTACTCAGCAAACCCCAAATTTGAAGCCTGTAATCTCTACTGATGACGGTTAAAGAACCAGAAACACGTGTCTAGAGATCAGCACTATCTGCGCCAACTCTGGCGAAACACTCTGAATACTAGAGCAAAGCAAGCAACAAGAGACTGCATTTACCAGAATGCCAGGGGCGAACCTTGCTGGGGGTGAAGCGGTGTGCTCCCACCCCTGTTCCTGTTTAAAAGTACTCCCGTGAGTCATTGAGCTGACGAGCTCATGGAAGAAGCACCCGCGCGCCAGTGAGAGGTACTTGACCTGATGCAATGTTTGGCAGCCTACTCAGCAAACCCCAAATTTGAAGCCTGTAATCTCTACTGATGACGGTTAAAGAACCAGAAACACGTGTCTAGAGATCAGCACTATCTGCGCCAACTCTGGCGAAACACTCTGAATACTAGAGCAAAGCAAGCAACAAGAGACTGCATTTACCAGAATGCCAGGGGCGAACCTTGCTGGGGGTGAAGCGGTGTGCTCCCACCCCTGTTCCTGTTTAAAAGTACTCCCGTGAGTCATTGAGCTGACGAGCTCATGGAAGAAGCACCCGCGCGCCAGTGAGAGGTACTTGACCTGATGCAATGTTTGGCAGCCTACTCAGCAAACCCCAAATTTGAAGCCTGTAATCTCTACTGATGACGGTTAAAGAACCAGAAACACGTGTCTAGAGATCAGCACTATCTGCGCCAACTCTGGCGAAACACTCTGAATACTAGAGCAAAGCAAGCAACAAGAGACTGCATTTACCAGAATGCCAGAGGCGAACCTTGCTGGGGGGTGAAGAGTTGTGCTCCCACCCCTGTTCCTACTTAGCAGTCAGGCTTTGCTCAGAGGCAATGTGTGAAGCAAAGACACAGCAGTCATACGCGATAAATACACTGAGCATCACAAAGGAGACTTCACACAGCATGTATGTAAATAAAGTTTATATTCAACATACATAGTCAATCATTGTAACATGAACAACATATACTTTTGGGCATAAAACACATTTAGAAATATTACTAGCAGTACTAGGCCCACTCGTACCGTTATGATATCAATAATATGCACACTGTAGACAATTCCAAATCTAACACCCCCCCTCCCTCCAATAGAGAGAGTGCACCATTATGCAGTGCAACACCCTAGCCATCCCAAGCCCACTCTAGCAATCCTGATAATACAGTCCCACACGGTATTAGGGGACACCCTGGGTCACAACGATGTCAAAGCTATGTACATACATGAAGATAGAACACTTTTTAGCAGGACCAGGGGCCGGAGCCACACGGGTACAACCAATGACAAATGTACTGTGCTTTTGGCATGAGATCAACGTATAAAGTGGCACCACCAGCCAGTGTCATGAAGCACAGGCGGTCTGCAGACTGCCACTCCCACTCACACACACACACTCACTCAGCACCTCTACACGATGCAACAGGTACGAGCCCAGAGTGTACAGAGCACTTTCGCACACCTACGCACCCAGCACCCGAATGCGGTGCTACTGGTACCCAGAAGGTCAATGGATCACACCTTGCAGACTCCGTGGCCCCAGCCTCCCTCCACCCTCTTGTTCACCCCGATTGTCCTATAATCCCAGATGCAAGATAACCAGCCCTGCCTTCCAGATACTAGGCTGCATGCGGCCAAAGTCACACTTAGTCTGGGTCCTCCGGAAGCAGGTGGGGATATGTAGCAAGGTTTAATTAGGAGGTAGTCGTAAACAAGGGAAGATTAGCAGCCACTCTGGAAGTTCACCCACAGGTCTCAAAACACTATAGTCACACAGTCTTTTGTCCCGGCTCATGAATTTAATCACAATAGCTGGTAGTGCGCACACACTGATCGGCAATCGCTGACCGGCCCATGGTTCAGAACGAGTCAGTGTCACTTCCCAACACAGGTAGGAAGAGTGTACGCATTTTCACACTATTTACAGCTGGAAAGTGCCCACTGCCCGGAGACCCCACAAGAGATTCAGCAAAACCCAGGCAGAAAAAGCAAAAGGTTTAGGGAAATGCTACCTTGTCTTTCGACATATGCCAGTCTCTGGAGACAAACTGGCTACCGCTGGCAGACCTCTCCAGGCAGCCTGTGCGGGAAAACTAAGGAAAAATACCCCCTACACTCACCTGTGGCCTGAGGGTGCTGCATTCGGCTCCTGGTTCAAAGAAACGTTTAGACTCCATCCCTTTAGCACTGGGAGCAACCTAGGATCCCAGCGGAGCCCTTCAAAGATGGGGAGGGGATGTGGTCTGATGGCTAGACTGCTGACTTTGGAACTGGGAAACCAAGGTTCGAGCCTCTGGGTCGACTCCGCATCCTGTGATTCTGGGCAAATCACTTAATCTCCCCGTGCCTAACAAAAAAAATGAATGTGTCCTTGTGTAACGTAACTGGTGCTCATGTAAAGCGCTCCAATACCTTTGGGTCGAGTTCGCGCTATATAAATCTGCAAAAAAAATCACAAAAGGAGCAGTGTCTGATGGGGCGGGTAAAAATTGTCAAAGCCCAACAGAAGTCATTGTACCTGTGGCAAGAATCGATGCAAGAACTCAATACTTGGTAAGTGTGGGACATTGCGGAATCCCCACAGAGAGGCTGGCTTCGGTGGCCTGGGGTGAGCTGCGTGGAGTCAGTCAGGTACCAGGGCCTCTGTTATCACTTGTGTTCCATGGACTGAGTAAACAAAAAAGGACCCCTTGCCGCCGTAGGGTGACCAGACGTCCCGGATTTCCCGGACAGTCCCGGTTTTCAGAGGACTGTCCCAGTGTTCCAACGCTTTCATTAATTTTAAATACATGTCCCGGTTTTTGGGACAAAGGTCAAGTCATCTTGCAAAGGAGAATTAAAAGGTATGCTTTCGTTAAATAATTTATCTGTTTCAGGCAGCAGCAGGTTGACCTCGGCTGCATATATGCTGCAGCAGAGGGGAGACAGAGAGGAGATGAGGGCAGGGGCAGTACTAGTCGGGGTAGAAAAGGGTAGAAGTCTTGCCATAGCTAATGTTATGCGAATGTACCACATGTGCAGTTTTTTTTTCCTCAAAAAATTGGGACAGGCCAGACATAGAAGTAAGATTGATGGCGTTAGTCCTACTTTTATGTCTGGCCTGTCCAGGTTTTTGCTTCTCAAAATCTGGTTACTCTACCTTTCCGGGCTCCAAGCCTGTGTAATCTAGACTGGTCACCTCCTCGGGTTTGGTCACGCAACTTTCGGTCACTTCTGAAGTTGTCATCAGTGACATGCGGCATGCGTGCCCTGCGAAACCTCAGAGGATCATTAAAGGTGCTCATGGGAATCGTTTTTATGCAGGAGTACCAGATGAGCGTTTCTTCGTTTTCAGCTTTTTGTCTTCATTAAGATCCCTTTCTTCTTTCTGACTTTGACTGTTTCATTGCTGTCTTCGACGGTGCTGCGTGTCTGCTCCATGACCTTCAGAGAGGAGGGTTGCACGTGCCGTGCTGAGAAGGAGACTCATCTCCTGTGCGCCTTCTTTAACACGAATCCTAAGTCCGACTTGTCTGAGGGTCACCCAGCACTTTCTGGGCCTAGCCGACACATTCTTACTGAGGGGCCTTTATCCTCCAACCACAGGCTCCTACTAGAAGGGAGTGGTGCCTCTCCAGGAGCCTTCTCACTTCCTCCTCCATTTTTTTTTACATAGGCTGCCTAATGGCCCCAAGTCACGTGTGGCAGTTTTAGCCATTGTAAAGGGCTGCAGCGCAAGGGGTCACGTGCGCGCTGCTGAAATAACCACGCTACGCGGGTGGTTCGTTCGGTAGCGTGGTCCCGGCTGCCTATGCGGGGCCACGCCTCTTTATTATATACCGGCGCATGGCGTCATACGCCAGCACCTAGGCGTACGTACCGGTCGTGGGTAAGCTGCACCGCTACCCCGCCTGGGAACATTACATTCCTTCTAACCTTTAATAAAACAGAAATACAACATTAACATTCAATCTGTTACCAGTTCCGGTCATGGCGTCTGCTCCCAGCTCACCAACCCAGGTAAAGGTCCCAGTCCGCTGCGGGTCCTAGGTTCTTCACACCATGAATCCCGCAAGACGGGAGGAGGGAGCTGGATTGCTCCGCAGGCAGTATCTGGAATGCTCTCCCCTGGATGAGGACTTGGACGGGGCGACTTCCTGTGACGCCATGTCCGCAGGGGGCCTCAGTGGAGCGCTGGACGGCTCTTCTTCAGGAGCTCCAAGCTGTGATGGCGGTCCTCTGCCAGCCGCATCCGAGTCATCCGCGGGGTTGGTTGTCTGCTTGCCTCCCCTCTTCAGCCATTCTTTGACTTGGGCCAGCATCCATACTGTCCGAGATGGGAATGTTGGGAGTTCCGGCGTGGACCTTTTTGAAGAAAGATACATTCCGTGTGAGTTCTTCCGTTCCTCTCCGGGCTGTTACCATCGTGCCTGTCCGGCGGGTTACTGTCCATGGACGCCGCTCGAACGGGAGGCGGAACTTACTCCCTGGATGTCTGTCTTTGACGTAGACCATGTCCCTCTCCCGGATGGTCGATGCTCTCGCTCTTCGGTTGGCACTGGATTTATCGTTGGTATTGGTCCTTTTGGCTAGGACCCTTGTACTGTCAATCGGGGAAGGGGCCCAGTTCGGGTGATGGGGAATAGTGTCTCGCACCACTCGACCCATACTTGTGGGGTCCCGGTGCCCTCTCTGTCGTGAGATGGGGCGTCAACCTGTACTCCCTCAGGAAGCTGTAGATGTCTCTTTCCAGAGGTGCTTCTTCGGCATGCGCAATGCGAATTATCTTGTTGAGGGTGCGCATGAACCTCTCTACTTCCCCGTTTGCTTGGGGCCAGCGCAGTGTCACTTTCCGATGATGTATGCCCCAAGATTTGAGGTAGTCGGCGAACTCTTGTCCCTGAAAGGGTGGGCCGTTGTCAGTCTTCACCACCTCAAAGATCCTGTGGGTAGCAATGATCTTTTCCACTTTGGTGATCACCTCTGTGGCCGTTTGGCCTCCGACAATTTCTATTTCGGGGCATTTCGTGTAGTCATCTATGACCACGAGGGTATAGCGCCCGTCCGGTAGATACCCAAAGTCCATGCTGACGCACTCCCATGGTCGTCGGGGGTTATCTTCAGTGAAAACGGGGTGAGGTCTATCAGGTTGGCCTGACACCTGGCACCATTGGCATGTTCTGACTGCCTGCTCTACCATTGTGTACATCCCTGGGAACCACACTTTCGCTCGCAGCCGACCTTTTGTCTTCACCACGCCTTGGTGCCCTCGATGTGCGAGATCCACCGCCTGCTGGGCAAGGCTTGAAGGGATCACTAGCCACAGACCTCTCAGCAGGCACCCCCTACTGTCGACGGGGAGTACTTCTTTGATTCTCATGATCGACTCCAGCGTAGTCTTTGCTTGTGGTGTTCGCCGGGTCATCGTGGTTTGGACGGGGCGCCAGTCATTTGTTTGAACTGCGGTGATGGCTAGCTGCAGACACTCGTCATTCTGGGTGACTTCCACTATCGCTTCGAGACTCATCGGAAGCGGTCGGGACCGTTCTGCTATGAAACAGACGTATTCTTCGGTGTCCTCGGCATCTTCTTCCTCTGCTTTGGTCGCAGCCCTTGGATGCCTCGAGAGATAGTCTGCCGGGTTGGACGAACCAGGTTTGTACTCGACCCGGTAATCATATCCTTGCAGCTGGAGGATCCATTTCTCTATCCTCAGGGGGGGCTTTGACGCTGATCCTTGAAAGAGGGGTATGAGGGGCTTGTGGTCGGTGGTAACTGTGAATGGGTGGCCATACACGTAAACGTGGAAATGCCAAGGCTGCCCAGGGGGGCCACGTAGGGGACCCTCCAACAGGGCGGCCGCCTTAGTGCCACAGGAAGGCACAGAAGTCTGCGGACTAGGCTCCCTGGGCTAGGGACCAGGGGGTCTGCTGGCCGCGTCACTTCCGGCCGTGGGAGGGGGGCAGGGGTACCTTCCCCCGCCCACTGGACGGTCTCTTGACCGCTGCCCGTCTCGCTGTTTCCCACCCTACCGCTTACCCTGCGGACGGCCAAAGGGTAGTACGGGGAGGGGAAGAATCTAACTTATTGTTTTGTGTTGCAGGAGGAGTTACAGGGCGATCCAGAGTCTGCAAGGTACAGAAGGGTACTTATTGCAGCAGCACAACAAGGGTGCTAAGCCAAGGATACCCATGGATGTCTTAGCGTGTCCCCTGGAAGAACTACGGCGCCCCGTTAGTCCTACGGGCGGTTGTGGGTCTGAGCAACTGGGGGCTGCCTGGAACGCTCCGCCCACCTGTTGGGGGGCGTGAGTAAGGGAGTGGACTGGCGGTCCACTGATGGGAGAGGTGGCCTCTCCCAATAATTGGTAACCACCGGTTGGCGACGGCCACGGTGCAATTTGGCTCATCAGGCGGGCAGGCGGCATAGGGGCTGGCCTGCCCTGGGATCGTCCGTAAGATAACCCACCATGTTGGCATATTGGTTATGCAAATAAACCTGCAGCAAATTTCTCCACTAAAAAGGTGTTGTGTGGTTTATTTATGTATGTCACTGTATGAGAAATGAGGAGTGTTGCCGATATTGGCACTATGCCGACATGCCCAGTGGATGGCGATCGCCTCCCTCTCTATCTGAGAGTAGCGCTGCTCGGTTTCCGTCAGGGAGCGGCTTGCATAGGCAATCGGAGCCCAGTCTTCGTTGCGTTGTTGTTGCGTGAGCACTGCCCCTAGCCCGTAGAGGCTGGCGTCAACGGCAATGTTGGTAGGTCGGGCCGGGTCAAAGTACGACAGCGTGGTGTCCGCCGAGAGTGCTGCTTTGGTGTCCTTGAAGGCTTGTTCTTGGTCGGGGCCCCACTGCCACGTGGTAGCGGATTTCGTCAGCTCCCTGAGGTGCTTTGTGATGTTGGTCAGATTTGGGATGAAACGTCCACAGAAGTTTACCATCCCTAGGAAACTTTGCACTTCCGAGATGTTGGAGGGTGCCGGGGCTTCCTGGATGTCTCGCACCTTGTCAGGGGCCACTCCTTTGTCCGAGAACATGTAGCCAAAGAAGCTGATTTTCTTCTTCAAGAATTGACACTTTTCCTTGTGCAGTGTGAGGCCGGACTCTCGGATCCGCTGGAGGACACTGCGGAGCCTTCTGTGGTGATCATCCAGGGACGTGGCGTATACCAGCAGGTCGTCACTCACATTCAGGACTCCAGGGAGCCCGCTGAGGACTTCCCTAATGGTGTTCTGAAACACCTCGGCGGCACTTGAAATCCCAAAGTTGAGACGCTTGTATCGTCTGAGGCCTACGTGTGTCGAGAATGTGGTGACGTATCGGGAATCCGGATGTAGGGGCAGTTGGTGATATCCGGAACGCAGGTCCATCTTCGAGAACCACACTGCACCGTTCAGCTCCCCCAGAATGTCACCGATGGTGGGGGTGATGTGACGTTCCCTTTTTATAGCTACGTTCGGGAGGCGCATGTCAACGCAGATGCGGACCTGCCCTGGCTGTTTTGGTTTTCTCGCCACTACGATCGGGAACACCCACGGAGTGGGCCCGCTGACCTTTTCTAGGATCCCCTGCCGTTCCAGCGCCTCCAGTTCCTCTTCGACCTTCTGCCGTAGGTGGAACGCTATGCGTCTGTGCCTCAGCGCCACAGGTTGAACGGACTGGTCGATGTGGAGTGAGACTTCTTTCCCTTTGAGTCACCCGATTCCTTTGAAAATGTCATCGAACTCCTCCATAATGGCCGCTAGTTCCTCTTCCTGGACAGCGAGAGCAAAGGAGATCAGCCTCAGTTCTTCTGCTGTCTGGCCGCTTACCAGCATCCCACTCCCTTCATCTGTGACGTACACCGTGGTGGGGACCCTTAGACCCTGATGCCGAACTTCGGTGTTGAAACATCCCAGGAGTGGGATGGGTGTCTTCTGCCCATAGGCGAATACACGAATCTTTGCTTCGCGCAATGGTGGACGTGGACTCAAATGGTTGTACACGTTGGCGGCCATCAGTTCGATTGAGGCCCCCGTGTCTATGGTGGCCTGCACGTCTTGGTGGTGAATCTGGACCCGGCACTTTGGGAGCCTGTGTCTTTTCTGCGGCAGTTGGTTCACTGCGAATACGTAATGGACGGGGTAGTCTCCTGTGTCGTCATCCATATCCTCGCTGTCTTGCGTTTCTTCTACGGTCTGGGCCGTCTCTCTCTGCGGCTTCGATGACCTACACACGGTTGCGAAATGGTTCATCCTGCCGCAGGCCGAGCACTTCTTCCCTCTCGCCGGGCAGGCCTGCATGCGGTGGGGCATGCCTCCACAATAGCCGCATTCTTTCCTCCTGTCTGGTGGACGCTTGCCCGGTTGTTGGCACGGCGTGGCCTTCACGACGTTCACCTGCTCCGTCTTGATGGGACGGTGGAGAGCGGCCTCCATATGAGAAGCTCTGACCTTTGCTAGTTCTTTAGACCGTCCCATGGTGAGGATGTCTGCCAAGGGTTTGCCGGATTCTTGGAGGATGTTCTCTCTGAGTTTCGAGGAGTAACAGCCTTGTATTATCTGGGCCCTGATTTCCTCTTGTTCGTCTTGGAAGCTGCACGTGCTGGCCAGCTCTTTCAAACGCCCGTGGAACGCGTCTAACGACTCCTCCGCTTCCTGTTTGGCCTGGCGAAAGATAAATCTCTCGTAGTCTCTGTTCGCCATAGCCTCGAAGTGTGCATTCAGAGCGTTTAGCAGTGTCGCATATGTCTTGGGGGTGGCCTCTACCAGCGTTTTGTAGATACGATGTATGTCTTTGCCTCCTAGGTGGAGGAGCAGTGCTCTGCGCCTGTCGCGGGCTATTCCTGCCCCTTCAAAATAGAATTGGAGACGTTCGGTCCAATCCCTCCATTTTGGGGCGAGGGAGGAGGGGGCACCGTCCACCACGAAGGGCTCGATGGCCGGGATCGTTGTCATCCTGACGCAGCTGTGGGAGTACCTCGCGGCACGTGCACTGCCTCTCTACCGGACTGGAGTCGCAGCCGCCTGGCCGAGGTTGGCTGCGATGCAGTTGGGCCTTGGCACGGTGAACTGTGGTTACTCTGCTTGCCCCCGACGTCGACGTCCACCAGGGGGCGCTGAGGGCCTGATGCGTGCGTGATTACAGGCCGGGGTGCTGAGGGCAAATCACTGGCCCGAGCACTGCCTCTTATTTTTGGTTGCAGGGCCTCCACTAGTGGCAGCAGGCTGGCTCTTTACGTGGCTGCAGGGCCTTCTTTAGCGGCAACAGGCTGACTCTGTATGTGGCTGCAGGGCCTTTACTAGTGGCAGCAGGCTGGCTGTTCAAGGGGCTGCAGGGCCTACACTCGTGGCACAGGCTACTCACTGTTGTGGAGCGCTGGAGCCGGGCAATGATGCGGCATGAGCTCGTTACCGCCTTCGTCGCCAGTGTAAAGGGCTGCAGCGCGGGGGGGTCGCGTGCGCGCTGCAACTGCTGAAATAACCACGCTACGCGGGTGTTTCGTTCGGTAGCGTGGTCCCGACTGCCTATGCGGGGCCACGCCTCTTTAGTATATACCGGCGCATGGCGTCATACGCCAGCACCAAGGCGTACGTCCAGGTCGTGGGTAAGCTGCACCGCTACCCCGCCTGGGAACATTACAGCCATTATGGTCTTTTTTAATTCAATCTCGATTTATACAGGGGCCACTTCTAAGACTGTAAACGACTGCTGAAACTAATGTGCGGGCACACTGCAGTCTTTAGGACACAAACCCCTTCGTATAGTCTAGACGGGGAGCCGGCGGGGTCACACGCTGTGGAGGCCGAAGCCGGGAGTTGTAGACTGTTATATTGTCACAAGTGTGAGGAGGGCGCAGCTGAGGTCGGGATGGGAGAGCTCTGCACGTCAGTGCCTTGAACCTTCACTGTGAAACGAGCGGCGACGGCGTCATCAGCTCCAGTAACAGCAGAGCGGTTCTCGGTAGCTCTGTAGGACTTCTTGGCGCTGGCTGCAGTATAGGGGGATTGGCTGGAGCTTTCTGTTCTGCCTCGCTGGTTGCGGTCACAAGGCTGGTGGTCAGCCAGCCTCACCCTGTTTATGGGCAGCCATACTGGTCGGTGAGCAGCCGGCTCGGCCACGGTTCTGCATGGACTATGTGAGGTTCTGTGGTGGGCGGTTGGCCATAGCTCGTCGTCACGTTGCTTACATTTCAATCCGTGTGTATGTGGGGGTTGCATGTTTAAGTTTACTTCTTCAGGACGGTAAATATGTGTACTGCTGAGAATATGTTTGCCAGTACTGCTAAAAGCATGCACCCTTCAGGTGGCTGATAAACGCTCACTAGCTGTAGCGACTGGAGCCTAACAAGGCGCGGCGGTTATCGCGCCTCCTGCAGAGACCTGCCTGTAACCTTAAGGCCACAGGCGCCATAACTAATAAAGATAGCTTAAAGGTCAATATGCCCGCTGCTGCGATGTGTGTGTGGGTCGTTGGTTCCAATGCCGAAATACAGCTCAAGCGGCTAACGCGCCAGCTGCTGGGATGTGGCTGTGTAACTAATGATGGCTTTGAAGTCCTACAGGACAGACCCCTCCTGTAACCCGATCGTAAAAGATTGCTTTATCACCGATTATTTTAATTGCGAAGAGACAATTCCTTCCGTGGGGTGCGCCGTGGCACTATTTATCATTAAGACTGCCTGCGAGCTGCCCTGGGTGACCTCTTGACTCGGATTTTCGATATTGCCAAACTGCCACTTTGGCATCACATTGTATTAGTGAGCTCGGTCTGGCCGGGGCATTAGACGTGCGTGTCATGGCTGCCACAGGCACAGTTCGCGCGAGCTTGAAAAAGAACAATCGCATATTCCCACGGTCACTTGATTGTATAGCGCCAAAAAGACGCCCGGTACGAGAGGAGCGCTTGATATAAATGATATCAGACAGGCCAGGCTCTCTAGACAGTGGCGGACATGGGTGCCCGGCCGCTGGTGTGGCGCCAGGCTTAACATTGGTTGGTTTCGTGCCTACTGCCACCCAAGGTTTTTTTCTTCCAGTGTAGAGCCCGATGACTGACAGACGGACCTCTTGAAATAAAGACAATGTCTTGGAAAGTAGAGGAAATCCAAAAGACTGCACCTGCTCTGTAAGACATTCTTAGCAGCGCCTAGAGGCGCCGCGGTCGGCTGTGTGTGTTTGTTTATTTGTTTAATGGCATTCTTTTGTACGTTTACTCCTTTATTTGTTTCTGCGCAAGTCATTCAGGCTTTTTTATTTGTTCGCGCCTTGCAGGTCCAGTGAACGTCTTACTACCTGTAACATGTTATAGATTCACGAGCCATTCGTTTTCGTATATTCGTTCACTCGTTCACTGGTTGCTACTTTGCTCAGTCATCCATTATTTTTCTCGTTCGGTCGTTTCTTTATAAGCAGTTTGTTCTGTAATTTGTTCGTTCAATAGTTTAATTCCTTTGCATTTCCTTCGTCCATTCATTGATTGTGTGTTTCTTTGTCCAGCATGTATTTTATGTGTGTTTGCTATTTAGGTAATCTTTTGGCGTTGGTTCGTTCTCATCTTTATTTGTTTATTCATTTAATCTACGGTTTTCGTTCTTTCACTCGTGCTCTTATTTTTTCGTTTCTTCTTTCATTGAGTCTAACGTTTTCCCTCCGTTTGTGGATTCATGGATTCGTTCATTTACTCCAGTTGTCACTCGCCCATTCGCACATATGTTAGCAGATTCGTTCTTTATTTTGTGTCCGTTCTCTCGTCGTCCTTTCAATCTTCATTTAGTCATTGTGCCCCCTCCCCACCGGCCCCGGTTGAGGGGGGGGGGGTCACTGCGGGGTGCCACGTTTGGCAAGAACTAGGGTCGCTCACTGTCACTTGATCGCAGACTTCGTATCACTTAATCCATGACAGAGGCGGCAGTAGTAGGGGTAGCTGTAGGGGCAGCACTAGAGGCAGCTGTAGTGGCAGTAGTAGAGGTAGGGGTAGGGCAGCCGTAGGGGTAGCTGTAGGGGCAGCACTAGAGGCAGCTGTAGGGGCAGTAGTAGAGGTAGGGGTAGGGCAGCTGTAGGGGGCCGCAGTAGAGGCAGTCGTAGGGGCAGGTGTAGGGGTAGCAGTAGAGGAAGCAGTAGGGGCAGCAGTAGAGGCAGTCATAGGGCAGTAGTAGGGGAAGCAGTAGGAAAAGCTGTAGGGGCACAGTAGAGGAAGCTGTAGGGGCCACAGTAGAGGCAGTTGTAGGGGCAGCAGTATGAAAAGCTGTAGGGGCACAGTAGAGGAAGCTGTAGGGACCACAGTAGGGGCAGTCGTAGGGGCAGCTGAAAAGGCAGCAGTAGGAAAAGCTGTAGGGGCACAGTAGAGGAAGCTGTAGGGGCCACAGTAGAGGAAGCTGTAGGGGCCACAGTAGAGGTAGGGGCAGCATTAGGACAAGTTGTGGGGGCACAGTAGAGGAAGCTATAGGGGCCACAGTAGAGGCAGTCGTAGGGGCAGTTATACGGGCAGAGGTAGCGGTAGTGGAAGCAGTAGCGGCAGTAATAGGGGCATCAGTAGGGACAGTGATTGTTTCATTAGTAAATGAGGTACCATTCGGGGAGTGATGGGAGCCATTGTAGGGGTAGTGATGAAGTAGCGGTAAGCTGTGGTGATGGCAGTAGTCGAGGCACTCTTGGAAAGAAGTAACGTGGGACATGGTACAAGTAACAGTAGGGCAATGTGGTGGCTGTTAGAGGGATGGTGAGGTGGGATCTAGTAGGGGCAGTGGGAAGCTGCAGGGCCAGTGAAGGTGGGCCGTAGGAGCGCCAGTAGTAGGCACAGAGGTGTGGGCTGTGATGCGGCATTTGGGAGGTGATGGGCCCGTGGTGGACGCAGGAGTAGTAGTAGGGCAAGGATGGGCAGTAGTAAACGTGCTGCTAATCCCCTCTGCCCTCCAGAAAAAAAAAGTACAATGATAAAGTGAAACGTTGTTTTGTTATTTTAACGCGGCTCCTGCATATATTACATTCAAAATCAGCTCTCATAACTGCCAAGAAGCCACATGAGGCCCCTTGAGCCAGTTACGGATATTTAGGTAACAACGGCGCATCTGGGAGTTGTAGTTTTCCTTTTTTGTAAGTACCGGCTTGAAAATCCCAGCGTGAGAAATGTATTTGACTACCAAGCCGAGGCTGCAGAACTTGTTACATTTAGTACAGTCAACTGGAAGCTGAGGGTGGGCGAGCTGTAAGTTCTCATGAAGAGCTGAGCCAGGACCCTGGTTCATCCCTCACAACCAAACGATGACCCGAAGCATCTAAATCCCATTATATAAATTAAACCGCTACAAAACTTTCATTACCTGGTGTTATTTCTCATCATTTCCGACATTCCATGTGACGCTTTTTACGAGTAATGCTTGCAATGACGCCATTATACCACGGAATGTTACTTTCCATCCGTTCAGGGGAAAGTCTTGTCGCAGGAACACGTGAACAACTTGAGCGACCAGAATGTAAGCAGCCGCTGTTTGCATCAAAGTGTGATCTGGTGCTATTTTTTAATCCAATTTGCGTCCTCGCACCCACAGTGGATGGAAGGCCACATTTCGTTTTGAAAAACGGCGCCAAATGCCGAATTTGCGGTACTTGTAATTTTCTATAATCTTCTTGAAATTTTACGTAATTACGCAAAGGGAAATAATGCGAATGTATCAGTGCCCTAATATAAATCATACATCAGATGACAGCTAAATTATTACTTAAAATGAAAATACTAGACAATATGTTATTTAAAAATTCATGTTGAATTAATTCCAGGAGTGACACTTATTATCGTTTCTAAATATATATTAAGGAATTTTATAGAGAGAATGCCTGGTCGACTTTGCTTTGTGTGAGACAAGAAAAGGTTCCATCTGTTGTATGCGTTAGGTAACTGGTCATTCAAATAATGCATGGCTAAACGTAGCACTCGATTTAACTATGTGTGAGGGAAGCGTTTTTTGTGGCTTACTTTGGGCTAATTTACCTGTACCTGTTTCCAAATTTTGCACCTGGGGCGTTGAGGTACAGCAACATAAACTTGTCTGCCAAGGATCACACACTTTAAACCGTTTGCCCAGGATCACACGTTTTTGCACGCTCTGCCATTCCTGCAGCTGGAGTGTGCTTGCGTCTTCACCACTACAATGGAGGCGACGGCGGAGAGGGTTGTCAGTGCGCAATAAAGCACGCAGTAATTAAGCCTATCTTAAGCTGATCTTCACTTCATTTGCATACGATTTGCGTTTGACCCGCCTCTTCCCTCGTCTTGGCATTAGAGGATGCACTGCGTACCAGATGTATGGGTTGTGGGGGCAGGGGTAGGGCTTTGTCTGGTTGGCAGTCAGAGCGGGAGTTTGGAAGGTACTGCAGGAGTCTTGAACACAGATGCTGCCTCCGGACCGATTACACCTACAACAAGCCAGGACTGTTGGCTTTGTCAAAGATTGTTAGTTGCATAAGATAAATATACTACATGCATACATACAACTATGGCTTCGTTGTATATAGTATTGAAAATGCTGTAGTTCTTGCCTGAGAGGTTGTGGCGTAATGGCTAGAGCTGCCAACTTTGGAGCTAAGGAAGCAGGTTTGAGTCTCAGCGTCGGCTCAACATCCTGTGTTTCTGGGCAAATCACGTAATCGTCCTTGCCTACCAAAAAATAAGTGAGTATATCCTTGTTGGTGCTCATGTAAAGCACTTCGAGTTTTGCAATATAGAACTGTAAAAAAATAAAAGTTACATAAAAAACCGTGAACTGCTGCAGAGTTAAGATTTTTTTTCCATTCTGAGAGGGAGGACGAATATGGAGAGCCCGATAGGGACCTGTCTCGGCTCCTGCTTTTAAGAACTGCCGGTGCTGTTCACCGGCAGAACCCGGCCCACTTAAAGCCCTGCGTAATATGATGTTTTTAAAGGTGTGTTTTACCTGAAGCGCCACAATGCAGTCTGCAGGCCTGAGTATGTGTGCATTACAAGTGCATGAAAAATGGCTTAGTGAATGGTGGAAGTTTTAAAATAGAGTGACACTGTGAGAGCTTTATGGCGGTCTCAGTAGTTAGACAGTAGTGCTTGGAGCAGAGAAGCATAGAGGCGCATCTCTAGAAGTCCTGTGCCTGTCAGTAGAGAAATATATAGAGGTGGGTGCGGCCGCAAGTTAACAGGGAGAGCTGGGCCAGAGCAGAACCTGGTCTGGCCCGGATCTTAGAGCCCTTGCACGAGCCGAGCTCCGAAAATATTTGCTCTGTCAATCATGCAACAAGCCAGGTAAAGTAGCATAAAGTCTCTTCAAAATTCAAAAAAGTGTATTTCTTTAAGTATGGCACAGAGAAATACTTATTAAAAGTGATCGTTTTGTACTACTGGTAGTCTGAACTCACATTTTTTAAAGTACTTTCATGTGCGATAATGAAGAAAAAAGGTTTTGCTGAAATAAAATATTTGAATAAGATCACACAATGTAAGCAGGGAAGCCAGAATTTATCCAGGTTTTCTGGTTTCACTTTGTACAGATCCGCCAGTAAATGGGTCTCTATTTGTCTTACCTTATGTTAAGGCTTTGTTTTTACTGCTTAGTGCATTTTTCTGCAGTTTTTAAATATAGTGCAAAGTCTACTTGAAGGGCCAGCACTTTACATGAGCAACAGTTACATTACATAGGCATGGGAAGATTAAGTGACTTTTCCAGTATCGCATGATGTTGAACGGATGTCTAGACTCGAACCTGGTTCTCCACTTCCACGTGCAGCAGCTCAGACTATAACACCAAATCGTGGGTAGAGGGAGGCGGTCAGGCAGAAGCCACACGAAAGCTCAGCTCAGCTCATTATGGGCTCGAGGTTCCAACAGGACCTCGAGCTGCACCAGAGCCAGGCTTCTGGTTCCAGCGCCCATCTCTAGGTATATAGTGCACAGTGCACCTTCTTCTAGGGGTGTATCATGAGCAGTGCTGGAATTTGAAAAAATATACTTCAGGAACCCATAAACTGTGGGTCAAAGTGTGGCAGAGGGAAGGGGGTGGAGTCACAAGGGGCGTAAATTGAAAAGCATTCTGACACTCAATTTATACATTTGTTTAAAAATAATCTGCTGCAAAGAAATTGGCAACAAGGACCTATGTGGCAGTAAATCTGTTCTAGAATAATTAATTGGTCATAAAGAGGCTGCATTTTAAAATAGGGTCAAGACACCTGCTGCATAGATCTTCGTGTGCCCAGCAATTTCAAGGAGATTATAACAGCGGTAAGATAACTCTGGAGGTTAATGCAGCACTACAAGAGTTCTGTGTTTTGTCCATTCACAGTTTCGACTCATAAAGCAGATAGCGTGTTAATGTGCCTGCTTCGAAGCACATCGTGCAATATGCAGATCACAGATTTGTATTTTATTTAGATATATAAGTGGACTACTGCTTTTGACGCTGGGATCATTTTGTTACTTCCAGTTTATAAATTGCAATAAATCAATCAATCACCACTTGTATAGCGCAGCAAATCACCCGTGAAGGTCTTGAGGCACTGGAACTGTTCGCTGCCGCAAGGAGTTGGATTAAGCAAACAACCAGGTCTTAGGCAAGCCTAATAAAGCACAGTGATCTATTTACCGGCATCAAGGAGCTGCATTCTAACTGTAAGTCATGGGTTTTGAACCTTATTGGGGTGTTATCTCAGTTGTTATTCTAAGATTGTAAAGAAGGGTTCATTTGAGAAGTAATAAAGCCGTGTTCGTACAGACAACCACAATCACTGAGTTACATTTTATATCCCAACTTTGTTTTTCTCCCTACCATTCACTCTTAACATATAATGTCTACAAATATAGATGAAATTTAATTTTTTCAGCCTATAACCCTCATTTTCCTATGTAAAATTTTCTATGCATCATGAGAATCCTCTTGTTTAAATACTGAAGCATCAGTGCACGGTGCAAGTTCTTGCAGGGGTGAAAATACTGGAGTATCAGTGCACGGTGCAAGTTCTTGTAGGGGTGTAAATAATGGAGTATCAGTGCACGTGCAAGTTATTGTAGATGTGTAAATACTGGAGTATCAGTGCACGGTGCAAGTTCTTGTAGGGGTGTAAATAATGGAGTGTCAGTACACAGTGTAAGTTCTTGTAGATGTGTAAATAATGGAGTATCAGTGCATGGTGCAAGTTCTTGTAGGGGTGTAAATACTGAAGCATCAGTGCACGGTGCAAGTTCTTGTAGGGGTGTAAACACTGGAGTTTCAGTGCACAGTGCAAGTTCTTGTAGGGGTGTAAATACTGGAGTATCAATGCACGATGCAAGTTCTTGTACGGGTGTAAATACTGGGGTATCAGTACACAGTGCAAGTTCTTGTAGGGGTGTAAATACTGGGGTATCAGTGCATGGAGCAAGTTCTTGTAGGGGTGTAACTACTGGAGTATCATCAGTGCATGGTGCAAGTTCTTGTAGCAGGGTAAATACTGAAGCATCAGTGCACGGTGCAAGTTCTTGTAGGGGTGTGAACACTGGAGTTTCAGTGCTCAGTGTAAGTTCTTGTAGGGGTGTAAATACTGGAGTATCAGTGCACGATGCAAGTTCTTGTATGGGTGTAAATACTGGAGTATCATAAGTGCACAGTGCAAGTTCTTGTAGGGGTGTAAATACTCAGGCATCAGTACACAGTGCAAGTTCTTGGGGTGCAAATACTGGGGTATCAGTGCACAGTGCAAGTTGTTGTAGGGGTGTAAGTACTGGAGTATCAGTGCACGGTGAAGTTCTTGCAGTGGTGTGTATAGGTGGCATCAGTGCATGGTGTAAGTTCTTGTAGGGCTGTAAATACTGGGGCATCAGTGCACGGTGCAAGTTCTTGTAGGGGTGTAAACACTGGGGCATCAGTGCACAGTGCAAGTTCTTGTAGGGGTGTAAATACTGGAGTATCCGTGCACAGTGCAAGTTCTTGTAGGGGTGTAAATACTAAAGTCTCATCAGTGCAAGTTCTTCTAGGGGTGTAAATACTGGAGTATCAGTGCACAGTGCAAGTTCTTGTAGAAGTGTAAATACTGGGGTTTCAGTGCACGGTGGAAGTAATTGTAGGGCAGTATAGTGAGAACCCTCTCCATGTGTGAATACTGGAGCATCTGTGCACAATAAAAGTACTACATAGTCTCAGTTCTGGCAGGGGTGTATCATGAGAACCCTCCCGATGTGCCAATACTGGAACATCAGTGCACGATACAAATAGTGCACAGTGCAGCTTCTTGCAGGGGTGTATCATGAGAACCCTCTCGCAGTGTCAATACTGGAGCATTCGTGCACGCTCTGAGTGAGCATCAGTGCACGGTACAAGCAGGGTTGGATTGGGATTAAAAATCGGCCCGGGCACGCTAAAAAAAAGTGGCCTACATTTGCATATTGCCTTTCGGCAAAACACTGCTTCGGTGAAATTTTATTAAAAAAGGGGGGGGGGGTGTTAAAAAAAATGCACGGATTAGTTTACACTGGTGAAACACAACTGAAAACAAGTGAGGCCACTTTTGCTCAGGCCCCCTGCCCCCGCTCAATATGCATATATTAATGGGCCGGCCCAGCGAGAGAAAGGGAGTGACACCTCTGCCATTGATAAGAGGGAGGTAATGGACGCCCAACTACCTCCAGAAAGGCCACTCAGGCACCCACTGGGCCGCTGGCGGCATCGAACAACGGAGAAACCGCCCAAATCGGCTCCCCCAGGCTGCTCAAGAAAGCAGCCCACAGCTGGAATTCGGATACCGGCCACTCAGGCATTGCCCGAGTGCCCGTGTTACCAATCCGACGCTGGGTACAAGCCAGATCAGAGGGATAGTGTGAGAACTCTGCAGATGTCTCCCTGCTGGGATACCTGTGAACGCGAAGGTGAATTCTGAGTATGTAGTGGGTGCTTCACTACATGATGAGTGCCCGGTGATGGTCAGGCTAGAGGCGCTTTGCGGATACATCAGTACAGGTACAGCGATACGGGAGGGGTCAGGCAGAGGTGCGTTTTCAGAGCTCCTGGGAGACCTCGGCCCTGAGACAGCCATGCATGGTGAAAGTCATGGCGCGTGAATGTTTCACCAGTGTAGAGGTGCATCATGGGAGCCCTGTGAATGTCTTGGCCTTGTCACGGCAGCACTGAGGTGCATTGACTGAGATGCTCCCTTCGTCCTGGGGTGAGCGCTGAGTAGACTAGACACTGCCCCCTCAGTGTTGGGTGTTTAGTTGTGAAAAGAAGCAGAATAAAGCCCCGGGGGCAGAGTAAACATCGCTGGACTTTGGGTTAAGTCTGCAGATCACAGCTGATTGAAGAGTGTTACTTACACACCTGGAAAAGGTCGATGGTCACTGTCCTTTAATGCAGTCAGTGGGCAGCGCAGCTACTCTGCAGTGGGGAACGTCTGGCGCCCTTTTGAGTGGTTTTACGCACTCTCGGGCGTGCACGCCCTGCGATCCCGTACTTGGGGCTGCCGCTGAGGTCAGTCCTGGGCAGTAGTTATGTTAGTAATAGGGAAAGTGGTGGCCATAGTGGTAGTAGGAGCAGGTGTGGCTCAGTAGAGACCGTCGTCGTGGCAGTACTGGGGCAGTATTAGCAGGGGCAGTGTGGATGGCACTAGTGGAGGTAGACGTAAGGGAATTGATGGGCACGGTAGTACTAAAGTAGGTGCAGTGATGGAGCAATAGTGGGAGTACTAGCAATGATGGGGCGGTGGGAGGAACAGTGATGGGTGCAAAGCTACTCTGGTAGGGATGGGGACAGTAGTGAGCAGTGATGAGGCAATAGTGAGGCAGTAGCGAGCAGTGATGAGGCACTGGTGAGCAGTGATGAGGCACTAGTGAGCAGTGATGAGACACTAGTGAGCAGTGATGAGACAGCAGTGAACAGTAATTAGACAGCAGTGGTACAGTGGTGAGGAAGTAGTGAGGGAGTGATGAGGTAGTGGAAGAGGCAGTGATGAGGCACTAGTGACCAGTGACGAGACAGCAGGGGGGTAGTGATGAAGCAGTAGTGAGGCAGTGATGAAGCAGTGATAAGGCACTAGTGAGTAGTGATGAGACAGCAGTGGGGCAGTGATGAGGCACTAGTGAGTAGTGATGAGACAGCAGTGGGGCAGTGATGAGGCACTAGTGAACAGCGATGAGACAGCAGTGGGGCACTGATGAGGCAGTAGTGAGGCAGTGAGGAGGCAGTGGTAGGGGCAGTGGTACGAGCAGTGATAAAGCAGTCGTGAGGCAGTGATGAGGCAATAGTGAGGCAGTGATGAGGCACTAGTGAGTAGTGATGAGACAGTAGTAGGGCAGTGATGAGACAGTAGTGAACAGTGATGAGACAAGACAGTCAACAGTGATGAGACAGTGTTCAACAGTGATGAGACAGTAGTGAATAGTGATGAGACAATAGTCAACAGTGATGAGACAGCAGTGGGGCAGTGATGAAGCAGTAGTGAGGCAGTGATGAGACAGTAGTGGACAGTAATAAGGCAGTAGTGGGGCAGTGATGAGGCAGTGGTAGGACCAGTGATGAGGCAGTAGTGGACAGTAATGAGGCAGTAGTGGGACAGTGATGAGGCAGTGGTAGGTCCAGTGATGAGGCAGTGGTAGAAGGAGTGATGTGGCACTAGTAGGGGTAGAGATGAGGCAATAGTAAGTGCAGATACGGCACAGTAGTAAAGGCAGTAGTACGATCTTTGATGGGCACTGGGCCCCTCTTACCTGCGTGTTCTTCAATAGATCTGCCCACATGCTGGTGCCGTCTCCCCCCCTCATCAGCACATGGTAGGTGAAGAAGTAGATGCCCGGGAGGGGGCAGGTGAACTTGCCCGTGGCCGGCTCATAGTAGTTGCCCACGTTGGTCACCACATCGTCGAAGCGGAGCACCTCGTAGCCCTCGTGAGGTTTCTTGAGGCCGGCATAGAAGGCGATCTTGGGGCTGTAGTAGGAGGGTACGTAGCCCCCAGGACCTGGTCCAGGAGGTCCCGGTGGCCCCGGCCTTCCTGGCTCCCCTGGAGGGCCCCTGGGTCCAGGAGGGCCTGGTGGCCCCGGAAGTCCCCTCGTGCCCAGCTTGCCCTTTTTGCTGTGGCTCCCCTGCAGGTAGGTGGGTGGTGAGGCCAGAGCCAGCTCCTGGCTGGACTCCCCTGAGGTTTGGGGGGTGAAGGGGTCGCAAACCATCCTGCAGCTGCCCAACATCTCATAGTGGTTGGTGGTCTTTGAGCTGTGGACCAGCAGCGGAATGGCAACAAGCAAAACCAGCACCATGGCCACGCCGATGGCCGCCCCTATCACCCGTTTCTTGCGGCTCAGTCTGGTGGCCGCCAGGGTGAGGAAGTCGTCTTCACTTTTGGAAGTAATGGTGAAATGTTCTCAAGGGGGTAGAGGAACCCCTATCTGTGCCAAGAAGCACCCTGCAGCAGCACCACTCCAGCTCAGGACCTCGGGTGAGCGCCACTCCGGCCAATGATCTCTGAGGAGAACCACTTCAGCCAATGACCTCTGAGGAGCGCCACTCCGGCCAATGACGTCTGAAGAGCATTACTCCAGAAAAATACAGCTGACGAGCACCATTCCAGTCAAGACCTCTCAGAAGCACCACTCGGGCCAATGACCTCTGAGATGCACCTCTCCAGCCAATGACATTTGAGGAGCACCACTCCAGCCAATGATCTTTGAGGAACACCACTCCGGCCAATGACCTTTGAGGAGCACCACTCTGGCCAATGACCTTTGAGGAGCACCACTCTGGCCAATGACCTTTGAGGAGCACCACTCGGGCCAGTGACCTTTGAGGAGCACCACTCGGGCCAATGACCTCTGAGGAGCACCACTCTGGCCAGTGACATCTGAGGACCACCACTCGGGCCAGTGACCTCTGAGGACCACCACTCGGGCCAGTGAGCTCTGAGGAGCGCCACTACAGCCAATGATCTCTGAGGAGAGTCAATGTAACAAAATACTTCAGTGTTGAACCACAACAGCCAAGGGCCTCTGAGGATCACCACTCTGGCCTCAGACCATGAAAGGCCACAACTTCAAAAAAGGCTTGCCAGGGAGGGATACGCAGACAATGGTTTCGGGGGGCACCTGCCAAGGGACTATGAGTACCTTCTGTCCAAGTATCTAGCAGGCCCACCAGTCAAGAACCTCCAGGGAGCACATCTCCACTCAGTGTCCACCAAGAGCCTTCAAAGAACTTCGGCCAATGACCTTCGGACAGTACTACTCCAATCAAGGACTTCTGACCAACACTTCCTTTCTTTGGCAGATGTCCTGGACTACCAGATGCTGGGCACTGCCCATAACTCCTGAAGAAGACTGGCCAGAAACGTCTGGAGACCACTAGTGCCAAAAAGGACAAGTTTCAGGGGACACTCAATGGTCAGACCACCCGTAGACAGTCAGCAGCCACGATCTTTGGAGAGGCGCGCACACCACAGACATCTAGGTTCAACCAGTGACGAAGACCTCCTCAGGGCTGGCTACAAACCCCGGAAGCGGCCACTGACGGACACTACCGAAGACGACGCTGATGACGAACGAGCTCCTGGCACCAACCTGTTGATCTGGGTTCCAGGCGTTCGGAGGATGCCGCCAGGTCTAGGGGCGGGAGTCCAGTCTATCCCCACCCCTAAAAGGACCCAAAAGCCCCTATATGCTCCCCCTTCAGCCGGGAAGCGAGCCCCTGGCTTTTCTTTCTGTTCCTTCCCTGCGTCCGCCTTCCGCCTGCTCCCTACTCGCACTACCACTTCCTAATGTAGAGCACGGCCTATACTTACTGCCCCTTTTGTCCGAAGACCCCCCTGGCACTGCCTACACCTCTCTTCCTGAAGACCACCATGTCCTAGCCGCAGTATTATCAGCTCACTCCCAGCCTCTACCTCTGCTATGCAAGGATGACCCCTCGCCCCCACCTGCGGTTACCACAGCGAACCCCCAGTTCTTAACCGAACCCCTCTTATTTCCAGAGGACCCTTCGCCACAAGCCGCAGTCTGCTGTTTTGTGCAGGTCAACCCGATCTACTACTCACTGCCCCCCTATAAGAACTCCTAGACCTACACCTGTTCTTAATTCCAGTGGATCCCCAGCCCCTCCCTGCCTGACTTCGGAATGATCCACAGACACGCAGTGGCGCGGACTCTGAATCCCCACAGACACTTCCTGCCACTTCAGCGGACCCCAGCCTGTAAATGCTGCCCTTAGTTCTAGGAGATCTCTTAGTTCTAGGAGATCTCTGCCCCTACCTGCAGTTCTTCCCAGAGCCCCCCGCCCCTGCCTGCTCTTTCTTTCGGGGTCACCAGTCCCTTAGGCCACTGTGTGCCAGGGGGCGAGAGGTGCGGCCTGTTCTTGTGTGAAGGGGACACGTTTTTCTAAAGGAACCCTCTCCCTCGCGAGCCCCTCGCTCCCAGAGAAGGGTGAGATGGAGCCAGGACCCTTGCAGAGAGCCCCCTCCTAGCACTTTCTGTTAAAGGTGGCCCTAGCCCCTTCTCTTGAGAGGGCGCCTCGGCTGCTACCAGCTCCCGATCCCTGCCTCCCTCTTCTCGCCAGAAGACCCCCAGCCCCTTCCCTTCAGAGCCCAGACTCTCGCAAAGCCCTGCCTCCTCGTCCTGCTCCTGCTGCCCAACAACAGGTGCCTGCTACAAACTTTGTGGAACTGCGCTTCCAGGCCCCAAGTGAGGGGGCTCTCGCTGCAGTGATGCTTCGGGGGCGTCCTGTGGCTCTTCTGGGCTCCTAATGCACGAGAGACATTGAGCCCTGGGTCTCGGGGGACTTTCCCTCAGAGATCGGATGGCACGAGCTTCTGGAAGCTGCTGTCCTTGTTCCGGTCTTTGAGGGGTCTTCAGTTAAGATCTAGTCCCTGTGCCTCTCCACTCCGATGGTCCCCCCTCAGAGCTCGGGTGAGATGTGGATCCCGGCACTCCGGTTCTTGAGGTTTTTCAGTGCTCTGGTCTGAGAGTTTCCCTTCAGAGCTCAGATGAGATGCTGGTCCCGCGATCCGGTCCTCTGAGGGTGTCCAGCGCCTGATCCTCTGAGGGGCTCCTTCTCAGCGCTCGGATGCTATAAGTCTTCTTCACGGCTCGGGTGAGGGCTCTGGAGCCCGGTCAGAGCTCCGGTGAGGCGAGTGTTCTTGAGCTCTGACGCTTCGAGGGTCTCCCCTACGCAACTGGATAAGGGTCTGAAGTGCTAGTTCTTGAGAGGAGCTCCACAAGAGTTGGTAAAATGAGGAGCCGGGAGCCCTGTTTCCTTGGGCTCTAGAGCTCGGGTAGGGCCCGGAGCTCCTGTCCTTTGATGGTCTCCCCTCAGAGCTCGGATAAGATGCTGACTCCGGGCGGGTAGTTTAGTTCTCAGTCTGAGCTCTGTGCGCAGAGCGCCGGTTGCCTGAGCCGAGAGCCGTGTTGCGGTGGGGGTGGGGGGTGATTCAGTCAGTGTTGCGCCTCCTGCCTCCGGTGACAGCGGCTCCCTCCGTCCCCCGCTGCTGTCTGTGATTCGAGAGCACGCGCCCCGAGGATAGACTGTGTGTCTGTGATGGGGTGCTGCTGGCTTCCACGCTCCCCTTTCAACTTTGCTGCTTCGACAAAAGGAGGAGTTAGTGTCAGAAGCGCAATCCTCGCCTGTCCCCGCTCTTCGGAGCTGTGGTTCTGGAGCTGGTTAGGAGCAGGTCCCCAACACTCCTGTTTTGCCCCCTCTCTTCAGAGCTGGTGTTCTGGAGCTGTTCCTGAGCTGCAGACTGCACACATATCATTCTCTTCCTTCTCGTTGTGGACTAGTCCCCTCGCCTCGCCCCTGCAGGTCACCTTCTACCATCAGGGCTGCACTCTGAGTCGGGTCATACGTTCACCCGAGAGCTGCAGTTCTGAACCAGGTTCTGGGCCTGTTCTCCTGGATCTATCGTTCCCTCCAGAGCTTTAGTTTTGGATCTGGCTATGAGCACTAAACTGTCCCTGATTGCCTCGTCCCTCTTGTAGAGCTGTCTTGGTTCGGACTTGCAGGTACCTAGTGTTTGTTCTTGCAGCTCATTCGCTTTGCTTCTAGACATTCAGCTCTGGAGCCGGTTATGGATAATGAGATACCCTGGAAGCCGAGCCTTGCTCTAGAGCCATCGGCCTGGGACAGCTTCTGGGTCCTAAGGTCAGGTGGCTAGAGTTCTTTACCCGCCCTTTTTTCTTGAGATGCGTAGTTTTGGAGCAGTTTCTGAACGTTGGTAGGAATTTCTCTACGTCTGATATAGAACGACAGCTTTCTGTCAGAATCCGAGTTCTAAGATGAACCCGGTCCTCACAAGCCCAACTCTTCCTTCATAGGTGTTCTGGGTCGAGCTCTGAGTTTTCACTGGTCCCTGCTCCCACAGGCCTGGTTCCTCCTCCAGAGCTGTAGGCCTGGAGCGGGTTCTGCGCTGCCACCTGCTCTCTGGCCTTTCCCTGCCCGCAGAGCTGTTTTTGTAAACCAGGTTCTCGTGAGGTGGCTGCCGTCTCTGCCGCTGCCCTGCCCCTAACCTCGGAGCCCCAGCTGGTGCATTCACTGCCCTCGGCTGCTCCTGCCAGATCTCGTGGGTGTCAGCAGAGCCCGCGCAGAGCTGCCCGTCTCACCCCTGGGGTCCTGCAGTGGGTCTGAGCTCGGTGATGCAGGCTGTTGTGACAGAGCCTGGAAGACAAACCGAGAGCCCCCCCCCTCGACAGGGAGGGGGAGGTTGAGGCAGCAATGCTCCTTCTTGCACTTTGCTACGTAGAACAAAGGTCCCATGCAAGTTAAAATTTAAGGAAATATCACAATTTTGTAATCAAAATCGGATTTTACAAATGTCTTAATGAAAAAATAAGGTTTTTAATAAACAAGTCAATAAAACGCTAAATTAATATACAAGAAACAATGAGTGAGCAAACCGTGACAGGGCAGAGGGAAATCAGCCGATTTCCTTACCACAGGCAAGTGACTTAAAAAGGTGACTTTTCAATATGCGAAAATATAGGTAAACAAAAGTCACAATTTGAGTTACATCTCATACTCCACAATAAGATACAAATATTGGTATAGAGTTGAAGATGTATGTGTCGACGACGTTTCAATCCCAGTATGGATATCAGGATCTCATCAGGACTAACTGATAGATCAAGTGCCTGAGAAGTTGCCAATATGGAAAAAGGAGAGAAGCGCGATGGCAGAGCCGGTGGATACAGGCTTCAGATAATTCCAGATGGAGCACTGGAAACCGGGTTGTTAGCTATGCGGCGTGTAATCAGAATTCGGAGAGAAATGGGCGAAGCCTCAGCCGAATTGGGGTCTGAGGCAGGTGAAGATGATGAGGCTCCCGTCCGGGAACCTAGGGATGTAGTAGTCAATGGCTACGATATGCGCGTTCCAAGCGCCGGATGAAAATCTAGTGAAGAGAGGTTGGCGGGATGCCGGTGGATCCTAGGAAATGGTTACACTGCGATCATGCGGTCGATGCAGGTCAGCTCTGCTAGACTCGATAGGTCTGAGTTCTTGCACTTTAGCATCGAGGAGTGGGCTCTCCCAGCCTTTTCGTGTATGCATTACATGAATGATACCCGCTGAAATATTTTCTGGAATGTTCTCTGCTCTATTTCGGTTTCATTTGGCAAGTCATCGCTGCTCCTTTGTTTGAGGAGTGGTCCCATGTTCCAGCTAATCTTTGGCGTGTTCTATGCTCTGTTTGCTGATTTGTTTGAGGGGTACTAGACCTCCATGTATTTATTTGGGAGCGGGTCCTTGAACCAGATCCCATCCACCCCTTCCTTTATTTGAGAAGGGGCCTCCCTCCTCGCGTTATTTATGTGAGGAGTGACTTCTGCTCTCTTTTCATTTAGTGAGGCGTTTTCCCAGCTATGTACTGCACATTTGTTAATTAGGGATCTCTACTCTCGATATTCTTTTTTTTATTTGAGCAGTGACCTCTGCGTGCTTGTCTTTTAATTGGGGAGTATTGAGGTGTGGCCTTTTTTTCCCCCAGTGACACTCGTTTGTGAATGCTCTTTTAGGTGTACTTTCTCACCTCATTTATTTGAGTTTTTTTCAGGAGTCAGTTCATCTCACTTTTCCTTTATTTTCGGAGCCGCCCTTGCCAGTTCCTCATTGAGTTAGGGGGAGGTCTTGACCTCTCGCCTCATTTATCTTTATTTTTATGCGAGGAGTGGTCTGTGTTCCCGTTGCTCATTTATTTCCGCGTGGCCTCTGTTGGTTGTCACATATGTCATTTGAGGGTGGTCGCCGCTTCTTTTCTGGGTTGTTTGAGTAGCGTTCCACGCCGTCCCCTCGTTTACTCGTGGAGAGGCTCCTGCGTTATCTTCTCCTCGATTTGAGGCCCCGCCTCTGCTGTCTCCTCTATTTCAGGGGTGGTCCCCAATCTCGACTTTCATTTATTTGAGCGGAGGATTCTTTTCTCTCCTTGGGTTATTTGAGGAGTGGTCTCAGCTCAGCGCTCATTTATTTGAGGAGTGATCTCGACTCACTTATTTTGCTCCCTTTCTTGTGTTCCCTTGCTCGTGTCCCTCTGCTCACTGCTCTCTTGCACCAAATTGAGGAGTTTGATCTTCTTTCTAGCCCTCACCCCACTTTAACTACCCCCTGGCTCTTATTTGAGAGGCGTCCCAGCTCTGCTATTCCCTCTTGCCTGCACCATTTTAAATAGTTGTTCGTGTTCCATTGACCCCCACTTTATTTCCCCCTCCCCATTAGCCATCCTTTCTGCCTCCTCTGCTCTCTCCTTCCCTGCTTTACCACCCCAGATTGTTTGCCCCATCCCCTCCTCCTGCTGCCCTACTCTACCGTCAAAATGCCTCCTAAATACTGCTTCTCTTCTTTTCTTTTCTCTTCTTTTCTCTTCTCTTCTGTTCTCTCCTCTCCTCTTCTCTTCTCTTCTCCCCCACTGCTACCATGCCCTCGACACTCCTATCCCACTTCCTCCTGCCCCACTTCTGCCCTGCACTCTCCTCTCCCCAGCTAAACTGCCACTAAGATCCCTGCCCCGATGTTGCTATCTCATCTCCTCTCCTCTCCTCTTTTCTTCTTCTTCTCCCCCACTGCTACCATACCCTCCCCACTCCTGCCCCACTTCCTCCTGCCCCACTTCTGCCCTTCACTATCCTCTCCCCTGGTAAACTGCCCTAAGATCCCTCCCCATCTGCCCCGATGTTGCTATGTCCTCAGATACCTCTTCTCCTGACTTGCTCCCCTGTTCTCCCCTCCTGTCCTGCTCCACTGATGCACTGCTCCCTCCTCTCCTTTTGCCTGCTTATTTGCTGCCCTTGTTGCAGTGCTTAATTTGCGCAGGTGTTTTCTGGTGCTCGGCACCGCACTTATTTGTCAACACCAGCACTTATTTCCGACAATACACCACATGGTGGCGTTGTCTATTGTTCAGAGGAGCACTTCAGCAGATCGCTTAAAGGTTCTACATGCATTAAAATAAGAATACCACATCCAGCCCATTCTTACAGCTTTGGAGACATGGAATAATTAAAATTGTCACATTTGTTGAAATGTGATGGTTAGTAGGTAATGGTGACACTGCATTTGGCAGCACTGACAGGTGGTGTATAAGCTGCAGTATCTCCAATTAAATAACTTGGGGAACCGAACGTATTTTTTTTTTACAAATTTAGCACCGTCTCTTTCTTCACTTCACTTCCTGCCCAGCTCTGCTACTCCCTGCTTCCTCCTTTCCGGCACTTCTCCGGCTCCACTGCGGCCTTTCTCCCTTTGCCTTTTACCTACTGCCAGCCTCCTCTCTCCTCCCGCCATCGCGAGTGCTGCTCTGTTCCTCTTTCCACCTTTCCCACTGCCTTGCTGCTGTCTATCGAGAGCAAGTGCACCATGCTGAACGTCCAGCAACTCGCTGTAAAGTAGCTGTAGGTTTTTTTTGCTTTACCTAAGTGCGTGATGTAATGATCCGTGGTGCTGTTGTAACCCGGAAGTGACACCCTGTACCATCCTCTGGCCAGGCGTGGCCAGAGGCTATATAGTAAAAGGGCAAGGACTGCACAAGATCTTTTGCCCGCACCCAAGCTGTGTGTGGGTGTACCCTTATTCTGCGCTGCGACGCTGAGGCTGTCTCATCCACTAGGCCCGCTACACTGGGTGGGGCTCCTATAACCCCACCGCCTCAACCGGAGAATTCAGCAGGAAACACCGCAATTGCCCCGAAGTTAGGGTGACCAGAATTGTAAAGCCAAAAACCGGGACATTTCATGAAAATAGAAGAAGGACTACAGTTTTACTTCAAGCGAGCGCACAGAATGACAGCGCTCCTCAGCACGGAATTACAGAACAGGTAGTTAGACCATACATAAAATGCAATTTTTAAACCCAGAAGATTCCCTGTTAATTAACTTGCTTTCTAGAAACAACTGCTCACTATCCCTGCTTTGTACAACATAAAAAACACCTCCCGCCGTTTTCAGCTGACCCTCTTTAAAAACCGGGACAGGAGCTAAATTTCCTGAAATGTGCCCGGACAGCTGGTGAAAAACCCGGAACGTCCGGGCAAATCCGGGACGCCTGGTCACCCTACCTGAAGTCAACGCTAGTCTCACCTAAAGCCCACATGCTTGTGCAGGCCTTCCTGCTGGGTGGCAGCCCCGCTTTGGTCTTCGTCGCAGTCTTCGCTGCGCGGTGTGCCAATCCTGCTCCCTGCACGGCTATAGCCCTGCCTGCATCAGGTGTGTCACGGCCGCCAGGCTTGGTCGCCCCTCGCGGCCATCTGAGGCCCTGCCTGCAGAAGAAAGGCAACGCTCTGGAGCGGCCCGCCCTCCACCTACCTCGTGTCCTCTCGCTCGGCTGAGCGCCCACGCTGGCCCTCATCCTGGGTCCTGACTGCCTGCCGCCTGCCCCTCCACTATTTCTCTGCTCTCCTCGAGGCCGGGTATGTCCTGTTTAACTGAAAAAAAAGAAGGACAAAGAAACAGCAAATTGTTCAGGAATAAAATATAAAGAAGGAAACCAAAAAAAGAAGTTTTGGGAATCACTGACTTTGGCATACCTGCACCCCTGAGAGAGGTCTGCTGGTTCACGCCACCACAAGACTCTGTGTACCCAGTATTACAGCGCCTATCACAACGCATTGGCACAAGACCCTTCTATTCTCCTGCTGGTAAGCCACATTAGCTCGCCTCCACGCTCCCTCACCTGCGCCTGCCACGCTCCACAACCATGACCGACGATGCTGGTAATGTGGCACTCCTACTGGGTCCCCCACCCAGGACATTCCTCAATATGCGCAAGTCAGCGTGCTGCCTACCTTCACCGAACTTGCAGATCCTGCTACCCCGTCGCCCCGCTGGAAGACCTGGATTGGAAGGCTGGATAACTACTTCGTTGCGACTCGGGAGACCGATGATGCTGTGAAGAGGCCCCTTCTGCTCCACTACGCGGGTGAGGAGATCTACAAGCTCTTTGCACACCTACCCAATACAGGCGCTGCAAACGACTATGATGCAGCAGTTATGACGCTGAACGCTCACTTCGACCCGCAATTGAACCCAGACTACAAGCGCTTCAAGCTCCGCCAAGCCCGCCAACGGGAAGGGCAGTCCATGGATACCTTCTATGCGTGCCTTTCGAGAGCTAGCTAGCACATGTATGGTGGACAATCAACCGAAGGAGGCGAGGGCACAGATCATCCAGGGCTGCAGAAATGAAACGCTAAGGTACCTCATCTTATGCCAGCCCTATATCACCTTGGCCAGGACCATGGAAATGGAACTAGCCATTACACAACAGCCGGAGAGGAATCTAACAGTGAAGACAGAGCGTCCACGCACGGGGAAGAGGGAATAGATCGCGACCACCAGCCCCTCCTTCATCTGGGTCCCGCTGTGGGTATTGCGGACATGAAGAGCATCCCCTTAAAGAATGCCTGGCACAAGGTCGAATATGCTCGAAGTGTGGCACTCTAAACCACTTTGCTACTGCCTGCAGAGGAGGGCCTAGAAGCAGAGGTGCTTGTGGAAGTCGTCCACCTTCAAGATCAGTAAGACAACTGTCCCTGGAAGATCCAGAGCCCCAAGTCACCTCCAAGATACCGTTCCATCATCGACACCGGATAGAAGACTCCTCCCCGAATGATGAAGAGGATGTATTTCTCATCACATTCACAGGTGATCTCAAACGCAGTAGATGACCCCAACCTACATGCATAGTCGAGGTCGCAGGCTCCAGCATCAAAGCCCTTATCAACACCAGAGTCTCAGTAAACATAATGGGGATCCAACAGTACCGACGCCTCCAACCACGCCCAACTCTGTCCCCAACTAATACTAGGATTTTCACGTACGGAAGCAAGGCACCATTGCCGATCGAAGGGAAGATGACAGATGAAATGAAATCGGAAGGCCAGGGATTCACAATTGTAGGAAGCTAGGATCTGACTGCATGGTTACCCCCACTTTTTGCCTGGTGTTTGCAGGTTTTTGACTAGTCTGACTGGGATCCTGCTAATCAGGACCCCAGTCTATCTGCTTTCTCCCTTAAATTGACATACATGTACTTTGGTACACTCCAGATTGGATACTGGGGTACCCTTATAAGTCCCTAGTATATGGTACCCCAGAGGCCTCCCATGGGCTGAAGCATGTATTATGCCACCCATGAGAGGCCATGCAAAATGGAACTCCAGGTCTGCTACAGCAGTCTGTGTAAGATGGTACTAGCACCACTTACTTCAGATATAGGTTCACTATATCTATAGGTCACTACACTTAAAAGTTATAAGTCACCCCTATAGCAGGCCTTATCAATCCTGAAGGCAGGGTGCTGGGTTTTTAGTGAGAGGGTGCCCCTGCATGAGCAGAGCCTCTCTGCAGCCTTCGGAGACCATTCTCCCGTGTTGTCTGTGACTCAGCCGGACATATAGGTAGAGGTGCATTATAACCTCGCTGTAAATGCTATCTCGAAAACGGCTGCATAGAAACATATCGTGTTTGGTATCAAACACCTTGGAATCATACCTCCCACACCAGTAACTGGTGTGGGAGGTATGATTCCACCCTTCAGAAGCGCGCTTCATGGGGTGACTGGTCTAACCGGTACCAGCCTTCTCGACCCGGACAGCACAAAATGGATGCTGCCGACCAGAGACACATTTCTGCCCTCCTGCTGCTGAGCCAAGCTTGAGCAGAGGAAGGCAGCACAATAGGCATCCTGTCACAGGGAGGTGTGACCACCTCCCAGACAGGGTTTAGTGTATTGGGGCTGGGTGGGTGCACTCTGAGAGTGCCTGAAAGTCTGCAGCGGGGGCACATTTGGTGTCCCTGTGCATAGACCAGTTCGAACCAGTTCTGGGAGCCATTGGCTCCTGCCCTGGCGCGAAACTGGACAAAGGACATGGGTGTAACCACCCCTCTGTCCTGACCCTCCGCTAGGAGGGTCCCCTGAATCTGTCCAACCCTCTCCCGTGGGTATAAAAGGGCTTACCTGGCTGTAAGACTTTGGATTTTACGTGGACAAGATTCTACAAGAAGAAACCACTGACCTTCGACTGTCTGGACACGCTGGACTTCGCTGGACCTCGACTGGGCTCGACTTTGTCCCCTTTCCATCCAAAGCTTGGTTCGTGCCCGTGCTCCATACAGGCTCCGTGCAGGACCTGTGGTGCACTAAAGACAACTGAAGAATCTCCCTTGGAGTGAAGGAGTCACTCCCCTGCTTCATAGGCACCTAAGCGCAACTGACCGGTCTGCTGCTCCTGAGCTCCTGCGGACTCTGAAGATTTCAGCACACAGGAGGTGGGTTTTCGTAGGTCCCCGAGGTCGAGCTGCCCTCTCACTGAGTTTGAGGCCAGTATCCCTCGTGGGGACTGCGTGACCCAAACCCCTGTGCACCGCGTCCATTTGCAAGTGCATATGCTTGTTGGCGATTCCCGAGCTTGTGCATTGGACTCCGTGTAGTCCTGACCCTGAGCAGTACTTGCACCAAAGAACTCCAGCCTCCTCACACCGAGTGCTCCGTGGGCTGGTACTTTGCAATCTTACTCGAGGTCCCCCTCGCGACTCCTGGTCATTCGGCCTGTCGGTCCTCCTGAGGGTCATCTTGATTTCTGTTGGGCTTTCCTGGTTGCTCCAGATGTGCCCTGACTCCCCATTGCTTGGTGAGTCCCCTGGACCTTGCTGGTCCACACAGTAACCTGCTTGACCTTCCTGCGTGGGTTGCTTTTGCCAAGGCTTGTTGGTGCTCTAGCCGGACACCGACCCCTCAGCACTCGACATCCTTTGTGGGACAGCTCACCTCCGGCTCCTGGTTGTCCTCAACGTCTCCTGGTCCTCGTGGCTGCAGAGTCAAGCATCCCTTCTTCGCACCTGAGCACCCAACATCGGTGGGCATTCGTCTCCCGAGCCCCTGGTCACTCTGAAGTGACCCAGACTCTGTCCCCTCTGCTTTCAGGTTCCATCTTCCTCGAATCCAGGCTTGGATTCCACCGGACCCTTTTCACCTTCACGGCAGCAGTACTTCTTTACAGCTCTCCATTGAGAACAACGGCAGTTTCCGACGCCACTTCAGACCTATGCACCCAGCTCCTCTGGGATAGGTAACTCGGGTACTACGGTATCCACGGGTGGGGTGGCTCTTCAAACTCTTAAGTTCCAACTGGTTTGCTCGAAGTCCTCCTAGAAGGGTCCTTAAACTTTAAAAGTGTAACCGCGACTTCCCCATAGAATTGTACGGAGCCCGCGGTCGTGTTCCCACACTGCACCCGGCCTCCGTGGGGTCCCTATCTACTCACCATGGGTGGTTCCTTGGGGTCCCAGCGATTCTACGTGCTCCAGACCTTGTCTTGATCTCAGTCGTGACTGTTATACCACTATTTTAGTATATGGTTTGGCCTCCCCCTGGAGCCCACTGTGTATTGTGCTACTTACAACTGTTCTATTGATCTCGTATTGTGTGCTTTGTGTTCTATCCTCATGTAGAGGATAGTAGAGAGTGGTATATTAATAAATACATATTTTTATATAACTACTGTGTGGTTCTCCTTTCATTTAGTCATTCAGGAGGTGATGTTCTGGTAAAACAAGCTGCTTTACATTCCTTCAAGATTAAGCCCGAAGGCTGCTCTCCACAGCTACCACTAGGATAGCTTTCTAAAGGTTATCTTTGACCTTTGACATCATAAGGGTCGTCTGGACTGGTGCAAGATGCCCACTTTAATTAGTGGACAGCATATACCAGGCCAACTTCTCACAACAACCACCTTTCACATCGTCAACAGGAAAGCTGATACCCTTCTCGGAATAGACACTGCAGAGGACTTAGACCTAGTGGTTTTCGAGCACACAGGAAAGGCCTTCCAGACAGAGGAAATTTTAAGCCAGTTCCCTCACCTCTTCACAGGCCTCGGGTGTCTAAAAGCTCCTCCCATCAAGCTGCACATCGATAAGTCCATAAAGCCAGTGGCCCTTCGGCACCGGCGCGTACCCTTCCACCTGAGACCCCTGGTCGAACAAGAGCTATGCAAGCTCGAATCACAAGGGGAGATTGAGAAAGTCTCGGGGCCAACACCGTGGGTGTCACCCATGGTGATCGCCGAAAAGCCGAAGCAACCAGGCAAAGTATGGCTGTGTATAGACTTGCACCTCCCCAACCAAGCTATCAAGTGGGAGAGGCATATAACGCCCACGATGGACGATATTATCGCTGACTTTAATGTCTCAGAGTGGTTGCCCAAGTTGGACATCAACACCGGGTACCACCTTCTCGACACACCTGGGGCTACGCCGGTACAAGTGACTAAACTTTGGAATCTCCTCAATGGCAGAAGTGTTCCAGGATGCAATTCGAGAAACCCTGTCTGGCTTACAACGTAAGCGACAATATTTTAATTCATTCAATCACTGCCAAAGAACATCACCGGCACCTCCGAGCAGCACTGAAGCAGCCATCCGACCATGGAGTTACACTCCATAAAGAGAAGTGCTCTTTCTTCCAGAACTCAATTTAGTTATTTGGTTATGTGTTTCACCAAGAAGGTGTTCAAGTAGACCCTCTCAAGTCTCACACCATCAAGCAGACACCGGCCTCTCCCACTGTGTCAGAAGTGCACAGCTTCCTGGGAATGGCCATGTTAGAATTGAAACCCTTTTCCCCCGACTTTCATGATATATGCTGTCATAGGTTAGCATTCATGTAGCTATGTCATACATTCGTGATTTTCATTGTGCATGTGCCCGGCTACTGTAGAGCAGTGTAGGCCTAAGTTAGCATCTGAGATGCCATTTTCTTCTTGTCACACTGGCCCTGTTGCGCTGTGAGCAACCCCCTCATCTCTGTGCCCCCGCTCTCTCAGTCTCAGCAGAGGCTGCTGCTCTGAAAGGTTCTCATATCTCATCCAAGGTCGGAACTCAGATGTACGAAGAGAATGGTTTATTCAGCTCTGCATTCCTATCATCGGACATAACTATGCTCCCACACTAGAGAGAGCTGAGATCGAGTAAGACGGCCATGGGAGTCTGATAACATGTACCCATGTTGCAGGTGTTAGCTCATCTCTCAGTGCCTCCTTTGTTAGCTTCTGTGCCCAAGCAGTACTTTTCCATGAGGGGCGGGGTTTTCTAGAGATGTTGGAAGGTTTATCATACGTTACCAAATGTTTGTTGGGCAGTCCCCCCGGTAGCATCTTAGGAGGCTAGTCAGACTGGACTCCGCTGCAGCGCAATTTTCAATAAAGAACTTTGGTTTGTATTCTCTACTGCGTGACCGACTCTTCATTTCTTGGAAGGCCGAGAGGAGGCAGTGAGTGACCCGGGTGGCCCTAATCGGGTCACTTCCTTCAGTTGACGCCCGAACAGGGACTCCACCAGGTGACTCATCTCGCCCATAGTCGGGTTGTAGGGGTCGGGGTTGCGTCCGGTCGGATGGGCGGATCGGGGATCCCCACATCACCGAGCTTGGTTCTCGCGGCTGCCCCGCCTGTCTGATCGGGCGGCTCCTCATCTAGTGATCATCTCGGCTGGGGTCCTGAAACAGCGAAACCCTTGGATCTGACCGTTTGGTCCGAAGAGTCGGCAGTGGAGAATAACTTTGCTTGACCTGTGTGCACCAGGTGAGTTGGTCTTGTCTTTTGGTATTTTGAATATGGTCTGAGGACCATTCTTGACTTGTTTGAACTTGGTGGGTCTGTGGACCCTTAAGGTACAGAGTGTGCGAACGCTCTGCCGGGCCACCTGCTGAATTTGGTTTACTCTTGAAAAGGCCTGGGGCTAGAGCCTGCCTTCTTGTTTGTTGCAGTTTTCGGACTGCCTTGTTTGGTACAGTCCTCGGACTGTCTTGCTTTGGGTTCCCTTTGTTTTGTGTGTCGTTCGAGTGGTGTACGTGTCTGTTGTTGAGATGCCTTGTTTAAGCAAATTGTGGTGTGTGGGGTGCCGCTGTTGCTCGGCGGAGGCTCGGTTGGAGGAGAGGCAGCCTGCGCCTCCGGAAGGCACCCCGAATATTGATATGTATGTGAAGCACGGCCTTGGCCCTATTATGTTTAGTACATTATGACACAAATATACGAGGGACAATGCCAAGCTTCAGTGGCCACCGACAGGTACTTTTGATGAACAGAAACTGAATTATCTGCAAGATAAATTATTTGCCCAGAGAAGTAGACAGTCGATGTTTGATTCTCTCCAGGTATGGCAGAAGGAAGCTAGGCAGCGACGTATGCGGGCGGAGAAAGAGGCCCGGAGAGTAAAAATGCAAACAATAACTCAGAAAGCAGTAGCCTATGATAGGGATAAAATAGAAAAGGGCATCGAGAGTGCTGATAGGAAGTTCGGACTACAATGTGATAAGTTCTATGTTGCCCGAGAGGAGGGGGATGCATTTGTGGATGAGCTATTGGATGCTAGGCCCCTGCCTCCCTATGCCCCGCAAAGGATATACCCTGTTGTTCCAACACCCCAGCCTGCTGCTCCCCTTGTCTCTCTATCTGGCGCTGCTGCTTCTGACCCGGCTGCTACTGCTACAGCCCCGCCTGTTTCCCCTTTGGTTTCGCAAGTTGCGAGTGCAGTAGCTGTGGGCCCTTCCGTTGTATCTGCTGCTCCCGCTCCTGTTTCTCCCCCTTCTCTCACACCTTCAACGCAGTCTCTACTCACATTGGTGCCTGCTTCTCCATCTATTGTGTCTTTCCCGGACATCTCATCCCCAGCATCGTTAGGAGCTGGGACACCGGTGCGTGGGGTGGATGAGGGGAATTGGGCTGCGGCACTGGAACGGATGGGGCGAGTGCTGATTTGATCCGACGTGGGGAATGAGGAAAAGCAGATGGTCGCTAATCAGGCTGCGCAGTGGGCGCGAAATCCGATCTACAGTGTAGAGGATGTGTGGGGTGTGTTGAAGGATTTTGAGCCGTTCGTGCAGCAGCATGCCCTCAAGCACATGTCGGCAACATTGATAGGGTTGTGGGAGCAGTGTTTTGGTGGTGTAGCACCCCAGATAATATATGGCATTCGGGATCGTGTATATGCTGCTGATATGTCCCCTAATGATGTCTTCAGCAATGTAGCAGCGATGATTGGGTACAGGGGCATGTTGCACCAGAAAACGCCTACAACGATATCCCAATTCCCCATGAGAGAGGTCCATCCTATTTTTCATCCCGAGATTCCAGAGCGGCGCAATGCGCAGGATATTGTAGTTCAGCCGCAGGTAGAGACTCGCTTTCAGGAGCAATGGGTTTACACTCCATGGAAAAGGAGGTACTTGCCCTTAAAGGTCAGCTACCAGACCCAGGAAAAATCCCACAGCATACTATAAAGAATTAACAGAGGCTGCTTCATCGACGGTGATGACACTGGCCGACGTTGAGATGTTTTTTGGGTTGTTGATACCGGTGGATATATAGCGGCAGGTACACACGCAGTATCATGTTGCGGAGCTAGGTGGCACTTGGAATGCGATTAGGGCGTGGGATAATGAGCGGAAGCCCGGCGAAAAACCTAGAGCTGAGATATTGGCTTTGCCGGGTTGTATCATCACTTACATGCATTCCCTCATCCCACCCAGACGGGTAGATTGGGGCAAGTTAGCGGCATGTCGACAGAAGAAGGATGAAAGTGTGTCAGATTTTTTCACTCGGTTTGAAGGGGTGTTTTGGGATTTTAGTGGACAGGATTTGTCAGTGGAGGGCGGCGCCAGGTTGTTTGTTAACAGATTTGTAACAAATTTGCTTCCCGAGATAGCTGCTCGGTTGCAGGCCTCTGAAAGTACCTGGACTACCTCCCCCCCCTCAGTGATATTGAGCATGGCCCAGTACTATGAGCATAGGGAGAATGAGGAGAAGGAGAAGGTAGAGAAGAAGAACAAGGAGTTGAAGACCAAGGTACTAATGCAGCAGGCAGCCAGACGGTCCGGTAGAGGACGCGGTAGTGGTCCAGCTCAGCTGTCACGTGGTACAGGCAGAGGAAGTAGTCCTGTGGGGCCGAATCAGTGTGCATATTGTAAGAGAGAAGGGCACTGGCGGAGTCAGTGTCTGGACTTGTTACAGAAAGTCGCCGCCCCCAGCGGTCGGGGTGCCGGTGGACGGGGACGTGGTGAAGGCGGTCGTGATGAGACACAGGGTGGGGTATCCTCGGGGAGTCGCTCTGACCAGAATTATTTTGATGATCCCCGGGGAAGGCAGTACTATCATGATGATTATGATTTAGACGAAGTGTCCGGGATGTCCTATAACCAGGACAGCCAGGGACAGGGTGAGGGACCAGTTTCAATACCTGTAGACCAGCTTGGTCCTTATGTCATGGCGGATCTGCATGGTTCGGCTAAGAAGTTTTTGGTGGACACGAGTGCAATTAATTGCTCTGTTTCTCGTTTACTGGTCCCCGGGGCAGCCCTGTCTGGCCATAACAATGTTTCGGTAGGGTTTTCAGGCATACCGGTTGTGAGCCCCATCTCTGAACCTCTTGCTTTAACTATTGTCCCTTTCACTGTGAACTCGCCTTTTCTGTTGACTGCGAATTATGGCGAAAATCTCATGGGACTAGATTTGCTGAAGAAGTTGCATGCTAAGATTTCATGTTCTCCGGATGGGGTCTATATGACAATAGGACCCGATGTGGCCAGTACTAAACAGTGTTTTTCGAAAGATGCACCGCTTCCTGCTGAATTCAAAGATGTACCGCCCATATTGTGGGCAACAGGAGATGCAGATGTAGGGTTGTTGCAGATACCGCCGATATCTATTACAATAAAAGACAATGCTGTGTTACCTCGTATTCCCCAGTACAAAATACCGCAGGCGGGAGAAATGGCTTTGTTGCAGATTATACAGGATTAGATCAAATCAGGGGTGGTTGAAGAGACAGCTGCGAATGTGTGTAACAGCCCTATTCTTCCCATCCTCAAAAAGACACCCTCTAACTCGGTCGATGTGCATCCTGATGTCTATCGCTTTGTAATTGATTTGCGGGAGGTTAACAAAATAGTTGTCCTTCTGTTCCCGGTGGTCCCCGATATTACTGCTCTTTTAACAATGATTCCTTTCACAGCCAAATTCTTGTCTGTGATTGATTTGAAAAATTCTTTCTTTAGCATTCCAATTCACCCTAATAGCCGATACCTCTTTGGATTTAACATAGCGGGCCGAAGTTTCCAATTCTGTCGTGCTCCTCAGGGGTATACTGAAAGTCCTAGCATCTATAGTCAAGCCCTGAAAGGTCAGTTGGATTCCCTCTCTCTTCCTACAGGTAATGTATTATTGCAGTATGTGGACGACCTGTTGATAGCCTCCGATACTGAAGAGGGTTGCAAAGAAGCCACAGTCAAATTACTCTTACATTTGGCACAGCATGGACATAAAGTGTCAATTTCCAAATTTCAATATTGTCGACAGGAGGTCACCTATCTCGGTCACCTACTGTCGAAGGAGGGTAGGAGGCTAACACCTGAATGAGATGATGCCATTGTTAGGATGCCCGTCCCTAAAACTCAGAGGGACGTGCGTGCTTTCACAGGCATCACCTCGTATTGTCGCCACTGGATTCCCGGTTACTCTTTACTAACAAAACCCCTTTTGCACTTAACAACGAAAGATGTGCATGAGCCTTTACCTTGGACGCATGAATGCCAGCAAGCTTTTGAGCAATTAAAGGTTGCACTTTGCTCTGCGCCTGTGCTTGGTACGCTGGACTACCAGAAGCCTTTCGTGTTGTATGTACACAAGACGGCTGGGTGTGTGCTTTCGGTGTTAATACAGGCCTTTGGAGGTAAGCAGAGGCCGTGTGCTTATTTCTCTGCTCTTCTTGACACTGGCGCCAGAGCCCTCCCGAGCTGTTTAAGAGCTGCCGCGGCCGTGGCTGTCTCTATTCGACAATCGGCGGGGCTCGTCCTCAATACTGACCTCACAGTAATGGTACCCCATGCTGTGGATACGCTTTTGAACAAGACAAAGACGCAGCACCTCACTAGTGCTCGCCAGACTGGTTATGAATTAACATTGTTTGCACCACACATTACAATCAAACGATGTGCTACTCTGAACCCGGCCACGTTACTACCTCTTCCTTCGGACAATGGGGATACAGACGTCCATGATTGTCTGTATCGGACGGAAGAAGAGACGAAGGGACGGGTAGACCTGACTGATGTTCCCTTATCTGACCCACAAGGGGAACTATATGTCGATGGCTCTTGTTTCAAACTGTCAGATGGCACCACCACTGCAGCATGTGCTATTACTACGCTGCGCACTGTAGTTGAGACATCACGTGTTCCTTACCACTCGGCACAAGCTGCGGAGCTTGTTGCCCTTTTGCGAGCGTGTGAGCTAAGTGAGGGATTGACTGTCAATATTTATACTGACAGTCAATACGCGTTTGGAGTCGCCCATAATTTTGGGCAGCTCTGGGCGGAGAGGGGATTCCTGACCTCACACGGTGCAAGGATACAGCATGGCCCTCTGATACATAGGCTCCTGTCAGCCCTAGAGCTTCCCAAGAGACTGGAGAGAGTGAAGTGTAGTGCCCATAAAGCGATCACTGATGATGTGGGGAGGGGAAATGCATTTGCAGACCAAACAGCTAAAGAGACAGCTAGGTCCAAGATGAAGAGGATGTTTGTGGCAGGACCAGCTTGGTGGGTACCTGAGGGTGGGATGTTTGAGGGCACACTAGACAATGTGAAGGAGATTCAAAGTGAGGCAACAGTTGAGGAGTTGGCAACGTGGCAGGAGAGTACGGGGCGCCTAGCTGAGGAAGGGTGCTGGACAGACAAGTCGGGAAAGCAAAGATGGATGTTACCAGACGCATATGTACTACCTGTAGTTACGATGGCTCATGGTCCGGCACACATCAGTGCAAAGGGGATATGTAAGCTATTGGACCCTGTATGGCAAAATGATAACATCCCTAAGGTAGCGGCCCATCTAGTGAAGAATTGCATGGTTTGCCTGATACATAATCCAGGGAAAGGCACCTCTACACCCCCTGGTAATTTTGCACCACCCTCTTTCCCTTTCGAGGTTCTCCAGATGGATTACATCGAAATGGAACGGGTTAACAACTTGAAGTATGTGCTGGTGGTGGTTTGTGTATTCAGTAAATGGATTGAGGCTTACCCCACTAAAGAGAACACAGCCATGGCGACGGCGAAAGTCCTATTAGAGGAGTTCTTCCCGCACTTCGGCTTGCCCCGTTTGATTTGGAGTGACAACGGAAGACACTTTAATGCAAAGGTGATTCAGCTAGTATGCGACGGCCTGCATATTAAGCAAAAGTTCCATGCAGCAAACCACCCCCAGTCGGCTGGTCTGGTTGAAAAGTATAATGGTATTCTCAAGTTGAAGATGGCTAAGATCAGGGAGAGCACAGGGTTGCAATGGCCGAATGCACTACCCCTTGCCCTATTATCCACTAGAGTGACAGTGACAGAACTGGGTTATCCCCACACGAGGTGGTCTTTGGCCACCCCACGAATGTGTGGGGTGTACCACGTCCTCGTCATTTCTCTGATATTGACTACCCGTTGCTTGTGGATTACCTTTATGAGCTTACAAAAAATGTGCGTTCTATTCATCAACAGGTCCACGAAGCACTGCCACCAAAACCTGAGGGGCCGGGCCACGAAATACAGCCTGGAACGTATGTGCTGGTCCGAAACTTCCAGAGGCGAGGTTGCTTGGAGCCACTTTGGAGGGGGCCCCTGCTGGTCCTTCTCGCAACGACAGCAGTAAAGCTGGAAGGACGGAAGAACTGGATCCATACATCTCACTGTATTCGGGTCCCGCTCCTCTTCCCTACGACAAGTGGACACTCGAGGGGATTGGGGACCACGAGACGGAGAAGGTCCCTCGCTTTATCCCCTTTTCTGATGCCCGACTGACCTGGGCGCAGACGGAAGAGGAGAGTGATGTTGCTTTGAACGAGGCGGTGCCTCTGGAAATAGAGGCTGCCCAGGTCTCTCCTCCATCTGGTCCACAGGAACAGGAGTCCCAGTCTGTTGACTCCCCTGAGTTTCAAGTTCTTTTCCGAGACGAGTCAGTGCCAGGAGTGGCTCGATACAATTTACGTCCCCGACGGAGGGACAGTGCACCCGAGGGACAGTCAGGTTAGTAGGGATGGACTTCTGGATGAAGAATTGGGCTTGTGTACTTTGCCTATAGTACCAACAATAATTTAGGGACAGAAAGATTGGTGCGCTGTCTGAGATATTGGACAGGATAAGTGGGGGGTGCTTTCCAAGGAGGGAAGTAGCCCTATCCTGAGCGGAGAGACAACAAGGGTTGTGATCGTGCAGCCCCACCGCGACGTGCTCGTTAGCACCACCGTTGGAAGACTCAGAGAGACTATTTTTTCTTTTTTTTCCCTTGAAGTGCTCATTAGCACCACCGATAATAAACATTAAGAGACTATTTTTTCTTTTTCCCCTGTATACCTGGCTCCATAGCACGGAGTCTCCTCTGGTAGTTTCATAGGTGAAGATGTACCCCTTTGGTCATATAGTTAGGGAGGAGGAACAGCTGTTAGAGGGGTGTCGTCCAGACCAACATGGCCCCACCTGGTCGAGCTGGCCCCCTAAGACTAACATAGGGTGCCTAGTGATAGTTTTCATAGCTTTGGTGGCAGTGTTAGATATTCTTTGGTTTTTAGAAGAAAAACATCCTATGCACAACATGATTGCAACAACTACAGCTCCCCCTGAGCACGTTTTTGTCACACTAGCCCGCATAAGGAAAGACATAGACAGGCATATGTAGATAATGTTTTTCTCCAGATGTTACACCAGGCTCACCATACCACCAATGTCACTGATTGTTGGGTTTGTGGTTTACTCCCCTCAGTAGTGCACAAGAATGATCTGTTATTGTCTTTGCCACTCTCCTATCTAGCCAGCTGTGAAGCCTGGTTCCAGTTGTTCAATATGGTATATATACATTATCATTCAGATGCAATGAATATGACGTATCATGACTATGAGACTGTACTGGGTTATATAGCAACACACCAAGGATATACTCTGGGGAAGAACGGGGCAGCGGACACAATTCATCCCGCAGCATGCATGAATGTGTATGAAAGGAAGAAAAATGTAACATGGCTTCTAGAAGAGATGGCTGATTTCCAAGATTTTAATGTCACTAAATACTTTCGGTCCTTTCAGTTACGCAGTATTACTAAAGATAAGGCTATGCCGGTGCCAGTGATTATACCACCACCAGTTTTTGTGTCCGAGGGTTTGGGAAGGTCCCGGTGGGAGAGAGGATCTGCAATTACACTTATGATTTGAACACCACCAGTAGTCCACCATTTCTCCCGCCTCACAATGTGTACTTCGTCTGCGGATCCCAGGCTTACATATGGCTTCCTAGGGGGTGGTCCAGGCTGTGCTTTGTGTCCTTCCTCCTGCCCCCTGTGTATATTGCACCCTCCAATTACCATGGAGACCATAGATTACAGCGCAGGAGTGTGTACTTGACACACAGGATATTGATCAGACAGACACTACTTTACAGCAGTTTACATATGCCATGAAGGGCATCCTGCCCTTTTGGGGCCCAATGCACAACAGCCGAAGCATACGCCGACTCACAAGGGTAGTAGAGGGAGTAATTAACACTACTGCAGGAATATTGACCAATATCACAGCTGAGCTTCAGGCCACGAGACAAGTTGCCCTTCAAAATAGAATGGTGTTAGTTGTCATCCTTGCTGATCAGGGTGGGGCCTGTTGCGTCATTGGTAGTAGTTGCTGTGTGTACGTCCCAGATCACGCCCCGACTGTATATGCAGCTATACAAAAGTTACATAGAATAGCATCTGACATCCATCAGGAGAATGGTACTTGGTCCTTATCTGGGTGGTTTTGGGGTCTGTTAGCAACATGGGGCTGGAAAATACTTCTAGTTTTAGTGGCCATTGCCGGTGTAATATTCACCTGTTGCCTGTGCATCCATTGTCTTCCTACCTGTTGCTCTTATTGTGTGCAGAAGCTAACACCCAAGCCTCGAGTTCAAGAACGAAAAGGGAAAAATTCTGTCATGATGGTACACGCTGTTCAGGATTTAATGATGATAGATGAGGGCATTTTCGAATATTGATATATGTATCTGTTCTATATTCCTAATAAATTACCCCAACAACTCCCTGTTATATGTGTGCCCTCCTGCCTTCTCTTCCATTAGAATTGTAAAGACCCTGACCTGATGGCATCAATAAAGACTTAGAAATGAATGCTAAAAGGAGGGTCTGTTAGAATTGAACCGCTTTTTCCCCAACTTTCATGATATATGCTGTGATAGGTTAGCATTCATGTAGCTATGTCATACATTCGTGATTTTCATTGTGCATATGCCCGGCTACTGTAGAGCAGTGTAGGCCTAAGTTAGCATCTGAGACGCCATTTTCTTCTTGTCACACTGGCCCTGTTGTGCTGTAAGCAACCCCCTCATCTCTGTGACCCCGCTCTCTCAGTCTCAGCAGAGGCTGCTGCTCCGAAAGGTTCTCATAACTCATCCAAGGTCGGAACTCAGATGTACGAAGAGAATGATTTATTCAGCTCTGCATTCCTATCATCGGACATAACTATGCTCCCACACTAGAGAGAGCTGAGATCGAGTAAGACGGTCTTGGGAGTCTGATAACATGTGCCCATGTTGCAGGTGTTAGCTCATCTCTCAGTGCCTCCTTTTTTAGCTTCTGTGCCCAAGCAGTATTTTTCCATGAGGAGCGGGGTTTTCTAGAGATGTTGGAAGGTTTATCATACGTTACCAAATGTTTGTTGGGCAGTCCCCTCGGTGGCATCTTAGGAGGCTAGTCAGACTGGACTCCGCTGCAGAGCAATTTTCAATAAAGAACTTTGGTTTGTATTCTCTACTGCGTGACCGACTCTTCATTTCTTGGAAGGCCGAGAGGAGGTCGTGAGTGACCCGGGTGGCCCTAATCGGGTCACTTCCTTCAGCCACATACTGTGGCCAGTTCATCACAAACCTGGAAAATGTGGCTGAGCCTCTACGATCCTTGACTAAGAAAGACGCACCCTGGAAGTGGGGCCGCAGGGAGGAGGAAGCCTTCCAGAACATCAAGGAAGCCCTGCTCTGCAAAACTACCATGGCCGATTTCGACGCCAAGAAGTACACTGAGCTGCTGGTGGATGCCAGCCCCGTGGGCCTCAGTACAGTGATCACCCAAGAAGTAAAACTGGGTAAGGGCACCCCTTGCATTTGGCAGTAAAGCCCTCATGCCAACGGAGGCTCGATACTCCCAGATAGAACGAGAGGCACTAGCCATCAAGTGGGTGTGCGGTCACTTCTACCTCTACCTCAACGGGCTGTCATTCTGGTGGTCACCGACCACCAACCACTCATCCCCCTCTTTCGAGGCACGGCACCACACCCTCCGCCACGGATTGAACGATGGGCGATCCAACTACAGCATTACCAGACGGAGGTAGTTTACCGGTGTTAGAAATGGTATTTCTGGTTGGCTAGGGCAAGCGCCTAAGCCAGGCAGAAACCACCACTCTAGTCAGGGCAAGGGAGTTACACACTGAAGATAGCCCCTGCTCACCCCTTTGGTAGCTTGGTACGAGCAGTCAGGCTTATCCCAGAGGCAATGTGTAAAGCGTTTGCGCAACACACTCACACCGCAGCGACACACTAGGCACACCACAAAAGGAACTCCACACAAGGTTATATAAAAAAAATAGCCTTTGTATTACTCATAAAACACATTGGAATGCAATCACATATATACACTGTGCCACCTGGCACTAGGTATTACTTTACAGGGGATTATATACATTACAGGGCCAATCGGGCCACTGTCATAACCAACATATCTCACAGTTAGAGGAAACAACCAGTAACTACTGGTAACATTGCACTTATCATAGAACGTCATACAAGACATCGTTTGCAGTGCACCATAGTAAACACTTATCAGAGTGCACCTATCAGTACAATCACTATAGTGATGCGCAGGGTACCAACCTTGGCATTGTAACCCAAAAGCCTAATCACATCAGGGCATAACATAAGTCATAAATCCCTAGGCCAATCGGGCCATTGTCATCACAGTACTCGTAGTAACCCAACCAGTAACTACTGGACATGGTGCTCTGAGCACCACACATTTAGGCATAAACATATTAGGCCAAAGCATCAGCAACAGTGCACCACATCATTAGGCCTAACTCACACCCACTGTGCCCTATCATGAACACTTATAGAGGGTACACATTAGGCAAGAGCTTAATACAGTATGGCATGAACACCAACAGCAGTGCACGTAGCAAGCATCATTAGTGGGCACATATTGTAATCACTCGTGGGTGCCCATAGTACAATGACACCTTCACTGTACCCTTCTCTGAGCTGCTGCTCAATATCCTGCTTCCTTTCTGGCAGGTTTCTGGGCCTTCTGCCCACCTTCACCCAGGACTGCGGTAATGCCCATGGACTACTTGGCCCTCACTCTCCTACACCCGGTAAGTCCACACTCAGTGGGCGAGGCACCCGCACAACCCAAAAACGGTAGGAGCCCCCTCACTGCCAAAGTAGGGGCAGTGCACTCACACGTCGGCAGGAGGACTCCCTTGTGTCCCCCGCCTGCAACTTCACTCGGGGAGCAGCCCTCCAGCCCGCGGTGCCGTCGTTGCTCCCAGCTCACCTGTATGCAGCAGAGCTCCTCCTGCTGGCCCACACACCCGGCGGCCCGCAGACTAATACCGGGAACAGGCAGCCACAGCCAGTTCCCACACCACCTGTGTCACTCTGCTCACTTCCCCACAGCCTCTGGAGTCCAGGCGCACCTCCGGACTCCTCAGCGACTCCCCTCTTTGCTGGAGTCGGTTCCTGCTGTGCACGCTGCGGCCTCATGGACTTCTCCTCCAGCGCTGGCCCCGCCTTTCTCTTCCGGCTCTGAGGCCGTTGCCGGGCAATACCTGGGGCTTCTCCAGTCTTGCTCGAGCGGCTTCTCCTCTATGTGGCCTTCTACGTTAGTGGACTCTGCCCACAACCAGGCTCGGGAGCATGCCTGGCTGCCGGGTCGCGTGCAGCCACTCTCGCCGCCGCGCACAGAAGAAGAGCCCACTTTTCGGGCTTAGGGGACAACTTGAAAAGTGCCCACCACGCGCTTCTAGTGGGCCGGACCCTACACTTCAGGGGTACAAGAATGCAGAGCTCCCCACTCTTTCTCCATAAGTAGCAGGAAGAAGGGGGCTGTACTCCACTGGCCGCTCTCTCCAGAAAGCACTCCTGAGGTGCAGAGCACAGTGCTCACCACGCGCTGAGCTGAGGATCACCCCCTTACGGGGGGGGGAAGAAATCACAGCGCTGCTCCAATTTCCTCTAAGGCCAGCCACACAGCCCTGGTAAATCCCAGTGGACCGTGCTCAGGCAGGCCAGCACACTGGGGCCTTTCAACAGAGCAGCAGTCCCTTCAGCTGCCAAGCAGGGCAGAAGGTCAGTCCCCAGTGGCGGTTCCTCCTGGCACACTGCAGTCCTTCCTTCAGGCCCAAGTAAGCACCAAGCACACCTTCATGGGGTCACAGCCCCAGTACTTATACTGCACATGTCTTTGTTCTTCCCCCTGGCACAGGGCTCTATGCCCGGTCCAAACCAGTTCTGGGGGGGCACTTGCACATTTCTTTTTAAGTGCACACCAACCCTTTTGCTAGTGTAGGCTCTGGCCCCAGACACACCACAGGGGGGCGGAGCCAGCATTGTACAAGGCAGGCACAGACCTATTCAGGGTCAGGGGCTACTCCTCCCACTACTCCAAATGCAGGTCAGCCTATTCAGCCTAGTGCTGACTCACCCAGTCCCTCTGGAGCCACTGCACCTCCCCAGCCCCTGTCACTCCAGAGCCAGACATGCAATACACAACAGGCAGGCACATAGACACATAGCACACAGAAATGTCCACTTCTAAAAATGGCATTTATAAAATAGTGATAATAAATCTGCCAACACCATTACGCAGCATTTTTATTACCACTATTCCAAACATACCAAACTTCACCACTCTACTCCTCTCAGGTCAGGAATTACCACTGAAACACTTATCAGGGAATCCCCAATGCATTCCTATGAGAGGGCAGCCTTCACAGTAGTGAGAAACCAAAATGGCTGTTTGTCACTACCAGGACATGCTACACAGTTAAGGCACATGTCCTACCTTTTACCTACAATGCACCCTGCCCATAGGGCTAGCTAGGGCCTACCTTAGGGGTGACTGATATGTAGTAAAAGGGGAGTCAAAGACGTGGCAACCACTTTATGTGCCACGTCACAGCAGCAGTAAACTGCGTGCACAGGCCCTGCAATGGCAGAGGCCTGAGACAGGTTTGAGAGGCTACTTTGGTGGGAGGCTGGTTGCACCAGAAGAGCCCGACAACAGTGTCTCAGTTTCCGATGAGGGAAGTACATCTGATCTTTCACCCAGAGTTACCTGAGTTGCGAGATCAGAGGGATGCTGTCGTCAGACAGCGAGTAGAGGCTCGTTTCCAAGAACAGTGGGTTTATACTCCTTGGAAGAGGAGTTAGGTTTTGTCCCTTAAAAGTCAGCTACCTGACCCTAGGAAAAATCCAATGCCATACTGTAAAGAATTAACAGAGGCTGCATCGTCAACGGTTATGATGTTGGCCGATATTGAGATGTTTTTCGGCTTATTGGAGCCAGTTGATATCTGCCGGCAGGTGCATACGCAGGACCATGTTGTGGAGTTGGGTGGCATTTGGGATGAGATCAGGGCATGGGATAAAGAGAGAAAGTCTGGTGACAAGCCTAAGGCTGAGATACTAGCTTTGCCAGGTCGAATTATTACTTACATGCACTCTCTGATTCCACCTAGAAGAGTGGATTGAGATAAGTTAACAGCATGTCGTCAGAAGAAAGATGAAAGTGTATCAGATTTCTTTTCTAGGTTTGAAGGTGTGGTTTTGGATTTCAGTGGGCAGGACTTGTGTATTAACAGATTTGTTACGAACCTGCTTCCAGAGATCGCGACTCGGTTGCAGGCTTCGGAGAGCACTTGGACTACCTCCTCCCCATCAGTGATATTAAGCATGGCACAGTATTATGAGCATAGAGAGAACGAAGAGAAGGAGAAGGTGGAGAAGAAAAACAAGGAGTTTAAGACGAAGGTGTTGATGCAGCAGGTGTCCAGGGGGAACGGTAGAGGGCGAGGCATTGGTCCGACCCGACAGCTGCCACGCACTGGAAAAAATGCTGCGCCTTTGGGGCCGAACCAGTGTGCATATTGTAAGGAGGAGGGCCATTGGCGAAGTGAGTGCCCGCCGTTGTTACAAAAGGTTGCGGCCCCTAGAGGACGGGGTTCTAGAGGACGGGGTCGTAGAGCAGGTGGACATGACGAAGGCCAGGGAAGACAGGAACAGCAAGGTCGCTCTGATCAGAACTATTTCGATGACCCTCGGGGGCGACAGTACTATCATGATGACTACGAATTGGACGAAGTGACTCGGTTAGCTCATGGCTAGGATAGCCAGGGACAGGGTGAGGGATCAGTTCAGATACCTGTAGATCAGCGCGGACCTTTATGTTACGGCCGATTTGCAGGGATCAGCTAAAACATTCCTAGTGGATACAGGCGCAATGAATAGCTCTGTTTCTCGTTCACTGGCCTGTCCGGCCAAAATAATGTTTTGGTAGGCTTTTCAGGTATACCGGTTGTGAGCCCCATTTCCGAGCCACTTGCCCTGACTATTGGTCCTTTTACCGTAGATTCACCTTTCCTATTGACATCTAATTGTGGAGAAAATTTGGTGGGTTTGGACTTGTTAAAGAAGTTCTTGCAGATACCCCCGGTCTCTATTAGAGTCAAGGACATCGCTGCTCTTCCCCGTATCCCTCAGTACAAAATAGCGCAAGCAGGGGAGCGAGCACTATTGCAGATTATACAGGATTTGATTAAGTCAAGGGTTGTTGAAGAGACGTCTGCGAATGTGTGTAATAGCCCTATTCTTCCCATTCTTAAGAGGACACCCTCGGGTTCCTCTGATGATCATCCTGATGTCTACCGGTTTGTGATTGATTTGCGTGAAGTTAATAAGATTGTGGTCCCTCAGTTCCCAGTTGTCCCCGACATCACTGCCCTTCTGACTATGATTCCTTCCTCTGCCAAATACTTTTCTGTCATTGATTTGAAGAATGCATTCTTTAGCATTCCAATACAACCAGACAGTAGGTATCTGTTTGGATTCGCCCTCGCCGGCCGAAGCTTCAGATTCTGTCGGGCTCCTCAGGGCTATACTGAAAGCCCCAGTATCTATAGTCAAGCTTTAAAAAGCCAATTGGACTCCCTCATACTTCCCACAGGTAATGTATTATTGCAGTATGTGGACGATCTCCTGATCGCTTCTGACACTGAAGAAGGTTGCAAGGATGCGACGGTTAAATTGTTGCTACACTTGGTCTGCCACGGACATAAAGTGTCCCTTTCAAAATTTCAATATTGTCGACAGGAGGTCACCTACCTAGGTCACCTACTGTCGAAGGAGGGTAGGAGACTAACACCTGAACGCATTAGTGCTATTGTCAAAATGCCCATCCCTAATACCCAGCGGGATGTGCGATATTTCATCGGCATTACTTTGTATTGTCGCCACTGGATTCCTAACTATTCCCTACTAACGAAGCCTCTATTGCAATTAACCACTAAAGATGTGCATGAACCCTTGCCTTGGACGCATGAATGTCAACAAGCTTTTGAACAACTAAAAGTTGCACTTTGCTCTGCGCCTGTGCTTGGCACGACTGATTACCAGAAGCCGTTAGTGTTGTACGTACACGAGACGGCTGGCTGTGCGCTTTCTGTCTTCACACAAGCCTTTGGAGGTAAGCAGAGGCCATGTGCTTATTTCTCTGTGCTTCTTGATAATGTCGCGAGAGCCCTCCCGAGCTGTCTAAGAGCAGTCGCGGCCACGGCCATCTCTATTCGACAATCGGCAGTGCTCGTCCTTGATACCGATCTCACAGTCATGGTACCGCATGCTGTGGACACACTTTCGAACAGAACAAAGACGCAGCACCTTACCAGTGCATGTCTGACTGGCTATGAGCTGACCCTGTTTGCACTGTCTTGTGGATTGTTGCCTGCCTTGTTATGTTGGCCTAGGCCTGGCTGCCATGCTGCTTTTCTTTGCGCACGTTACACTGAGCCGGGCCCCCCTCGCCCTTTGCTCGTGCCAAGTTCTTTTGCACTGTCTGCATTTTCTGTTGTTCACCTTTTTGGGCTCGGTCTGCACAAACATGTACAAGGTCACATAACAATGTATTTTGGTTCTTACTGATATGGCCAGTCTCGCGCACCCAGACATAACATTAGGTGCAATTGCCATGAAGAATTTTGTGTGCTTTTAACAATGCGGTTTCCTAGCGCTTAAAACACTTGGAGAAATCCCTTTCAGTGAGAAGAGCTATGATGTCCTGCTGATGTAATTCTGCATCTAGAGACTGAGGTATGGGGGTTCGCTAGTCAAAGCCCAGAGGTCTTCTATTATTATAATAAACTATCTTACTGCAAGGGGAGGGTGGTAATGTTATTTATACGTTTATCCACTGAGCTCTGAGATGCTTTCCCCGTTTGTATTCTATGGAATTGTAACCATGCTGCTTATATTAGTCATATGCATTATGCTATTAGTACTGACACGTGTACTGTACATTAGAGCACGTAAGTTGGAATAAAGCATTACAACCTATCCAGTGTCTCTTCCTACGCACCTTGTGGACAAGTACGAGTGAGTGACGAAAGAGTGTTCTTGCTTCTGCGAGTCCTGAGATAAAGATACCGTGTTCTGGGTTGTCCAAACATTAGTACTTGGGTGCTAATGGGATGCTAAGCTAGTTGGGTTGGGGTTTTTGGGTGCTACGGTATATGGTGGCAAACCACTGTATTCCGGGGTCCCATTTTCCTGTGCATAGCTCTGTGTATGTGCAGAAACCTTATGACATGGCGCGACCACCGTGGGGCAGCTTATCTGCGAGACGCTTGAGTAGTACTTGTGCTTGTCCACAAACCCCTCGCGTACGCTTCCGGAGGCATAAGTGACGGTGATACCTCCTATATTGAATGTTTTATAGGTTCTTTCAAGCTTGATGTTATTAAAAAAGGTTAGTTAACAGACCCATTTTGTGCTCCCTGATAGGTTGTCGAATATAGTTGTTTAGTCATGGCTGGTGTGGCGATAGCTGCACATAGTCGAGGAGCACTCCGAGACCACTTAGCTGTGTATGGAGTGCCCGATGCAGGGGTCGAGTTGGTCTTTGTGGTTCAAGCCGATTCGGCTTATCACTTTGAAGTGTTTTACACTTGGATCACTTTTGAAGCGGTGGATGCAGGTGATAAGCTGTTTCATGAATATAAACCCACCGCAGTTCCTGCTGCCTATCGACCCTATACTGCTCTTGAAGTGCCTCTCACGGCTTGGCAGCACCGTGTTTGGTTCAATGGCGCCCTACCACAACCAACTACCGCAGTTCGTTTAGGCCCCTTATCAATTCAGGGGGCCACTTGGCCTGTATTGGCCGGGTATACCCCGCATCCAAATTATCTGGCATTACCGCTTGCGGAACTGCGCACTATGCATACCGAATTGGTACGAGTGCATCGAGCCCTAGTGACATATGTTACAGGTAGCCTCCATGGAGCTGCTCCTGTAGTCGCAGGCCAACCAGCTATTGCAGCTGGAGTGACCATAAGTCCTGTCATGGTAAATTCTGTGATGGGCAAACGTCCACAAAATAAGGACGACTATCCTTACTGGCTTGCAGAAAAGTTCGATCAGATAGAAGCAGTGTTTCCACATACATCCCCAGTAGATAAACACCGCATCCTCACGATAAGTTTGCCAAAAGACATAATCCCCGATTTGACATCATGTGAAAACTGGGGTAAGGTATTCGCAGCAGTTTATTCAAAATGTTTTGGAACTCCTTCCATGACGGTTCTACCCTCTGTAATTAAAAAAGTACAGGATGAACATGGCCCTGAAGCGGCTGTGGAATTAGGGATGAGACTAGTGGGAGTGTTTGATGTAGTAGCTGAGCTGATCCTTGGAAATGTCAAGGGCGATGCTATGAACTTTCAAGTAGCGAATGCTTTGGCTTTAGTCCCAGAGTTGGACAGGCCCTCGCGAATTACCGAAAATTATTGCCCGGGCTTATAAAACAATTGGAAGAAATAGCCTGGGCAACAAGCCTTTTGTAAAAATGCAAACTCAATCGCAAACACAAGTTACACAAGCAAAAAGTGCATCTGAGAAAGATGATAAACCAGTCTTCACTAAAAGAGTTGGAGACAGAAAAAACAGGGTAAGCAACAAAAGAAGCCGGGGTCGAGAGGAGCTTCCCAGTTTCGGTTTCCTCTGAACGTACTTATGATTTACGTGATAGGTCAAGGATTAAATCACCAGAAAGGTTTCAGAGCTCTGATACGCGTTCTCCTCGTTCTTCACAGGCCCAGACGTCGTCACAGGCTGGTGGAGGAGGACGGCAAGATAGAGGAAGGGGCCGAGAGGCTCCCCAGGAGCGAGACCAACCTCGACAACAAGTCAGAGGAAAGCAGAAGATTTTCATCTTCCTCGACCGCAATTTCAGAAGAAAAGTTGCCGCTGTCACAGCGAAATATGCCTCAGACCGTGAGAACGAGACTCCAGAATTGGACGTGGGCAGTGACCCTCCTAGACAGCGCCGCGGAAGTTACCATAGTGCGGGAGGCGCTACGTCCTCATATGGAGGCGACAGCAACTGAAACATTCGTTACTGTAGAGACAGCTGACACGAGAGTGGCACCCCCTGACAGACTATATAATATAGTCATACAAATTGAAGGTGACATACCGCGTGAAATAAAAGGGATTTTTTGGGAAAATCTGACCTCTTCATATGACATTTTGTTAGCAATTTCAGCATTTGTCCCGTGTGGACCGCATTATTCTTGAATTTGCGGAGCAGGGTTACAAATTTAACTTTGCTAAATCACACATTGCTGAATTTACAGTTCTGTTCTTGGGCTATGAGCTCAACAACGAAGGTAAGGGCTTAGCCCCCATTTCTTGGAAAATGTGCACATTTGTGCCCCCCAAATACTCTGAAGAAACTTCAGTCTCTGCTGGGTTTCCTGAATTTCGGGCGTACTTACATTCCCGAATATGCCCAGCGCATCAAGCCTTTGTATGCTTTGATACAACCTACTTATTCAAGGTCTTGCTGGCTGCCTGAGCATACCTCAATTCTGCAGTCTTTGCAGACAGACCTTTGGAGTCTAAATATCTTTTGACTCGTGATAACCACACAAACCTGGTGATTAGAATAATTCCGGGGCGGTGGGATTCACATACTTAACCTTTAATGAAGGTGATACAGTACCCATCGCATACAAGTCGCATCTGTACACTTCCGCTGAATTGCGCTTTACATCTGTTGAAAAGTTCTAACTGCAGTGCAAATGGCGATTCTAAAAGAACGCGCACTGGCACAGGAAAGCGGATTCTGGTGGTAACACCCTGTCCTGCCCTAGAGGCAGTAACAAAGGCAAGTGTACCGAACTCTAAAGCAATGCATCCCCGTTGGATACAATGGGCTACATCTTGACGTCATCAGACGTCACCTTTATTTTCGATTCTTCTCTTCAGACTCAGGAGTTTTTGCAGTATGAATTCGTTCATCCTCCTCCTTTGTTTTTACTACCGCTTGAGGATTACAAATGTGTGATCTATACCGATGGTTCGGCGCAACCGGCCACTGGGTCCAAGCACGCTTATTCAGCTGCATGTGCAATTGTTGCGGGTTCCTTTGTAGATGGAAAGTTCAAATCCTCTGTAGTGCATACTCGCACACTTGGAGATAGTACCGCACAATTGGCCGAGCTGCATGCATTGCTACTTGCGCTTGAGTTCGCTTCACAGGATGAGACCACTCTTATTGTATGTGATTCTTTTACTGTGTACAATCTTACAATGACAATCTGTTTTTCTGGTTGAAAAACGACTACAAGGACGCAAAAGGAGCACAATTAAGCATAAAATGCTTTGGGTTCGAGTGGCAGAATTGCAACAACGTCTGCCTCTCACACAGGTGGTTCACACCTTAGGCCATCAGCGGGTGGGCGCACACGCTATTGGTAACGATCTGGCAGATGAAGCTGCCCGTTCAGCAGTAGTCACGTGTTCAGTAGCAGCGGTTACCAGGTCCATGTCTAAAATAGACCCTGTTATATTAGCAGCTATTGCTGCAACCAAGGAAGGTAATAATTACCCTACAGGTTTCCCTTCCAAGTATTCTTACACATTAAGTCCCGATCAGGTTCCTTATGTAACTATACCTGACGTTGGAGATCGGCTGATCCCCAACGCGGACCGCAGGAGTGCCTTGATATCAGCTGCACACGAAGGCATGGCTTCTGCTCATGCAGGTGTATCAGCTACGGTTTCCATCTTGCAGCAGCGTTATTGGTGGCGTGGATTGTATAAAGACACCCGTGCTTTTGTGCTTTCTTGCGACGTTTGTCAACAGATTAAGCCTTCCACGGTAACACGTCCACCACAAACACCGCTCTGCATTGCTAACAGACCCTTTGGGTGTGTTTACTTGGATCACTGCGGTCCATTCTCATCAGACACTGCCTATAAATACATCTTAGTGGCAGTGGACTCGTGCACACGGTTTCTCTGGGTCTGGCCACAACGGAGTGCTGACGCCCGAAATGTAATCAGGGATTTGCGTGTCTTTGTGGGAATTTTCGCATGCGGCACCTTCCATTCGGACCAAGGTCCAGCGTTTGCCTCTAGGGCTTACAAGGATGCAATGGCTTCGCTTGGGGTGCGGGGTGAAATTTTCGTCTCCGTATAGGCCTGAGGGCAACTCTATCGTTGAACGAATGAACCGTGACTTAAAGCAATCCTTAACAGCTAGGGTTATAGGTACTGGCAGGAACTGGCTGGCCCATTTGTATACCGTTCAGCGTGCACTTAATAATCTCCCTAGAAGACCTCTGGGTGGGCGGACCCCATACGAAATGCTCTTTGGCATAAGAATGTTTGTGCCTGACCTTGAGGGTCCAGACATCGCGGCGCAATCCGCCAAGTTTGATGTAGATAACCATTCTGCTATGTTACAGGACTTACAAGAAGCCCGAGACAAACTTGCAACTACACATTTGCCTTCAGCCACAGATCCTGCGTTGCAGATTCCGGTAGCCGGCTGGCTTCCGAAAGTTGGAGAACTGGTTCGAGAGAAGGTTGAAAACAAAAAAGAATTTGGCCCCTCTTTTCGTGCACCGGTTCCAGTTCTGGGCTTGAAGGGAACACGTACAGTCATTTTACCACCGCTTCCTGGTCGCAAGGAGAACAGATACATCTCAGTGGAAAATGTCAAGCTACAGCGCCTGGCCGATCCTGAATAGTGTCACACCAGCGGTCTCTTGTCCTGCCATTTATCGGACATATGTTCATAGTCCATCTGCACGAACGATCGCTGATGCCGTAATTGAGATGGTCGATTTGCCTGAATCCTCTACTTTGCCTGAAACTACGATTGATCCCCAACTCTCCTCCAATATCGACGAGGACGAGTATACTTATCCTGCATCAGAATCGGTGGCACATCAACCAACAACGCCACTTGGCCCGACTCGTTATTCCTTTGATTCGGATTCCACCTCTTCAAAAGTCCCATCCAAGTTCAGTATTTTTGTATCCTGGTTTAGAGACAATTTTTTGATTCCCCCTGGACATACATCTGGTTGGTACTTTTCTTGATATTTTTGTTCATGTCCATTGGCTTTGTCACAGTGTTTTTTCTACTAATTAATGGTCACTATTTACCTGAACGCTCTGCTGTAGACTATGTTTCTGGAACTTTGGCTCCTCATTCCTCGTCTCACATCATGAAGCGTGACCACACATTTGTGAACATTTCAGCTTTCCCAGTTGCTGATGGCATCGTATGGGATGCAGTGAATTATCAAATCCATGGTCCGACGGAAATTATTAATGTACCTAATGTCCTTCGTGTTTCAATGGGTGATGTAGTACAAAATAATATTCATTCTGATGATTGGGATGTGCATGCCGTTGAAGCTTTGTTTGCCGATTTAAAATATTATGCATCTTTTAATGCTGAAGATTTATATATGAATTCCGCTAATTATGCCGATTTGTATTGTTACCAACATTGGGGTACTCATTTTCTCCATAAGCCCAGTGCCCTGCGTAGTTCTGTTAACTATACCCAATGGGAACATTGTCCAAACCCCTTGCCAGGTAGCTCTCAAACTTTACGAAATAAGTTTAATTATTTTACTGATTTTAATCGGTTGAACCCTGCATCCTATTATTTTAGATTAAATAACACATCAACTCAGAAAATTATGTTAACACACACCAAATTGCTTTATTCAGGTTCCTTTCTAAGTGCCCTAGCTGTGGGTGGTTATGAGTACTGGGATAATACAGTGGATTTAAAATCTATTTGGGGCTCCAAGCCATGGCAGGTACAGGGAACCGAGGCATTACACCGTGCTTGCCTCATCCCTACACAAATTATGTTCCTCAATGTCTCCATCTATCAGACTACATGTTGGGGCTTAGCAACCACTAAACAATTGAATACTCCATCAATACCATCCCTGTCGAGTTTTCCAATGAAAGCTCACAATTCAATATGTCCCTCGTGTCCCTGCAGGCTCTGTTACAAAATAATTCGTTTAATGTTTCTGAGCTGGTTCAGTCACCCTGGTTAGTATGGCCTATATCATCTAATGCATGTCAAATGCGTTTTCATGATTCTGGTGCTAGCTACACACAGAATAGGCCTGATCCGAGGTTTACTGATGCCCGTACTGTCACTACATATTCTGTTGGTAAATTATGCAAACAATGGCTGCAACATTCGTCCCTTGATTCTGTTAAACAACATTTGTCCCTCCTTTCAGGCAATATTGATCTGTCCGACTTTGTTTTGGGACCTCGTGGTCCCCGACCTAAAAGATTCATTTATGAGACATATAATGAAACTCTGGAAGCTATCACAAATGGAAGCTGCTTCCCGTCTTCGGGAAATAGATCAAGCAAATTTGGAAAAGGTGCTTGCTGTTGTGGATAATAGTATTAATACCCTGTCTTCTCGCATTTATACTTTAGAGAATATTGTGTCCTCTGTTGTCGATATTGTACAAGATGATGTTTCTGTGTTATATCATGGGCAGAATCAATTGCGTTCGGTTATGCAGTTTGCATGGACTTTACAAACGCTCAAGTTAGGTAAAGTTCCTTGGCATTTTTTGAACACCTCTGCCTTGTTTCTACCTTTTAACTTAACTGACAAACAGCAATTCATGTCCATGAAAGATGCAACTTACACTTTATTACATATCGAAAAGATGGATCCTTTGCCGTTTCTCTGTTGCAGAACTCGATTCTGCTGTATGGCTAGTTCATGGGGTTATAGCTTTACCTTTTTCCTTATTTGAATTTGACTCGTGCATGAAACATTATCCTGTGGGCCGTTACCGGCCATTGGGCAGTGCTTTCCTGCATGAACTCTGGTCCTTGCCTTTCATGTATAAATGCCTTCGGGACGGCAAGGAAGTCTTTCTCACGGGGAGTACTGCGACTCGACTATGGGTCATTCGCTTATTTGTAAACACATTAAATTGCATGGCTCATGTAGCGTTTCCTCTCCTAATCTTGCTTGTGTGCTGAAAGGTATTCCTGCTCCTGTTATTTCACCTACTTTCACTCTCCTTTCCAATGGTAGTTATTTACTTTTAAATAACGAAAACTGTTGTGGCCTGCAGGCTGGCATTCCTTACATTGTAACAGTTTCGCACAGAGTTGTCTGCTGCAAAAATGTGCTTTATCCTCCCCTCATGGCAAGGTTGATATCTCTATTTGGCCTTCCATCCCTACCACGAAGCAGATTTCAATAGACTGAGCAGAATAAAGGCACTATTATTAAACGAGGAAGTTATGCTCACGTCCGCCCGGGAGACATTCATTCTCCAGGTGGCGAGTACCCACAGTGAAATACAGGCCCTTTTAAACACTAATCTCCCCCAACATTTTGGGGAGTTAATACATCGTATTTTTAACGCATCTAACACTGAAGGCCTAGTACACTTTTTTAAGGTCGTGGGGTCGGGCTTGGTGTCCTCCTTCCAAACTATTTTTGGTGCCATCCCGGCTTTCATACATTCTATTTTTTCCAGTGTCTTTGGCGGTTTCCCATTGATCCTCGCTTTAGCGGCTGGTGTCTTGCTCTTAATTTGCTTTCTGCGCAATGGCTGCTCCCCGATGGGACCTGCTCGATCCAGAACGCCTACAGCTGCTCCGTGAGTGCCTCTTGGCTGGTTTTGGTGTACTGCCATTGGCGACACTGAGTGTGTCATATACTCTTTCATTCCGCTTTGCGTATTTCACTTGCGTGCAACCTGTGATGACTTGTGTCCGCTGTCCTTTCACCTGGACTCTGGATTATTGCCTCTCCAATTCGTCATTGTCTGTTCCGGATTTTGTTCAGTTGATGGGTCCCTTAGAGGCCCATGAGCAGGACTGTTCCGTTGCTGGCTGTATGGCGCGTGCAGCTGCACTGGGGATTTTAGCGCAATGGGATATCTGGGCGGCTGCCCAGGATCTCCTACAAGCACCACACGTCACCATCAAAAGATGTGTCACTCTGAACCCAGCCACGTTACTACCCCTCCCTTCTGAGAGTGAGGAAACGGACGTGCACGATTGCTTTTTCCGAACAGAAGAGGAGACGAAGGGACGGGTAGACCTGACTGATGTTCCCCTATCTGAGCCCCAAGGGGAGCTATATGTCGATGGCTCTTGTTTCAAGTTACCAGATGGCACAACAACAGCGGCGTATGCCGTAACTACCTTAACACTGTAGGCGAGACATCACGGGTTCCCTACCAATCGGCCCAAGCTGCAGAGTTAGTTGCCCTTCTTCGAGCTTGCGAGTTGAGCGAGGGACTGACTGTCAATATTTATACTGACAGTCAGTACGCCTTTGGAGTCGCTCATAATTTTGGGCGGCTCTGGGCAGAGAGAGGATTTCTGACTTCAGATGGGTTAAAGATTCAGAATGGCCCATTGATACATAGGCTTTTGTCAGCCCTGACGCTTCCCAAGAAGTTGGCAATAGTGAAGTGCAGTGCCCACAAGGCAATTACTGATAATGTGGGAAAGGGAAATGCATTTGCAGACCTAACAGCTAAGGAGACAGCCCGAACGCAGATGAAAAGAATGTTCGTGGCAGGCCCAGCTAGATGGGTACCTGAAGTTACCATGTTTGAGGACACTTTAGACAATGTTAAGGAGATACAGAGCGAGGCAACGATTGAGGAGCTAGCAGTATGGCAGGAAAGTACGGCCCGTTTGGATGAGGATGGGTGTTGAACTGACAAGTCAGGGAAGCAGAGATGGATGCTACCAGATGCGTATGTCCTTCCTGTGGTTACTATGGCGCATGGGCTAGCTCACGTTAGCGCGAAAGGGATATGTAAATTGTTAGACCCCGTGTGGCAGAACGACAACATTCCTAAAGTTGCTGCCCACTTAGTAAAGTACTGTATGGTATGCATGATGCACAATCCTGGGAAAGGTACCCCTATACCTTTTGGCAGTTTTGCACCGCCTTCCTTCCCTTTCGAGGTTCTCCAGATGGATTTCATCAAAATGGAACGAGTCAACAATCTGAAATAAGTGTTAGTGGTTGTCTGTGCGTTCAGTAAATGGATTGAGGCTTACCCCACTAAAGAGAATACAGCCATGGCGACGGCGAAGGCACTCTTGAAGGAGTTCTTCCCGCGCTTTAGTTTGCCCCGTTTGATTTGGAGTGATAATGGAAGTCCCTTTAACTCGAAGGTTATCCAGCTGGTGTGCGATGGGTTGCACATCAAGCAAAGGTTTCATGCAGCAAACCACCCCCAATCGGCAGGTTTAGTTGAGAAGTACAATGGTACTCTCAAACTGAAAATGGCAAAGATCAAAGAGAGCACAGGATTGCAGTGGCCAGATGCTTTAGCCCTAGTGCTATTGTCCACAAGAGCCACAGCCCACTCTAGAACAGGACTGTCACCGTACGAGGTCATGTTCGGGCGCCCGCAAATGTTTGGGGAGTCCTGCGACCTTGTCGGTTCTCTGACATAGAATACCCTTTGCTTGTGGACTACCTCTATGATTTGACTAAAAATTTGCGTTCCATTCACCAACAGATCTCTGAAGCCTTACTGCAAACTCCCGAGGGGCCAGGCTACGAAATACGACCCAGAGACTGGGTCTTGGTGCGAAACTTGCAGAGGTAAAGCAGCTTGGAGCCACGCTGGAGGGGACTACTCCAGGTCCTCCTCGCCACCAGAACAGCGGTGAAGGTCGACGGCTGGAAGAACTGGATCCACAGTACCCACTGTAAGTGGGTACCCCTGCCGTTGCCTTATGACCAGTGGGTGCTCGATGGAATTGGCAACCATGAGACGGAGCAGGTACCACGCTTCATTCTCTTTTCGGATGCACTCCTGACGTGGGCACCAACTGAGGAAAAAAGCCATACTGTGCTGAATGAGGCGGTGCCACCTGAGATTAAGGCCATCCAGGAGCCCCAGCTTGCTGGTCCATCTGTGCTTGAGTCTCAGCCCGTTGAACAGAAGCCTGTTGGCTCGTCTGTGTTTGAGCCTCTGCCCCTTGATCCCTTTGAGCCTGACCCCCTTTTTCCTGACCCCTCCGCGCCTGGAGTAATAAGGTACAATTTACGCCCCCGCCGGACGAACAGTGCACCAAAGGAAAAGTCAGATTAGTTGGGATGGACTGCATTGCTGAAGAATAGGGCAAGCGTACCCTGCCCGCGGTACCAACGATAGCTTAGGGAAAGGGAGATTGGTGCATTGTTAGGACAGTGAATGATCAGGGCAAAAGGACTGTGATCCTCAAGAAAGAGATACCTTGCCCTGCAACGTGGGATCTGGATCTGAGCTAGACGAACAGCTCTACCACCGGTGTTCAACAGCGCCTACGCCTGATGAACAATAGGAGGCCACCAGCGGGACTCCGATGGACGCTGGGAACACTGTCCCATTTCCTTGTTTCATCCCCATTTGGCTCCAATTATAAGTCTTTTCCTCTGGTTTAAGAAAAATGTACCCCTTTGGTCGCCCCATTCAGGAGGAAGAACAGCCCTTTGCAGCTCCGCGTTCTGAACGGAACAGGCCTGTTTGGTCCACTTGGTCTGTGAAAAGCAAAATAGTTTTTGTGACTATTATTCTGATCTCTCTAATAATAATTCTTGGAATAGCGTATTTTCTTGAGGAGAAATATCCTGTGCATACTTTGATTGGTACTACGCCTGTTCCCCCTGAACATGTATTTGTTACTTTGGCCCCTCACAAAGAGGAGCACCGAAAGTCCTATAAAGATAATGTGTTCATTCAGACTCTACACCAAACACACAATGCCTATAACACGACAAAATGCTGGGTATGTGGGTTGCTGCCCTCAGTGACTCATAGAAGTGAGAACTTGTTGTCCATGCCATTGTCATATGTCAATAGCGGTGAGGGGTGGTTTGCATTGCTTAGTATGGTACCTTCATTTCTCCAGGCTGATACATTAGAATGAAAGAGTACTAGCTCCCGCACCGTAACACACAATGTACGTTTCCAGCATAGAACGCCTCCTGGTGCCCCTACGGGCTGAGAGCCGTTTGGCAGATTATTCCTAAGCTCTTGCATGCATGCATACAAAGGAGTGGGAAACGGAACATGGTCCCAGGTGGAAAAGGGATAATTTCCTGCAGTTTAACACATCAGAATACTTCCAGTGCTTACAGGCCCGTAATGTTACTGAAGATAAGCCGATACCACTGTCAGTGGTTAATGTTACAGCTGCTTTCTGTGTCCAGGGGGCTGGGAAGATAGAGGTAGGGGAGAGCAGATGCAACGCCACTTATAATATGAGAACAGCAGATAGTCCGCCCCTGATACCGCCCCCTAATGTCTACTTTGTTTGTGGATCTCACGGTTATGTTTGGCTTCCTGAGGGATGGTCGGGAAGGTGTTATATTTCCTATCTCTTACCCCCAGTATATATAGCCCTGCCCAATTACCATAAAGACCATTGATTACAGCGTAGAAATGCCCATGTGCTCAGGTTTAGAAGAATGATTAGCACAGACGACATAGATCAGACGGACACTACCTTGCAGCAGTTTACAGATTCTATGAAAGGTATCATACCTTTCTGGGGCCCCATGGCCAGTAGCCTTAACTTTCGACAGCTCACAAGGGTTGTGGAAGGGGTCATTAACACCACTGCAGGGATTTTGACCAATATCGCAGTAGAGGTCCAGGCTACGAGACTTGTTGCCCTTCAGAACAGGATGGTGTTAGACGTCATCCTTGCAGACAGGGGTGGGGCCTGCCGTGTCATCGGCAGTAGCTGCTGTGTTTACATACCGGACCACGCTCAGACTGTGTACGCTGCTATACAGAAGCTCCATAGGCTTGCCTCCGATATACACCAGGAGAATGGCACGTGGTCCTTCCCGTGATGGCTTTGGGGCCTATTTGCCACCTGGGGTTGGAAGATTATTATTTTCCTGGTTGCCATAGCTGGTATTATTTTAGCATGTTGTCTGTGCATACACTTCCTCCCTGCCTGTTGTGCCTGCTGTGTATCGATGTTGACCCCTCGCCCAAAGCCCCCAGAACGTGATTCTCAGAGCAGAGCCATGATGATGCAGGACATCCAAGATTTGATGGGCATTGATGAAGTCATTTTTGAATATTGATAATGCGTGTCTAGTCTTATAGAGTATTTAGTTCTGTAGCCTATAGGCTAGCAACTGTTGCCTGCGATTGAATGTTCTCCCTATCTAGAATTGTAAAGGCCCTTACCTGATGGCACCAATAAAATTTAGCATGAATGCTAAAAGGAGGGTCTGTTAGATTTGAAATGTTATTATCGTAATGCTCATGCTTCGTTCTGTATTAAGTTAGCATTCATGGCGCCATTTTATTAGTAGCCGACATATTGTTTTATGATCGAAACTAAGCCTCTGTCTCATATTGCTTGTCTCAGCACAAAACTGCCTCCTGTACCTTCAGCTTCTACTTCTCAAGGCCGAGCTTCACTGCACTAATGAATGCATTTTCTATTGTGGCATACCTTCGCTGTTAGATAAACCCGTTCCCACATCATAGAGTGGTAGGCACAGGCCGAACGGCCTTGGAGCCGAGAAAGTATGTACCCAGCCCCAGGACCATGGCTCATCCTTGTTTGCTACCTTTGTTCGCTGTTGCCTGGACCGGAATTTTCCAGTCTGGGCGTGTTCTTGGGGAATTGGAAACGTATAATATCTGACTTTATGTTGGGGGGAGTCAGTCCCTCGGCAGCCCTCTCATGAGGCTGGTCAGACTGGGCTCTGCTGCAGCGCAATACTAATAAATAACTTTGGTTTATATTCTCTACTGTCTGACCGACTCTTCATTTGTTTGGAAGGCCGAGAGGCAGTCGCGAGTGACCCGAGTGACCCTATTTGGGTCACTTCCTTCAAACCCCACCAGTAGCATTTAATTTACTGGCCCTGGGTATCTGGGATACCACTTTACAAGGGACTGATAGGTAAATTAAATTAGCCAAACAGGTGTAGACCAATCTTACCACGTTTTACCATAGAGAGCACATGCACTTTACACTGGACAGCAGTGATAAAGTGCCCAGAGTCCTAAAACCCCCAACACCAGGTCAGAAAAAATACTAGGAAGAAGGCAAAAAGTTCAGGGATGACCCTGCAAAAAGGGCTAAGTCCAACACAACCCCCTTCCAGCCAATAGCCAGGGTAGACCAATCATTACCTTGATGGACTTCCCTGCTTGGGGCGATAGAACACGGACGCGGGCCCGCAACTGCAGGGGCACACTCCAGTTCTACGCCAATCTGAACCCATGTGGTTCCCTCTGTCAAAGCTCCCAGGACCAATTAAGCTACCCCGCTGGGACTACCTAGCTGTCCGCGGCCAGGACCAGGCCCTAGGCCATCCAGTTGTCTCCAGTCCTTGCCATCTCACAGAGTACATAGTATCCATTCTCCACTCTTCCTCTCATCAGTGCAGTTCTAAATTACCACTGATCCTCCAACCCAGGGTCTGCACCCTCAGGCTGACCAGAGGTCACGGGTGAGGCTCGCCTCCCCCTACCTCTCATTCTTGGGTTCCGCACTCTCCTCCTAGGAAAGGCACCCTCAGAACACAACTCTCCCACCAGTTCAGGACCTCTCTCCTACAACTGGTCTCTCAACCTAGGATCTAAACCCTCAGGTTGAACCGGGTCTGAGGCGGGGACTCCCTCCCTCGGCACCCCCTTCCAGAGTTCTGCACCCTCCCACCTGGAGTGGTACCCACAGAAGACAACATGGTAGGGACACTGGTAACAGATGTCATTCCCTCCAGGTCAGGCAGAACCTGAACCTGGCCTCCCAACCCAAGGACTAAACCCGGCGGCTGAGCACCTGCCAGGCACACCAGGACTTCCTGGGGAGCACGCATACCCCCCCCCCGAGGGTAACACATACCTCCTGTGTTGCGTGACAGTCTGCCTGGCGCTGATCTCCCGACCCGTGTCCATCTGACAGTGCGCGAAGATCATCCAGGACAGAAGTGGTGTCACCATGGTCACTCCTAGGAGGCTCAGCTCTTATGGCTAGCCCCTGACCCTCTGGTTCTTCCACTGGGGACTCTCTCCCCCTCTCACCCCTCTATCTGGACTTCTGCACCCTCCACTTAGGAGCGGCACTGCCAAACACCGGAACTGATGGAGCTCCGCTTACAGACGCTCCAAGTTCTCCTGACACTAGGAGATCCCCCTCAACAGATGGCCTACTAGTACAGCCTAGGCTCCCCAACTGGTGTTCCCTTAGGGAACCCTCCAGACCCTGAGACTGGGTTTTGTGTACCTTGGGAAGCATCCCATCCTCACTCCTTCTCCGCGGAGACAGAACGTGAGCCCCTACACCCTTCCCACTACACCGGGACCTATCTGGGCTACTAAGAACCTTTCCCACCACCCTGGGCTGGGAAATACCTGAGCCACTCCTCTTAGGGTCACTCCCCAATGCCTCCTCAGACCCTCTGGCACTCACCCAGAGTTCTGCTTCCCGTGCAAGCTCCCTGGGATCAGAGAACCCACAATCCAACAGGTGTTGGCGTAACCCTGGAACATGTGCTCTCTGACAATCTGATTGAACAGCCCTTCAAAATTGTTTGCTGGGCTACTCATCACCCAATCTTCCAGTGCATCAAAACACTCATCCACAAACTCCCCCAAGACTGGTGAGACAGTTTCCTACTGCCCCTGAACCTCAACCTATACCCTTCAGGTGTGACACCCTCTTCCTGGGAACTAGGTACCATACTCTGGGCTCTGGGAGTGGGACTTTCTGCACCAGACTCCATATTGCTGCCACCACTGGACCCCACCCTCACTGGTGAATCCAGACCACTAAAACTACACTCAGGGGACACATCCTCAAGAGCTAGATTTTCCCTGGCGAAGGCCCTCTCTGCCTCCTGAAGGAAGTGACCCGATTAGGGTCACCCAGGTCACTCACAACCACCTCTCTGCCTTCCCAATAAATGAAGAGTCAGTCAGACAGTAGAGAATACAAACCAATTAGTTTATTACTGATACGCTGCAGCAGAGCCCAGTTTGACTGACTGCCGAGGGACTGGCCCCCGTTCACAGGGTAACACAAAATATACATTTCCAACACCTCTAAAATCCCTCCCAAACTGGAATTTTCCAGCTCAGGCCATGGTGGACAAAGGAGGCAAACAAGGATGAGCCATGGCACAGGGCTGGGTACATGCTATCTCAACCCCAAGGCCGCTCAGCCGGTGCCTACCATTCTGAGATGTGGGAACGAGTTTATCTAACAGCAAAGGTATGCAACAATGGATAGTACATTCATTAGTGCAACGAAGCTTCAACCTTGAGAAGTACAAGTTGGAAGCGCAGAGGCAGCCTTTCTGCTGAGGCAGGCGTTATGAGACAGGAGCTCGATCTCGGTTACAAAACAAGATGGCGCCAAGAAAGATGGCGCCATGAATGCTAACTTAATACGAAATAGAGTATAAGCATTGCAAAGGGAGCATTTCAAGTGCGTGCATCACGAGAATAATATTTCAAATATAACACTCCGCCATCCTCTCCTGCGCTAAGACCCTCTCAGTCTCTAGCTTTTTCTCTTCAAGGCCCAATGCCCTGAGACTCAACTCCTGAGCCAACAATGCCTTTTTCTCCTCTAAGGCTCTCTGGGCCTCTCTGTGCCCCGCATCTAGCTGTGCTAGCCCCATGGCATGCTCCAATTTGAGCTTCTCTAAAGCCAGCTGATGCTCCCTCTCCTTCTGCCTGTCCACCAACTCCTCTGGGGACCATGAAAGGGATTGGGCACTAGACCCAGGAAGGGACTCCCTCTCTACGGGGTCCTCACTATCTACTGGCGTCCCTGCCCTGTCATTTTCTCCCTCCTGCGCAGACTCTTCAGGGCCTCCCCCAGACCCACTACCCTCTTGGCATGTGGACTGGGCACTCTCTCTCTCATGGTCCTCCCATGCCCATATTTTCTCTTGCCACTGGAGTAGGGTTTCCTGAAGATCTAGCTGGGTGTCTGACCACTTCACTACTAGGTCTCTCTCTTCACAGAACCCCCTCAACTCCAACATACTGTATTTGAGCAACTCCCTTACATTAAAGGTAGATTCCATTTTTGGCAAGGCACTAAGACACAAGTACAACACGGGAGACCTAGGTGTCAGAGCAGCAACAGGAATACACAATTAAAAAAATGACTCTTTCAGGAGAAATACAAATCAGGAGAAATCCCCAAACATGTGATTATCTAAATGCAGAGTTTGTAGTGCATCCAGGTGTCGCTGTGGTACTGCGCAAACGCAAGTCCTAGCCTCACCGCTGACAACCAATGTTAGAAATGGGATTTCTGGTTGGCTAGGGCAAGTGCCTAAGCCAGGCAGAAATCACCACTCTAGTCAGGGCAAGGGAGTTACACACTGAAGATAACCCCTGCTCACCCCCTTGGTAGCTTGGCACGAGCAGTCAGGCTTATCCCAGAGGCAATGTCTAAAGCGTTTGCGCAACACACTCAGACCGCCGCGACACACTAGGCCCACCACAAAACAAACTCCACACAAGGTTTTATAAAAACATAGCCTTTGTATTACTCATAAAACACATTAGAATGCAATCACATATATACACTGTGCCACCTGGCACTAGGTATTACTTTACAGGGGATCTTATACATTACAGGGCCAATCGGGCCACTGTCATAACCAACATATCTCACAGTTAGAGGAAACAACCAGTAACTACTGGTAACATTGCACTTAGCATAGAACCTCATACAAGACATTGTTTGTAGTGCACCATAGTAAACACTTATCAGAGTGCACCTATCAGTACAATCACCATAGTGATGCGCAGGGTACCAACCTTGGCATTGTAACCCCAAAGTCTAATCACATCAGGGCATAACATAAGTCATAAATCCCTAGGCCAATCGGGCAATTGTCATCACAGCACTCGTAGTAAAACCCAACCAGTAACTACTGGACAAGGTGCTCTGAGCACCACACATTTAGGCATAAACATATTAGGCCAAAGCATCAGCAACAGTGCACCACAGCATTAGGCCTAACTCACACCCACCGTGCCCTATCATGAACACTTATAGAGGGTACATATTAGGCAAGAGCTTAGTACAGTATGGCATGAACACCAACAGCAGTGCACGTAGCAAACATCATTAGTGGGCACATATTGTAATCACTCGTGGGTGCCCATAGTACAATGACACCTTCACTGTACCCTTCTCTGAGCTGCTGCTCAATATCCTGCTTCCTTCCTGGCAGGTTTCTGGGCCTTCTGCCCACCTTCATCCAGGACTGCGGTAATGCCCATGGACTACTTGGCCCTCACACACCTACCCCCGGTAAGTCCACACTCAGTGGGCGAGGCACCCGCACAACCCAAAAACGGTGGGAGCCCCCTCACTGCCAAAGTCGGGGCAGTGCACTCTCACGTTGGCGGGAGGACTTCCTTGTGTCTCCCGCCTGCAACTTCACTCGAGGAGCGGCCCTCCAGCCCGGGGTGCCTTAGTTGCTCCCAGTTCACCTGTGTGCAGCAGAGCTCCTCCTGCTGGCCCACACACCCGGCGGCCCGCAGATTAATACCGGGAACAGGCAGCCTCCGCCAGTTCACACAGCACCTGTGTCACTCTGCTCACTTCCCCACAGCCTCGGGAGTCCAGGCGCACCTCCGGACCCCTCAGCGACTCCCCTCTTTGATGGAGTCGGTTCCTGCCCTGCACGCTGCGGCCTCATGGACTTCTCCTCCGGCGCTGGCCCCGCCTTTCTCTTCCGGCTCTGAGGCCGTTATCGGGCAACGCCTGGGGCTTCTCCAGTCTTGCTCGAGCGGCTTCTCCTCAATGTGGCCTTCTGCGTCAGTGGACTCCGTCCACAACGAGGCTCGGGAGCATGCCTGGCTGCCGGGTCGCGGTGCAGCCGCTCTCGTTGCTGCGCACAGAAGAAGAGCCCACTTCTCGGGCCTAAGGGACGACTTGAAAAGCGCCCACCACGCTCTTCTAGTGGGCAGGACCCCACACTTCAGGGGTACAAGAATGCAGTGCTCCCCACTCTTTCTCCCTAGTGGCAGGAAGAAGGGGGCTGTACTCCACTGGCCACTCTCTCCAGAAAGCAGAGCACAGCGATCACCATGCGCTGAGCTGAGGATCGCCCCCTTACAGGGGGGGGGGAATAAATCACAGCGCTGCTCCAATTTCCTCTAAGGCCAGCCACTCAGCCCTGGTAAATCCCAGAGGACCGGGCTCAGGCAGGCCAGCACAGTGGGTCTTTTCAACAGAGCAGCAGTCCCTTCAGCTGCCAAGCAGGGCAGCAGGTCAGTCCCCCGTGGTAGTTCCTCCTGGCACACTGCAGTCCTTCCTTCAGGCCCAAGTAAGCACCAAGCACACCTTCATGGGGTCATAGCCCCAGTACTTATACTACACATGTCTTTGTTCTTCCCCCTGGCACAGGGCTCTATGCCTGGTCCAAACCAGTTCTGGGGGGGCACTTACACATTTCTTTTCAAGTGCACACCAACCCTTTTGTTAGTGTAGGCTCTGGCCCCAGACACACCACAGGGGGCGGAGCCAGCATTGTACAAGGGAGGCACAGACCTATTCAGGGTCAGGGGCTACTCCTCCCACTACTCCAAATGTAGATCAGCCTATTCAGCCTAGCCCTGACTCACCCAGCCCCTCTGGAGCCACTGCACCTCCCCAGCCCCTGTCACTCCAGAGCCAGACATGCAATATACATCAGGCAGGCACAAAGACACATAGCACACAGAAATGTCCACTTCTAAAAGTGGCATTTCTAAAATAGTGATAATAAATCTGCGAACACCATTACGCAGCATTTATTACCACTATTCCAAACATACCAAACTTGACCACTCTACTCCTCTCAGGTCAGGAATTACCACTGAAACACTTATCAGGGAATCCCCAATGCATTCCTATGAGAGGGCAGCCTTCACAGTAGTGAGAAACCAAAATGGCTGTTTGTCACTACCAGGACATGCCACACAGTTAAGGCACATGTCCTACCTTTTACCTACAATGCACCCTGCCTATAGGGCTAGCTAGGGCCTACCTTAGGGGTGACTGATATGTAGTAAAAGGGGAGTCACAGACGTGGGAACCACTTTATGTGCCATGTCACAGTGGCAGTAAACTGCGCGCGCAGGCCCTGCAATGGCAGAGGCCTGAGATAGGTTTGAGAGGCTACTTTGGTGGGTGGCGCAATCAGCGCTGCAAGCCCACCAGTAGCATTTAATTTACTGGGTATCTGAGATACCGCTTTACAAGGGACTGATAGGTAAATTAAATTAGCTAAACAGATGTAGACCAATCTTACCACGTTTTACCATAGAGAGCACATGCACATTACACTGGACAGCAGTGATAAAGTGCCCAGAGTCCTAAAACCACCAACACCAGGTCAGAAAAATAACTAGGAGGAAGGCAAAAAGTTCAGGGATGACCCTGCAAAAAGGACCAAGTCCATCAACCGGCAAGGATCTAAACACCCCGCTGATTTTTCAAGGAGCTGACTTCAAAGATCTGCTCACAATCCTTGGCATCAAGCACTGCCATGTCACACCCAGTGTCGGCAAGCTAATGACGAGGCAGAACACTTTATGCATACATTAAACAAAGCTCTGCGGATCACAGTGGCCGAAGGCACTAACCCCGAATTCAGCTTGCACCACTTCCTGTGAAAGTACCGGGGGATACCCCACTGCACCACGCAGCGGTCCCCCTGGTCCCTGATGCTGAACGGACATCAGCAAGACACTATGCCTGTTTCCAGCCACTGGACACCAACCTCGTACGAGCCTGCTGACGCCCAAGCCAGACGCACTCGGACCAACGAACGTGCCAGCCTGAAGAGGCGTGCTAAACTTCAACAGCTCCTACCAGGGGACCTTGTGTTAGTAAAAGATCGACGTCCTGGATGGAAGTCCCTGGCGTATTTTGAACCAGGTACATGGACCGTCTCCCACTCGAGTGGCACCATAATCACTGCGTGAGATCGTCACAAACAATGTATTGTGGTTCCAAAGGGTGGATCGCCCCAGCTAAGAAGCTACCCCGTCAGAAGACGAAGACGCCACTTCGGATGACCCGGGGCCACAGCTTGACCCAAGAGGAAGCCCCTCGACCAACTCCGTAACTGAGCGGCTGAATACCACAGAAAGCGCCGAGATATACCCCCAGCATGAGCAAAGGTCTGGAGAGGGGATCAGCCGCTCCCACCCTCGGCATTACGACTTGAGGCTAAATCCACCCTCAAGCCAAAGACTGATAGACTTTGGCTGTTGAACACACGGACGAAGGTCAACGTTAAGTTGTGGAGGGATGTAATGATCCTTGCACCGCCCTCGTGGTGCTGGTGTGACCCGGAAGTGACACCCTGTAACATCCTCTAGCCAGGCGTGGCGAGAGGCTATATAGTAAAAGGGCAAGGACCGCATTGGGTCTTTTGCCCGCACCCAAGTTGTGTGTGTGTGTCCCCTTATTCTGCACTGCGATGCTGAGGCTGCCTCATTCACAAGGCCCACTACACGCACGGCAAACATGTTCAATCGGGGATCTCCTGTTTAAAAGGACAGCTTGGAAATTAAGGGGCCACTTAAAGTGCACCCTCTCTTAGAGACTGGCTACTACCCTCTGTACCCGGGCCTCGTAAGTCTGGCAGTGGTGACAGCATACTGTGTGGTAGAAGGTGCAGACCTTATTCCATGTCTCCCTACGAGGGAGATGCCTCATGAATTCCAGTCTCCAGAAGGTTCCGGCAATCCAGCTTCACCTGGGTCTAACACTTCCATGACTGTGAGAAATGTAGGGGCAGAGTATGTCTGGAACAGGATGAGTGTGAAGCGTTTGCCAAAGCATTGGGAGAAAAATGCCCCTTTGATGGTTCGGGACAGTCTGAACCCCTCCTTTATGTTAAACTGCTGGTAAAGTCACAGTACATATCTCAAAGTTTTGTTTTTTTGCCTCACTGAACATGAAAATTATGCATGCTCACTTAAGTGTCCTGTATAATAGCTTGAAGCCCCAGAGCCTGGCTCTGAGGTCAAGAGGGGCACCCAATGTTGACCCCGACTTTTAAGAGTGACTCTTGTTCTCTTACTGGGCTAAGAGGGACTGCCAGGGGTGGCAGCATTTAATTATGGCAGAAGAGGTAGGTGCTTTTTCTTAAAAGGTCTGCCCAGCCTCCCTCAACAGGGTCCTTCATTTCGTCTGTGTGCATCAGTAATTGAGAGTGCATGTTGACTCTGCATTCATGAGGTAGGGTGAACCTGGAGTGTGTTGTGCTTCACTATAATGAAACAGAAATACATTTTGAAACACCTATGTATAGATGGCTAACAAAATGGAGACTAGAGGTAACTGTGCACCGGTGCTTTGTTGATTGAAGGAAGGCCCTGGAGCAATCTACAGCCTCTCCATTGAGATGAGCTAGACACCAGTAAATAAAGGGTAGGAATGGGACTTCCATTAAAGTGGAAAGGCGGTCCCTGGCATCTTTCTACTTCCTCTTCCACAGGTGTCATTTTAGACAGATTTATGAAGTTTCTGGGTGGCAATGCAGCTCCATGTATTTTGCCTTTGTTTCACATCCGCTGTTAAAGCACAACCAGCTCCAATCCCCTCCCACTGTTAGAGCACACCCAGATCCAACACCCCTCCCCTGTTAGAGCACACCCAGCTCCACCACTCCCCTATTAGAGCACACCCAGCTCCGACCCCCTCCCCTGTTAAAGTACACTCAGCTCCAGGCCCCTCCGCTGTTAGAGCATACCCAGCTCCACACACCCTCCCCTATTAGAGCACCCCCTGCTCCACCCACTTCCCTGTTAGAGCACACCCAGCTCCGGCCCCACTCCAATGTTAGAGCACAACCAGTACCACACCTTCCCTAGTAAAGCACACCCAGCTCCAACCCCCGCTGTTAGAGCACACCCAGCCCCAACCCTCCCCTGATACAACACACCCAGCTCCAATCCCCTCTCCTGTTAGAGCACAGCCAGATCCAACCCCCCTCCCCTGTTAGAGCACACCCAGCTTCACCACTCCCCTATTAGAGCACACCCAGCTCCAACCCCCTTCCCCTGTTAGAGCACACCCAGCTCCACCCACTGTTAGAGCACGCCCAGCTCCAACCCTCCTCCCCCGTTACAGCACACCCAGCTCAAACCGTCTCTCTCCCTGTTAGAGCACAGCTAGCTGCAACACCTCCCCTGTTAAAGTACACCCAGCTCCACCCCCGTTAGAGCACACCCAGCACCAAGCCCCCTTTCCTGTTAGAGGACACCCAGCTACAACCTCCTCTTCCCTGTTAGAGCACACCCAGCTCCAACTTCCCTCCCCTGTTAGAGCACACCCAGCTCCACCCACTCTACCCTGTTAGCGCTCTCCCAGCTCCAACTCCCACATCTGTGTTAGGGCAAAGCCATCTCCAACCCCTCCTCCACCTGTTAGAGCACACCAAGCTCCAACCCCTCCCAAAGTTAGAGCACACCAAGCTCCACCACTCCCCTATTAGAGCACACCCAGCTCCGACCCCCTCCCCTGTTAAAGTACACTCAGCTCCAGGCCCCTCCGCTGTTAGAGCATACCCAGCTCCACCCACCCTCCCTATTAGAGTGCACCCTGCTCCACCCACTTCCCCTGCTAGAGCACACCCAGCTCCGGCCCCACTCCCCTGTTAGAGCACAACCAGTGCCACACCTTCCCTAGTAAAGCACACCCAGCTCCAACCCCGCTGTTAGAGCACACCCAGCCCCAACCCTCCCCTGATACAACACACCCAGCTCCAATCCCCTCTCCTGTTAGAGCACAGCCAGATCCAACCCCCTCCCCTGTTAGAGCACACCCAGCTTCACCACTCCCCTATTAGAGCACACCCAGCTCCAACCCCCTTCCCTGTTAGAGCACACCCAGCTCCACCCACTGTTAGAGCACGCCCAGCTCCAACCCTCCTCCCCCGTTACAGCACACCCAGCTCAAACCGTCTCTCTCCCTGTTAGAGCACAGCTAGCTGCAACCCCTCCCCTGTTAAAGTACACCCAGCTCCACCCCCGTTAGAGCACACCCAGCACCAAGCCCCCTTTCCTGTTAGAGGACACCCAGCTACAACCTCCTCTTCCCTGTTAGAGCACACCCAGCTCCAACTTCCCCTCCCCTGTTAGAGCACACCCAGCTCCACCCACTCTACCCTGTTAGCGCTCTCCCAGCTCCAACTCCCACATCTGTGTTAGGGCAAAGCCATCTCCAACCCCTCCTCCACCTGTTAGAGCACACCAAGCTCCAACCCCTCCCAAAGTTAGAGCACACCCAGCTCCAACCCCTCCTCGCCTGTTAGAGCACAGCCAGCTCCCACCCCCGTTAGAGCACACCCAGCTCCAACCACCCTTCCCCTTGTTAGAGCACACCCAGCTCCACCCCATCCCGTTAGAGTGCAGCCAGTTCCAACCCCCTTCCCCCTGCTAGAGCACACCCAGCTCCACCTCCTCCTCCCCGATAGAGCACATCCAGCTACAACCCCCTCCCTTGTAGAGCACACCCAGCTACAACCCCCTCGTTGAAGCACAGCTACCACCAACCCCATCCTCTGTTAAAGTGCAGCCAGCTCTACCATCCCCACCCCTGTTAGAGCATACCCAGCTCCAACCCCTCCCCTGTTAGAGCACAACCAGCTACAATCCCCCTCCCCTCCCCTTGTTAGAGCCCGCCCAGCTCCACCCCATCCCCTGTTAGAGCACAGCCAGCTCCAAACCCCCTCCCTTGTCACAGCACACCCAGCTCCAACTTCCTCCTGTTAGAGCACACCCAGTACCAACCCCCTCCACTGTTAGAGCACAGCCAGCTCCAACCCCACCTCCCCCTATTAAAGCACACCCAGCTCCAACCTCCCCTCCCCTTGTTAGACCGTACCCATCTCCAACCATCCCTCCCCCGTAGGAGCACACCAAGCTCGACCCCCACTCTTAGAGCACACCCAGCTTCACCCCCTCTCAACTGTTGGACCATAACCAGCCCTACCACCGTTAGAGCACAGCCAGCTCTAGCCCCCCTCCTCCTGATAGAGCATACCCAGTTCCAAACCCCCCTCCTCTTTTAGACCACACGCAGCTCCAAACCCCATCCCCATGTTAGAGCACACCGAGCTCCCCTTTCCCCTGTTAGAGCATACCCAGCTCCAATCCCCCTCCCCCATTAAAGCACACTCAGCTCCAAACCCCTCCCGTTAGAGCACACCCATCTCTAACCCCCTCCCCTGTTAGAGCACACCCATCTCCAACACTCCCTCCCCCTGTTAGAGCACACCCAGCTCAAACCCCCTTCCCCCTGTAGGAGCATACCCAGCTCCGAACCTCGCTCCGCGTTTTAGAACACAGGGAGCACCAACCATTCTCTGTAAGAGCACACCCTTTTCCACCCCTCCCCAGTTAGAGCACACCCAGCTCCAACCTCCCCTCCCCCTGTTAGAGCGTACCCAGCTCCAACCCTCCCTCCCCTGTTGGAGCACACCCAGCTCCAAACCCCCTCCCCTGTTAGAAGAGCACAGCCAACTCCAACCCCCCTTCCCATGTTAGATCACACCCAGCTTCAACTCCCCTCCTCCTGTTACAGCACACCTTGCTCGACCCCCTCTGTTAGAGCACACCCAGCTCCACCCCTCGCCACTGTTAGATCATACCCAACACCAATCCCTTCCTCTGTGTTTGAGCACACCCAGCTCCAACCCCCTCTCCCCTGTTAGTGCACACCCAGCTCCAACCCCCTACCCCCTGTTGCAGGACACCCATCCTCAAACCTCCCTCGCCGTTTTAGAGCACAGTCAGCTTTAACCCTCCCCTGTTAGAGGATACCCTGTTCCACCCTCCCCAGTTAGAGCACACCCAGTACCAACCTCTTCCCCTGTTAGAGCGTACCCAGCTCCAACCCTCCCTCCCTTGTTGGAGCACACCCAGCTCCAACCCCCCTCCCCATGTTAGAGCACACCCAGCTTCAACCCCCTTCCGTGTTAGAGCACAGCCAGCTCTAACCCTCATCCCTGTTAGAACGCATCTAGCTCTTACCCCTCCTCACCTGCTAGAGCACACCCAGCTTCACCCCTCTCCCCTGTCAGAGCACCCCAGCTCCAACCTTCCCTCTTCCTTTTACAGCACACCCAGCTCCAACCCCCCTCCCCTGTTAGAGCACACCCAGCTCTAAACCCTTCCTCTGTTAGAGCACCGCTAGCTTTAACCCTCCTCCCCCAGTTAGCGAACACCCAGCTCCAACCTCCTCCTTCTGTTAGAGCACCCCGCTCCACCCCTTCCCTGTTCGAGCACACCCAGCTCCAACCCTCTTCCCCTTTAAGAGCACACCCAGCTCCACCCCATCCCTGTTAGAGCACAGCCAGCTCCCCCCCACTCCCCTGTTAGAGCACACCCAGCTCTGACCCCCTCCCATTAGAGCACACCCATCTCTAACCCCCCTCCCCTGTTAGAGCACACCCATCTCCAACCCCCTTTCCCCTGTAGAAGCACACCCAGCTCCAAACCCCGCTCCCCGTTTTAGAACACAGGGAGCTCCAACCATTCCCTATAAGAGCACACCCTTTTCCACCCCTCCCCAGTTAGAGCACACCCAGCTCCAACCTCCCCTCCCCCTGTTAGAGCGTACCCAGCTCCAACCCTCCCTCCCCTGTTGGAGCACACCCAACTCCAAACCCCCTCCCCTGTTAGAGCACAGCCAACTCCAACCCCCCTTCCCATGTTAGAGCACACCCAGCTTCAGCCCCCCTCCTCCTGTTACTGCACACCTTGCTCGACCCCCTCTTTTAGAGCACACCCAGCTCCACCCCTCCCCACTGTTAGATCATACCCAGCTCCAATCCCTTCCTCTGTGTTAGAGCACTCCCAGCTCCAACCCCCTCTCCCCTGTTAGTGCACACCCAGCTCCAACCCCCTACCCCCTGTTGCAGCACACCCAGCCCCAAACCTCCCTTGCCGTTTTAGAGCACAGTCAGCTCCAACCCTCCCCTGTTAGAGCACACCCTGTTCCACCCCTCCCCAGTGAGTAGTGGGACACCAGTACGTGGCTTTGAGCATAGAGACTGGACGAAATTTAAGGAACGTAGGGGGCGGACGTTAGTCTGATCTGACATGGGAGATGAGGAGAAAAAGGTGGTGGCTAATCAGGCTGCACAGTGGGCCCGTAACCCCATTTACAGTGTGGAGGACGTGTGTAGTGTAATGAAAGATTATGAGCCCTTTGTACAACAGCATGCCCTTAAGCACATATCCGCTACTTTTATCGGTCTATGGGAGCAGTGTTTTAATGATACAGCGCCGCAGATTATATATGATATTGGGGACCATGTATATGTTACTGATATGGCGCCTGCTCACGTCTTTGGTAATGTTGCGACATTGGTTGCTTATCGGGTAAAACTGCTTGAGAAGAGTCCCACCCCGGTATCCTAGTTTCCGATGCGGGAGGTTCATCCTATCTATCATCCCGAAATACCAGAGCTAAGGGATCAGCATGATAACGTTACTAGACCTAGGTTAGCGGCCCGTTTCCAAGAACAGTGGGTTTATACTCCATGGAGAAGGAGTGAGGTTTTGTCTCTCAAGACTCAGTTACCTGACCCTAGGAAAAATCCTACTGCATATTATAAAGAATTTACTGAGGCAGCGTCTTGCTGATATTGAAATGTTCTTTGGTTTGCTAGTCCCGGTGGATATTTGGAGACAAGTGCACACACAGGATCATGTTGCGGAATTGGGTGGTACATGGGACCAAATTAAGGAATGGGATCAGGAACGGAAGCCAGGTGATAAGCCTAGGGCAGAGATACTTGCTTTGCCCGGCCGTATCATTACGTACATGCATTTCCTTATCCCACCAAGGAAGGTTGATTGGGACAAGTTATCGGCTTGCCGTCAGAAGAAAGATGAGAGTGTGTCTGATTTTTTCACTCGGTTTGAGGGGGTGTTTCTAGATTATAGTGGACAGGTTTGTCGATCGAAGGTGGCGTTCGATTGTTTGTTGATAGATTTGTTTCCAATTTGCTTCCTGAGATTGCGACCCGATTGCAGGCTTCCGAGAGCACCTGGTCCACCTCTTTCCCTTCTGTTATTTTGAATATGGCACAGTATTATGAACACAGGGAAAATGCGGATAAGGAGAGGTCAGAGAAGAAGCACAAGGATTTGAAGACGAAAGTGTTGTTGCAGCAGGCTTCTTGGGGGAATGGTAGAGGACGTGGTGGTTCGGCCCGACAGCTTCCACGCACGAGCAGGCCTACAAATACCACACCTTTAGGGCAGAATCAGTGTGCGTATTGTAAAGAGGAGGGACACTGGGTAGCGAGTGTCCGGTGCTTCTGCAGGAGGTGGTGGTCCCGAGAGGACGAGGTTCTCGTGGACGAGGTCATGGAGCTGGTGGCCAGGACAGGGCTCAGAATGCTGTGGCCCTGCAGGGTCGTTATGACCAGAATTATTTTGATGACCCCCAGGGAGGACAGTATTATCATGATGATTTTGACACGGATGAGGTGACAGGGATGTCTTACAGCTAGGACAGCCAGGGACAGAGTGAGGGACCAGTTCCAATACCTGTAGATCAACGTGGTCCGTATGTCAGTGCGGATGTGCATGGTTCGGCTAAGGAGTTTTTGGTGGATACAGGTGCGACGAACAGTTCTATTTCTCGTTCCTTGGTCCCTGGGGCGGCTCTGTCTGGCCATTATAATGTTTCAGTAGGTTTTTCTGGTGTACCAGTTATGAGCCCCATTTCAAAACCTCTTGCATTGACTATTGGTCCTTTCACTGTGGATTCGCCATTCTTGTTGACGTCTAATTGTGGAGAAAATTTGATGGGTTTGGACTTGTTGAAAAAATTACATGCCACGATTTATTGCTCCCCGGCAGGTGTTTACATGACGATGGGTCCGGATGTAGTACGCGGTACGCGGTGTCTGTCTAAAGATGCACCTCTTCCTGCACAGTTTAAAGATGTGCCACCAACTCTTTGGGCGACAGGTGACACAGATGTGGGATTGCTACAGATACCGCCAGTTTCGATCCGAGTTAAAGACAATGCTATTTTACCTCGCATCCCTCAGTATAAAATACTGCAGGCAGGTGAGCGAGCTTTATTGCAAATTGTGCTGGACTTGATTGAGAAAGGAATGGTTGAGGAGATGACTGATAATGTTTGTAATAGCCCCATTCTTCCCATCCTCAAAAGGACACCTTCGGGTACCTCTGATGATCATGCAGATGTTTATCGCTTTGTGATTGACTTGCTGGAAGTTAATAAAATAGTGATTCCCCAGTTTCCGGTGGTCCCTGACATTACGACTCTTTTGACAATGATTCCTTCTTCTGCTGCATACTTTTCTGTCATTGACTTGAAAAACGGATTCTTCAGTATTGCTATTCATCCTGGCAGCAAGTATCTGTTTGGGTTCACCCTAGCTGGTAGAAGCTTTATATTCTGTCGCGCTCCTCAAGGCTATACCGAGAGTCTGAGTATCTATAGTCAGGCATTGAAAGGCCAGTTGGATTCCTTGTCGCTCTCCACAGGTAATGTATTGCTTCAGTATGTCGATGACTTGCTCATCGCCTCGGATACGAAACAAGGTTGCAGAGACAGTACGGTTAAATTGTTGTTACATTTAGCTCAACATGGCCATAAAGTATCCCTTTCCAAATTTCAGTATTGTCGACAGGAGGTCACCTACTTAGGTCACCTACTGTCGAAGGAGGCTAGGAGATTGACCCCTGAGCGCATCAGTACCATTGTTAAAATGCCCATTCCACAAACTCAAAAAGATGTGCGCGCTTTTATTGGCATTACTTCCTACTTTTGCCAGTGGATTCCAAATTATTCCCTACTAACCAAACCCCTGCTTGCTCTGACTACTAAAGATGTGCATGAACCCCTGCTTTGGACGCCTGAATGTCAGCAGTCTTTTGAGCAATTAAAAAGTGCGCTTTGTTCGGCTCCAGTGCTTGGCACGCCTAACTACAGCAAGCCATTTGTATTATATGTCCATGAGACAGCTGGTTGTGCGCTTTCTGTTCTAACACAAAAATTTGGAGATGAGCAACGGCCGTGTGCTTATTTCTCTGCTGTGCTTGATTCAGTCGCACGAGCCCTCCCGAGCTGTCTAAGAGCGGTCACGGCTGTGGCTGTCTCGATAAGGCAATCGCTGGACTCGTACTTGATACCTACCTCACAGTCATGGAACCCCATGCTGTAGATACACTTTTGAATAAGACAAAGATGCAGCACCTCACCAGTGCACGTCTGACAGGTTATGAGCTAACGCTCTTCGCTAAACGCATTACGATCAGACGATGTGCCACTCTGAACCCAGCCACGTTACTACCCCTCCCTTCTGAGAATGATGAGATTGACATACATGATTCTTCACTGGAACCGTCTGCCGGATGAGCTTCGCGCCTGCACCATTTTGGACCAGTTCAAGAAGCAGTTAAAAACCTGGCTGTTCTAAATCTGTAACTCTGTCCTAGCCACCAGCACTGTGCTGCCAAAAGCGCTGAGAGATCCCTGTAGGGATGATTCGTTGTGCGATACAAATCCCAATAATAATAATAATAAATGATTGTATCTTCCGGAAGGAAGAAGAGACAAAAGGACGGGTAGACCTGACTGATGTTCCCTTATCTGACCCTCAAGGGGAACTATATGTCGATGGCTCTTGTATTAAATTGCCAGATGGCACTACACCTGCCGCGTATGCTATTACTACGCTGCGTACGGTAGTTGAGACATCACGAGTTCCCTATCAGTCGGCCCAAGCTGCAGATCTCGTTGCCCTAATACGAGCCTGTGATTTGAGTGAGGGACTAGTTGTCAATATTTATACTCACAGTCAGGACGCTTTTGGAGTCGCCCATAACTTTGGGCGGCTCTGGGCAGAGAGAGGGTTCCTTACTTCCCATGGAACAAAAATCCAGCACGGTCACCTTATCTAAAGGCTTTTGTCCGCTTTGACACTCCCTAAGAAATTGGCAATAGTAAAGTGCAGCGCCCATAGGAAAGTTACTGATGATGTGGGTCAAGGGAACGCTTTTGCAGATCAGACAGCTAAGGAAACAGCCCGAACTAAGATGAAAAGAATGTTCGTAGCAGGTCCCGCTAGGTGGGTGCCCGAGGTCACAATGTTCGAGGATACACTTGAGAATGTGAAGGAGATTCAGAGTGAGGCCACAGTGGAGGAATTAGGAGTGTGGCAAGAAAGTACAGCACAATTGAATGATGAGGGATATTGGATTGACCAGTCAGGGAAGCAAAGATGGATGTTGCCAGATGCATATGTTCTTCCGGTAGTCACAATGGCCCATGGCCCAGCCCATATCAGTGATAAGGGTATTTGAAGTTGTTAGACCCCGTATGGCAAAATGATAACATTTCGAAGACAGCTGCACATTTAGTGAAGTACTGTATGGTGTGCATGATGCACAATCCTGGGAAGGGCATCCCAACGCCACCAGGTAATTTTGCACCACCCACTTTCCCTTTTGAGTTCCTTCAGTTAGACTATATTGAATTGGACAGGGCCAATAATTTGAAGTACGCGGTGGTGGATGTTTGCGCTTTCAGTAAATGGGCTGAAGCCTACCCCACCAAAGACAATACAGCCATGACGACTGCAAAGGTACTCCTGAAGGAGTGCTTTCCTCGTTTCGGCTTGCTCCGCTTGATCTGGAGTGATAACGGAAGTCATATCAACGGCAAGGTTATCCAGTTAATTTGCGACGGTTTGCACATAAAGCAGAAGTTTCATGCTGCAAATCATCCCCAGTCAGCAGGTTTGGTTGAGAAGTACAATGGTACTCTCAAACTGAAATTGGCAAAGATTCAGGAGACAACAGGGTTACAGTGGCCAGATGCTTTACCATTAGCTCTTTTGTCGACAAGAACAACAGCACATTCTAGAACAGGGTTGTCGCCTTACGAGGTCATGTTTGGACGCCCGGCAAATGTCTGGGGCGTCCTGCGCCCTCGTAAGTTTTCTGATATTGAGTACCCATTATTGATAGATTATCTGTGCCAGTTAACTGAAAATTTGCGTTCTATTCACCAACAGATCCGGGAGGCTCTGCCTGATATACCAGAGGAAAAGAAGAGAAACAAGGGAACCCTACTCACTGAGGAACCAGGGTAATTATGCAATACAAGAAAACAGCGGTTCCTGTGGAATAGTATCGTTATATATAAATGTATCAATACGTAATCGCAATACAAGGGTTTGAAGTGATATCAGAAAGAAAAACCACATACACTAATGGTTTTGTTGACATATATATGTATTACTCAAAAATAATAGGCAAAAAATAGGCAATAGTGCGAGGTGTCCCAAGTGTTACATGAACCTAAAAATACGTGACAGTTAGTGACAGTATTTACACGGTTTCAAGGATTCCTTCTAAAGAAAGTGACCATAACTGAATTTATACAGAGATGCGTAGCAGCTATATACAATCATAAGTGCTGGATCAGTGGTTCACTTTCATCTTTATTGTCGACGGCGTTTCGACCCTTTACAGAATGTAGGGTCTCATCAGGACCTATAATTATAGGGACATCTAAGAAAAGAATAATAAGATAATGTAAAATCAACATATGGCCCATATACCGGCACAAATGCGATAGAATGGATTATATCTAGATATAATTCTGTAAAAGTACCTGGACTTTCAATTGCTCAGCTGAGTGAGGGGAGTGTGCCAACCGTGGGTATAATAAGAAGGGAAAGGTACTCACAGGGAAACCCAGCCGGGTTCTGGTGAGAATGAGGATTGAAAGGAGAGAGGAAAACAATTAGAGAAGATAGGGTCAATGTTATCTATTGTGAAAAGGACGCATAATAGCAGAACTAAAACGCTATAAAAAGAACTTACCCCTGGTGAGGGTGTAGGCTGGCGATCAAAGGACAAGACGGCACTGATGTTAGTGATATATCTCGCCGGTAGTGAGCCGGAAGTAGTGTAGGAACTCTAAAGAAAAGGATAAGGGTAAGGGACCTACGAGCAGAGTGTGCACGAGGTAGTGCAGAATTACTGTAAGTGGTGATAATTGCAGCGTGACCCCAGATGGGGGCGTGAATTATCTTACCAATGTGTGGCTTGTAGTCCACTAAGAATAGGGAATTAGGAGTAGAACCGCGGCAGGTGGTCCGCATCACTTTTAGGCTATTACCAGGATTCCTGAAAAGCGAGGAATTGCGGTGTAAGTAATGGGCATATCTGACACTAACGTAACAGGTGGCCCGGGCTCGAGCTGTGTTTCTTACCTAAATAGGGATAGAATTCCAAGAGGCACGTGACAATGCTACGTGTTAACAGCAAGACCGCTTCCGTCTGCTTGCTGTGGGTCAATGACATCGAGCGTGCGCTCGCTCCGACTTAAATGCACAAATTGCATTCCCGCCGAAACCGGAAAAACCGCAGGCATCTCAGACGATTGCCGCGGCATAGAGTCATCCGGTTTTCGGTAAAGGAAGACGAAAAAGTGAGGAAAGACCCTGGAAATGCAGATCAAATTAAAGAAAGATAGGTAGAACCGGAATAGAAAGGAAAGAAGGAACGGATATAGGCACACTCCCATAAGGCATTTTAGTGAAAAACTGGGATACATACAGGGATATGCAAAATTACATGATGGTTTGAAAAAACGGCAACCAGAACACGTGCATGTTATAATTATAAGCAAAATAACTAGTGCAGTACCCTTTTGTTTGGACACTGGGAGGAAAGCCGGGGATAAGTATTCCTAATAGTAGAATTACATAGTATTGGCAAGAGTAAGGCAGCATAAGTATTTGGATGTTGTACATTTAGGCAATATGACGAGTGCAAAACATTATTATACATTTCACAATAATCATCACCACGAGTAAATCAATCGTATAGTTGTATATAATAAACTGTTAGATTATATTTACAGAGATTGCATAGTACGTAAATGTTACAAAATGTACTCAAAGATGACAAGGGGAGAGTAGAATGCGGCTTGATTATGTAAGGGTGGCAACAAAATCACGCCACTCTTCAGCAGAATTGAGTCCCTGGTTTATAGAATCAATTCTGTCTATCCAGTGACACTCACGCCTTTGGAGAATTTGTGTGATATCTCCTCCTCTCTCAGGGATCACGGCAATATCAATAACTTGCCATCTGATGTCGTCAGCTGTGTGCTTCTTCTCACTAAAATGAGAAACCAGTGGGGCATTCTCAACCGAACGTCGTATACGACTTCGGTGTTGCCCAATGCGGGCCTTGATTGGTTGTTGGGTTAACAGAGGAAGGGTCACTATCATCAGCGCTGTCTTGTCCTTTGATCGCCAGCCTACACCCTCACCAGGGGTAAGTTCTTTTTATAGCTTTTTAGTTCTGCTATTATGCGTCCTTTTCACAATAGATATCGTTGTCCCTATCTTCTCTAATTGTTTTCCTCTCTCCTTTCAATCCTCATTCTCACCAGAACCCGGCTGGGTTTCCTGTGAGTACCTTTCCCTTCTTATTATACCCACGGTTGGCACACTCCCTCACTCAGCTGAGCAATTGAAAGTCCAGGTACTTTTACAGAATTATATCTAGATATAATCCATTCTATCGCATTTGTGCCGGTATATGGGCCATATGTTGATTTTACATTATCTTATTATTCTTTTCTTAGATGTCCCTATAATTATAGGTCCTGATGAGACTCTACATTCTGTAAAGGGTCGAAACGCCGTCGACAATAAAGATGAAAGTGAACCACTGATCCAGCACTTATGATTGTATATAGCTGCTACGCATCTCTGTATAAATTCAGTTATGGTCACTTTCTTTAGAAGGAATCCTTGAAACCGTGTAAATACTGTCACTAACTGTCACGTATTTTTAGGTTCATGTAACACTTGGGACACCTCGCACTATTGCCTATTTTTTGCCTATTATTTTTGAGTAATACATATATATGTCAACAAAACCATTAGTGTATGTGGTTTTTTCTTTCTGATATCACTTCAAACCCTTGTATTGCGATTACGTATTGATACATTTATATATAACAATACTATTCCACAGGAACCGCTGTTTTCTTGTATTGATATACCAGAGGGGCCCGGACACAAAATTCAGCCTGGTGATTGGATTTTGGTATGCAATTTTCAGCGAAAGAAGAGCTTGGATCCCCACTGGAAGGGACCTGAACAGGTCCTTCTGGCCACCCGAATAGCCGTGAAGGTTGCCGGCCGAAAGAACTGGATCCATGGCACTCACTGCAAATGAGTACCCCTACCTTTACCCTATGATTAATGGGTCGCTGATGGAGTTGGAGATACTGAGTGTGAAAACGTGCCTCAGTTCGTCCCCTTCAGCGAAGGAAATTTAACGTGGACCCAAACGGATGCAGAGAATGGTGACGTGCTAAATACAGCAGTCCCTCCGGAAATTCGAGCCATTAAGGAACAGTTATTTGTTGACCCCTCTGTGCCTGGAGTCACCAGGTACAATTTGCGACCTCGGATGAGGAATAGTGCACCAAAGGAGAAGCCAGATTAGTTAGGGATGGACTGTGCAAGTTAGGGTGTACTTTGCTATAGTACCAACGGTGTTAGTTCAGGGTGTTCTGAGATTGGTGCACTGTTCTGACATTGGACAGGATAAATCAAATGTGCTTCCTAGGAGGGGGGTACACTATCCTGTGCAACGTGGGATTCATTGCGAGCTTAGGACAGAGCAAGCTCCACTGCCGGTGCTCAAGAGCGCCAACGTTGATCAACAATAGGAGCCTGTACCAGTGAGGCTCAGACAGACACTGGGAACAATTGCCTTTGCTATCAGTCTTATTGCATTCGTTTTCTTGCTTCATAATGTATCCGTTTGGTCAACCTATAGAGGAGGAGAAACAGCCGTTTGCATCCCCGCGTTTAGCGCGGAGTTGGTCAACAAAGAGTAAAATAGTTTTCATATCAATTGTTGTGATTACGCTAATGATAATACTTGGAATAGCATGGTTTCTAGAGGAGAAGTATCCTGTACACTCTTTGGTTGGTACGACGCCCCCTTCCCCTGAGCATGTTTTTGTCACTCTGGCTCCACACAAAGCAGCGCATAGGTCGTCTTACACAGACAATGTATTTATACAAATGTTGCATCAAGTTCATAATGTGTCCAATACAACTAATTGTTGGGTATGTGGATTGCTCCCCTCAGTTACTCATAAGAGCGACAATTTGTTGTCCCTGCCATTTTCATATATTGGTAGCTGTGAAGGTTGGTTTGAATTGTTCGTAATGGTGCACTATCATTTCCAACCCTCTACTCTGGTTATGACACCTGCTGATTCTCGCACTGTGGTAGAGTACATACGTTTTCATCACGGGTTTTCTCCCGTAGGGCTGGCAGGACAAGAGACCTTCGGTACATTGTCCCCAAATTCCTGTATGAGCACATATGAAAAAGTGAAGAACGAAACATGGCTCCAAATGGAAATGGCTGATTTCCAAAGGTTCAACACCTCTGAGTATTTTCAATCTTTCCAAGCTCGCAATATTACTAAGGACAAACTGATACCGGTGTCCGTGGTCAACACAACAGCTAGTTTCTGTGTCCAGGGGACTGGGGAGGTAAAAGTGGGGGAGAGTAACTGCAATTTCACCTACAGACTGAGGACGATTAATAGTCTGCCTTAGATCCTACTCCATAATGTTTATTTTGTCTGCGAATCCCAAGCTCATGTCTGGCTTCCGAAGGGATGGTCAGGCAGATGTTACCTCTCTTTCCTCCTTCCCCGTGTGTATGTTGCCCCGTCCAATTATCATAAGGATCATCAGCTGCAGCGTAGGAGTACACATTTGTCTAGAGTCAGAAGGGTTGTTAAAAAAGAGGATATAGATCAGACAGATACCACTGCCCAGCAGTTTGATGAGGCTTTGAAGGGCCTACTACCCTATTGGGGTCCCATGTCTAATAGCCTTAAAATTCGTCAGCTAACAAGAGTTGTTGAAGGGGTTATCAATACAACTGCTGGGATAATGACAAACATCACTGCTGAGCTCCAGGCTACGAGATTAGTCACCTTACAGAACAGGATGGTGTTAGACGTCATCCTTGCTGATCGGGGAGGGGCCTGTCGCGTCATTGGCAGCAGCTGTTGTGTTTACATACCTGACCACGCCTCCAGCGTGTATGCAGGTATCCAAAAATTGCATAGGCTTTCGTCTGACATACACCAAGAGACAGGTACTTGGACCCTATCAAGGTGGTTATGGAATATGCTAACAAAATGGGGTTGGAAGATCCTCATTTTTTTGATTGTGGTTGCTAGTATTATCTTTACATGTTGCCTCTGTATACACTGTCTTCCAGCTTGTTGCACTTATTGTGTCAGCGTTTTCACCCCCAAACAGACAATATCAGTCCATGATACTAACACTGCGATTTGCTCCAACAAGATATTGACAATATGATGCAGATTGACGAAGGCATCTTTGAGTACTGACTATATGAACAATTTCTCACAGTGTTATTTCTTGCTTCCGAAAAATGTTGTACTTTTCTTGATAGTAACATAAAATTAGTTCGCGAATGCTAAAAGGAGGGTCTGTTAGAATAAAAATGTCTTAGTCGTGTTGTTTATATAATTGCTCTGCATAAGTTAGCATTCGCTGCACCATTTTATGTTTGGCTGCCATTTTAACCCATGAGCGAAACTGATCTCTCTCTCTGCCTCTGCAAGAAGCAGCGTTGGTAATTTTTCTTTTCTGCAAGGTTGGGCCCTGCTGTACTAATGAATACACTGTTCTTATTAGCGCATACCTTCCCCAGTAGATAGAGGCCTGCTCCGACTAGTCCAGTGGTGGGCACAGGCAGAACGGCCTTGGCTTAGAGATAGTGTGTGCCCGGTCTCAGGATCTAAACTTATCCTTTTGTACCTCCTTTGTGTAGCTGCCTCCATCTGGGAATTTCCAGTCTGGGCGTGCCTTCATTGGTTCTGAATCGTACATAAAGTATCACCATGTTTTCTGATGTCAGTCCTCTCTGCAGCACCCCTAAGTGACTGGGCAGATGGGGCTCCGCTCGAGTGTACCTGAATAAACATATACTTGGTTTGTATTCTCTACTGTCTGACCGACTCTTCATTTGTATGGAAGGCTGAGAGGTGGTCGCGAGTGACCCGGGTGGCCCAAATAGGGTCACTTCCTTCATTAGAGTACAGCCAGCTCCAACCCTCCCCTGTTAGAGCACACCCAGCTCCAACCCCTCCCGTTAGAGCACACCCATCTCTAACCCCCTCCCCTGTTAGAGCACACCCATCTCCAATACTCCCTCCCCCTATTAGAGCACACCCATCTCCAACCTCCTCCCCCCTGTAGAAGCACACCCAGCTCCAAACCTCGCTCCCCGTTCTAGAACACAGGGAGGTCCAACCATTCCCTGTAAGAGCACACCCTTTTCCACCCCACCCCAGTTAGAGCACACCCAGCTCCAACCTCCCCTCCCCTTGTTAGAGGGTACCCAGCTCCAACCCTCCCTCCCCTGTTGGAGCACACCCAGCTCCAAACCCCCTCCCCTGTTAGAGCACAGCCAACTCCAACCCCCCTTCCCATGTTAGAGCACAGCCAGCTTCAGCCCCCTCCTCCTGTTACAGCACACCTTGCTTGACCACCTCTTTTAGAGCACACCCAGCTCCACCCCTTCCCACTGTTAGATCATACCAAGCTCCAATCCCTTCCTCTGTGTTAGAGCACACCAAGCTCCAACCCCCTCTCCCTTGTTAGTGCACACCCAGCTCCAACCCCCTACCCCCTGTTGCAGCACACCCAGCCCCAAACCTCCCTCGCCATTTTAGAGCACAGTCAGCTCCAACCCTCCACTGTTAGAGCACACCCTGTTCCACCCCTCCCCAGTTAGTCACCCAGTACCAACCCCTTCCCCTGTTTGAGCACAGCCAGCTCCAACCCCACCTCCCCATGTTAGAGCACACCCAGCTCCAACCTCCCCTCCCCCTGTTAGAGCATTCCCAGCTCCAACCCTCTCTCCCCCGTTGGAGCACACCCGGCTCCAACCCCCTGCCCTGTTAAAGCACAGCCAACTCCAACTCCCTTCCCATGTTAGAGCACACCCAGCTTCAACCCCCTCCGTGTTAGAGCACAGCCAGCTCTAACCCCCACCCCCTGTTAGAACGCATCCAGCTCCACCCCTTCTCCCCTGTTAGAGCACCCCAGCTCCAACCTTCCCTCTTCCTTTTACAGCACACCCAGCCCCAAGCCCCTCCCCTGTTAGAGCACACCCAGCCCTAAACCCTTCCTCTGTTAGAGCACCGCTAGCTTCAACCCTCCTCCCCCAGTTAGAGAACACCCAGCCCCAACCTCCTCTTTCTGTTAGAGCACCCCCTCCACCCCTTCCCTGTTCGAGCACACCCAGCTCCAACCCTCTTCCCCTTTAAGAGCACACCCAGCTCTACCCCATCCCTGTTAGAGCACAGCCCGCTCCAACCCTCCCCTGTAAAAGCCCACCCAGCTCCCCCCACTCCCCTGTTGGAGCACACCCAGCTCCAACCCCTCCCCTGTTAGAGCACAGCCAGCTCCAACCCCCACACCCTGCTAGAGCATACCTAGCTCCAGCCCCCCTTCCCATGTTAGAGCACACCCAGCTCCAACCACTTCCCTGTTAGAGTACTGCCAGCTCCAACACCCCTACCTCTGTTAGAGCACACCCGGCTCCAATCCTCCCTGCCCTGTTAGAACTCACCCAGCTCAAACCTGCTCCTGTTAGCACACCCAGCTCCACCCCCTGCCCTGTTAAAGCACACCCAGCACCAACCCCCCTCTGCTGTTAGAGCACACCCAGCCCTTCCTCCCCCTGTTAGAGCACTATCAGTTCCAACCCCCTTCCTCTGTTAGAGCACACTAGGCTCCAACCCTCCCTCCCCTGTTAGAACTCACGCAGATCCACCCCCTGCCCTGTTAGAGCACACCCAGTACCAACCCCCACCCCTGTTAGAGCTCACCCAGCTCTAACCCCCCTCCTGTTACAGCACACCCAGCTCGACATCTACTCTTAGAGTACACCCAGCTCCACCCCTCGCCACTGTTAGAGCACACCCAGCCCCAAACCTCCCTCCCCGTTTCAGAGCACAGGGAGCTCCAACCCTCCCCTGTTAGAGCACACCCTGTTCCACCCCTCCCTAGTTAGGGCACACCCAGTACCAACCACCTCCCATGTTAGAGCACATCCAGCTCCAACTTCCCCTCCTCCTGTTACAGCACACCTTGCTCGACCCCCTCTCTTAGAGCACACCCAGCTCCACCCTTCTCCACTGTTAGACCATACCCAGCTCCAACCCCCCCCCTGTTAGAGCACAGCCAGCTCTAACCCCCTACCCTTGTTAGAGCACACCCAGCTCTAACCCCCCTCACCTGTTAGAGCACCCCCAGCTCCACCCCCTCTCCCCTGTTAGAGCACACCCAGCTCTAAACCCTTCCCCTGTTAGAGCACCGCTAGCTTCAACCCCTCTCCCCCTGTTAGAGAACACCTAGCTCCAACCTCCTCTCCCCCGTTAGAGCACCCCCGCTGCACCCCCTTCCGTGTTAGAGCACAGCCAGCTGCAACCCTCTTTCCCTTTAAAAGCACACCCAGCTTCACCCCATCCCTGTTAGAGCACAGCCAGCTCCAACCCCCTCCCTGTGTTAGAGCACACCCAGCCCCAACCCTCCCCCGTTAGACCACACCCAGCTCCAACCCCCCTCTCCCTATTAGAGCACTCCCAGCTCCAACCCCTTCCTCTGTTAGAGCACAGCCAGCCCCGACCACTGTTAGAACACACCCATCTCCAGCCCCCCTCCCCTGTTAGTCTAGCATAGGTTTTGTACTGGAAGGTTAGCCTTCCAGTACAAAATAGTATATGTAGAAAAACTTTTAAAATTTTTCCTACTTTGCTTCTGTGCTGCATAGTGCAGCACGCATGCAAAGGTGGAAAAGAAAGAAGAAATAAAAATTCTTCTCCTCTTTACGCCTCATTTTAAATGGAGTTAACTTTTGGCACTAAACCCGGTGTACTATTGTTTGTAGATAGGGTTTTGCGTCAAAAGGAATGGGTGGTAGCATGGAAACGCCCATGTACCACTCATGTAACGCACCCTTGGCGCTAAGTAACGTGACGCAGTGCTTTACGCTCCTTTGCATTACTTTCAGGGTACTTTCCAGCACAAAACTAGTTTTGCACTGGAAAGTAAATTAGAAAAAAACATTTTGTGCAGGTTAAGTGATGCTAATCCAGTGCAAAATGTTAGTTAATCTACCCCCTAGTTCTCCCACCACATTCAGCGGTCTCGTGCTTCGCTATTTAGCCCCTTCACCGCCGGACCCAGGTGTGCGGGCACCGACAAACATCTCTAGTCCCCCATCGAGACCACTCGTTGTGGGGCCGCGCTCCCACCACTTTGTGAAGGATAGCTAAATCCTGCTCACTTCGGCTTTGCATTTTGTTTAAGATTTGGGCTCTGGGTGAAGGAAGTAGGACCGGAGTCATGGGGGAGTAGTGCAGGGCTAAGGACCAGGCAGGGGAAGCAGTGGCGACCATGCACCTTGTTCCCTCAGTGCACCTTCTCTGGAAAGCTTCTCTTCTGTTAGGTGCCACCGCAAGCCCGCCTTGTGAGCTTGTGCGTACTTGGCTTAACATGCAGGGTCGGATTGGCCTGCAGTGCCCGATAGGCTGGTCTGACAGGTCAGTGTGTGGACCGGTTTTTAAGTTGTTGGTGGGTTTGTTTTATGGTCTGCTGGGCTAGTTTTTATTGCTGATTTCCCAGACATTAAAAGAAACATTTCCTGCAGCAAGCTCAAATCCATGCACTGTTCCATACCTTGCAAAAACATTTACAGAGTGTCTTTACAAGCTCCAAGCCCAATTTGCAAACGGACCACTTTTTTTAGCTATTCAATTCACTAATGGGGCCACTTTTATTTTGGTGCCCAGGCCTTTTTTCTAAGTCCGACCCTGCAGGCGGGTACTTTAGGTATGGGCCATAAAGCTCAGGGCGAGCTTCAAAGAAGTCCTTGCTGTTGGCAGCTTCTACTTTAAAAGCAGTGCTGTAGTAAGATCGCCATGGGCCCTGGTGTAGGCAAGGAAAATGGGAAAATGCATCCCCCCCCCCCACACACACACACACACACACACCCGGGACTATTGCATGGTAGTAAAATACAATTACAATTCAGGCTCAGGGGCCACGTGTGCTTTCCAGGTACAGCCTCGGAAACTGCCACTGCACCTCTGTGTCTCCCTGGTCGTAACACTGACTCCAGGAAGACCAATCACAGGTCCAGACCACAGGCAAAAAACATAAAGATGAGGATGGCAGTTAAATAGAGTGAAGCTAGAACAGAGCACGCAGCCCCCCCAAAAACCTCTTGCTCCTGACTCCCTGCACCAGCGGCACCCATGATAGCTATGCCCCGACACACGCACACCATTTTCTTTTCTTCTGAGACTTTCAATATTTCAACAGTTGTGCATTTCTACTTCACTAACTTTTCTAAAGAATGTTGGGCCCGATTCACAGAACTAACTTAAGACAAAATCCTAAACTTACTACCATTTTGGTATTCACAGAAGGCACTTACTCATTTTGGTATTCACAGAAGGCACTTACTCATTGATGAGTAAGTGCCTTCTGTGAATACCAAAATGAGTAAGTTACTCATTTTGAGTAAGTTACTCATTTTGAGTAACTTACTCATTTTGGTATTCACAGAAGGCACTTACTCATTGATGAGTAAGTGCCTTCTGTGAATACCAAAAATGAGTAAGTGCCTTCTGTGAATACCAAAATGAGTAAGTGCCTTCTGTGAATACCAAAATGGTAGTAAGTTTAGGATTTTGTCTTAAGTTAGTTCTGGGAATCGGCCCCTCGTTTGTAATTGCCAGATACATAAACATGACTCTGTGCACTCTGCAGAGAGGACAAGGATTGGATGAGCGTGCTCTGAACACCTATGACCCATTGACTGGCATCGTGAGAAACTTGCGCTATTTTCAACCTCAACTCTAGAGCTCTCAATTGTACCTCATTTGGAACACTTATCCACCAACTGAACCCACTCAGACACCTGGAGGCACCTCAGTTATCAGTATGCGCCATACAAAAGCGATTGTTGGATGAAAAACAAAACTGCAGACATCAACATCCGGAACAAGCAAAACATGTTCGGGAGTGCAAGTGGAAGTGAAACATTTGAAATGCAAACAGGGCTTGCATCACTGGCAAGAATGACCTCATTACGAGTTTTTAACACAAATTTCAGGGAAATTGTTTGAGTTTTTTTGCCTTTAAAGTTAAGAACATGAATATTTGACCCAGTAAGGACCTAATTCGAAGTCGATTTCTAATTACTGCCCATGGTGAACACTGGCAGGATTATTCCTGTTTAAAACTTTGCCCCTGCCAGTGCCACTCATTTGTGCACACAGGTGCTCACACTGACCAGCCATCAGCGATCTCAGCAGTCCCACGTGCAAGCAGTCACTGCTCCGCTCGCACTGAGCTGTGGCGCGCGATAGAACTGCACTGTTTTTTAATTGGGTGACTTACGGTGCAGTCATCCTAATACGAAACGACTTGGCCATGACAGTCAGGAGTCCACCCTTCCCCTGCCGGGAATGCAGAGAGGGAAATTTATTGGAAATGTGACTCAACACAGCATAGCAACCAAAAGGGTTGTGCTGTTTTTCAATGGGAGAGGGAAACACAGCACCATGTCTACTAAGATATGACATTGTTCTCTCCCCCAGCACTGGTGCATTTAGAATGTGGGGTAGCGGTTACCGCTGCTGACTCAGCAGCTGGAGATCCGGGTTTGAGCTCGGCGTCGGATCTACATCCTTGGATTCTGGGCAAATGACTTAATCTCCCCGTTCCCATGGACAGTGCCTGGATGCCCTCACCGGTGATAAGCCGTGCTATATAAATCTACTATCATATCATTTGAGGCTGCATTGCACCAAAGCACACACCCTTGTGCGTATTGTCAAGCATGTGTTTCGTACTGGAAGGGGAGCTTTCCAGTATAAAGCTATGCTTTAACACTTTTCCTGCATTGTAGTGTGCTGTACAATGCAGCACACATGGAAAGTTTGAAAAGTATGGAGAAATGAAAATATTTCTCTTGCATTAAGCCTGCCCGAGGAGGTGTCACAAATCCCTGTCTACAATAGTTAGTAGATAGGGATTTGCGTCAAAACCCATGGGTGGTTCCACGGGAATGCCCATGTCCAACCTTGGAGGGCCTCCTTCACACAAAATAGCACATAGTGGTACTTTGCATTACTTTAGGCAACTTTCCAATGCAAATCCTGATTTGCGTCAGAAAGTAACGCCCACCACAACACTTTGCACAAGGTCTGCATTCCGAAGGTGTCAGTGAATCTTGGCCAGAATCTCTGAATTCTGCGCTCCACTCTGCTGTCTGTCTGGGGCCTGTCTCTGCTGCTTTTCTCTCCGTGCCTCCCCTCCCTGCCCAACACGGTTCTTGTTCTTGGTAAGTCACAATATGCCTCGCAACTGACATCGCATGCACTTTCCAGTATGCGCGACCTAAGTAGCTGCAGGTGATGCAGGGCATAATGGGCCTTCTTACTCCTCTGGGCCCCGGTGCCACTGCACTGACTGCACCACTGGTAGCTGGCCCATGTTTGAAAGCATAGAAAGCACCCAATATCGAGAGCAGCCTGCACGATTTTGACTCTCAGAGGGGCACACGAGCTAAAGAACATTTGCAAATGGTGCCATACCTTTGCAAGTGCAGCCTTTTGCCAAAGCTCATGAGCACAGAATTAATTATGATGATAAACCCTCTATTAAAGTCAGTAGGCTGAAACTGCTGATTGCAAAAAAAACCTCTTCCTGTCTTTAAATTCTTGTTGCTTGTTCATGTGCGTTAACATTTTCTATGTGCAATGTTTAGCTTTATGTAGAATAAAATATTTTTTTCCCAAGACAAACCACTGTCTGGGCGTTGTTTTATTATTGTTTTCGTGCTGTGCTGAGTTCTCAGTCTCTAATCCCCACCACCACCCTGACCAAGCTTTGAACCACTCTGCCTACCTACCATGTGTGTCAAGTGCTATAGGGCTTTTTTGGAGGCTCAGTTTTGAGTCTAATACTAAGATGGCTCCTGAACATCAGCAGTAAAAAGACCCACTTGCCACAACTGGAGACCAGTAATGCCTGTTTGCCCTTTGACCCTGTGTTTCTGTAACCCACACCAAGCGTGGCTGCATGCAGCAGGCTTGTGAAGGGCCTTGGGTAAGGGTGCATAAGTATTTAACTTTGGAGCCTACATTGGAACATTCCATCCCTTCCCCCAGAGTGTCACTGTAGAGGGATCCAATATACTGTGAGTAGTGGGAATTAGATTCCTCCCTTTGTGTTTGCCACCTGTCAGAGTGCTCCCAGCTCTGCCCCCTCATCTGTGTTGCATGGATCTGGCCATGCCATCTGAGTCCAATTCACTTCAACACCTAAATTAGCTAAAACCACTCTCAAGAAGGGTGCCCGTGAACCATCCCCTTTAATACCCCCATCATGCAGGACACATGCAGGATTTGATTGGAAGAGCTCCTCAAAGTTTGGTCTATGCACCAGAGCTGATTGACCAACTCTGGAGTTATATTTCAGACAGTTTTCCCAGTTTAGTGTCCCAGGATTTCTTACTGACCAAAGAGAACCGCACACCAGTGTAGTTGAGAATATTACTGCTGTCCAAGGCCAGGGTCTGCTGAGTCCAATTTCCTACCAGATTGAGGACCGAGCTTGGTCCAAGCTCCCTTCGGGAAATGCTTCTGGGCTGCCTTGAGGGAAGGAGAGGGCCACATGCTGCATAGGAGGGTTTTGCAGATGAGAGTGCACCTACGAGAAATAACCAAGAGCCCCGATGCTTGTATGGCTCTGTGGAAGCCTCATGTATGTGCATTAGATCACCAGAGGTTGTGCAAGGAGCAGAACCAACATGGACCAGCTTCACTCCTTGGGTCTCAAGGTAAAGTTCAGCACCTTCAAAGTCATGTGGTGAGCCCCTTTTTCCCAGAACCCACCCGTACACCTGCTACCGCTGTAGGGCCTTGATGGTTACCTGAGTCCTATCTCCTGGCCTGGAAGTAGCCAGAGAGACATTAGTTGAAATCTGATTGGCTGCCACGCCACAAACCACACAGAAATGTAGGGAGTGGCTGCAGAGTTCTCAGCTCTTGAAGCCCTGGCTTGTGACTGCTTTATTCTCCCCTGCCCGCATCCCCCAAATGGTGTGGCACCCCTAGTGACATAAAAAGTCAATCACATTGAGACTTCCTTGAATAAAGCACCTTTAGCTTTGCACATGCCTGAATGGGGAGATCATAACTATGATTAGCAATTACTGACATATGATTTGAGTGAAATTCCCTGAAGCCCTGGGGGCATATTTACAAGGGGATATCGCCACATGAACGTCAATTTTAGTGATGTTCTGGTGGCGATATCCCCTTCTCCTTATTTACAAAGTGGCGTTAAGCCACTTTACTTGGTTTAACGCCGCCTTGTAAATAAGGCCCGTTTTCACGCTTCACTTAGCGTGAAAGGGGCGTGCAATGGGTGTTACAGTGGGTGTTCTGCGGCAACACCTATTGCTTTTTGACGCTGCCCCAAATTTACAGGGCTTGGGCAGCGCCAAAAACTAAGGCCAGGGGAAACCTGGTTTTAGGATGGAGACACAAGAAGAAATCCTTACTTTCTCCTCGTATTTTGCTCTTTCTATGTGTGAGAATGCAGCACACATAGAAGGTGCAAATATCCTGTTAAGATTGTTTATGTGCAGGAAGGTGTCCCTTCCTGCACATAAACAATCGCCCCTGCATCGCAGGCACCCTTGCAACATGGCGCAAGGGTGCCGGCGCTGGCGCTAGGCAGCTTTTTTAGCACCAGCGCTAGGGGAAACGCGGGGGTGCACCGCATTTTTGTAAATACGGCGCATCACATGCGTTTAAAAAGTGTCAGAGTACGGCATTACCAATTTTGGCATAACACTGTGCTCTGACATTTAGTCCTAAGTGTGTGTAGACTCCTGTAAGTGTAACCAGGCGCATCTCCATTCAGCGTCTTTGTGGTTGTCAGGATCAGCGCTCCCGTTGGGGTTGGCTCTTCAGGCTCATTCTGGTGGAACTTCTTTTGAGCGCAGGAGACTTTTGTGAGTTTGTGCGGAAGCCTCAGCTCGGTGGTGGTGAGCGGCTCCCCCACTCAGAGCTGCTCATGGAGACAACACTCTTTTCTTAAACCATGACTGCTGCATGTGGCTGCTGAGCTGCATCTTAGGAAAACTGTGCATGCAACCAAACTTGACTGCCGGCCGTGTGCCCGAGATGAGGGGCGCACACTCATTGGTGCTAGCGAGCACCACAGAAAAAATACTTTGCACATTGGTGCTTTTCTGAGTTCTGGGTCGCTAACGCCAGAGCACCTCCAATTTTTTTATTTATTCGTTTTTCTAATTTGTTAAGCGCGAAATCCCACCATGGTACTAGTTAAGTTCCTGAAACTGCCTAACCATCACTATTCAAATACTGTAATTTTAGGCAGAATGCCGAGGCACAGGCTGAAGCAATGCCCTTAGGAGTTTTCTAAACTTCACAAATAGGTTTCACCTTGCAGTTCTTATAGCATGCTGCCCCACAGTTCCCCGTGGCCACCAAAAAGCATCTCCCACAGAGTGTGACGTGACAGAACCTTAGGAAAATTCAAGAAATAGGCCTTTCCAGGTCTAAGACATTATAAATTGACATCTATTTGTTACAGGAATGGGCCACGGATCAAGAAGCGCTTTATGAGCCAGGCCTTGTGATTTATTTTAAACCTAATTCTTTGGTTAAGGTAAGTGAAATGAAGATGGAGGCAGGATTCAAAATGAAGTAGCAGATGTTTATTAAGTTGGAAGATATACACTTCAGCCTTCACAGCACAGCGACCTTCAGGCTCTTCCCAGCTCTGTTATCCGCATGCCCCCATGGTAACCCAGTAAACATTCTATCACTAGGAACAAAAGGAACTCTACACTAACATTCTACTTCGGCTAACACTGGCTTACAACACATGCCAGTGTTAGCGTACTATAAGATACTACACACCTCCCTCCTTTCCCAATAACAAAACAAAAAAAACTAAACACCAGTAAACTTATACAAGTACCAAAAGAAAATATACAGTGAGAATGTATTCATATTTATTTAGATAAAGAGGTCTTCTACAAACTCTAGAAGTCTTCCTCAACTCCAATTTGTTGGCACCAGTGTCACAACCACCTTCACCACATGACCCAAATTCCAGATACCATGATCTTCTGTCTTCACCGCATTCTCAAAAAATGTAATAACTTTCATAGGAGAGGAAAATTTCGATACAGTACTGAAAACACCACCACAAGGATTTTTAATTTTAATTAGGTCACCAATCTGAACCACAGTTTTCTTTGTAGCTTTCTGAGAATCAAACAACTCCTTCCTTTTAGAAGCCAAGTTGCGTTCCTTTACATTTTTCAACTCCTCCTTTTGCTTTACACACAAATCGTCAATCACTCTGTCATTAACCCAAGAAGGACAGACTAAGGTATTTGCTTTTTTTCTTCTTTTGAACAACTCAAAGGGAGAGAATCCTGTACTAGAATGAGGAGTTATTCTGTAGTTTTTCACTTTGCAAAACAATTCACTCTTCCAACATAAATTGTTCGTAATCGCACGCTGTATAGCTTCCTTCAAAACTTTGTTTAACCTTTCAACCATGCCATTGGTCTCGGGATGATACAAAGCTGATTTCTTGTGCTTGATACCCTCTTTTCCAAAAATTCATCCATTTCACGAGAGACTAATTGTACTCCATTATCAGTTAACAAAGATTCCGGAAAGCCTTCCCTCTCAAAAACTTGCTCCAAAAACAGAATAACATCACGTGTTTCAATAGAATTCGTAATGGCAACTTCTGGCCACCTGGAAAACATGTCAACAAATACTAAAACATACTTGTCAACACTCGAACAACGAATGGGGCCTAGGTTATCAAAAGCAACTTCTTTCCAGGGTCCTTTTGGTAATTCCCTCACCACCATAGGCTGTACTCTGCATTTGAATTTTTGTCTGCATTACATCACTCACCACAATCTCTCACAGCACGTTCAACCTGGATATCCATTCCAGGCCACCAATACATTTGTCTCAATCTCTCTTTGGTCTTTGATATTTCTGGGTGACTCTCATGAGCTAAAGAGATCAAACCCTCTCTCAAAGAAATCGGAGGAACTAATCTAGTGCCTCTAAACACAAGTCCACCTTGAACAGACAATTCATCCTTGACTCTCCAAAAGGCTTGTAAATCATCATGATTTTTGTCAGAACTGGACCAAACACTTCCAATCTTTTCCACCACTTTTTGTAAAATCGGATCTTTGCTAACTTCAACCACCCACTCTTCTTCTCTAATGACTCCTTCTCTTATTAAACAGACATCTAAATCCGCATCTTCATCAACAACATTCCCACTCACGTCAGATATACTGACTAGGCGAGAACAACAGACAGCAACCCAATTCTTAGCACTAGGAACATACTCCACATCAAAATGAAATTCTTGCAAACCGATAACCCAGCGCCTAATCCTAGCAGAAACTGCATCTAAGCCCTTTCTTTCAAAAATTTCTTTGAGGGGTTTGTGATCAGTTTTAACCACAAACTTGCTTCCCCACACAAATTTTCTAAGCTTTTGTACAGCCCAAGATACAGCCAAAGCCTCCTTTTCTATAACTGAATAATTCAGTTCCGCCCCTCTCAAACTCCTGGAAATGAACAAAATAGTTCTTTCTAAGCCGTTATGTCTTTGTAAAAATACTGCTCCAAGTCCCTTAGAACTAGCATCAGACATAACTATGGATTCATGCCCTGGCTCAAAACTCTGCAAACAGGACGCCTTTCTTAGTGTTTCTTTTATTGAACAAAATTCAGACTCGCACTCTTCATTCCACACAAAGGGAATCCCTTTCTTCAACAGAGACCTCAAATTCTTAGTCTTCTCTGCAAAATTCACTATGAATTTATTATAGTATTCGGTTATCCCCAAAAATTTGATCTCTTCTGCTTTAGATGAGCGACTAACTAAGTTGTTTATGGTCTCAACAAGTTCACTTTTAGGTTCAATACCATCTGGCGTTATTTGGTGACCTAGATAATCAATTTGATCTAGATTACATTTGCATTTGCTTGCTTTTAATGTTACACCATTCTCTTTAAATCTTTGTAGCACTTCACACACCCTTTGATTATGCAAATTGACATTCAGCATACACAAGGACATCGTCCTGGTAAATTTTAATTCCCGAAATTCCACTCAACATTCTTTCCATGACGTGCTGAAAAACAGCAGCAGCAGATATTAATCCGAAAGGCATACACACAAATTTATACGGGGTAACAAACGCTGTTAGATCTTGGGATTCATGGTGAAGTCTAACCTGGTGGTATGCAGATGTGAGATCCACAGTCGTAAAATATTTTGCACCTTTTAGCATAGAAAGCATTTCATTTATATTTGGCAAAGGATAATGATCCACAATAACATTCTTATTTAACTCACATAAATCAACACAAAGGCGAACTTCACCATTAGCCTTCTTTGCCATGACCACCGGAGCCAACCATTCAGTTGCTTCTACTTTCTCGATGATACCATTACTTTTTAATTTATCTAACTCAGCCTTCATTTTCTCTTTAACAAGTAAAGGTACACCTCTGACCTTACTCACAACAGGTTTGGCTCATATTTTAATTTTTTATTTTGTGAACATACTTCTTCAAACAGCCCAGTTTTGTGTCAAAAACCTCAGGAAACTCTTTCTCAAAATCAGGTTTACTGGACCCTACATTGTTCACCTGAAAGGTTTGTCTCAATTTAACTGAGGGATTCTCATTAGGATCAAGATAAACACCAAGATCTTTCTGGTGATACCTGCTGATGAGGGAGTCACCTCTCACAGAAACATACATTTTCCCTACTACAATTCTATCTTTAAAGTGGATCGACCCATTAAAATACCCTACTAACTTTATAGGTTGGCCACCATAACCTTTTGGGCAAATGCCTGGTTTAAACAGTTTGACCTTTTGTGACAAATTTTTTTCAAAGAAAATCTTGGGAATTAATGTTATCTTTGCACCCAAATCAAACAACATAGAAACAGACGCACCTTCAACTTGTACTACTTCCCAAGGCCCTCCAGTACCATCTTGAATTTGCATAATCAGAAGATTCACCAACAAATTCACAACTGACTTCTTGAATCTTTTTCTTTTGTACAAAATTGCCTTTAGTATTGGAACTCCAACAACAACTCGAAACATGCCCTTTCTTCCCACATTTCTTGCAAGTAGCTTTCCAACCCACACATCCTTTAAAATTGGCATGATGTCCAAGATCACCACACCTATAACATTTACCTGGATTAGACTTTACATCATTGCTAGAATCTTTTTGAATAAAGCGTGAAGTGTAACTGGCATTATGTTTTTTTCGCACAGACACAGTTTGTGCTGTTTCTTCTTTGAAATTGGTGCTACCCTTTTTTATCTCCTCAACACATGCTTTACTATGTTCAAAACGTTTTGCAAGTGTGATAACCTCTGATAAGGAAGGGTCGTCTTTTTGCCAAAAGCTTTCTCTAGCTTTTTCAACACAACATCCTAACATGAACTGGTCACGAAGTCTTTCATCAATATTGACACCAAAAGAACAAGTGGATGCCAGTTTCCTTAGGACGGAAACATATTCCTCTACAGATTCATTAAACCTTTGCATACGCTTACCAAATTGATACCTTTCTAAAACCCTTGAAACTTTAGGTAAATAATGTAAATCCAATTTTTAATACATATTTCATATTCATTTAGATCATTACTTAATTCTGCAGATAATTCAGGTAAGTGCTGAAAAACTTCTTGACTTTCAGAGCCAAGACAATGAAGTAATAAAGCCATTCTGCGTTCCGCACTTAAAGATGTTCCACAAACTCTGGCATAGTTTATAAAAACATTCTTCCATTTTTTCCAAGGAATTTGTGGTTCACCAGGGTTCATGAGAAAGAAAGGTGAAGCAGGCACATTCTGCATGATGGCACGCTACAGAGTTAAATGAGAGGAGAAAGAGAGGTTTGTGCCAAGTAAATATCAACGTTTTGGATGTGTTCGTCACAGAGCAATGGATCCACAGCAAAATATTTCTCAGTCAGAAATGAAACTAACTTATTCACTTAAGCATAACAAATTAGAACAGTATATTAAATGAAAAAGAGTGTAGAAATTGGCACATAATAAATAAACAGAGAGAAGAAGTAAATATTCTCAGAGCTGTGCGCATCAGCGAAGATGCGCTGATAAAATTTGCAGAATCGGTGCAGAGGAACCAATAACATAAATGTCTCTGATGAAATATTGAAGCTCAGCATTTAAACTTAGAGCCATGCACATGCCCTGCTAAAATTTGCAGAATTGGTGCAGAGAATCCAGTAACAAAATGTCTCTGATGAAATATTGAAACTCAGAAGAGCCGTGCGCGTCGGCAAAAATGCGCTGAGAAAATTTGCAGTATTGGTGCAGAGTATCCAATAACATGAATGTCTCTGATGAAATATTGAAGCTTAGCATTTAAACTTAGAGCCGTGCACATCGGCGAAAATGTGCAGAAACATTAGTAGAGACGGTATAGAAATCTCTCTTGTTTGTATAAAGATGCCCTTACGTTTTAAATTTAATGAAACATGCCCTTTGTATTAGCGTGTAACATCACTGTGGTAACAATAAATGAACAGAGGTGTGCCCGTCACCGAGCACAAAAGGTTTTATGCTTCCCAATCACCCAAAATGGCCGCGATGCGTCAAGACACAAACATTCAGTTAATTTTCTATGGGCGATGAACTTGTTTGCTGACGTTCACTGACGAAGCAGCAAAGAGACAGATTTTCACGGGCGATAGATTCTTGAAGGAAGGTCGCTCCCACTTCCAGCTTCCGTGAGATCACAGAATGAAATCTAAGGCTCGAGGACCGTGTAGGAGAGTAGGATCTGCTTCTTATGGTTACCCCCACTTTTTGCTGATGTTTCACTGTTTTTCGACTTTAGTCTGGCAGGACCCCAGCCTAGCTGCTTCCTCTCTAAAATGGATTCCATGTGCCTTAGGTACACTTCAGATTGGATTCTGGGGTGCACTTATAAGTCTCTAGTATATGGTATACTATGTACCCAGGGCATAGGTACCCCAGAGGGCTACCAGGGGCTGCAGCATGTATTATGCCACCCCTGGGAGGCCTTCCAAAATGACACCACAGGACTGCTACAGCAGCCTGAGTGAGGTGGTGCATGCACCCCTTACTGAGATATAGGTTCACTATATCTCACCCTATCACTGCACATATAAACCTATCAGTCACCCCTATGGCAGGCCTTATCAATCCTGAAGGCAGGGTGCCTGGTTTTATGTGAGAGGGTGCCCATGCATGAGCAGAGCCCCTCTGCAGCCTTCGGAATCTATCCTCCGGGGTTGTCTGTGAGTGCAGCCTGACCATATACTCTTAAGTGCATTATATCTCAACGGTAAATGCTAACTTTGGGATGGCTGCACGGAAATATGTTGTGTTTGGTGTCAAACACCTTGGAATCATACCCCCACACCAGTACCTGGTGTGGGAGTATGATCCCACCCTTCTAGAGGGAGAGACATGACAGCACCGGTAAACCCGGTACCAGCTAAACAGAGCCCTGGTATCACAAAATGGATGCTGCAGCCACAGACACGAGTCTGGCCTCCTACTGCTGACCGAAACTCCGGCAGGGGAGGCCTGGACAATAGGTTTCCTGTCACAGGGAGGTGTTACCACCTCCCAGACAGGCTTTAGTGTATTGGGGCTGGGTGGGTGCACTCTCTGAGTGCTTTGAAGTCCTGCACTGGGGGCACATTTGGTGTCCCTGTGCGTACCCCAGTTCAAACCGGTTGCAGGGGCTGCCAGCCCCTGCTCTGGCACAAAACTGGACAAAGGAAATGGGTGTAGCCACCCCTCTTTCCAAACCCTCCCATAGGTGGGTCCCCTGAGTTAGTCCAACCCCTTCCTTGGGTATAAGAAAGGAACCCCTGGCAACAGGACTTTAGATATCCCTGGACGAAACTCTGAAACTGAATCCTGGACCTTCGACGATCTGTTAAACGCCAGATGACTGAAGAATCTCCCTTGGAGTAAAGGAGTTACTCCCCTGCTTGGCAGGCACCAAAGACGCATCTGTCCGGTCTGCATCTCCGAAGCTCCCGCCGGACGCCGACAACCCTGCAACCCAGGTGGTAGATTTCCAGACTTCCCAGAGGCTGACCCGAGTCCCCAGCAAAGCTGAGACCCGTAGCCCTCGTGGGTACTGTGGAACCGGAACCCCTGGACACCGTGCACATTTGCAAGTGCATAAGCTTCTGGTCAATGCTAGAGGCTGTGCTTTGGGTTATTCATAGCCCTGACCCGGAGCAGTGAATCCACCGAAGATTGCCGGCCTGGCCACTCCAAGTGACCCGTGGGCCACCATTTTGTGATTCCGCTTGAGGTCCCTTCATGATCCCTTGTCCATCGACTTGTGGGTCTCTCAGAAGGACATCTTTGATTTCAATGGGCCCCCCTAGTTGCTCCAGGCCTGCCCTGACTCTCCCTTGCTTGGGGAGTCCCTCGCACCTTGCTGGTCCGCTCCGAAGCCATTGGTTCTTTTCTGCATGGGTTGCTGTTACCAAGGCTTGTTGGGTCCAATCCGGGCACCGACACCGCAGTCAGCTACTACCTTTGTGGGACAGCTCGATTCCAGCTCCTGGTTGTCGTCGATGTCTCCTGGTCCTCGTGGCTGCAGAGACAATCTTCACCTCTTCAAACTTGAAGCACCCGACATCGGTGGGCATTCGACTATCGTGCCCCTGGTCACTGGCAAGTGACCTAGACTCTGTCCCCTCTGCTTTCAGGTTCTTCTCATCCTCGATCCAGGCTTGGATCTCTTCGGACACTTCGCAGCTTCCCGGCAGCAGCACTTTTCAGCCAGCGGCCATTGAAAACGATGGCGCGGCCCGACACCATTTGACACCTGTGCACCCGGCTTCCCTGGGTGAGGTAACACGAGTACTACGGTGCTCCCATGGGTGTTGGCCCTAGAACCCTCTAAGTCCAAAAGGGTTTGTTCCTAGTCCACTCCGAAGTGTCCCTAAACTTTAAAACTCTAACAGCGACTTTCCCCATAGACGCTAACGGAGCTTGCGGCTGTGTTCACACACTGCACACGTCCCCCGTGGGTCCCCTGTGTCACTACCTTGGGTGGTTCCTTGGGGTCCCAGCGATTCTACAGGCTCTAGGCCTTGTGTCTAGTCAAGTCGTGGTTCTTATACCACTTTCTTAATATATGGTTTAGTATGCCCCTAGGGCTAATCGTATATTGTGCTAATTTACTGTGTTATTTGACTTGTAACTTGTGTATTTCGACCTCTAGCCTCATAAAGAGACTAGTGGGTAGTGTTTAGTAATAAATACATATATTTTATATATATACCTGGTGTGGTTCTCCTTTCATTTGGTCATTCATGAGATTATAGACTGGTAAAACAAACAGCTTAACACTCCTTCAAGACTTAGCCTGAAGGCTGCTCTCCATAGCTACCACTAGGATAGCTTTCAATAAAGGTTGTCTTTTAACCTACCATCAATAAAGGTCGTTTGGACTGGTGCAAGGTGCCCACTATAACTAGTGGACAGCATATGCCAGGCCAACTTCTCACATTGGTGTGCAGCGGTTGGATTCAAGCTTGTCTTTGTTTTACCAGATAATCTCAAGTGAGTGACTAACTGAAAACCACTAAAAGGTACCTGAGGTACATATAATTCAAGCTTAAGGTTACAGTAAGTTCTACTGAACTTAGAGTTGTGTGTCAAGGGCTTAGCACACCCTTTCTACAACTCAAGAGAGTTTAGTAGGCCACACTAGAGTAGGTAGTGCATACACCACACCTCACTAGTGATGTCTTCAAAGCCAGGAGCCAGTGGGTCCCTGCCAGAAGCCCAGGGGATTCCACCATCCAAGTATGACAACCTCCAATTCTTGGAATTTAGAGCATTGTGTAATGCTAGGAAATTGAAGACAGGAAAAACTGCAAACACCCAACGCCTCATAGAGGTATTGCTGTTGGATGATCTCCAGAAGGCCTCAGGGTCTGAAGGGGTAGGCAGAGGGGGTGGGGCAGTAAATGAGGAAGGGCCAAGGAGTGAAGAATCCCATGACCTGACCTCTGAAGCTGGCCAGGAAGATGACAATGATCTTACCCTGGAAAATCCAGCTCCTCCTGCAGATGAGGAGGACCACCAGAATGGCCCCCTCTTTGTCCCACCAGGAAGAGTTGAGAGTGTGCCTAGAAGGTCAAGGTCTCCTTCTGCGGAGTCTAACCATTCTGACACCTCAATAGGGACCTCTGTTTCCTCTCATAGGAGGGAACCCTCTCATGAAAGGAAAGAGAGACTGCTCAAGTATGAAGAAGCTCAGCTGAGAATCAGAAGAGAGCAGGTAGCTTTAGATAGGGAGTCCCTAGAGCTTCAGAGAACAAGAAGAAAGTTGGGACTAGAGTCCCATGGTGGCAGCAACTTCCCTAGTGGTAGGGAAAGGTCTCATGACCATAGAAACCTGAGCAAGATTGTCCCTCCCTACCAAAGTGGGGATGACATCCACAAATGGATTACTGCACTGGAAAGGGCCTGTAAAGTTCAGAGGGTCCCCCAGGAGCAGTGGGCAGCAATCTTGTGGCTCTCCTTTGCAGACAAAGGTAGAGACAAGCTCCTCACTGTAAGAGAAGAGGATGCTGATGATTACCAGGTTCTGAAGAGTGCACTGATAGATGGGTTTGGCCTAACCACTGAACAATACAGGTTAAAGTTCAGAGATACCCAAAAGGCACAGACACAGGACTGGGTGGACTTTGTAGATTGTGCTACTAAGGCTCTGGAGGGCTGGTTGCTTGGCAGTAAGGTGTGTGATTTCAAAGGATTGTACAACTTAATTATGAGGGAGCAGATCCTTAATAATTGTCAAAATCAGCTGTTGCATCAGTACCTGGTGGACTCTGATCTGACCTCTCCCCAAGAATTGGGAAAGAAGGCAGACAAATGGGTCAGAACCAGGGTGAAGCAGAAGGTTCAGAACCAAGGTGGTGACCCCAAGAAGCAAGATTCTAAGAACTCTGACAAGGGTGGGGAAAAGGGTAAAGACCAGAAGTCTTCTCAAGGTCCCCAAAAATCTTCATCTGGGGGAGTCCCAATCTAACAAAGGTAAAGGCCAGAAGAAACCATGGTGTAAAATCTGTAAGCAGAAAACCCATTGGACAAGTGACTGTACAAAGTCCAAAGACTCAACTCCAGCCACCATTGCCCCTAGTGCAGCTACAAATGGTGGTGTCCCAAGTAAGGGTGTAGTAGGGTTAACCCTGGGATCTGAGGTGGGCTCTGGCCTAGTCAGAGTGCCAACTCAGGCTATGCTGATCTGTGATGGAGGCATGGATATGGCCTCCTTATTTGTGAGTCCCAGTAATCTGGGCAAATACAGACAGCAGCCTTTAATCAATGGAAGAGAGGCTTTGGCATTCAGGGACACAGGAGCAAGTGTCACAATGGTGACAAAAGATCTTGTGGCTCCTGAGCAGATTATACTTGGTGAGATGTACCAAGTGACCAATGCTAGCAACGTCAGGACAGACCATTCCTTGGCAGTTGTTAATTTCTCCTGGGGAGGGGTAACTGGCCTCAAGAAAGTTGTGGTAAGTGCTGACCTCCATGTTGAATGCTTGCTTGGCAATGATCTAGAAACTTCAGCTTGGGCAGATGTGGAGCTCAGAACCCATGCAGAAATGCTGGGGATCCCTGCACATGTTTTTGCTGTGACCAGGTCACAGGCCAAAATGTCAAACAGTGAACAGGCCCTGGATTCTGGAATAATGGACCAGGTGCCTCCCAAGAGGAGGAGCAGCAGGGTAAAGGCAGTGCCTTCCCCCCTGACTCAGAGTACAGATCAGTCTCCTGAGGGAGATGATCTTAGTCCTGAAGAAGGAACTGTCCCAGAAGAGCTTGAACCTGATCAGGTTGAGTTCTTGGGGACAGGGGGCCCTTCCAGGGCAGATCTGAGCCAGGAGCAGCTGAGCTGCCCCTCTCTTGAACCCCTCAGACAGCAGGCTGCTGCTGAGGCCGCTGGGAATGCTAGTGGATCCCATAGAGTCTATTGGGATGATGGACTCCTATTCTCAGAGAGTAGAGACCCCAAGCCTGGTGCCACCAGGAGGTTGGTAATACCTCTGAAGTTTAGGGGCTTCCTATTAACACTAGCCCATGATATTCCCCTAGCAGGTCACCTGGGCCAAAACAAGACCTGGGACAGAATTGTCCCTCACTTTCATTGGCCCCACATGTCTGAAGACACCAAGGAGTTTTGTCGCTCCTGTGTCACCTGTCAAGCCAGTGGGAAGGCAGGTGGAACCACAAAGGCCCCCCTGATACCACTACCTGTGGTAGGGGTTCCCTTTGAAAGAGTGGGGATTGACATAGTTGGTCCTATGGATCCTCAGACAGCCTCTGGGCAGAGATTTATCCTGGTGGTGGTGGACCATGCCACTAGGTACCCAGAAGCTATTCCACTTAGGACCTCCACAGCTCCTGTGGTGGCAAGGGCCCTCTTGGGAGTATTCTCAAGGGTGGGTTTTCCTAAGGAGGTAGTATCAGACAGGGGTGCAAACTTCATGTCTGGTTACTTGACTGCAATGTGGATTATAAATTCACCACACCCTATCACCCACAATGCAATGGTTTAGTTGAGAGATTCAACAAAACCTTGAAGGGCATGATCAAAGGTCTCCCAGAGAAGCTTAGGCGGAGATGGGACGTCCTTTTGCCCTGCCTTTTATTTGCCTACAGGGAGGTGCTTCAAAAGGGGGTTGGTTACAGCCCTTTTGAACTTTTGTTTGGCCATCCTGTTAGGGGCCCATTGTGTCTGGTGAAGGAGGGATGGGAGTTACCTCTCAAACCCCCTAAACAGGACATAGTGGACTATGTACTTGGTCTCCGCTCCAGGATGGCAGAGTACATGAAAAAGGCAACTAAAAACCTTGAGGCTAGCCAGGAATTACAAAAGACCTGGCATGACCAAAAGGCTGTGCTGACTGTGTACCAGCCAGGACAGAAGGTGTGGGTGTTGGAGCCAGTGGCCCCAGCAGCTCTCCAAGATAAGTGGAGTGGCCCCCATACAATTGTTGAACAGAAGGGAGAGGTTACCTACTTGGTGGACCTTGGAACTCCCAGGAGTCCCCACAGGGTACTTCATGTCAACAGATTGAAACCATATGTGGACAGGGCAGACATGGGCTTGCTCATGGCTACTGATGAGGGACAGGAGGAAGAGAGTGATCCACTCCCTGACCTGCTCTCTCAGAACCATGATGATGGATCTGTAGATGGTGCAGCCTTGGCAGGCAGCCTCACTATCCAGCAACAAACTGACTGCAGAAAAGTTCTCAGCCAGTTCAGACATATGTTCTCCCTGACACCTAGTCAGACTACCTGGTGCACTCATGAAGTGGACACTGGGGACAGTCTGCCTGTCAAGAATAAAATCTACAGGCAGCCTGATCATGTCAGGGATTGTATCAGGACAGAGGTCCAAAAGATGTTCGATTTGGGAGTCATTGAACCCTCAGATAGCCCTTGGGCTAGTCCAGTAGTCTTGGTACTCAAGCCTCACACCCAGGGTGGTAAGAGAGAGATGAGGTTTTGTGTAGACTACAGGGGTCTCAATGCAGTCACTAGGACTGATGCCCATCCCATCCCAAGGGCAGATGAGCTTATAGATACTTTGGCCTCAGCCAAGTTTCTGAGCACATTTGACTTGACAGCTGGCTACTGGCAGATCAGACTAGCTGATGATGCAAAGCCAAAAACAGCATTTTCTACCCCTAGTGGGCATTATCAATTTGTGGTGATGCCCTTTGGTTTGAAGAATGCACCTGCCACTTTTCAGAGGTTGGTGAATACAGTCCTTACAGGTCTGGAAGCCTATAGTGCAGCATATCTAGATGATATTGCTGTCTTTAGCTCCACCTGGGAGGATCACCTGGTCCACCTCAGAAATGTTTTGGAGGCCCTGCAAAAGGCAGGCCTAACTATCAAGGCTACTAAGTGCCAGATAGGGCAGAGTCAGGTTGTGTACCTGGGCCACCTTGTGGGTGGAGGCCAGGTTCAACCATTGCAGAGCAAAATCCAGACCATCATGGACTCAGGTGAGAGCCTTCTTAGGCCTGACTGGGTATTACAGAAGATTTGTCAAGGGGTATGGATCTATAGTGACACCCCTGAATGGCTTAACCTCTAAAAGAATGCCAAAAAAGGTTCAGTCAGCTGTCAAAAGGCATTTGATGACCTGAAGCAGGCCATTTGCACTGCTCCCATTCTGCAGAGTCCTGATTACTCCAAAAAGTTCATTGTCCAAACAGATGCATCTGAGTTGGGGGTAGGGGCTGTGCTGTCACAGTTGAATGATGAAGGTCAGGATCAGCCAGTAGCTTTCATTAGCAGAAGGCTGACCCCCAGAGAGAAACGTTGGTCAGCCATTGAGAGGGAGGCCTTTGCTGTGGTTTGGGCTCTGAAGAAGCTGAGGCCATACTTGTTTGGCACTCACTTCCTAGTTCAGACAGACCATAAGCCCCTCCTATGGCTAAAACAGATGAAGGGTGAAAACCCCAAACTTTTGAGGTGGTCCATTTCCCTACAGGGGATGGACTATACAGTGGAACATAGACCTTGGAGTAGCCATGCCAATGCAGATGGACTCTCCAGATATTTCCACTTAGAACATGAAGACTCAACTGGTCAAGGTTAGTTTAATGTCCCTGCGCTTGGGGGGGGTTGTGTAGGAGAGTAGGATCTGCTTCTTATGGTTACCCCCACTTTTTGCTGATGTTTCACTGTTTTTCGACTTTAGTCTGGCTGGGGCCCTGCTATCCAGGACCCCAGCCTAGCTGCTTCCTCTCAAAAATGGATTCCATGCGCCTTAGGTACACTTCAGATTGGATTCTGGGGTGCCCTTATAAGTCCCTAGTATATGGTATACTATGTACCCAGGGCATAGGTACCCCAGAGGCCTACCAGGGGCTGCAGCATGTATTATGCCACCCCTGGGAGGCCCTCCAAAATGACACCACAGGACTGCTACAGCAGCCTGAGTGAGGTGGTGCATGCACCCCTTACTGAGATATAGGTTCACTATATCTCACCCTATCACTGCACATATAAACCTATCAGTCACCCCTATGGCAGGCCTTATCAATCCTGAAGGCAGGGTGCCTGGTTTTATGTGAGAGGGTGCCCATGCATGAGCAGAGCCCCTCTGCAGCCTTCGGAATCTATCCTCCGGGGTTGTCTGTGAGTGCAGCCTGACCATATACTCTTAAGTGCATTATATCTCAACGGTAAATGCTAACTTTGGGATGGCTGCACGGAAACATGTCGTGTTTGGTGACAAACACCTTGGAATCATACCCCCACACCAGTACCTGGTGTGGGAGTATGATCCCACCCTTCAAGAGGGAGAGACATGACAGCACCGGTATACCCGGTACCAGCTAAACAGAGCCCTGGTATCACAAACTGGATGCTGTAGCCACAGACACGAGTCTGGCCTCCTACTGCTGACCGAAACTCCGGCAGGGGAGGCCTGGACAATAGGTTTCCTGTCACAGGGAGATGTTACCACCTCCCAGACAGGCTTTAGTGTATTGGGGCTGGGTGGGTGCACTCCAAGAGTGCTTTGAAGTCCTGCACTGGGGGCACATTTGGTGTCCCTGTGCATACCCCAGTTCAATCCGGTTGCAGGGGCTGCCAGCCCCTGCTCTGGCGCGAAACTGGACAAAGGAAATGGGTGTAGCCACCCCTCTTTCCAAACCCTCCCATAGGTGGGTCCCCTGAGTTAGTCCAACCCCTTCCTTGGGTATAAGAAAGGAACCCCTGGCAACAGGACTTTAGATATCCCTGGACGAAACTCTGAAACTGAATCCTGGACCTTCGATGATCTGTTAAACGCCAGATGACTGAAGAATCTCCCTTGGAGTAAAGGAGGTACTCCCCTGCTTGGCAGGCACCAAAGACGCATCTGTCCGGTCTGCATCTCCGAAGCTCCCGCCGGACGCCGACAACCCTGCAACCCAGGTGGTAGATTTCCAGACTTCCCAGAGGCTGACCCGAGTCCCCAGCAAAGCTGAGACCCGTAGCCCTCGTGGGTACCGTGGAACCAGAACCCCTGGACACCGTGCACATTTGCAAGTGCATAAGCTTCTGGTCGATCCTAGAGGCTGTGCTTTGGGTTATTTGTAGCCCTGACCCCGAGCAGTGAATCCACCGAAGATTTCCGGCCTGGCCACTCCGAGTGACCCGTGGGCCGCCATTTTGTGATTCCGCTTGAGGTCCGTTCACAATCCCTTGTCCGTCAGCTTGTGGGTCTCTCAGAAGGACATCTTTGATTTCAACGGGCCCCCCTGGTTGCTCCAGGCCTGCCCTGACTCTCCCTCGCTTGGGGAGTCCCTCGGACCTCGCTGGTCCGCTCTGAAGCCATTGTTCCCTTTCTGCGTGGGTTGCTGTTACCAAGGCTTGTTGGGTCCAATCCGGGCACCGGCACTGCAGTCAGCTACTACCTTTGTGGGACAGCTCGATTAAAGCTCCTGGTTGTCATCGACGCCTCCTGGCCCTCGTGGCTGCAGAGACAATCTTCACCTCTTCGAACTTGAAGCACCCAATATCGGTGGGCATTCGACTATTGTGCCCCTGGTCACTGGCAAGTGACCTAGACTCTGTCCCCTCTGCTTTCAGGTTCTTCTCATCCTCGATCCAGGCTTGGATCTCTTCGGACACTTCGCAGCTTCCCGGCAGCAGCACTTTTCAGCCAGTGGCCATTGAAAACGACTGCGCGGCCCGACACCAATTGACACCTGTGCACCCGGCTTCCCTGGGTGAGGTAACAGGAGTACTACAGTGCTCCCGTGGGTGTTGGCCCTAGAACCCTCTAAGTCCAAAAGGGTTTGTTCCTAGTCCACTCCGAAGTGTCCCTAAACTTTAAAACTCTAACCGCGACTTTCCCCATAGACGCTAATGGAGCTCGTGGCTGTGTTCACACACTGCACACGTCCCCCGTGGGTCCCCTGTGTCACTACCTTGGGTGGTTCCTTGGGGTCCCAGCGATTCTACAGGCTCTAGGCCTTGTGTCTAGTCAAGTCGTGGTTCTTATACCACTTTCTTAATATATGGTTTGGTACGCCCCTAGGGCTAATCGTATATTGTGCTAATTTACTGTGTTATTTGACTTGTAACTTGTGTATTTCGACCTCTAGCCTCATAAAGGGACTAGTGGGTAGTGTTTAGTAATAAATACATATATTTTATATATATACCTGGTGTGGTTCTCCTTTCATTTGGTCATTCATGAGATTATAGACTGGTAAAACAAACAGCTTAACACTCCTTCAAGACTTAGCCTGAAGGCTGCTCTCCATAGCTACCACTAGGATAGCTTTCAATGAAGGTTGTCTTTTAACCTACCATCAATAAAGGTCGTTTGGACTGGTGCAAGGTGCCCACTATAACTAGTGGACAGCATATGCCAGGCCAACTTCTCACAGACCGAAGGTGCGTAATGTAGGTCTCGAGCACTGAACACGCGCTCTCAATAACGGTAAGAGCAATTCGTGACCAATATGGTTTTCAACGTCTATCTTTCACACAAATTGGACGTGTGAAAAGGTGAAGAAGTTAAAAGCACTCACCGGGGTGTGATCCGTGATCCGGACAGTCAGAACACTCACCGGGGTGTTTTCCGTTATAGCTCACAAGGTGTTAGAAAGCGTATAACCGGATGAAGTAAATAGCTTTTGAGTTGAAGTGAAGTCTCCCAATACGTAGGTCCGCTCTTCTCCAGTCGTCGCCAATTAAATGAAGATGGAGGCAGGATTCAAAATGAAGTAGCAGATGTTTATTAGGTTGGAAGATATACACTTCAGCCTTCACAGCACAGCGACCTTCAGGCTCTTCCCAGCTCCGTTATCCGCATCCCGCCATGGTAACCCACTAAACATTCTATCACTAGGAACAAAAGGAACTCTACACTAACATTCTACTTCAGCTAACACTGGCTTACAACACATGCCAGTGTTAGCCGTAATATAAGCTACTACAGTAAGGAAGTTTAACATGGCTAAGCTTGGTGGACAGAGATGGTATTTCCTGATGTTCAAATAAGCCTATTCGCTGCACTCTGTACCATTTGGGGTTTATGTATCATGCAGGGCAGTGCAATAATCAATCTTGGCAGAAACAAATGCATTAATGAGCTGAATATAAGCTTCCAAATCCTTGGTTGGAAGAAAGCCAATGAAAAGAAGGCTCTGTGTCTCTGTTCAGAAAGTCAAGAACTAAAGGGGTACACTTGGGGCCGTATTATAGATATGGTGCATTTTCCTTGATTGCGCCGGGTGCACCTCTTAAAAGGTGCGCTCGGTGCAATCAAGGAAAATGCACCGTATTAGGATGAATGCACTGTCCCCAGGGCAGTCGCGCACTCACGCTGCCCCAGCGCATTCAGGTGAAAAACAGAGCGGCTGCTTTAAAGCCACTCTGTGTTTTCATAGTGCAGGCATCACCCGCTGCACTTTTAAAGGGGATTAGAGATCCCCTTGCAGGCGGGTGCAGAGAGTGACTGCACCTGCCTGCAAGGGGATGTCTGGGGGGTCCATAGGACAGACCCCCTTTGCCCCCTGCAGAGGACTGTTCTCACAGGCGCACTGAAAGCGCACTACCTTTAAAGTGGAGCACTGTCAGTGTGCCTCTTGAGAGCTTCTGTGCCTCTGCGCCCATGTCTGTATTATGGCGCGGGCGCAGAGGCAAAGGTATACCCTCATTTGGATGGGGCTGCGCCCCCATGCACATGAGGGAAGGCCCTCTTGAGGAAGCGCTGATGCTGTATGTGCGTCAGCACTTTCAGTATTCCAGAAGGGGACGGACACGCGTCTGCAGCCTCTTCCGCAATACCAAAGTGCCCCGAGGGCATGCGAAGCGGGTGCAAACGCCCGTTGCGCCCCCGGGGCACTTCTATAATACGGACCTTGATATCTAGTTTAGGTTAAATCGTAAAGAGACCCCAGACATCAGGGGTAAATGATCCCAAGTGTTACTATTTCAGTCCAGTAACCCCTGATGGCATTGTGTCCCCCCAAACCAGGGTTCACACCCTGCAGCACTGGACTACTGCATGCCCCTTCTTCCTCTACACAGTGCCACTCTACTGTTCTCTGCCCCCTCGCCTCTGCCCTACTCCACTGTGCCCATCCTCCTACTATGCACCACTACTGCCCTGCGGCTGTTCCCCACTCCTCCTGCCCTGCTCCACAGCTGCCTGCCCTTTTACTCCTCACATGCCTGCTGCCTAGCTCCTTCCTCTTCTCTACCACTAATTCCCTGCTCCCTTCCTCTTCCTCCCACCGCACATCACCGCTGCCCTGCTCCTCTGCTTCAGTTGTCGCCCTGCCCTGATTCGTGACTACCACTCTGCACCACTTCTGCCCACACCCCTGCTCTGCGCACTGGCTCTAATACCCTGCTTTGATTCCCCATCTCTGCCCTACTCCTATCCTCCTGCTACACAGTACTAGCCCCACTGCCCTGCTCTACTTCTCGCCTTGCTCCCCCACCCCCTAACCAACAACACTTTTGCCCTGCTTCCCTGTTCCTGCTCGGTAGGACTGGCTCTACTGCCCTGCTGTGATTCTCCGCCCTTCCCTTGCACTACTTCTGCCCTTCTCCCCTCTTCCTGCTCTAGAGCACTGACCCTTCTGTCCCGCTCTGCCCCTGTAGTGTACCATTTCTGTTGTGCTCTGCAGCACTGACTCTACTGCCCTGCTTCGCCCCCCCCCCCGGCACCACTTCTGCCCTGCTCCCCTCGCCCTGCTCCGAAGCACTGGCTGTACTGCACAGCTGTGATTTCCCTGCCCCTGCCCTACACCACTTCTGCCCTGCGCCTCTCTTCCTGCTCTTCAGCAGTGGCTCTACTGCCCTATTCTGCTTCTCCCCCTGTCCTGTGCCAATTCTGTCCTGCCCCCTTCCTCCTGCTCTGCTGCACTGACTCTACCGCCCTGCTCTGCTTCTCCCCCTGTCCTACACCAGTTCTGCCCTGCTCCTCTCCAGCGTAGTTTTAAGGATTTTTGGGGGCCCCGGGCAAGACATATTTGGGGCCCTATGTACAGAACAAATGTTAAATTATACTCAGAACTAGAGGTAGGCACAGAGGTTTCTACAAAGAAGTTGGATTGTGGCTGCCCGCGGCGCATGCAGGGTGCCCCTTGTAAGAGGGCGGCCCTCTTAGTGCCGCATTAGGCACATCCCCGTGCACCAGTCGCTGAGACCCCTTCCCACGGGAGTCCCTCCTATGTCCGGCACCCCTGCGGAGTCATTTCCAGGGCGCAGTGGGCTGGGGACAGGTATTTATACCTGCCCCCACCCACTGGTCATCCTCTTTGTTCCCCACTGGACACGCTGTCACCATCCCAACCGCTTCACCTGCGTGCCGGTGGGCAAAGGAATTGAACGTATTAATGTATCAATTTGTGTTGCAGGCGGAGTTACAGGGTGATCCGGAGGCTGATTGGTACATAGGGATACCCTCTTCAGGAGCACAATAGGGGTGCCCTATGCCAAACACCAGGAGTTTTTACGGCAGGACTCTAGATGAAAACGTCTGCGCCCAGCTAGTCCTTTGGGCGGTTGTAAGCCTGAGCAACTGGGGGCTTGCCTTGCAACGCTCCGCCCCTAAAAAGGCGTGAGTAATGTCATAGACTGGTGGTCCACAGTATTTAAAGGGGATAATCCCCACATAAATGGTAGCACCGATTGGGTTGGCCACGGTGCAGTTTGTCTCATTAGGCGGGCAGGGCAGCTGGAAGGGCACCGCTGCCTGCCCTTGGATCGCCCTTAAGTTAACCCACCACATTGGCATACTTTATGCATGAAATAAACCTGCATCAAACTGTTTTCCAACAAAATTTGTGTGGACTGATTATTTTTTGCAGCGCGACCAATTACTGCTAAGCAGGGGAGGGTTGCCGATATCGGCACTACGACAGATGTCAAACAAAGAGAAAATTCACTTTCCCTGAAGCCCCCTTGGAAGGTGGGGGCCCTGGGCAATTGCCCACTTTGCCCATGCCTTAAACGTCTCTGCTTCTCTCTTCCTGGTCTGCAGCACTTCTCCGCCGCTCTCCCCCTTCCCTCCCCACTTCCCCAGGCTGGCTCTCTGTTTAAGGATGTGTTTGATATGCGGCCTCCGTTTCCTCCCACAGTAATTAGGCAGGTTACCTTGCTGCCTCCGCTCCCTCCCCTCCCTCCCCTCCCTCCTCCGAGATTGATTAAAAGCTGACACTCATGCAGGGCTCACCCCGAGGTGCTGGGAGAGATCACCCCCATCCCATGCCAGCCAGCTCATTAATTCATCAATTAGAGCCCGGTGTCCGGAGACAGGTGTCTGTGCAGCTCACATCTGCAGCTTACAAATCGCACCTTTAATCTGCCTGTCCCGCTCTGTATACACAAACGTATACATTTATCCACCCTGTCTCTTGCGTGCGTCAGGTCCTCTCGCGCTCTATCTCAGTCTTTATCTAGCCCCTCTCTAGCGCCCTGCCCTCTGTTTTTAGCAGTCGCTGTTTCGCCGCCATTTTGTTTTCGCCATTGCTTTCCTGGGGCATTTTGGAATTCTTTCATCATAAGCTGCTCAAGGGCAGACCCAATCAACTTACACATAAAAAAAGATTTTTTTGTTCCAAACGTTGACTTGAGCACAGTGAGGAAATGCGTTTCCGTTGCATAGAGCCACGTGACATCCTGCTGATATATGCAAAGAGGGTGTGACTGGACGAGGACAAGTCAATCACCCCTGGATTCTATGCAAACCCAGATATACTAAAGAAGCGCAAACTTGTGTTTGAGGTTAAACCAGGTGCAAACAATGGGCAAGAGAATATTGTGTGATATTTCCTCAAGTAATGTGTATTTTCCACAGAGTTACACATTTCACAGCTCACGATTTTGGCACAAACCCATGTTTAAAAGTCTTTGTAAATATGAGTTTGCATCAAAATACATGGGTGGATGCACAGGAATGCCCGTGCACCACCCATGTATCTTTTATACAAGGTAACACAAGGCAGCGCTGTTCATTGCACTGCATTACTTTATTACTTTTTTTTAACAAAACCATACAAAGCTACGCTATTTGGGATTTGCATATTTTTATAAATCCCAAAATGAATTTTGCTTCAGGCCTGCGCCAAATAAGTGGTGCAACCCTGACGCAAAATATGGCGCTGCTTGTAGTAAATTGGATTGTTGGTTGAGGAGGGTGTGAGCGCTTCTGAAGCAACAGCCACCATCCCTGTCAGGGTGAACCACTAAAGTCACTAAATTAACTCGTGTCTTAAGTAGCTTGGCATAAAAGCAGTCAGGCTTAAATTTGAGGCAAATTGTAAATTATTTATGCAGCACAAAAACAGTAATAAAGTTAAAACTCAATACAAGAAAAATCCCCAACCAATTAAAAAAAATATAGTAAATTTTAATAAAATATATGATACCAAAATGACAAAAATTCAATTCGTAGGACTGGAGATATGCAATTTTAAAGATTTAGGTAAAAATAGTGCCTAAAAGCACAAATCGCCAACTTTGGTTATCTGGTCACGCCAGACCGGGACAAAGTCACAAGTTCAACAGCAATGGAGCATGAGCCCAATATAGGGATCAGGTTAGGCATGCTGATAATTTTGCCTTATTTCCTTGATACAGGATGTTGCACTGTGCAGCAGCGGTTCTGATGAGGGGCTGCGATGTGAGATCCACGTTGAGCTGCGTCCTTTCTGATGAGGAGATGCGAGGCCTGCGATTCTAGTTGCGTCATGCTGCGTCAGTTCCAATAAGGAGCTGCATCGGTTCTGCTGGGGACCACAGCTGGGCTGGCAGAGCACCTTTATCCCCACTTCCAAAGGTCCAGGACTGGAGAGGCACCACTTGGGGGATTAGAACTCACAGCAGGCAGGGTCCAGATGCAGGGTTCAAGTTGGTTGGAGCCTTTTTTATGCTTGAGGCTCTGATCAGGAAACCAGCAAACTAGCCCTTGGAGTCCCTCTGATGGTTCTGGGTTCAAGGTGCAGGTCCAGTCCTTCTTACTCAGGCAGCAGGGCAGCAGAGCAGTCCTTCTTGCAGCAGAGCAGCAGACCAGTCTGTCTTCTGAGTCTTCCACAGGTCCAGAAATGATCTGAGGAGTGGGTCTGAGGGTCCATTTTTTATACCTGGTGCCCGCTTTGAAGTGGGAGAAGCTTCTGGAGTCTCCCCCTCAGAGGTGTCTGGAATTTACTGCCTCTCTGCCCTAATCCCAGTTTGTCTGGGGGCACAATAGGCTAGTGTGAAGTCCTTTATGTGTGAGCTGAGCCAGTGCCTTTAAAGTGCAAGTGTGGTAGGTGACAGCTCCACCCCCATCCTGCGAGAGGTGGCCTATCCTGCCAACACCCAGACCCCCAATTGGGATGCTGTCTGGGAGGAATACAGAAAGGCCAACTACACATAGTCATGTGACCCAAGAACAGGCTGCAGGTACCAAATGGTTAGGATAAGAAAATACAAACTTTCTAAAATTGGCATTTTCAGAATTGTGACTTAAAATCCAACGTGACCATAAAAGAGGGTTTACAATTACAATTCCTCAGACTCCAAACAGGACTTTCCTACCTACTCCCAAACAAAAGATATCACTTATTAAATGTAATAAGTTAACCCAATGTTATTCTGTAGGAGAGGTAGGCCTTGCAATAGTGAAACATATATTTGAAGATTTTTCACTACTAGGCATGTAAAACGTAAAAGTACATTTCCAACTTTTTAAATACAACATGCCCTGCCCTATAGGCTGTTTAAGGCCTACCCTAAGGGTGACTAATATCTATTAAAAAGAAAGGTTACACACTGCAAAAGGGTTATTCGGCCAGGTCAAAATAACAGTTGAAAACTGCAAACAGAGGCAGCAATGGCAGGCCTGAGATATGTTTAAAAGGCTACTTAAGTGGGTGGCACAATGAGTGCTGCAGGCCCACTAGTAGCATTTAATTCACAGGCTCTGGGTACATGTAGTACCACTTTGCTAGGGACGTTCAAGTAAATGAAATGTGCCAATTGGGTTTAAGCCAATTTCACCATGTTTAAGGGAGAGAGCACAATCACTTTAACATTGGTTAGCAGTGATAAAGTGCACAGAGTCTTAAAAGCCAGCAAAACAGGTTCAGAAAACAGGAGGGTGAAGGCAAAATGTTTGGGGATGGCCCTGCAGAGAGGGCCAAATCCAACACTGCTCAATAAGTTTTTGTTTAATTTTGCACAATGTAATGCTTTCTGATTTTAAGTAAATCTGGCATTTGTGCCTTCATGTCTGCAGCAGCTGCGATTGATAAATTGCTGAATTAAAGGATTAAATAAATATTAAACTTTATCACCAAAAAACTGGAGTTAGAATAGTAAATTAGCTTGTCCCATGTTTACCGCCCAACAGCACATTGTGTAACACTACCCCACAACAAAACATACACGCCGACAGAACATTTCAATCATGCTGGACATTACAGACCTTACAAACAACCCAAGCCTTGCCGTATTACACACAAGTCTACAATACAACATTCAGCATAATATTTTTTGATGTCCTCTCTACATAAGTTACTAACTCAGGTAGAACACAGGGTAGTAATTGCATTTATCCCCTAACTGAAACCTCAGTTAGAAAAGCATGCTGCATGCAAATCTCAACTGGAGGAGCATTTCATGCCACACAAATCGCCACCCTTCTAATAATCAATCGTTGCATCCAGGCTGCGCTATATACATTTGCAGGCAGAACACAGAAAGGCAGTGAGCCCAGGGCTGCTCAGCTATATAAAACTGTTTGCCTTTCTCCTCACTCAGTCAAAACCACTTTATTCGGTTAATAAAAACCATAAAAATACAACACATATGACAAATTACGCTACACAATAAAAACATCTAAAATACAAATCATCAATAAATATGGGCGCCCTAAAAAAGTGAGATAAGAGGTTACAAAGCCAGATTCCATTAACACACATAAAAACCCAAGCTGCCATTAGTACATATATGGTAACAGATCACCTCGATAATAACAGTTCGGATTTAAAATGCCAGCACAAGAACGGTAATCATTTAAGCATAACGGGTACTCTTAAAACACTTGTCATAGGATACTGTTTTCTCCTAAGTCTAACAGCTGCGACTAGGAAACTCGCAATGTTAAATATCTCCCATGGGTCTTTCAGCATCTGAAGATAGAGTAAGGCGGGTCTGACCTGTATAAAACCTTTTCCCCTTAAAATTGGAAATAAAAACCTCCTACGAATAACACTGTAATGATCACAGAACATTACAAAATGCAAAGTGTCCTGGGTTGAGAAATTGTCACATGTGCAAGGGCCTAAGTCACACACCCTGCTCCAGCCTTGCAAGTCGCCTAAGAAAAAGTGAATCAAGTTAAAACGAAACCTAGTTAAGAGCAGGCGATGGAAGGGCTTAGTGACAATTGTCAAGTAAGGTTCGATCTGGGGAGAGGTTTTTAGCAAGAAATAGGTTTTTACTGAAGATTTCGTTAGCTCAGCCGCCTCTCTCTCTGCCGACACTAAATTTAAAAAAATTTGTTTTTACCCACACCAGGTCCTCTTTTCTTGTTTTATCCGGAAAATCAAAGAGATCTGGGCGCTCTAGTTTGCTTAAGGTTTGCTTAACATATTGTAGACACGGGATACAGCTACCTCTCCCCAGAGAGACACAATCCCTAATGATCTTGTGGTTCAGGGTTATTTCTGGATTAATCCAGGTCTTAAGCCAGCAAACCACCGGGGTCAACCTCATCCAATCTGATACATATCTAACTCCTAACTCTTGGTGTATTACAAAAGTTGAGGTAGATTGGGGGACCGACAAGAGAGTCCGTAAAAACCTATTTTCAACTGTCTGTAACCCCTCCGACGGCTTGTATCCCCAGATGGCAGATCCATACAGTGCAATGGCTATGCATTTGGACCTATAGATATTAAGCATGGCTGAGATTGGCCTGGCCCCCAATCGCTGTGCAAAACCATGGACAGCAGCCGTGGACCTTGCCATCGCATTTCTTTTTACTTTCTGTTGGGGGACCCACGAGCCCCTCTCTTCAAGTAGTACCCCAAGATAGGTAAAAGAGGTCACCCTGGACAACTCTGCACCTTCACAATAAAAGGTTTTTGGTCTTCTTTGTTTCTGACCCATAGTCATTGTATGTGATTTAGCTATGTTGACTACTAGGTCCAGTGATTTCATATAAGCCCCAAAGGAGTCCAGAAGCCTCTGAAGCCCTACGGCTGTACGGGCCAGTTAAACAGCATCATCCGCGTATAGGAGCACAGGGATAGCCCTGTCCCCTATTCGCGGTATATCTAAGCTGGCAGAGCCTAAAAACTTTCCTAAATTATTTATATATAAAGTAAAAAGCAATGGAGCTAAAATACAGCCTTGACGGACACCTCTTCCGGATTTAAAGTGCTTTGTGCATTTACTTCTTTGTTGACCCTCACCCTTGCGGAGAGATCCCTATGTAAGTCAGCCAAGAAGTGAACTAAACATGCGTCTATTCCCATATCTAGCAGGATAGACCAAAGCTGCGATCTATTTACCAGATCGAAGGCCGAGGAAAGGTCCATAAAGGCCAGCTGTAGTGTCCCCGCTTTGGCTAATGTATATTTCCCTGCTAGTAAATGTAAATTTAAACACTGATCCAGTGTACCCCTTCCTCGTCTAAAACCATATTGGAGGTTTGTTAAAACCTCATTCTCGTTCAGCCAGTCCATTAATTTAGTTAAAATCACTCTCCCTAAAACTTTTACTGCAGAGTCAATTAGAGATATTGGCCTATAACAGCGTGGGTCCCCTCTCTGGCCTTTTTTAAAAACTGGAATGATAGTGGAAGACAACCACGTTGACGGGAAAACCATGATAACTTGACACGTTATAGACATTTGTCAAAATTTTGGCCCAAAGAGTTGGGTTTTGTTTGTATAAGTCGGCCGGGACACCGTCCGGGCCAGGGGCCTTATTACTGGTCATTTGCTTTATTGCCAGTTCTACTTTGCCTTCGTTAAAAACAATTTCAGGGGGTTCCCTTCTGTGTTCTAGACTAACAGGTAAATCCGAAGTGGCGGAGGCCTCATATATAGAATCAAAATGAGAGAGCCATTGAGCTTCTGTGATGGTACATTCTAGGGGGCATTCTCTATTCCGGAAAAGAAAGGTTTATTTACAATAGCCCAGAATCTAGAGCTGTCCTTTAGGACCTCCACTGCTAATAGTTCATTCCATGCATCCTCCTTAATTTCATTTTTGCGGGTGTTTAGGGCAGACTTATACAACTTTCTTAAAGTGGATATACGAACCTTGTCTCGTGGGACCTGTTTCAGTGCGACTAACAGTTTACGGTGTGCTTCAGAACAGTTACTATCGAACCATCTCTCGCCAGTATGTTGCCCAGTTCTAGTGGGCAAAGAGAGGTCTAACGCTACTTGCGCACAAATACCTTCGAAAGCTGTAAGTACCTCCGCCCCCTGTTTGGAATTATCAAGGCAGGTTACAAGCTTTTCATCAACCTTCTCGCAAAGGTTCTGAAAAAAACAGAGCCGGGATTACTTTGGCCCATTTTAACCTCCATCCCTGATCAGATGATTTTAGACAAATGTCAGAACCTTGCATTTCCAATTTCTCCTTTAGGCCACAGCCCCTGCCCAGCACAAGAAGGACTGGGTTGTGGTCACTAAAATGGGACCACCTAGCACTATAAAAAATTACTTGAGATAATAAAATAGGGGAGATAAATATAAAATCTATTATAGTATCCCGCCCTCGTGCTTTAAAGGTGGGAATCCTCTCCTCTGAATCGATAGAGCTAGGTTCGGTAAGGTCTACAACAGCCAAGAGCTCCTCCAGACATTCCCCATACTGTGTATGCTCAAAATGAGGAGTGGCAGAGTTCGCTGGCCCTAAAAAGTCTTCAACCTGACAATTCATATCACATACATGAATATTAAAATCGCCCATAATTATAATAGAATAATAAGTGGTTTGCTTCAATCTGTACTCCTCTAAAAAACATTTCAAATTGCATAAATGTTCATTTAAAAAACTGCTCTCACCAGAATTATAAAAATTAACAAACAAAAATTTAGAAGAGTTGGAGGAAGTGAATTCAATTGCCAAACAATTATGAGAACCAACGTCCACCCTACTGTGGGTACCTGATAATTTAAGTGAGAATAACATTAGGAGGCCCCCTTTTGCTCTGCCTGACGAGGAAGGTCGTGCAGGCACACCGTAGGATTTAAACCCATCCACCCAGAAATTATTCTCCAGGTCCCAGGTCTCCTGTAGGCTAACTATGTCATAATCTTTTATATAGTCAAGCCACCTAGAATCGTCTTTTTTGCTTCTCAAGCCCGCTATATTCCAACTAACAATCTTACAATTAGAGATTTCATTCTCATCAGTCCCCTGACCATTTATGGTATCGCTGATGGAGCTCCGATGACAGAAAGCCGGCTCCAGTCAGTCGTTTTCATCTAGGAGAGTTAATGGGAGGAATCTGTTCTGGCAAGTTTAACTATTTTCTCCTTCTGCCATCTCAATGGGCAGAGTTGGCAATTTAAATGCGGTCGATGAACTGCGGGTGGACGTATCAGATAAAATCTCCTCCCTGGGGCTTGGGCGGAGAGAGGGATACCCCCGTCTGTCTGCTGAGGGCCAAACCTCCCGGGAAGATCTACCAGATGGCTGTACCCCCTTGGGTGGTGGATTAAAAAAACCCAAGGGTAGGGCCCTAATACCCTCCTGGCCATCCTTAGGGCCTTCCCAAAATAACTGCCCGCTATATCTGCACTGTCAAAGTTGACGACGATACAGTCGCCTACTACCTGTTTAGGCCTATGGCCAACCCAACCCACTCGCCTGGCCATTATAATATGGGCAGAAACCCCGGCCCTGCTACTAGAATGTTGATCACACCAATGTTTAGTTTTACGTAGCAACTCAGTAGTGGATTCCAAACAGTGCTCTCTAAGTGGGGGCACCCCTATGAGAATAGCGACTAGGGGAGTGGCTTCTGGTGGCAAATTGAGTCTACAGCTATTTGTCTCCTTGTTATCCTCATGATTACCATGAATCCTACTCTGAGCCAGAGGCTCGTGATTGGGCACAGAACTTGGAGATATCTGAGTGTGATTGCAGTTAGTGCCCGCTACTTGCCTCCCAGAGGTTGCAACTAAATTGGTTATGGGAATAGACCCCTGCCTGTTCTTTGGTAAAGTTTGATTAACGAGTCCCTCTATCCTTTTGTTAGCAATAGACTGCATTTGTCCATGGGGGTTGACACAATTATTAGAAATCACACAGGTATTTTTTGGACCCCCTAACTGGGTCTCAAGGCGCTCTAATTTCCCCATTACCCCCTCTACCAGAGTGTTCAGCGAGTCTATAATATCTTTAGCAATAGTCGAGAATTCAGACTCCAGCCGTGAATTAAAAATTTCCTCCATAGCTTTCCGAACAGCTGAATAAACACATGAGTCCAAGTTGCCAGCATGATTAAAGGATGTGTCAGCAGTTAAATGTCCAAATTTAATTGGTCTTTTTTTCCCCTTTTTTCTCCCTGGGTGTGTCAGATGGGCCTTCTGCAAAGGAGCATCCACTCTGAGTGTCTCTTACTTGGTCTCTCCCTCTGTGCCCCGTAGCATCCTATCGTTATGTTGGGGGCCCTCCCCCAATGTTCCCTGCACAATAATCGGCGCTCCCGGCTCAGTAGGGACAGAATTTTGAGGAGAGGCAACTGGTAGATTATTTGTCCCAGGGTGATCAGAACTCAAGCCCAGTTCGACCTCCGCGTTTTGAATTTCCTTGTGTAGAGCCCCCACTGCGGAGGTCAAATATGATATAATGGAAGCTGAGTTGCTGGGCACCTTAACTCTAACACTCCCCTGGTCCTGACTACAAGGTTGTTTGCGCTTACCCATAGTTGTTAGTGGATGCTTTGTTGTCAAGGGGGTGGCCCAGCCCAGCCTCCTCCGGGCTCTGACGGGCGCAGACGGGCCCGCCCTTGGCCCGGGCACGCCTGTGCGCGTCCCTTGCTGCGGGAGCCCTGGCCGGTTATTAAGCGCCTCCTGGCGTGAGCAGAAAGCATTGGCGGCGTCCTCGCCGCAAAGCAGGCTGGGGGTTGTGGTTCCTGCCCCCCGCAAACAGAACAACAGTGGCAGCAGGAAATGTGTGCACGGGCTCCCCCGCGGCCCACCGCAGTAGCAGCAACAGTGGAGGTTTGCTGAAACGGGCTCCCGCGCTGCAGGAGCCCTGGCCGGTTAATAAGCGCCTCCTGGCGCGCGCAGAAAGCGTTGACGGCGTCCTCGCCGCAAAGCAGGCTGGGGGTTGTGGTTCCTGCCCCCCGCAAACAGAACAACAGTGGCAGCGGGAAATGTGTGCACGGGCTCCCCCGCGGCCCCCCGCAGTAGCAGCAACAGTGGAGGTTTGCTGACACTCAGTCCAGTTGTCTCAAAAGTGACCCCTGATCCCTCCCTTTGGAAGAACCATATGCCCAGGAAAGGTGTGAAGAAATGGAACAAGGGAAAAGGAAGGGGGCAAGGTCACAAGGTCACAAGGTAGAAATGGAGCTGAGTATGTCTAATTCCTCTGGAACATGGTGGACTTGAGAGTGTTGCTTAAGACCTTTCCTGTCTATATAGCTTGTCTGGTTTTGCACTGTCTTTTTAAACACAATTCAACAATCACTATATGTTAGGAAAATGTGTTTTATCATAAAAAAAACTCCCGGTTTTATGTTTTGTGACCTCTGTATTATGGCGCTCTGATGTGATGTGAGCCTCCCTCGTGGAGTCTCACCCTAGTACGCTCTGTTGAAATTGAACTATGATCTACAATCTACAGTGCCAACCTTTTAACATAAGTCCAACTGCCTGTGGACAGCTAGGAAAAGGGGCTCTAGTTATATTGCTGATGACATGTATAAAGAGTGTGATAGTGTGTGTGCATTTTGCACATTAAGCGGGTGGATTAGGATGAATGTGGCATTTGTCTATTGAGCCTTACTGCATCGAGACAGGAATCCATTTTCAATCCTCCACAGTGCTTAATTCGAGCCAGTTGTTTCCGGTGCTGGGCACCGCTACTTGTCAACAGCAGCACTTCTGGCAGTCTGCCACAGGGTGGCGCTGTTTGTCTAATTTTGAAATGAGCACAACAACAGTTGTTTATTAATATAATATACATTAAAAATGACTAATACCTGCCTCACAAGCTATTTATGTAGCTTTAGCGGCCTGGAATAGTCTAAATTATCACACTTGTAGGAGTGTGGTAGTTAGTAGTTGTGTTGGCAATGTCATTGGCAGTGCTGTCAGGGTGTATGGGTGGTGCAAGCTGCAGTGGCCTCCTGATGAGGGCCCGGTAGTTATGTTTTTTTTTTACAAATTAAGCACTGATCCCCTGTGTTTGATTGCTACACATGATGGAGGGAGTCTGTCAAACAAGAATGTAGTTGCAGAAAATGCCGAAGGGCCTTTAAAGGGCAAGGCTGTTTTGAGAGGAAATAGTGAGACCAATACCACATTTATGTGCAGAGACAGTTTCTGCACTCTCCCTGCTTCATTCTTCTGCAGAAATGCTACTGCAGGTAGTTTTGTGTTGAGGGTAAGTAGTGAGGACGTAAAATTTCATACACCTTTCGGTTTGTATTAGCAATTGCAAATTTGTTTCTGTACCTGTATAAAGCTGACTAGATGCTTAGATTATTGCACATTTACCCACATTTTAAATGCACTGCCATTTTGTTATCCTGTGTGTACAATGAACATTTAGCCTAACTGTTCTAGTAAGCATAGCCTCATTCTGAAGTTGACACAACAAAGCAAGAACTGCAGATTCAGTAAGGTCAGCCTTTTTACTCTAGCTTACTGTATTGCCTTCAGGGTCTTCTTGCATTATTCTCACAAGAAGAGCTCAGCACCTGTGCATCAGGGGCAGGCTGTAGTTTCAATTGTACCACGTATTCTGTGCTCCATTCAGTTGCACTGATAAAAAGTGTATAAATGAAGTGCCGAGATGTATGGAATTTGGTATTACATGCTCCAACTGACCAGGTGGTGAAGCTTGGTCCTTTGATGTGGCAATCCAACAGAATGTTTAATGTAAAAGGGAGAGGTGTGGCGCAGCGGCCAGAGCGGCTGACTCCGGCGCACGGGGCTCACGGTTCGATCGCCGGCAGCAGATCAGCTCAGCATCATGTGACTCTGGGCAATAGCTCACTTAATCTCCTCAACAGCCCGCAGCACCTTGAAGCCCTTAAGGGGGTGATTAGCTCGCGCTTTACAAATGCCGGATTATTATTATTAATGTTTGTTGGCTATTTTTGCATTAAACACGTGTTAGAGACTTCTGTGAGCTAGTTTTTTGAAGTGCCAGTTTTCTTTTTGAGAACCTGGTGCATTGTGTGCTGGGAAACATCTTCGCTCAGTGAGGAGAAGGCAAGCGCTGGACCATCTTCCACACAGCAATCCCAGGTGCCAGAGGTAAGGGAGAGATTTTTCCAGGGGGACAGGGTTGGGCCACGGACCCACGCTGGGCACAGTGATTCGGCCAGACAGTGTAAGCATGTTGATAGAAATTCAGATTAAATCTAACCGTGTTTTTCATTTATTGCTTGCTTTTTTTGCAAGCATTGTTTGTTCTGTCTGTAATGTGTTCAAGTGCACAGAGAATGTTGCCTGGATAGGACACGACGGGGCAATAGACTGCTTGAGTAGATAAGAATGGGAGGAGCGCTATAACAAAGATGGCGTGCATGCTATCCATGGCATTGGATGGGCTGAGCTGGTCCTACTAACAGTGCTGGAATGTGGAGGATAGTCAAGAGAGCCAGGATCCAGACCCCAGAAGGATGAATGTGTGTGAGAGAGAAGCCCTCTGCACCAGCTGCACTGACTCGTTTGCTCGCCTCTGTGGGCGCAAAACTAAGGAAAGGACTTCGCAAGATCTACAGGTGGATCCCGACAGACACAAGAAGAACAGTCACCCAGGCCCTCGTCAGTAGCAGACTTGACCATGGGAACGCCCTCTACACGGGAGCCCCGGCCAAGCTCATCAAGCGACTGCAACGCATACAAAACGCCTCCGCACGCCTGATCCTCGACGTACCACGCCACAGCCACATCACCCCCCACCTGAGGAACCTGCACTGGCTCCCCGTCGACAGGAGGATCTCCTTCAAACTCCTCATCCACGCACACAAGGCACTCCACAAGACTGGCCCAGCCTACCTCAACAGACGACTCTTCTTCTACGTCCCCAACCGCCAGCTCCGCTCCGCCGACCTCTCCCTCGCCACCGTCTCTCGCATTCGAAGAACAACCACCGGCGGCAGATCCTTCTCACACCTCGCCGCCAAGACCTGGAACACCCTTCCACTAAGCCTACGACAGACCCAAGACCTGCTGACCTTCAGGAGGCTACTCAAGACCTGGCTGTTCGACCAGTAGCAGCACCCCCCCCCCTTTTCTCTCCCCAGCGCCTTGAGACCCTCGCGGGTAAGTAGTGCGCTCTACAAATTCTGTGATTGATTGATTGATTGAATGCAAGGTGGTCTTTGGGTGTGAGTGTCCGATACCTTTCCATTCTCCCTTCACAAGAACAATTGGGAAAATAACTGATGGGCCCCTTAGCCTGATTTCTGTTTCCTTCCCACCCCCTCCATGGGATGAACTGCAGGAACAACATCGACAGCCCCTTCATGTTCACCATGCATGAGCAGTGATTCGGGGGGGAGGGGGGCAGAAAAATCTGAGCACAGCAAACACCATGATATGCCTCACAAGTACAGTAAAGCCACGAACACATTTCTGAAACGGCGGATGGGAGCCAGTAGCAAGAATTGGAAGAAATCCATTTCTGACAAGGTGCTTTTGCCCTAGATTACTGAGGGAATTTATAAAAGAAGTTAAAGACCAGAAAAAAAGATTCTCACGCATTCTTACACTGGCATGAGGAAGCCAACAAGCGCAAATATGAATCCTAGGCCGCCAGTGTGAAACAGACTCAGGGAAAACTGGAATACCAAGTGAGCCACATTAGGCACAGTGCACTGGCGTAACGAAACTTGAGGGGTCCCGCTGCAAAGTACAAGGAGGAACCCCCCTTCGTACTCACTCAGGAGCTCTCAGGCCAGGGTACTGTGCTGAAGGCACCCCCCCCCGCACTGCGGAGGCAGCAGGGGCCTTTGTTACGCCCCTGGCACAGTGTCAGAGCTAGTGCTCCTGCTGACCCGCTCCTCCCTATTTATTCACCCAGATCATTGAATCACAGAAATAAAAAGGAGTACGAGGACCCAAGGGAGACGGATTTGCTGGATGGTTTCCCATGCCGGCCAATGGAACTGGAGGTGCACCTGCAGATACACCTGGACATGGGTCATCACCAGTGGGACCGCGCGGATGGAACATAAGGAGGTAACGGGCAAGTGAGCAGCAACATACGAGCAGCTGCTAGTAGATTTCTAGACAGAACAGCACGAATAGCCAGATGGGGTGCAGACTTCGCTACTGTGAGGAGCTCTAGACCGAGATTGCGTTCAGTGCCAGATGGGCAGAGAGATTCCTGCAAATGCAGCCTCACTGTTACTGGACACAGTTTACTGGGGACTGCAGACCGACTAGCTTGGAACCAGATTCAAAAGGAGAGAGCAGAGGCCTTCCCTCACTTCTCGCAAATCAAACGATGAAGACCCCACCCCACCCTACCAGTTCCCAAAAACCTCCTTCCGTTAAGGGATTACCCCGCCCGCGGGTAGAGTTACTGTCCATGATCCCTTGACTCGTTCTGACGTAATGAGCATAAAGAAGCAGTTCCCCAACATTAGAGAACACTACCCAGTTCCATGGAGAATTGAAAAGTGTATTGACCAAACTGGGCTGCTGTGAATCAGTTGCCACTCCTGGTGGTGCCGAGTGTAGTGAGAGACTGGTTGGTTGACAGGTCGCGTTATCCAAAACAGGAGCCCAGGAATGATGGCTACCCTGAATACACAAAGGATGCTTAACAAATGCAGTTGTGGGTATACATCCGATTAAAACAGATTGTACTAAAATCTCAAATTGTAAAGCGAAAAAGCTGACTCACCAGAATATTATCTAGATAGACTCAAGGATGCATTTGAGAGATATTTGGCCATTGCTCACCCAACAGTGATGGCTCGGGAAGCTGTAGGTGCTGCCCTTGGCAAGGAATTGTTACTTAATGTATGAAATCAATGAATGACTATTTGTATTAGATGGAAAATGAAAAAGCTAGCTGAGCTATTGACAGCTGTTTACCTCTCTGTCGCCCCACAAGAATGAAAGAAAGAGAATGTTGAATCTAAATTGATGTCTTTGAAATTGGAAAACATGCAACAAATTGTTCAAGGATAGGGGCAGGGAGCTCCATAAGAGGGTAACAAAAGGGTGAGGAGGCAGGGTGGAAGGAGAGTGGGGAGGGGAAACAGGGAGGCAGAGGAGACGCCCCAGGTGTGGAAGGTCATGTTTTGAATATTGGCTGTTTGGGCACTGGAAAAGAGTTTGTTCAAATGCTGCTTCAAATTTGTCTTGTCTTGCTGACCACTCAAATTTAATCAAGTTACACAGAACCCTAATCCGTAATAGCAGTACAGCCCGAGAGATGCCAACTATGCCCTCAATACTCTGATGTTCGTAGACTAGAAATGTCCATATGTTGATTGTATGATAAATGTTAAACCCGCTACTTGTCTAATTCACATTGATGCAAGTCACTCTGTCTTGAAGACTTTAGAATTTCCTTCATTACCTCTCTTAGGCTTGTCAATAGAGACAGTAGTTATGTCACACCAGTGTGACCCACACCACATTTCTGACTCCATCTCAATTATCCTTGGTCCAAACACAGATGAGCATGTTTTCCTATTAAGTCCTACCCCACCAGTGAATTTATTGGTTTGGGATATCCTACGTAAACTCAATTCCACTGTATTTTGTACATTCGAAGGAGTCTACCTCAATATACCTCAGAAAAGGGAGAATGAAGTCCTTGCATTGCTATGTGAAGCAATTTGTCAGTCTGTTACCGATAATCCTAACATGTCTAGAGAACTACCTGTATTACTTTCTCAGGTTCCTTCCGCGTTATGGCCCACGGGCACCAACAATGCAATACATCTCCTCCGTGGACCCAGTAACAATAAGATCAACCTAACAAAGCATCTGCTACGTATGCCACAGTATCCTCTAAAGTCAGAAGTTGAGCTAGGGATTTGACCAGTCATTGCAGAACTGATAAAGCAAGGGTTTTGGTTCAATTGTTAGCAGATGTAATTAGCCCAGTCTTCCTATAAAGAAGGCAGGGAGACAAATGTGTACAGAATTGTGCAGGATCTGCATGCTATTAATGATGTGGTTATCCCTGATTTCCCTGTGGTCCTTGATATCACCATCACCCTTTGCTGTATCCCCGCAAATGCTCAATGCTTTAGGGTGATGCATCTGTGCTCCGCCTTCTTTTCCATACCCAACCACAAAGAATCAGTTCCTCTCCACATTCTCATTTGGCAGATCTCAACTTTCATGGCACAGGCTCCCTCAGGTTTACAGAGTCTCTGTCGATCTTTTCCCAAGCTTTAAAGAAATATTACGATACATTGGTCTTGCTCCAGCACTCTACTATAGTACAGTACAGTGATGTTTGTTGTTGGCCCCTGTTACTCTAGACAACTGCAAAGCTGACTCTGACTACTTTCTCAGTAAATTGGCTTGGAAAGGGCATAAGGCTTCAAAGTAGACACTGCAATTTTGCCTTCCATCGGTGCTTTAGCTGGTTAGCGAGATCTCAGCCAGAAATTGCCATTTATCATCAGAACAGATTGAAGCCATCCGTAAATTGCTCCAGTGACCATCTCCCAGATGCAAACTTTCTTGAGTATGGCTGGGTACTGCAGACAATAGATCTTTGTGTACACCGCTAAGGCAATGCTCCTACAGAATTATGTGAAAAATAAACCCTCAAGTCTTTGCAGTGATCTAGAGAAGTCAAACATGCTTTTGTGCAAATAAAACAAGCTCTTGCCATAGCGTCCACTGATGATGCAAAACCGTTTACTTTGTATTGCCATAAACCTGATGGATTTGCCCTTGGGCTATTGGTACAGGATCATGAAGGCCATAAAAAGCCCATAACATACTATTACTCCACTTTAGACCACATAACATCAGGGCTGCCTCCATGCCTTTTCTCTGTAGCAGCTGCTGCCCATATTGTTGAAGCATCTGAAAATATTGTATTGAGTTCCATCTTGATTGTGGGGTTCCCCACTCAGTTGTTGCTCTACTACTCACCACCAAGTCCCAGCACCTTTCCACTGCCAAGTTGTCCCCCCAAAAAATTCTGTTGTTGTCTGCTTTGCATATAGCCTTTGTCCGATGCCCCATCCTAAACCTGGTGTCTCTGATGCCCACCAGAGAGGAGGGAGAACCTCATGATTGTCTTATGGTAACCGAGCACGTAATGAAACCATACATTGATCATACAGATGCACCAATACCAAATTGTGAACTGATGTATTTTGTGGATGGATTATGCCTAGGAATTGACAAAGGTGAGCTGGTTGCAGGTTACGCGGTATGTACTGTACATCAAATTTCAGAAAGCCACCACTTGCCTTATTTGTGCTCCGTCGACCTTGTTGCCTTCACTTGAACTTGCATCATGGTGGAGAAAAAGATTGTAACTGTATTTACAGACTTGAAGAATTCATTTTGAGTCATGAGTGACTTTGAGCTTCTCTGGATGCAGAGGGCTTTATTGACTTCTGGGGGCACACCCTCAAAGAACGACTTGTTTGTACAGACTCCAATGAATACTTTTATATTGCCCCCAAAGCCAGCTGTTGTAAAATGCGCTTCTCACCAGCACCCTCATGATGAAGTGTCTTGACAAAATGCCCTTGCAGATTCTGCTGCTTGGAAAGCTGCCTTGTCTCACAACGATGCTACTATGTATGTTGTACAGATGGATTTGTTACCCCTACCCTCCCTAAAGGATGTGTCTCTTTTACAGGAGAAAGCTCCTGAAAGCGAGAAACAGTATTGGACCAACAGAAGTGCACGAGGGATCCTGAAGGATTTTGGTGGGACAGCTCAGGGCGTGTGGTCACACCAAAATTTCTACTCCCGAACCTTGCCCAGTGCAATCTTGCAGCTGTCCATGTTAGTAGGGATGGCATGATTTATGCCACTGCAACCCATTGGTATGCACCCTTCTTTCCATCCACAACTATTGCTATTCCTGAGTCATTTGCCAGTCCCATAATATTGTGAAAGGGATCAAGATCACCCTAGGGGTTCACCCTCCTTCTTGGGGCCTCTTAGTCAGTCGATAAATGGATTTCATTTCGATAGCAAAATGTGCCACTGATTCCTATGTTCTCATAATTGTTTGTAAGTTTTCGAAGTGGGTAGAAGCATATCCCTGTACAAGACAGATGACATCACTGTATCTAAGCGCTTACTTAGGGAATTTATCCTTTGTTTCGTAATATGGAGTCCCCTCTCAAGTGATCAAGGAACAGACTTGGTTTCAACGGTAGTGCAGGAGATTTGCCAGGTGTTAAGGGATCAATCAATACTTCCATTGTGCTTATCACCCAGAGTCAGCAGAGAAAGTCAAGAGGAATAATGACACACTTAAAAATAAGATACTAAAGATCCGTTTTGAAACCCATTTGAAGTGGCTCAGAGCTTGCCTCTAGCTCTGTGGTCCATCAGGGCCATACCAACCTAATGAACCAGACTGAGCCCAGTGAGTTATGGGATGTCCTACGATGTTGCCTTAAAACCCACATGTCTCCGCTTGAAAGTTAGATCTTCATTTAAATGATGGCGCTGTCCTCCAATACTGCAGAAAACGTATTTGCTATCTTTCACCGTTTCAGTTCTGAGGTTAAACTTGCCTTTCCTACTAAGTCTCTATCTGAAGACTGCCACAACCTCCAGCCCGGTGACTGGGTGTTTATCTGTGTCCATCAGACGACGTCTGCTGTGCTGCTTCGCTGGCGGATCCTGTGTCTTGTGCTTCTCATCACTTAAACAGCCATGAGGTGTCATTGACTGTCAATTTCGGCTTAATCCTCCAAGTGCTAGCATGCTGCACCTCTTTAATGCCCATGACCATCACTGGATGTGCACCACCAATGCCCATCTCCAGACCTCCACCAAACCATAGTCTTGGACTCCTTCCAGACCTGCTCCTGCTGCTCCCTCGCCTCCTGCAAGTGGGCCAGACCTTCAAGGCTAACTAGCTCTATCTGCCTCTGTGCAACTGCTCAGTGATGCCCCTTCACAACTCATCATTACCACCAGCGTCCAAGGTGAACAATCGTCTCCTGGATACAGGATACCTTTGTGGTCTGTCCTGCTGTCTTTGCTGCACCCTCAGTTTCTCACTGACGGTGTGATATCTAATCGCGGTGAAATGGGGAGTTGCTCGAAAGCATAACTGTATTGAACCCACACTTGAACAGAACCATCTCTCTGTGTATGAGACTAATACCGGCTTGCTGTTACTTGAGAAATATTGTTAAACAATTAATCTTTCCTTATGTTGGCTCTGCACTCATTTGCCCACTAATGTCTTGGGAGGGCATGCTTTTGACCAGAGTACCCCTCATCAACAATGAAACTTGCCTTGATCAGTTTTACCATGGGCATTGACTTCTGGAATGTGTCAGTAACTTCCACGAGCCTTAGCAAATCTAGAAGCATATAACAATTCAACTAATTACTATTTGCCTGATGTCACTCATCTTTCTTATTCTGAATGTGGGCAGGTTTGTGAAAACTGAGAAATAGCTAAGTGGAGTATCTTGATGAGCCAAAGTGAATGTGACACTGATTTGGAGACCAGACATCACAAAGCAGCTCCCTATGAACACCATTGTCCCACAGCATGTTGTTTCACAAATTCTAACACAAGGAGATGATGGACGGAGCACTGAAACTTTTCAGACACACACCACCAGTCACAGATCTGGGTTGAATCCATCATCATTCTTTAGCTCACTTCGCCATCCCAGTTCAGACTCAGCCATATGCAAATCAGTCTTGACCCTGTTCCTCATGGGAACAGTCCAGCCCGAACTGCCAAGCCAGGTCATCCCTAGACCGGAAACAAGCATCCTGAGACCCGTTTCGGGGTAAAACCCACCATCAGCCAGGCTAGCTTGAATCTAGTGGCAAAGTGATCAAGGGACTCACGTCTGGGCATACCCTGCCAACTTGGGGCAAACAAAGCAAGCACAAGTGTCACAAATGCTGACATCGAAAAGAGTAAGCACATTTCATCTCTGGCAAGAAAGCTTATACTTAGCTATCCCAAGAGTGGACTGGGGTCTGTTGTGCCAGTTATGTGGTACTTGCCATCTGACACTCGGACATTCATCCCCTTCAACAGCGGTGGGTGTGCCACGAGTAAGGGTGGTTGGTGAACTCCACTCCGCCAGTGGAGTTTGCAGAGTTATGCCAACTCCACGCTCCACTGGGAGCACAGAGTTTGGCAAAAAACTCTGATTCTGCCACGTGGCAGAGTTTACCCCTGCCGCCCACCCCTACTCCTAGCACCTCAGTCACTTCCTGCTTCCTGTGCCAGAGGAGGTCAGTGCTGCTACAATAACAGAAGGGCCACGCGCTTCCACTCTCTTGTTAGGGGCGGGCCAGTTCTGCTCATCGGGCCACAAGCGGATCCTGCTGATTGTCCAGGTCTGACCCGTCTGCGCAAAGATTAACCGGTGTCGGTTGAAGCAAATAAGAAATGGCCGTGAATTCCAGAGCCGAGGAGGTGATCGCGGAGACAGCGCCTGAGCACGATGAAGGTGGCGCTAAGCTGCTAACAGTCCATTACTGGCGGCCTGAGGACGGTATGCAGCCCTCATTGGTGAGCTCGGTTCTGGCGTTGCCACATCCCCTGAAGGACGTGACAATGCAAGGTGCTGAAGCCCGTAGACGGCTGCTGCCTCCACAACTGGATGGCCGAGAGGAGGCAAGTGCCGCTGAGCCTACCCTGGGCCCCGTGGACGCGCTGCCGCCAATCAATGTATCCGACATTCAACTGTCGGTGACCCAGAGGATCTCACAGTACTGCGACCAGATCCTTCAAAATTGCAAGGTGGTGGGCCTCTGTGGCTCGCATAATGCCAATTCCTGTTTTATTTTGCATTACCATGGATTTGAACCAGTCATGTGTGGAAGACACCAAAATACTGGTTCCAGAGTGTCGAAGTTAGGGCAAAGCGGAACTCCGCTGAATTCCACAGAGTTTTATCCAACTCTGTGGAATTCCGCTTAGTGCAACTCCGCAAACTCTGCCCACCCCTAGCCACAAGGTCTCCGAAGCAAACACGTTCTTCTCCATTTTGTGTCCAAGCTACGGTGCAGGGCAGGCCGTCAGATAAACAAGATACAATGCTCAAATATTGATAGAAGTAGCCAATGCCAAAACTAATTTCTTTAGGCCTGACAATTTGTCAGCTGGACGCCCAGAAAACAATGCTCCTATAGAATAGAATGGCCCTGGACTATGTCCTCCCAGCCAAAGGGGGCTGGTAGGGTCAGAATGTTGCACTCATCTTCCCAACACTTCCCTCAATATCCATGAATACATAGACCATATTGAGATTATTGTAAGAAAATTACATGAGATTCACAGTGGCTTCCACTTGTAGAGGAGTGGTGTCTGGTCTATAACTGGAATAGTTGGGACATGAAGAATTAAGCTTTTTGAAATAGTTATATCAGTGATAGTTGTCATATTAACATGTTGTGTTTTGATTTAACTGGGCTTGAACATGATCTAACAGGTTTGCATTAATAATGACATTGACAATGCTTATCTGCCTAACATTATCGAGTATGAGGATAAAAAATGTAACAGTGAAGAATTTAAAACTGAAGTGATCAGGCTATTTGCTATCAAATTACTATACATAGTGAAAAAGGGGGGCAAGAGGAGGTAAAATTTCATATACTTTTCTGTTTGTATTAACAATTGCAAATGTGTTTATACCTGCTTAAAGTCTACAAAAGGCTTAGCATTATTGTGCAGTTACACACATTCTAAATGCACTGCCATTTTGCAACCCTGAACTGTACAATGCCATTTAGCCTAACTGTTCTAGCAAGCATAGCCTCATTCTAAATTTGGCACAACAAAGCAAGAAATGCAGATTCAGTGAAGTCCGGCGTATTACTCTAGCTTACTGTATTGCCTTCAAGGTCTTCTTGCATTCTTCCCATGAGAAGAGATCGGCGAGAAGAGCCCAGCACCTGCTCATTAGTGTTTATTTGTGGGTTCAATTGCACTATGTCTTTTATCTCCTTCAATTGCATTGATAAAAGGGTATAAATGTAGCACCAAAACGTATGGAATTTACCATTACATACCCCAACTGACAAAGGGGTGAAGCTCTCATCTACTGACATGGCAATCTGCTCTTAGAATGTTTGATGCTTGCTGGCTATTTTTGCATTAAAGATGTGTTACACTTCTGTGAGATTTCCTGAGTGTCTTATTCCTTTTACAGTAGGTAATAAATGTATTGCATAGGTTTGAAAAATCTATCACAATCAATAGAACATTCAGTACATTTGATGCAAATAAGTTAAATTCACTCTATAAAAGTCACGACAAACAAATAGATTTACCTTACACAAAATATCATATATATAACTTATTCAAAGCAATTTCTTCAAGACAGACTAAACCTTATATCTATATAAAATTCACCATACGCCAGAGATGCCCCCTGTCACCACTGCTTTTTGCATTAGCCATGAAGTCCCCTTGCACAGCGTCTTCCTCAGTCCGGGCACGCTTGTGGTATACACATTAAAGGTGAACTACACGCTGTCTCCTTTTATGCCAACGACTTCCTTGAGTACATAAAAGATATACAGAATGGCATAGCTGCTATAGCACATATTTTGGATGCCTTCAAAACGTCCTCTGGGATGGGGGTGAACTGACTGAGTCCTGGCTGTTCCTGCTGCACCCTGACTGCCCCACACATACAATTGTCATTCGCATTCACAATATTAAATGGGAGCCGCACACCTTAGATACCTGCCCATCAATATTTATCACTCGTCCCATGATCTGTTAGACAGCAACCTCACAAAGGCGATCTCTTCCCTCCAGCCCCGGATTGTCGTTTAGTGCTCCCTCCCCCTTAAAGTGCAGGGCCTTGTTGCCCTTTACAAAATGGGAATGTTGCCAAAGCTCTTATACTATTTCACCAACCTACCGGTCAATATCCCCCATTGTACATTATAATTAAGGCTCCCTGTTTTCCGTTTTTACAGATAAATACAGACAGAAAACCATTTATTTTCCTGTCTGTATTTATTTTTAAATGTGGATAAAAACGGAAATTGGGTTGTTTTTTAATGATTCTGAATGCTGTCAATCATGACTGCCAGGCCAAAAGCTGTGCGGATTGACAGGCAAGGGATTAAACAAATAAAGAAACTTTAGTAATGAGCCTCAAACAGAAGTAGATTTGCACAACCTTGATACTAAAATAAAGTTTTCTTACAAGTGCGTAGTTTATCATCTGAGTGTGTATATATCATTGAAACCTGGCAGGTGTTCAGGCATGAGTGTACATTAACTGATTAAATAAATGCAGAAATATACACATTTCAGCTTCATTTTTTCACAAAACTTAAAATAAATATGAATAAATACAGGTAAAATTAGCAAAAAATAAATATGGATAAATACAGACGGAAATGACAAAATTATACATACCATAAAACCAGGAGCCATAATTATAATCACTGAATAAAATGTTGGGTAAGCTCATGGAACAAAGCGAAGCATAGAGTGACCAAACTGCAGTTCCCAACGGAGCATGGAGGGAAAGGAGCCCCAGTATTCAAGTACTATTATCTGGTGGCACAGTTTAACTGCCAACTCGCTGGCTATCTGGTCGCAATTTAACGGAGTGTTCTCATGGTACAAGACAAGAGCTCTGTGCCTCATTATGCCTTGTGTGAGAACTTTTCACGCCCTCCAATGACCTCCTTCAGGTTGAATATGCAAGTCATCGTAGGGCGCTGCAGGCATCATCCAATATACCACCCTATGTGCCTGAGATCCCCCTGCACTCCATATGCACCTTCAGAACGATTATTGGCATTGAAGGCGTGGAGTTCGCGGAACCCTAAGAAGAGGGAACCCTGGGTGACTTATTCCATGATGGTGTCCTTGTCTAATTTGACCAGTTGACAGAAAAAACAGGACTCTCAACGGTTCAGTTCCTGACGTACAGACGCCTTGCTGCGGAAATGGAGCGATTGTGGGACATCACCGAGTCAGAGCCTACTCCCCACCCCCCTGACATGAGTACTCCACACAGTGGGCACTGGGCACTGGGCGGGGACTCATTTCCTGGCTTACCAAAGCCATCTCCCAAAGGATACTGGGCCCACTAGCATCCCTTCGAAAAATTTGGGAACATGACATTGGCCATGCACTGTCCCCTAAAGAATGGAGCAGAGTTCTCATATATCCATGAAAAGTCTCCTGCAATGCACGATTTCACTATATACTGCATAGAGCTTATCTAACACTGGGTAAATTACAAAAAAATATACCCTACAGCATCACCAGAATGCGCTCGCTGCAGACATAATGCAAATATTCTGGAATTGCCCGAGTGCCCGCATGCTCTGGACAGAAGTCTGTGCAGTCCTTACACTCGTCACAGGCCGGCAGGATCTTGACTGCATGGCCAGCTGCTTGCTGGGAGTCTAAAGGCACCAAAGAGCGTGTGGCGCATCCAACCGATTTATTGACCTGGCTTTGCTAATTGCTCGATGAGCGATTGCAATGCATTGGAAGGCTCCAATGCTGCCCAGTGCCGACATGTGGAGGGACATGACTATCCAGTGGGATAGGGCAGAATTTGCCCCATTGCGGCCACATGCGATGAACTTCTCTTTGCCTTTCAGGGAGCCCCTGAGCACCAGTTAAGGACACATTCATTTACAGAGAGATTAAGTGATTTGCCCAGAATGACATGATGTTCAGCCAAGGCCGAGACTCAAACCTGGTTCCCCAGCTCCAAGGTCGGCAGCTCTGGCCATTACACCACATCCTCTCCCCACTTTCATGGTTAGTAGTTAGTTCTGTTTTAGGCGGCGCTAACAGAAGAAATGGGATGGCGCAAGCTGCCTCCTGACAAGAGCCCCGGCACTTATTCTTTTACAAATTAACCACTGGCTACCATCCCCTACTTCAGGAAGCCTACAGGCACGGCTGCAATACACCAGCAATTGACTGCATGTATTATGGTAAATCAGGCTCACAGTTCTGTTCTTGTTCTTGTGGTTATATAGGAATAGACCATTTTGATTGCAGGTTATGAGCCTGCATCAATTTATATGTTTCACAATAAGTAGAATGTGCTTTTCTATTAACCCTGTCGTAGATGCTGTACATGACAATGCAAAACTTCAATAAAGATGGTTGGAAAAAAAAAGTTACCATGTTCAAGTCAGTTCATGGTAGATTGTTATCAGCCTGTAAGCGAATAGATGTTGATCTATAAAAAATGGCAATATAATCAGTTACTACATTTACTGTTGAAGCAGAGGCACACGACTTCAGTTTCCTTCTAAGGTTAAAACATTTTGGGCAAAGACAAACAATACTTTCTACAACTCTGACAGCTTTATTGCATAGGCAGATTCTCTGAGAATTCTCCAGTTTTCCTCAAGCACTTTCAAACTGTAAGTTCAGTATGTATAATAGTAACATTTTACTCTTGCCTCTAAATCACTTTCAAAATATGACTCTCTTATTGGTGCATGTGTGAGGCACATGCTTTGAGCTTCTGTAGCCAAGGGCTTATTTTATATCATTGGTATAAAATACAGTTTTAATTTTATTTTTTAATAGATGTTAACGTTGAGCAGTATTCCTGTTAGGGAGTGTTTCCATAGTAGGAATCTAAACAATGGGCCCGATTCACAGAACTAACTTAAGACAAAATCCTAAACTTACTACCATTTTGGTATTCACAGAAGGCACTTACTCATTTTGGTATTCACAGAATGCACTTACTTACTCATTTTGAGTAACTTACTCATTTTGTGTAACTTACTCATTTTGGTATTCACAGAAGGCACTTACTCATCAATGAGTAAGTGCCTTCTGTGAATACCAAAATTAGTAACTTACTCATTTTGAGTAACTTACTCATTTGTGTAACTTACTCATTTTGGTATTCACAGAAGGCACTTACTCATCAATGAGTAAGTGCCTTCTGTGAATACTAAAATGAGTAAGTTACACAAATGTGTAAGTTACTCAAAATGAGTAAGTTACTCAAAATGAGTAAGTAAGTGCCTTCTGTGAATACCAAAATGAGTAAGTGCCTTCTGTGAATACTCAAATTGGTAGTAAGTTTAGGATTTTGTCTTAAGTTAGTTCTGTGAATCGGGCCCAGTGAGTGTAATATTATTTAAAGTTTCACCATGGATGACTGGGTGCTGTTTAAGCAGCTTTCCCTTTGGATAATATATTTTAAAGAGCTTTCCTTGGCATTAACACAGTTTATCATGCAGTTAAAAAAAATGATACTATCTAGGCAACCAAACATAGAAGGCAACATTTAAGGTGAATCCTACAGTGTGGTGTGAAAGATTTAAAATTAAAGACACTGCACAGACATTTGATGAAAAGTTTGTTCAGAGTTGCAATAACCTTGGCTAAAAAACAAGTGAACCACACTGCAGGATTGGAATGAATTTCACATTAGCAGCAGTTCAAGTCTGACCGATAGCACGTGCCCCATATTTTCCCAGAAAAACACTTTATAGGCTTATCAACACGTAGAGATCTAGGACTTAGTTTAGCGATATGGGTACTTCGGCTTAAGTTGTTATCCAACATGCTCTCTTAATGCAGATAGTTGGTAACTAATTCAACAAAGGTGGCAGGAGAGGAGTTGTCCTAACGGCTAGGGCAGTCGACCTTAAATCTGGGGAACCAGGTTCGAGTCTCGGCAAGGACGCCAACTTCCTGTGATTCTGGGCAAATCACTTAATCTCCCCGTGCCCAACAAAAATTAATGTGTCCTAACGTAACTGGTCCTCTGATACCCAATACTTTTGGGTCAAGTTCGTGCTATATAAAACTCTGTCAAAAAATGACATATTGATATCCAGGTTTGCTAGTGCCGATTACCATGGTTTTAGTTTTAGCTAAGTTAATTTAAAGACAGTTTTCTACATTATATTAATGCAATTGATTTAGCTGTTCGGAGTCCAATTTGGGTAAATGATAGAATAATTAGATCATCAAAATATGCCAAATGGATTATATTATCAGCGGCGGATCCTCCGCTAAGGAGGAGCGTCGCCCCACTGCTCTCTGAGCACTGCAAAGGAAAAAGAAAATGATAAGAACAGAATGTTATTATCACTTTATTTTTAGTATGGAGCCAGGTTAGGGTGGAGCAAGGATGGGCTCACGTCAGAGGGAGGAGTGGTTGGTGCACCATAAGTGTGCATGGCGGTTTAGCATGTTCTCCACCCGACTGTATTGTGGAGAACATACACAGGCTCCACTCCCTGTCTGAGCACCAAACCAGGCTGCTCAGACCAATCACGATGCTGCTGTCATGCTGGTGACAGCAGCGTCGTGATTGGCTAGTGAAGTCAGGGAGCCTGGGTGCTGCTGGGAGCCTGGAAAACAGGGAGGACGGAGGAGAGGCAGCAGTTGACGACTGGCAACCAGCAGGTAAGTCTTCTTTTTATTTTTATTTTTATCAAAAAATCCCACCACCGTTCCCTACCAGCCACCACTGTATATTCTCCCACTCTAGATTTGAGAAGAAAGCATCTGTATGATCAGGCAAACTGTTAAATCTGCCATATATAAAGAGGATAACAAGGGAGCCTATATACAGGCCTGTTTAAATTAATTTCTGGTTCTCATACTTGATATGACATTCCAAATGAGAAGTTAAATTATTATTCCAACAAATAAACTTCGCAATGTTTAGAGTGATGGGTCCACGGATAGTATTGGAGGTTTCCTGAAATGATTTAATGTCAACGTCGAGTTCCTTCTTCCGGTTACCTTGGGATCAGACTGCTGCTCACAGTAGCTTACCTACCATTATCAATCCATAAGTCGGCTTTACTTTATCAGCAGAACGACTAATCGAGGAGAAAGAGGTTTTGGGGAAAGGGACAGCTAAGAGGTAAACCTCCAAATGAATAAAGTGCACATGAGTTTTCATGTATTAGATTCGCACAATCAATCCAACAAGAATCAATTTTTAAGGTTTGTTCCTTCACCTTGATTATGCCGCTATGCCTCTAGTGTTTCCCCAATGATAGAACGGAGTGAAGTCTGTTCTCTCTATATTCGTAAAACAACCATAATTATTATTCAACAACTAACGTGTGAGGATTAGGTTGTATTATATGGTATGGTTGTGTGGATGTAACCGTTTAATGCACTCGCAAAACTGCCTAGGGTCCAGTTTGCAAAAACCTTTAGCTCAACCCTGGGTAGCTGTGGCTTCGAGCAGCAAGGCCTAAACAAAGGAACTAGTGTAAAGCATTTAGAAGCACCAAACAATGAAATAAGAAAGTCACACAACAAAAAATAAATCTGACAGCAGTTTACAGAAATAGATTATATTTTTATGAATTTTAGACACCATGATGAGCAAAAATCCACCAGAAGATTCAAGAGATATAGATTTTCAAGTAAAACGTAAATCTCACCTTTTTAGTCTAAAGTGCAAACAAGCAGAGGTAACTGTAAAGTATTGACATTTGAAACATTTTAAAGAGTTGTGTTCGACTACTCCGGCCTGAGTGGGGTGACCAAGTCCAGCAGGGAGGTTAGGAGTGCCACTAAGGAGTATTTAGGCTTTTACCTGATCACCAAAGCAGTCTCAAGTCCAATTCCAAGCTTTACCTCAAAACCACTATAGACTTTCATGCAGTGGTCCTGATACTGGGGATGCAGGATGCTGAGGATGCTCTGGGTGCTGTGCTGTCAATGGAGGTGCCCTTGCAAAAATATTCCTCAGTCCACGGATGAGGTGGGGTGACTTTAGCCACATATGCCAGGGTCCCTCGAAGTTCTCTTTAAGCCAGTAGAAGGCCAGCTGCTGCTGAGCTAACAGTCTCTGTACACAGTGGGTTCAGCAGTATCCTTTGGTGGAGGCTTGTGTCCCATGGGCATGACCAATCTTGACTCAGACAACACTCCCAGGTCCATCGGATGCAGGTACAACTTTTGGCCATTAAGGAGTGGTCTCTAGAGGTGACTAGCGGCAGTTGGTGACAATTCCAGAAATGTGGCTACCAATTTGCCGTATGGGGCTTCTTCAGCTTTGAGACCCTGGTGCTGGTTCTAGAGGATCAGCTGACTGACCCTTGGAGTCACTTCTTTGGTCTGGCACTTGGGAGCAACTTTATCTCGAGCCAGGAGCCACAGACACAGTCCTTTCTTCACTAACCCAAGGTGTGGCAGGTGCAGTCCAGCAGACAGTGCAGCCTCTCTTGCCAGGTCCAGGGGTCAGCAGGGCAGTCCTTCTTCGGTCCTTTCTCTAGTTCTGGTATGATCTGAGGTTTAGGGTGACAGGGGTGCCATATTTATGCCCAGAAAGTGCCCTGGTGGGATGATACAGTCACTAGCCAATGGACTACCAGGTTCCCTCCCACCTGTTGACAACTTCCGCCTATGTGTGGCATCTAGCAATCCCAAAGTGCACTATTCTGCCCACTCCCAAAATGTCTGAACCCTTGGTCAAACTGGACTACAGAGTGGCAACTTTATAAAAGTAGCTTTTCTATAAAAGTGAAATTAAATTCGACTTTACATCAAGTCGGGTTTAATGCCATGATTAATTTGATGACTCTTAGTATCCATTTTAGTAGTTTCTTTCGGAAGTTTGCCATGCTGAGTGGTCAGCCAGTCACTCTGTGTTAGCCAATGGGGCGTCTAACTTTTTACAGCAAAAATGACAACTTAGAAGTTTTGCTGTCAGGTCATATAAAAAGTATATGTCCTACTCAAGAAGAAACAGCTCTCTGCCTCATGGTTTTCATAGGCCTTCCTTAGGGGAGATTTACATACAATCTTAAGGGAAGTGGGGGCTTTGCCATTGGTTTACATAGCAAAGTTGAACTAGCAGGTTAAAACTGCCCTTCCAGGCTGCAGTGGTAGGCTGGGAGCCATTTTGTACTTGATCACACACAGGGTGGCACAACCATTGCTGCAGCCCTGGGGGATACTATGTTTTACATGCCCTAGGTACCCTTGAGACCATATACTAGGGACTTATAAGTAAGTCAGCTTATACCAATTGGGGGTAACCAATTCAACATACACTTTGTAAGGGGTTAGAGCACTGGCAATGAGGTCTGGTTAGCAGGCCTCAGTGAACTCTCAGAGTCAAAAAACCAGCATCATCAGTCTAAAAAGTTGGGGGTGATCATGCAAAAAAAGGCATTTCCTTGCAAAGTGCATATCTTTCACCATAAGCATGTAAATGGAACATCTAATAATCAATGTCATTCAGAACAGTGTTTGTCAACATTCTAACTTAAAAATGGATAGGGGCATATATGTGGTAATTCTAACCAGCAAGTAGAAGCGCAGTGTGTTTTGTGTAGTAGCTCAGTGGAAGGCTTCTCCCTCTTTTGTGCCTCTGTCTGGAATAGGATGAGCAGTTTGGTGCTAATAAAAAAATGTCAGGACTGCCTGAAACTAATTCCATATCTGTAAAACTAGGATAAATATTTAGTAGAAACCAAGCTCAATTCTCATGGACTAGTGCCAGGACCCACCCAGCAATGTGGACAAGCAACACTTTGGGTTCTTTGAGTGTTACCTTAAGGAGATCTCCACCCCAGTGGCAGATCCCCCATCCTTGTTTTTTTTTGTCCAATGGGGGGTGGGGGGGGGGCACATGTCTCCCCTTCCCAAGCCTCATTAGGTCCTGGGGACCTCATCCCCCAGGGCCTTATTTATTTTTCAAGTAGAGGGGGCCACGTGCCACCTCTCCCGAGCCTCATTAGGCCCTAGGGACCACATCCCCAAGGTCATATTTGTTTTAAAAGGGGGGTGGCGCACGGCCCACCCTCCTGAGCCTTATTAAGCCCTGAGGATCCGATCCCTATAGCAATAAAAAATGGGGAGGGGGCCATGTGGCCCCGCTGCCTGAGGCTCATTAGGCCCTGTGGACCCCATCCCCCAGGGACTTATGTATTTTAAAGGGGCCATATTTTTTTTAAACGGCTGTATATAAATATATATATATATATATATATGTGTGTGTACATATATATATATGTGTGTGTATGTGTGTATGTATATATATATGTGTGTGTATATATATATATATATATATATATATATATATATATATATTATCTACTGGCGGTCGCCAGTAGATAGTTATAGTTAGGACCTATTTTCCATAGGAAATTCGCAACATTCTATTTCCAATAACTTTGGCGCCGGTTGATGAATCTTCGCGAAATTTTCAAAACTCGTGGGGCGCTCCGGTCTGCTCCTATCCTGAAAGTTTTGGGGTGATTTGGCAAGCGGGGCCGAGAAAAAAAGGGGGGTCCCAAAACGTGTTTTCTCCATGTTAATTCCCATAGGAAATTTTATACACGGCTACAGCCCGAACTGCTGAACGGAATTACACCAAATTTGGCAAAAAGGTAGCGCTTGGTTCAGAAAGCGACCTTTTTTTTAAATGGTGTAAATCCGTTCAGTAGTTGCGGAGAAATTAAAAAATAAGAGTCAAAAAATCAATTTCCCATAGGAAACTTTATGCAAGGCTACAGCCCGAACTGCTGAACGGAATTACACCAAATTTGGCAAAGAGGTAGTTCTTGGTTCAGAAAGAACCCTTTTGTTAAATGGTGTAAATCCGTTCAGTAGTTCCTGAGAAAATCAAAAGTAAAAACACATATATATCTGGGCGGAGCCTAACCACACATGTCATCGTGAGATCTGATTGGCTGTCAGCACTTCATCCTGGAATTGCTGGCAGCCATCTTGGGACCAATATAAATGATAGTACCCCATTGAAATGCATTGTAGTGAATCGAAGATTTTGAGGGTTACCAAAAGGAGAACTATAAAGGGTGATAACAGACTTTAGTTACATTAGAATTCATTTGTTGATGGTACCATACTAATTTCAGGAATTGTGGTGTGTTCTAAGGTGATTTTACCCTGTGAAAAACCTTCTGCTGGGATATCATGAATCATGTTTGAGAGAAAACTATTTTCACATGCTTGTCCCATACAGTTTTGGAAGGTGCTCCAGAAGCTAAAATGAGAGCATATTTTCTGTAAATTCACATTATCTTTCTCAGTCAAGTGAGAATGAAGTCTGACATTCTCAGTAAAACATGTACATCCAACAAGGGCAGAGACTGTCAGTTGATTCCTTTGTGTTCTACTGCAGCTTCCCAGAGTGTTCTAAAGAACAACTAGAGTGCTAACAGCCTTACTTATGACAAAAGTATGGCACACCTGAAGCCATCTTGATTGGAATAAACTGGTAACACTTAAAACATTTAATTTAAAAAGGAACAAAATGATGGGGTTCATTTTGTCATAGAAATTATGGTTAGTGCTGTAGAAAGAAAAATTAGGACATGTTTCAAGTGTGATCTCAAATATCTTCCTGTTATATTTCAACAGGAGCAGCCTGTCAGTTGATGCCTTTGTGTTCTACTGCAGCTTCCCAGAGTGTTCTAAAGAACAACTAGAGCGCTAACAGCCTTACTTATGACAAAAGTATGGCACACCTGAAGCCATCTTGATTGGAATAAACTGGTAACACTTAAAACATTTAATTTAAAAAGGAACAAAATGAGGGGGTTCATTTTGCCATAGAAATTATGGTTAGTGCTGCAGAAAGAAAATTTAGGGCATGTTTTAAGTGAGATCTCAAATCCTCTTCTATTTCATTAGAAAATTCTGACATGCAGACTGAAACAATCACTTTCAATACCAGCAGTAGACTTCCAGTTAACTCCCTGGTGAGCAGTAGCTTTACTACAGTGATCTAATGAACAACTAGAGTGCTAACATTCTGAATTTATGGCAAATGTGTGACACATCTGAATGCCTTCTTGATGGAATCAAAGTAAAAACTGAAAGCATTTCCTACTGAGGAGACTGCAGTAAATGACGAAATTAGGAAACTTCATAACAAATAAGTCTTCCAAGATGGCCACCAGAGAAAAAAGAGCCCAAATGTAGCACAAATATCACCCAGATGTAGCCCACATATAGCCCAATGACAGAAGTGTGCAAAACACTTTTTATTTTTAGTTTTTCTGCAGTTTTATATAGTGCAAACTGGTCAGGTATTGGAGCGTTACATCTTACTTGGACCCCTTATTGCGTATTTTGCACGAAGTACATGAGATTGATCTTGCGAAACATTGACCTTTACGATTCTGTTAACCTGAAGTTGCTCTGAACCGGGCTTTGTAACACCCGTTTTTACCTACTGGTTTTATTTAATTCTCACTGTATTGTATTAGGAAAGAGGATTTACTGTTTTTATGTACACTTTTATGATCTATGTTTCTAAATCAGATCAAATAAAGTTTAATGAATTCTATGGCAGGACGGAGGCGAGGATTATGCATATCTTTCCTCACTTTATTTGCATAGCAGTTCAAAGAAAACGTAACACAACAATCATTAAACAAAAGACTACACAACCCATGAACCATTAGGGGGTAGTCTCCAAGGCAACTATAGTCCAATCATATCACAGTCCATCGTATATAATATCGTGATGTCCCTTCCGCTTCCTCTTTCTTCACTGCTCGTCAGTTAAGTGCATTCCTTATATTTTTGGCTTAATCTGACGTTGTTGCTGTTTGTATAGCGGTTTCTTGTGCACGTTATTAGCATTATTGCCTTGGTATTGTTTCATATTCCCTGCACAGCAGGCTCTTGCCCGAGCGCGTTCTCCCCCTCGCAGTTTCTCCCGCTGTGTGCTCTGCGCGCGGTGAGATCCTGTCAGGCGCGTCTGGTCCGAGCGAGGCAGCTCCGTCAAGCGCTCCCGTTGGTCTTTACGCGCGATTGGGAATCCGGTCACTCCTTTAGTGTCCGCTTGATTCCCGACCAACCCTCGCCTAATTTTGACACCGCTACGCGGTGATTTCCCCACACGGCCACGTTAGTGACCAGCGCCACCTGGTGGTGGTAATTGGCATTGCGCCTCAGTCTATTCTTATAACAGCTTCGGGGAAAGCCCAGCTGTTGGAGCACCGGCGAGGGGGCTGCCTTAAGGATTTAAAGGGCATTTGTTCTGTGCTCACACCCTCTGCTATCATGTCTTCTCCAGAAGACCATTTTTACTCCTCCTACCAGGAAGTGGAGGAGGAATGGCCCCCCAACTTCTCCCTCCAGCAGTGGACCAAGCCCTCTCTCAGGCTATTTCTAGGGCGCTGACTCCTCTTAGGGATCAGGTTGATAAGCTGGCGAAAAGCATCCCTGGGGTGTTCAGTGACCCAGATCTGGTGGTGGCGGGTCCCAGTAGCTCCCAGATGGGGAATAAAAGGGCCGTTAAGCATAACGCGGGGCACTTGGAAGGATTTGATAAACTTACGGAGACCTTCCTCAAGAGTGCGCGAACGCTAAAACATGCACCCTGCCGGGAGGAGGAGGGGCCCGGAGAAAATTGCGACACTGTCACCACTATTGTAGACCCCGACGGCGGGTTTCCCTTAGAGGGAGAGGGTGTATCGGAGGACGATTTCTCCTCCGATGAGGATAAGGACTCGGGGCGTCCCTGGCGTCCAGAGTCCCACTCCTCTCAGTCCCCGGTTGGGGACGGGGTCCACTCGGACATGTTCGAGCCTACCCAAATTTACCATCCTAGGTCAGCGGAGTGGACACCTGACGCCAAAGTGGCAGAGTATGTGGTGGGGAAAATCCATCAACCCCTTGAAAGGGAGGTCAGGAATAGGATGAGGGGAGAATGCCCCAGGCCCTCACTGAAGGGGAAGGTGGCACACACGCCTGAAATTGATGAGAAACTATGTACCTTTTTCTCCAAGTATATGAGGGATCCCAAGAAAGGAATTGATAGGTCTTGGACGTGGTAGGGCCCTTGACCCAAATTATTCAATTGACGGAGCGTTCCAAAGAGTCAGGATCCCCTTTGTCCACGGATATTGTGGCTGGTTGGGCGCACTACCCTAAACCCTAAAACACTACCCTCCACTACCCAAACACCACTGCACTACCCTAAACCCTAAAACACTACCCCCAGCACGACACCCTACACTACCCAAACATAACTGCACTACCCTAAACCCTAAAACACTACCACCAGCACGACTCCCTACACTACCCAAACACCACTGCACTACCCTAAACCCTAAATCTACCCACAGCACAACCCCCTACACTACACAAACACCACTGCACTACCCTAAACCCTAAAACACTACCCCCAGCACGACCCCTTCACTACACAAACACCACTGCACTGCCCTAAACCCTAAAACACTACCCCCAGCACAACACCCTACACTACACAAACACCACTGCACTATCCTAAACCCTAAATCTACCCCCAGCATGACGCCCTACACTACACAAACACAACTGCACTACCCTAAACCCTAAAACACTACCCCCAGCACGACCCCCTTCACTACCTAAACACAACTGCACTACCCTAAACCCTAAAACACTACCCCCAGCACGACCCCTTCACTACCCAAACACAACTGCACTACCCTAAACTCAAAAACACTACCCCCAGCACGACCCCCTACACTACCCAAACACCACTGCACGACCCTAAACCCTAAAACACGACCCCCTACACTACACAAACACCACTGCACTACCCTAAACCCTAAAACACTAGAACCCAGCACGACCCCCTACAGTACACAAACACCACTGCACTACCCTAAACCCTAAAACACTACCCCCTACACTACACAAACACCACTGCACTACCCTAAACCCTAAAACACTACCCCCAGCACGACCCCCTACACTACACAAACACCACTGCACTACCGTAAACCCAAAACACTACCCCAGCACTACCCCCTACACTACCCAAACACCATTGCACTACCCTAAACCCTAAAACACTACCCCCAGCATGACCCCCTACACTACACAAACACCACTGCACTACCCTAAACCCTAAAACACTACCCCCAGCACGACCCCCTACACTACCCAATCACCACTGCACTACCCTAAACCCTAAACCACTACCCCCAGCACAACTCCCTACACTACACAAACACCACTGGACTACCCTAAACCCTAAAACACTACCCCCAGCACGACTCCCTACACTACCCAAACACCACTGCACTACACTAAACCCTAAATCTACCCCCAGCATGACCTCCCACACTACACAAACACCACTGCACTACCCTAAACCCTAAAACACTACCCCCAGCACGACCCCCTACACTACCCAAACACCACTGCACTACCCTAAACCCTAAAACACTAACCCCAGCATGACCCCCTACACTACCCAAACACCACTGCACTACCCTATACCCTAAAACACGACCCCCTACACTACACAAACACAACTGCACTACCCTAAACCCTAAAACACTACCCACAGCATGACCCCCTACACTACACAAACACCACTGCACTACCCTAAACCCTAAAACACTACCCCCTACACTACACAAACACCACTGCACTACCCTAAACCCTAAAACACTACCCCCAGCATGACCCCCTACACTACACAAACACCACTGCACTACCCTAAACCCCCTACACTATACAAACACCACTGCATTACTCTAAACCCTAAAACACTACCCCCAGCACGACCCCCTCACAACACAAACACCACTGCACTACCCTAAACCCTAAAACACTACCACCAGCACGACTCCCTACACTACCCAAACACCACTGCACTACCCTAAACCCTAAATCTACCCACAGCACAACCCCCTACACTACACAAACACCACTGCACTACCCTAAACCCTAAAACACTACCCCCAGCACGACCCCTTCACTACACAAACACCACTGCACTGCCTTAAACCCTAAAACACTACCCCCAGCACGACCCCCTACACTACACAAACACCACTGCACTATCCTAAACCCTAAATCTACCCCCAGCATGACCCCCTACACTACACAATACACCACTGCACTACCCTAAACCCTAAAACACTACCCCCAGCACGACCCCCTTCACTACCTAAACACAACTGCACTACCCTAAACCCTAAAACACTACCCCCAGCACGACCCCCTTCACTACCCAAACACAACTGCACTACCCTAAACTCAAAAACACTACCCCCAGCACGACCCCCTACACTACCCAAACACCACTGCACGACCCTAAACCCTAAAACACGACCCCCTACACTACACAAACACCACTGCACTACCCTAAACCCTAAAACACTAGAACCCAGCACGACCCCCTACAGTACACAAACACCACTGCACTACCCTAAACCCTAAAACACTACCCCCTACACTACACAAACACCACTGCACTACCCTAAACCCTAAAACACTACCCCCAGCACGACCCCCTACACTACACAAACACCACTGCACTACCGTAAACCCAAAACACTACCCCAGCACTACCCCCTACACTACCCAAACACCATTGCACTACCCTAAACCCTAAAACACTACCCCCAGCATGACCCCCTACACTACACAAACACCACTGCACTACCCTAAACCCTAAAACACTACCCCCAGCACGACCCCCTACACTACCCAAACACCACTGCACTACCCTAAACCCTAAAACACTACCCCCAGCACGACTCCCTACACTACACAAACACCACTGGACTACCCTAAACCCTAAAACACTACCCCCAGCACGACTCCCTACACTACCCAAACACCACTGCACTACACTAAACCCTAAATCTACCCCCAGCATGACCTCCCACACTACACAAACACCACTGCACTACCCTAAACCCTAAAACACTACCCCCAGCACGACCCCCTACACTACCCAAACACCACTGCACTACCCTAAACCCTAAAACACTAACCCCAGCATGACCCCCTACACTACCCAAACACCACTGCACTACCCTATACCCTAAAACACGACCCCCTACACTACACAAACACAACTGCACTACCCTAAACCCTAAAACACTACCCACAGCATGACCCCCTACACTACACAAACACCACTGCACTACCCTAAACCCTAAAACACTACCCCCTACACTACACAAACACCACTGCACTACCCTAAACCCTAAAACACTACCCCCAGCATGACCCCCTACACTACACAAACACCACTGCACTACCCTAAACCCCCTACACTATACAAACACCACTGCATTACTCTAAACCCTAAAACACTACCCCCAGCACGACCCCCTCACAACACAAACACCACTGCACTACCCTAAACCCTAAATCGACCCCCAGCATGACCCCCTACACTACCCAAACACCACTGCCATACCCTAAACCCTAAAACACTACCCCCAGCATGAACCCCTACACTACCCAAACACCACTGCACTACCCTAAACCCTAAAACACTACCCCCAGCACTACCCCCTACACTACACAAACACCACTGCACTACCCTAAACCCTAAAACACTACCCCAGCACTACCCCCTACACTACCCAAACACCACTGCACTAACATAAACCCTAAAACACTACCCCCAGCACAACCCCTACACTACACAAACACCACTGCACTACCCTAAACCCTAAAACACTACCCCCAGCACGACTCCCTACACTACCCAAACACCACTGCACTACCCTAAACCCTAAATCTACCCCCAGCACGACCCCCTACACTACCCAAACACCACTGCACTACCCTAAACCATAAAACACTACCGCCAGCATGACCCCCTACACTACTCAAACACCACTGCACTACCCTAAACCCTAAAACACTACCCCAGCACGACCCCCTACACTACCCATACACCACTGCACTACCCTAAACCCTAAAACACTACCCCCAGCACGACCCCCTACACTACTGCACTACCCTACACCCTAAAACACTACCCCCAGCATGACCCCCTACACCACCCAAACACCACTGCACTACCCTAAACCCTAGAAAAGAAACCCCCACCCCATGCCCAATCCCCCTTACCTCTCACTCCTCGTGGTTCCTCTCTCCTCATGGTTCCTGCTTCACGTCGTCTCTGAGGGGCGGTGCACGTCGTTGTGAGGAAACGGAACAGCCTCTGTTTCCTTACAACGACATGGATCGTCTACATGTTTTTAGAACGCATGGTCATTTACCATACATACCTTTACAACAAAATTCGTTGTAAAGGCATGCGTGGTAAATGACCATGCGTTCTAAAAAATGCGTAGTAATGACTTTGTGATGTACAACGCATGCGTGGTAATGCATGCGTTGTAATGGTATCGCAAAGTAAAAAGTCGTTGTAACGGCTGTTTACCGATCGAAGCTGGCCCCTGTTCTTCAGTGAGACGTTTATTTGATTAATTAGGAGGAAGGAATGTGTTTTTTTTACCGAAAAGTGCATTCCCGGCTGTTGTATTGTGAAAGTGTCCGCGTGGCCTGGTTTCACTTCCGGTGAGAGAGTGGAAGAGTCTGTTTGGATCTAAAGGAGTTCTGTTGTTGGACGGGGCCGGCGCGACATGTCATCAGAAAACATAGCTAATGGAAAGCGTCCTCCTGAAGTGTGGAGCAGTGCCATGAGAGGTCAACGAGTGTGCGTCCCACCGCAGTATGACTGTACCGCGTGACCCATGTGCCACCTCCAGGGTACGGGAGGCAGAAGCGGCATCGCAGGTCCTCTTGAAGACCGTTGTAGCACTAATTCTACATTTTGGTACTAGGGCATTTTAACTTCGTTGTTCCTGCCAGATACAAAGAGAAGATCCTGTGTTATTCAGTGCCCTCGTTACCTTTTTGTGGGTTGTGGTGCTTGTCACTTCGCTGCCCCGCCGGTGCACACGACTGGGCACCCCACCTCGTGTGCCATCTGCAGGGCCTCTGCCCTCGGATCACTGGTTTCGGTTTCTGGAGTGGCAACATAAACAGTTGCTCCCAAAGGACTAGCCTGAACACTTAGGTGAATATCCCCTGCTCCAGCATTCCACGGAAATTCTTTCCTAGCTCTCCCACGTCAACGAGGACGTCATAATAGCACGGCTCCGCTCGCGACACCGTATGACGTCATCGGAGCCATAAGAGGACCTCGTCGGCGTGCTGACGTCAGTTCCACCCATTTTTTCCGTGCCACCGAGGCAAACAGGGGACCGAGACATTTTCACATGTATACATAGTATAATAAATATATATATATTCACTGAAAAACCATAGGTTTCAGGCACGTTATAGTTAGAAATTAGCATTTAAAAAACCTTAGAAATTCACTGAAAAACCATAGGTTTCAGGCACGTTATAGTTAGAAATTAGCATTTAAAAACCTTAGAAATTCACTGAAAAAACCATAGGTTTCAGGGGCGTTATAGTTAGTTGGACATTTCACTCGTACAAAACCATAGAAATTCCCCCGTTATAGTTAGTTCAGCTAACTATAACTCGCGCGCCCGCAATGCACTGCTGATCGTCACATATTACATCACTCATGACATGGTCAGTGACATCACTCATGACATCACTGATGACATCTCAAATGACATCACTGATGGCATCACTGATGGCATCATCCAGTGAATGTGTGTTTTTCTGAAAATTAAATATGTTTTATATATGTATATCTCAAAGTCGATGGAAGAATAAATGGGTATATAAGTGTCTAAATGGATGATTTTTTTTTGTAAAATTGATTGTATAACTGACTAAGTGTATCTTAGTGAATACATGGGTTAGTGAGTAATGTTTAAATATGAAAATATCTGTATCAGTCTCTCACTTTGTGTATAAGTGGCTGCATGGGTTGGTGAGTAGCTACATGAGTGTCTATATGGGTTATTAGTTGGTTTTTTGAGTATCAGTATGAGTGTCTGAGTGTCTGTATGGTTCGGTGGGGGTATTACTTAGTGCATAGATGCATGAATGAGTGACTCACTGTTTGTATGTGTTGAAGACAGCATGTGTGCAGGACTGTATAGGTGGATGAGTATGTGTATGGGTGTGTTAGTGAGTGAATGACTGTCTCAATAGTGTCTTTATGAGTAACTACATATGTTTTAAACTAGTATATGTGAGTATTGGTGTATATAAGTGAGTATATGTGAGAGTGAGAGATTGGAAGAGTTCCTGTACAAATAAGTAGGTGTTTCTATAAGTGATTGTTTAAGAGAGTAAGTATGTGTAAGTTTCTGTAGAAGTAAGTGTGGTAGTGTGTGTATAACTGTATATGCAAGTAAATGGATGTTTGATACTTTGTTTGCATGTGTGACTATGTGTGTGAGTAACTCTATGGATGAGTGGCGGTGTGTAACAGGATGTATAGGTGTATGAGTACATATGATGAGTGAGTACATGTATGAGTGACTGTATAGGGACTGTTGGTGAATGAGTGGATGTGTGTGTAGATCTTGGAATTACTGAATAGGTGTGTTGTAACTGGTATTGGTATGTCCATTGTTTTGAAAATGTTAGTTTGTATTTTTGAGTGTGTGTATCAAAGGTTATATTAGGGTGAGAGGAGGTCTGCCACTCTATCACAAGGATGATGTCATCAGTGATGTCATTTGAGATGTCATCAGTGATGTCATGAGTGATGTCACTGACCATGTCATGAGTGATGTAATATGTGACGTCATCAGCAGTGCATTGCGGGCGCACGAGTTATAGTTAGCTGAACTAACTATAACGGGGGAATTTCTATGGTTTTGTACGAGTGAAATGTCCAACTAACTATAACGCCCCTGAAACCTATGGTTTTTTCAGTGAATTTCTAAGGTTTTTTAAATGCTAATTTCTAACTATAACGTGCCTGAAACCTATGGTTTTTTCAGTGAATTTATATATATATATATATATGTATGATATCATTTGAGATGTCATGAGTGATGTCACTGACCATGTCATGAGTGATGTAATATGTGAGGTCATAAGCAGTGCGTTGCGGGGGAGTAAGTTATAGTTGGCTCCGCTAACTAGAACTGCTGAATTTCTATTGTTTTGTACTTGTGCAATCTGAGTCAAACTATAACGTCCGTGTAATCTTTGATTTTTACAATGAATGTATATATACAACCTGCCTGGTTTTTTTTCAGGGGAGAGCTGCAGATCGGTTGATGCCCTTTGCAGGACCTCAAAGGGATCTGCAGGAAGGGGGTGGAGAGGATAAGCCACCTTCCTAGGCAGCCTGGTTCAGTGAATCATCAAAAAAGGACATTGCTGGGATTTGACAGGGTAAAAGATCTATTTTCAGCCTATTCTCCAATGAAGCCTACGGTCAGAGATTACCAGACCAGTTTGGTTGAGACCATCCTTGGTATTTAGTGGGAGAAAACCAGTATAAATGGGGTACACAAGGGCAGCCACGTTTTTGAATGTTACTAGTGAAAACTTTTTAAAAGATTGAACTGACCACTCGTTTTATGAGTTTTTCCCGAAAAAGAGAGACTGTTGAATGTTGTAGGTGTGGGGATATACCATATGGCATTCCTCCCCACGTCTGCCAGGTGCTATATCTAATGGTGTTTCATTGAGAAGCGTTGGATTGGATTGGATGGACCGGATCGGCTTGGACCAGATTAGACTAGAGACATGCTGCTGCTGCCTGTTCTTTGCTTCGGAGCCTTGGAAACATACAGACCCTCTGAAGTGAGAGGGTGATGGTTGTGTGGGGCTGGACAGCTACTAAGACGAGACTGGAAAAGGTTCCATTTCAAGATTGATCCACCTGTTCCCTCAATCAGACGAGTATGAAAGAGCACCCAATTAAAGGGGTGCTGATTGGTCGACAGACAGCAAACTTATTAAGGATACGATAGTAAAAATCGCTTTAGAGTTGATGCTCAAAATGTGATATACTATTTCTTACCAATGTTGACTGCAAGTAAAGGCCATGAGTCACCCTTCTGCTCGACTGAAAATAGTAATAAATGCTAATTGTGTTCTTAGAAGCTCAGTCTGTATGGTTTATGCCATGCTTTGTTTCAAGTGCAGTAGTTATAAACAAAGGTGTTTAACTATAACCAGAACACAAGGGGTTTATACCTGGGCAGTGAGATAAAATCACAGTAAGTAGGCCTTGTGAATATTGGCATTAATCAGTTTTATCAGATCTCAGTTAGTTCTATTGTGGTAACAACACCTTTGCACAGTAGTGATAAATGTGTAGATTGGTCTCTATCAGTACACTAGTTCAAAAAACGTGTTATTGGGCCATATTTATTTTCATCAGCATTTTTAAAGGCAACTTTAGTTAGCTGTTAAGATCACAAACTAGCTTATATGATCAGAAGTAAAAACTCCCTTAAAAGACTTCTGTTGAAAGGATGCTATGGTTTTAACAGTGGCACTAGAGCCTTATTACTTGATTTAATGTTTGCCACGGTATCTACAAGAGTGTAACTGCAAATGTTTCACTGTAATACTTGGCGAGGACCTATAGGTCAGTGGTTAATTTGTAAAAAAAAGAAGTGCTGGGGCTCTCGTCAGGAGGCAGCTTGCCCATTTGTCCTGTTAGCGCCGCCTAAAACAACACCAACTACTAACCATGAAAGTGGGGAGAGGATGTGGCTAATGCTGCCGACTTCGGAGCTGGGGAACCAGGCTCGAGTCTCCGCATCCACCCAACATCCTGTGATTCTGGGCAAATCACTTAGGGGGATATTCACAAGAACGTGCGCTAAACATCTCCCAAAAATGTTAACGCAACTTTACACATCACAGTCTATCACGGGAAAATAACCCCGTGTTAACCTGGAATTCACAACACGGCGGTACCATGCGATAGTCTTACGAAAACGCGGCCAATGTCCGCGATACAACCACTGCGACAGAGTCAAAAACACAAACCCCAACGCGTAAAAAGACGCGATGGCCCCAAACGCGACAAGAAAACAGTGATAACCTGCAAGAGGCCAGCAATACCCACGCGTAATGCGGGCAAAAGCACAAGAACAGCCCACGGAAAATGCCACCAAAAAGGAAATGAACTGCGGAGTACCACGGATGCACACTGACCGACTGCAGAGGACAACATGAACCCCACAATCTCCACGGAGGAACACCCAGGAATCCAGGGCACGTGGAAGGGCAATGAGAAGAGGAAGAGGAAGACGGGCTACAGGCTGCATGAAAACACGATCATCGGCACGGATGAGATAGAACACCACCACCAACTGCACGTCACCTCCAACGTGTCATTGGCAACAAAGAGGCAAAGATGGCACACCACCTCGGACCATGTGAATGCCATCGCAGCGCCGAGGAGGACAAGAGATTGATGTGAATGGCAAAACCAAGCAGAAACACGCTGCCAACACGAAAGCAGCAACGCACTTCGGAGGAGGGGGGCCAGCAGGATACCAGGAGCTGAATGACATGGGGAAGATGGTGGCCACAGCCATCAGTCTGGAGACGGTGACAGGAGTTGGGGATCCGGACACTGCCCAACATGACGCGATACCACAGCAACAGGGCGCGTACCGACCAGGGAGTGGGGGGAAGGGGGGAACTTGGCACAATGGCACACATGCACAATTAAGCAGAGCACACTGCACACCCACAATGACTCAGGATCATGTCCCTGATCCCACGGGAACACTTCAGCACACACACAAACACCAAGTAGTCCCACGTACACCATGTGCCCAAAGGGGCACCCACCCAACACATCAACAATCACACAACCAACACATGCACATGTGCGAAACACAGCAAACATGCATATACGTCAGCCACACTGACAATGCAAGAGACACCACATGATGAGTAGCATGGCTGCAGTCCAATCATCATGACAATGTACACGGCACGACACTAAGGTGGCTGAGTGCGGACCACAACCGAAAAGGAGCAGGTCACACTCGGACTCAACCACCTGCACAAACAACCCCTGACGTCAACGACACATCTGCGGACAACCCATGCCCAAGAGTCACAACTTGACAAAGAGCACAATTTACCGAAGTCTGCAACATCTCAGCACTGTGGAAGCACAGAACTGAAAGGCCCACCGCATGAAAGGGAGAAGTGGCAGCCATATCAGAGCCACCGGAGCGCCTCACCCACCGTGCAGCATACGCACAGAATAATAAGTGCACTTCGACATTGACAACATCCTGGTACAAACAGCAACACCACCACAACAGAACACAGGACACAACTGGTGCCGCATATGTGCACAACATGGCCAATCACATCTGGCACAGCAGGAAACTGTGACATGACAATGTACAAGTACAACCTGTAACCTGCAAATATTTATTATTCACACGTGCCGTGCTTGTGGACATTTAGTACTGTCCCATGATTGCCAAGGACGGCCACAATGTCACGTGCTCAGGAGAAGAAATTGGCAATGAGGGTGTTCCTACGGGCTATTCCTGCCGCAGCTGCAGTGGCATGTGGGCCACCTGCCCCATCGTCCTCATCATCGTCAGGTACCTCTGGAACCGGGATCCATGGTGCATTGGTGCATACACAGATGTTGTGCAACACACAACATGCAACGATCATCTTGCACACGATGTCTGAGCTGGACAGGAGCCTTCCACCTGTGACATCCAGGCACCTGAAACGTGTCTTCAACACGCCAAATGTGCGTTCCACGATGCCCCTGGTGCGTATGTGGGCCGCATTGTACTGCCTCTGGGGGGGGGGTGTTCGGGTCTCGGAGGGGTGTCATCATCCAAGGGCAGAGTGCATATCCTTGATCACCTGTGACAGTGCAGAGAGATAAGAGTCAATACTTGGTTCGGCATGATGTGTTGGCAGGCCCACTAGTCCATTGACGCCTGTGCTGGCTGTGTGTGGGATGTGTGTAGGCCAGCCCTCAGGGAGTAGCTGGTGCTGGCAACAACTTCAACAGTCATCGGGCACTCAGGAATGCAATGTACGAACAGCAAGGGAGCATGACTTGAGTTGCACAGAGTTAGTGGTCCCGGATGCACAGCGGTCGACACGGGCCTACCGCCATGGGACGCTGACTTGCGGGACACTAGAGTAGGGTCATGAGGGCAGAGCAGGGTCTCGTGTGTATCAAGGGTGGTTTTCACGGAGTGTCCCGGGGGAGAGTGGGAGGTGTACCCCCAGGGCATGGTGCAGAGGGCACATACCAGCTGTGTCCGGCAACACGGCGGATATGAATGCCACAGACTCATGTCCGTACCTGCCAGTTGCTGATGACAACCCCCAGGCCACAGGCTCAGACACCAACAATGTTCGGCCGGAGGCTGACGGTGTCTCACGGCGCACAGGGTAAGTGGCACCAGGTCAGTCCTTGAGAGTGGTTGACCTCCTCCGTAACGGTGATCCGTGTTCCCACCGGACTGAAACGCATCTGTCTCTCACTCCTCTCCCTGCGTCCACTGGCATGAGCTCTGCCATTGATGAATGAGGACTCAGTACTAGATGGGGGATATACTGGACTGCAGTGTAGGCCGGCTGCAGCGGTGGGGTATGTCAACGAATGTGGACTCCTGGGGGCCTGTGTCACGGAGGTCAGCGATGGTCTGAGGAGGCTGCCAAGCTCACGGGCATGGGTCTTGGAGCTAGCACCGGCACATGGTGGGCCCTTCTTGACACACGACGGTGTCGTCGGGTGAGCAGTGCGGCCTTGGAGCGCTGGGGCAGGCAAGCCGGGTCTGGGTATCAGCGGCCTGGGGTGCAGCAGGCGCACAGGCTCGCAGGCCCCGCTGCTCACGGCGTCGGCCTCGTGGCAGGCTGAGAGGCGCCGCCCTGGCAGTGACGTTGGCCATTCCGGGAGTGCACCAGGCTCAGCGCAACAGTGTTTTCATCCACACCCCTGCGCAGGCCTGGCGTAAGCCGGGCCAACCCACTACGCTCACGCACACAGGGGTGGACGCAGCGAGCGACATTTCCGCGATCTACCCCACAGCCTGAGGTGACATGGTTGCGTCCACTGTTCACTACTCCCCAGACACCAGCAGTTGATGTCTGCATGGACATATCTGTGGTTTGCATACCCAGGTCTGTACAGCACATTCACGCCACACTTGTCGTTGTGAACATTCCCATTCATGGTCACTTGCGTCCCTCGCACATGCCTGCTTTCCGCCTCTCCACATGTTCAGCTGTTGTGTGGCTGTGGTGCCATGATATGGCTGGCTTGTGTACATGGGAAGCACAGTATCCCAATGGAGTTGTGTTGTCGTGTCTGGTAGGTGGGCATGTTGACTGACTTGTTGTATGTGGTTTGGTCACGTGTGCATTCCCACAGTTGTGCGTTGTGTGATGGTGGGTTTGAGGTGTGTGGTGTGTTGATTTTGTACTTACCAACGAGCAGTCCAGTTCCATAGATGGCATCCTGGAAGCGCTGGTTGATGATGGACTGTCGGAAGATGTTGGAATCGTGCACACTGCCTGGGTAGTTTGCGACGACATTGGTGAACATTCCCCGGTGGTCCACTATTGCCTGCACATTGATGGAATGCACGTGCTTTCTGTTGCGGTAGATGTGTGCAGTGTCCGCAGGGGGCACAAGTGGGACATGTGTGCAGTCAATGGCCCCCAGCACGTGTGGGAAGCTAGCAATGGCGTAGAAGCCTTGTTTGGTCTCCAGCTGTTCCTGCGCAGTGTTGGGGAAGTGAAGGTACTGGGGTATGAAGCTGATGATGGCATCCAGGACAGGTGTGAGGAACTTTGATAGGGCTGGCTGTGAGACTCCTCCGACTCTAGCCGTTGTTGGTTGGAAGGTACCAGAGGCCAACATGTGCAGCACAGCCAGCAGCTTTGTCTGCGGAGGGATGTTGGTTGTCCGCTGTGTTGGGACCGTCAGCCTGGGGCCAATGTGGGTCATGATGCGGAGGATGGTTGTCCTTTTGAGCCTGTAGTGGGCAATGACTTCCACGGGCGTTAGGTCTGTGAGACTAGTGCGTTTTCGGTAGGTCCACTGTCTCACTCTGCGCTGCCTCTGTGGTGGTCCGGGGGTGTTGTGGCCCTGTTGGGGCCCCAAGCTGCATGATGAGTAGCTCCATGGCATCGGTTGTTCTTCGGGTGTGGCTGTGTGCGGGGCTCCGTTGCCTACTGCAGGTAGTCGGCCTGCTTATCACCAGCAAGAGGCAGGTGTTAAATAGCTGCTGCTACCGCGGCTTATCGCGTGATTTTGGTTCGCATCGCCGATATGGCAGTTCGTTGTGAATGTGGTGTAGTGGTGTTTTCGTGTGTTTTTGCACGGGAACGCCTACTCTGCATCTCATTAGGGTTAGTTGGTGGTGTCACCCGTGGAGGTAAATTTTGCGGCAGTTATCGCGGGAATACTTGCGTTGTCTGCAGTTTGCACCCGCTTGTGAATGGGGCGTTAAATCTATCTCCCCTTTTGGTGCGTTAAGGTGGCGATAACTCGGAGATAAGTCCTTGTGAATATCCCCCTTAATCTCCTGTGCCTAAATGAATGTGTCTTTAACTGGTGCTCATGAAAAGTGGCGGTGTTGATGATTAAGTGCTGGTTCTGAGCACTGGAAACTACTGACTCAAATTCAGCACATAGGACATAAATTGCAGAGTTTGGTGCCTAGCGTACCAAAATCTGCATGTCCGGTATTTTACCGGGTATTTTTTACCCAGTAAATTTTGTCTAATTTGACTCTGAAATTTACCTGGGGAATATTGCTGGGGGCTTACCACGCAACTCGCATTCGCAATATGTGCACTAACAGGAGTAGCCACACATTTCAGAATTCTTTGGGCCGACTGTAATCGGAGCTATAGAGTTTGTGAGAATATCTGGCTCTGTAACAGCCCTATGGGCGTTGTGCGCCTGTAGAGGGATAATGTGCCTGCTGCACAGAACGTGTACCGTGCAGATCATAAAATTGCGTGTGAGTTTACTATGAGTAGCGCTTTTAAAAAAATTAAATGTATGTCAGAAAGAAGCTATGGAGAGATGAGAGGCACTGTTGGAGAGTGGTAGTGAGGGAATTTGTGAACGAGGTGGTTATGGGAGGGGGAGCTCCAAAAAGTCCCAAAAAGACTTGCACTGGGCGCCAACAGTACTAAACCCGGCCCTGTATGAGTGTACCTGTTTGTTGTAAAATCACAATTCTTTTATCTATGTGTGCCTCCCTACTTTGTGTTCACCTTCTTTATCTGCAGCTCACTATTGCACTGCCTACTGTTTCCAACAAAGTGTCTACCTGTTGTCTCCCTCCACCTTCACTCCTGCACTTTTTCTTGTCTTCTTCTTCCCCTTGCCAGGTTCTCTCTCTTTCTCTGTGTTCCCTTACTCACATGTCTCTGACTGGATGACTCTATCCCTGTATATAAGGATCTGTACCGATGTGTCTCGGTATTCTGTGCTCTCTCCCCTGTACTACGCATGCACGTGCGCGCGTCGTGTACCCTCACAGGCGCTCGCGCTCTGGCGGCGTGTCTCCGCCCGCCACACTTTCACTGCTCCCACATAGCGGGGTCCTAACCTGCACCGGCTCTCTCACTGCTGTTATGGTTTTTAATCCCGGCTATTGGAATCCGACAGTCCCTGGAGACTACAGCCTCCTCGCCTCGGTGACAGTGAAGGATTCAGGCAGAGAGGGGAGAGTGAGCGTGGGGGAGGAAAACAAGCTGAGAGACACCCAAGGGTCACAGTATGCAGGGAGGCAGGAGAGGGGGGCAGAGCGAAGGAGAGAGTGAGGGGCAGAGAAAGAGAGTGAAAGGCCGCGAGAGAAGGTGAGATGCTCCCTGGTAACGATATCTACAGAGGGGCAAAAGGAGAAGGGAGGGGGGAGAGGGGGTTAGAGAGAGAGATCGAAAGAATGTGAGATGGTCAGTGTTAACGACAGGTTTACAGAAGGGCACGAGGGAAGGGGAGGAGAGAGGGAGTGAAATAGAGTGAAAGAAGGTGAGATGTCCCTTGGTAAAGACATGCATGCAGAGGGAGGGGCAAGAGGAGAAAAAGAGATTGAGAGAGAGAGAGATAGTAAAAAGAGAAAGAGATGTTTAGAGGTAAGAACATGCATCGAGAGGGGCAAGAGGAGATGGTGGGGTCAAAGAGGATGGAGAGAGAGAAATAGCTAGAGGGTAGTGAAAGAGACCCCCAGAAGGAGAGATGTTCAAGGGGTAATAGCATGCATGCAGAGGGAAAGGTAGAGGAGGGGGCGAGAGGCAGGAATAGAGAACAGCAGAGGGAAAGGACAGATGAAAAGAAAGACAACGAAAGAGAACAAGAAAAGGATGGATGTCCGGGGGTAGCAGCATGCATGCAGAGGAGAGGGAAAAGGAGTGGGGGCAGGGGGCAGCGAGCAGGAGAAGGAGAGACTGGGAGAGAGAAAGAAGGTGAAAGAAAGCGAGACCATGAGAGATGTTCGGGGGGTAACAGCATACACAAATGGGCAGGAGAGAGGGGAAGAACCAGACGACAGGGGGAGAAAAGGATAGTGAAAAGCGGGAAGAATGGGAAGAACGGGAAGAGGGAAGATGTTCAGGGGAAACAGCATGCACACAGAGGACAGGAGAGAGAAACAAGCATTGAAAATGCAATAGGTCTCGCCTTTGATTAAGTTAAAGCCATTTGCTTTGCTAATGGTATTGTATAGCAAAGCAAATGGTTTTAACTTAATAAAAGGCGAGACCTATTGCATTTTTAATGCTTGTTTTTTCTCTCTCTACAGCATCGGTATACAGGTTAACAAGCCAATACGTCCTAAAAGCGAGATGTATTGGCTTTGCCAGTGCTTTTTTTTGAAACAGTGCATGTGAGGAATGGGGACAGAAACAGGTGGAAGTGCTCATTACTGACAGGCATTTAAAGTCACAAAGCGCTGGACCAAAAACCACAGCGCCCACCACGGATTCATCGACACCAGTACAATTTATATTGTTTATTTCAACAGTTTGACATTTCCCGGGGGCATAGAGAGCCTTATACTGAGAAATTTAACTATGCAAAAACGAACCACCTAACAATTGACTCCATTAATCGGGCATCGGTATCACAAAACAACTCCACTGAAAGATAATTAACCTGAAAATCGCTATTTCCCTTGTTTTATAGTACAAATCACATTTTACCAATTTCATGTTTGAGTGGATCAGATTCTAAAATGAAAACTTGCACACACAGACTGCACATCTTAATCATGCGGCTTGACTAGGAAGCATTTGGGCACTTTCACTAGGATAGGGAGACATGGATACTGGCAAGGGTACAAAGAGCATAGGAAACTGGTACGGGGCTTTGATATGAAGGCAAAGGGCTAGGGAAGCAAGAACGCAGGACACAAGATGACCCTGGGACAGAGGTAAATGGATACTAAGAATATACAAAAAGACAAACACAAAAGAAACAGTGAGATAGAGGGAAACAAAGAGGGAGGGACTCTGGGACAGGAAGACAAGAAATGACACAGGGACAGGACGCACTGACTATTACTGAGAAGAGCTCTGCAGTGCATGAACAGCAAGACACAAAATACAAGGAACGAGCAAGGAGCAATAGAAACAATGATAAACACACCAAAGTATAAACACAAAAACTAATCACCGCAGCCCCCGAAAGGTGTCGCCAACACGATATTGGGAAATGCTGCACGTCAAAATGCCCACTTAATAACAAGAACATTTTTATTGTGTTTTTTGAGCTATTGTCGTATCATTATGCATCAGAGTAATTAATGCACGCTGTATTCTGAAATCATGCTATGTGAAATGTGTTTCCTACTACCGAATACTGTATTAAGAGATTGTAATTAGACAGCTGAATATTCTCCGAAGGATAACATATATTGACTTGACAGGCAGCAATTGAAGCACGTGACTCAATGGCTACAGGAAGATTTCGGAGTGAAGTCGCTGTGCTAATCTAGTCACAATATAATTACCAACCAATGAAACTGTAGGAAATGTTCTCTTTAGCAGCAAATTAAAAGTGAGGCAGTTGCACATATTACATTACATTTTATGCCCTTACTTTCTTTCTATTACACAGAGACTACTCTGCGAGAGTGGTATTCCAAGTGCTGATTCTGCCCGCTTTGTGACAGGGTGGAAATGATGAATTATTAGACAGAGAATCTTCAGGCAGTCGGATCCCTTGCAGCCGAAATGGAAAAGCATTCTGTACCCCACCCACCCATCAAGGGAGCTTTCTGAAGTAAACATGGCAGGGTGTGCGCTTTTTACCAATCCAAAGTCTGCTATTCCTGCTGTTTCTCTCTGGTCCTTAGATAGATACAAATATTTACAGTGGCCGCTGAAAATACCAGTGTGAAGCCGAGAATATTCCAACCGATAAGAGTAGTATATATGCAGCGTTGCTCTTTAAATGAAAGCGTTCCCTGTCGCGTCTGACCAAATTGTATTACACTTTTCGAATGTGAAAGTAATTAAGCTACAGGATGAGAAATGAATTACCTCTTTAAAATACATTTTTAAGTGGACATTCACAGAGAAGACAGCTATGAATAGTTTGACTAAAATCATAAATGTGTACGTTAAGGTTCAAAAACAAACCTAGTTAAAACCAATCCTCAACAGAATACAAAGGTGAAACCTCTGCTGCGATTTAAAAACATATTCGAAAGGCAACTCACCAGTATCGTACAGAGTCGTACCGGAAATCCACTTGCACCACGTTAAGTTCCGCTTGCAAATCTGTCCACGTGTATGAAGAAAACTAGTACAGCGTCTACAAATGAAAACCCCTGAATCTACGAACGGACAGTGGGAGTGATCTCTTAGTCACATCCTCAACACAAAAGAGTTCACCAATGGCCAAAAGTCCTGCATTGCTACATTTTAACTAGAGATCAAGCAGAACTCCCGACGCTGCCCTTTGGTAAACGGCCATTGTTCTGTCACGCGCCGGATTCTTCCCCTGCCCCGTGGACTCTTCCAGGGCACTTCCATGGTACAGGCACTGCCCTCGGATCACAGGCATTGCTGTGACATGTGCTTGCCCCTTCCCCAGCCCTGCCGATAGCTCTGAAGCACTAGCACGCCGACTCCACCATGGCTGCTCCCTGCCCGGGCATGTATGTGTATGACCGAGTCCGCCTGCAGTCCTGCAAAACGTGACCCGCGCCGTGAATAAATTAAAGTTAACCCCACTAAAGACCATGTCTAGGGGAGGGGTTATAACCAAGTGAAAATGTGCAAAGTGTGTGTACGCCAGGGGCTCAGGCCCGGCATTGGTGCAACAAACGCCCCACTCTGCGCCAATCACCCAATTTTGCATGTGGCTTAAACTTAAAATAAGCGGACTGTAAAAAAGCCAGGAAATCACAGCAGTCATCTGGCCCCCATGTCACGAGGACGCGCTTGTGCGATTAAATAATATAAAACAACGAGGGGTGGGGGGCTGAAGCAGGAGAGGCTGTCCGAGCGGCCATTACAAGCGTGTGGACGGCGCTGCAAATGAAAAAAAAAAGTGCTTTCTGTCCTTTAAAGGGAAGAGTGTAAATCCGCCCGTAAAAGATCCAATCCCGGTGGGCGGGGCCAAACGCGGACAGGGTGGTAACCAGGAGGGACTAAAAAGCCTCCTGAACAATCAGTACACCCCGTTTAGCATAATTGGTGACGTCAAATGACGGACACCAATGAAAATTACGGCCGGAACCGAAAGTGAACTTCGCAAACCGTATCGATTCCAAAAAGCCTCGCATGGCGATGCAGCGCATGCACGCTGCTAACGCCAGGCAAGACCTAAAAAGTGTGAGAGAGCGAGAAAGGGAAATATGTTTAGGGGCAGCCGCAACAGCATGATGCAGAAGGGGGTAGCGACGGGGGCGGAGGGGGGAGAGAGAAAGCTATATACATGGGTCCCAGCATGCTCGCAGGGGCCGGAGAAGAAGAGGCGCGGGGGGGTGGGGGGGATGCGGACACCAGTAAACGGAGACAGAAACATAGACAGATATGTTCAGGGGTAACAGCACGTATGGAGAGAGGAGAATAGGCAAAAGAGAGGAAGGCAAAGAAAGCAGGCGAGAAGGAGAAAGGAAGAGAGAAGGAAAGAGAAGAAAAGATTTTTAAAAAAACATGTTCAGGGGCCCCAGCATGCATGCAGCAGTGCGGAGGAAAGGGTCAGAGAGAACGAGGCAGGAGAAGAAAGCACAAGACAGACAAGGAGAATAGAAGCAACAAGAGAGAGATGTCCGCAGGCAAAAGGATGCAGAAAGGATGGCAGAGACACAGAAGACTAGAGACAGGAGCAAGAGAAGCGAAGAGGAGAGGTACAAAGAAAGGATAGAGAGCTGGACAGAGGAGAGACTGAAGGAAAGGGAGAAGCGAGAAATGCGAACTCGGAAAGAGATTTGCAGGACAATAAGGAGGAGGAATACAAAGGCAAGAAAGAAAGGGGACTCACAGGAGGAGGGAAACAGGAAGAGAGCACCCAACGGAGGGACAGGGTCACAGAGGAAAGATTCAGGGACCGAGGGGAGGTGCAGGCTCAGACAGGCGTTGTCAATATATTATTCCAGATCACCTGGCTCTAAAGAGTGTCCGCTACACGTTCTGAGCACCAGTACAAGTTTCTGGGCACTAGGCCAAAATCGACTACAAGTCAGGCAGAAATTAAGCCCGACAGAAGTATTGGCTATCATAATTTGCAGCAGCTAAAAATTCCTGGAGTAAATGTCACAGAATGCTGGTAATAGGTGAATTTTGGTTCAATTTTATAATTCCCCATTTCCAATATCCAGATCTGGAATGGTGTAATTTGCACACCTGCTTATTTGTGCACCAGCCATAATGCTAATTAGCAGGCGTCCATTATGTCGTAGCTCAGTTCACCAGTAGTGACTGGTGAGCTTTGCAAGTGGTGGGGCATAAAGACCCCCCCATAAATTGTGCCAAGGACACAAGCTAAGTGAACACGTTCCATTTCCGCAGGTGGGGTTCTTCTCCTCCACTGAATATATTATTGATAAGATGTTGCTACAGGATGCACTGTACAGAACAATCTCAGGGCATTTCTCTATTTAAATCTTAGTTTGTGAATAAGTTCTTGTTAGAAATGGGATGTTTGGCAGGCTTGGGCGTGGGCCAAAGCCAGCCAAAAACCACCACCCTAGTCAGGATAAGGGAGTTACACTCCTAAAATAACCCCTGCTCACCCCCTTGGTAGCTTGGCACGAGCAGTCAGGCTTATCTTAGAGGCAGTGTGTAAAGCATTTGCACATAACCAACAGTAATACAGTGTAAGCACTAAAAAAGGACACCACACCAGTTTAGAAAAATATCCAATATTTTTATATACTTAAGACAAGACCAAAAACGATAAAAATCCACAATACAGTACTTAAAAATCTTCAGTTATCAAAATATGCTTTAAAAACAGTTCCTTGATGTCAATAGCTCCGTCTGGGGCTATCACGGCGTCGTGAGCAAACAAATCCAAACAGTTCTGGCTGACCGCGGCGTCGCGGGCCAGCTACGGTGTCGGGAAGACCCGCAAACAGTACCTTTAGAAATGCAGGGCGTCGATGACCTCTCGTTGAGCTTCCGAAAACACGGCGTCCACAGGCGTCGGTTCGAGGTCGTGCAGGAGTCGCCGGGGCCCTCGAAGTCACACGCGTTGCAAGTCGATCTCCTCTCTGATGGAGTCAGGAGCGCTGGCGCCGGCAGGCGTCGGGTGCTGCAGTGCGAAGTGCAGCGGTGCGGCGTGCGGTGCCCTCAGGTCGCGGTGCGAGCAGCGGCTCGGTGGCGGCGGCCGGATGGCGTCGTCGGTGAGACCAGGGTCGCGGTGCGAGATGAAGGCGGTGCTCGCCACGGTGCTGGCAGGTCACGGTGCAAGCAGCGGCGTCATCGTTGCTGAAGCGCTGTCGCCGGCTGACGAACTGGAGTCGATGGCGCCAGCATCGGTAGGCCAAGGCTGCGGTGCGGGATGAGGGCGGTGCATCGTGTGACTTAAGAGCGGTGCCCTCGAACCACGGTGCAAGCAGCGGCATCGATTTCGGCAGGAAGTGGCAGCGTCAGGCAGGCCAAGGTGTCCTCGTGAAGCAAGGCGGTGCGGAATGCGGTGCCCACAGGTCGCGGTGCAAGCAGCGGCTCGGTGGCGGCGTCAACAGGCGTCGTCGGTGAGACCAGGGTCGCGGTGCGGCGGTGCGGCGTTGCGGCGTTGCGGCGGTGCTCTCTGCGGTGCCAAAGCTTCGGCGTGAAGCAAGGCGGTGCGGAGTGCGGTGCCCACAGGCCGCGGTGCAAGCAGCGGCTCGGTGGCGGCGTCAACAGGCGTCGTCGGTGAGACCAGGGTTGCGTTGCGGCGTTGCGGCGGTGCCCTCTGCGGTGCCAAAGCTTCGGCGTGAAGCAAGGCGGTGCGGTGCCCGCGGTGCGGTGCCCACAGGTCGTGGTGCAAGCAGCGGCTCGGTGGCGGCGTCAACAGGCGTCGTCGGTGAGACCAGGGTTGCGGTGCGGCATTGCGGCGGTGCCCTCTGCGGTGCCTTCGGGACACGGAGTCGGCAGTGGCGTCGACGACGTGGAGTTGCTTTTCTTCTGTTGCAGCACAAAACACACAGTCCCCAGTGCTGAGGGCAGAAGAACTTGAAGTCTTTGCTGTTCCTGAGACTTCTTGAACAGGGGGCAAGCTCTACCTCAAGCCCTTGGAGAAACTCACAAAAGTAGATTGCAGAAAGTCCAGTCCAGGCCTTTCACTGCCCAAGACAGAAGCAGCCACTGCAGGCCAACACAGCAAAGCACACAGCAAAGTGGTAGTTCCTCCTCACAGCTTCTCCGGCTCTTCTTCTTGGCAGTCTTCTTGATCCAAAAGAGTTCTAAAGTTCAGGGGTCTGGGACCCAGCATTTATGTCCAAAAATCCTTTGATCTCTTAGGCAGAGAGGGCCTGTGCCCGGTCAGGACCAGTTCTGCCTTCTCTGGTGTGAATTCCTGGCAGGAGGTGGAGACGGCATTTGTCAGAGGCAGAGCAGGCCCTTTGAGGTGCAAGGAAATCTCCTCCCCTTCCCCCATCGTAACCCAGGTCTCTTCAGCCCTTTCCTGACCTACCTAGACCATCTGGCGCCCCTCCTGCTCCCCCAGCCTTCTGTCATCCAAAACCCAGACAGGCAATCCACATTCCAGCAGAGGCACACGGGATGACTGAGCAAGAAAATACCTACTTTCTAAAAGTGGTATTTTCAAACACAGAATGTAAAAATCACCTTCACTAAAAGATGCATCTTTAGATTCTGAGTTCAGGCATACTAAATTCTATTTTCTTACCGAATTCCCTGGGCCAGTTATGTTTATAAGATGTTATAAACAAACCTCCCATTCTATCCTATGGGGAACTGGTAGCCTTGCAATAGTGAAAAACGAAATTGGCTGTAATTCACTATCAGGACATGCCACACACACCAGGGCATGTCCCACCTTTCACATACACTGCACCCTGCCCACAGGGGTACCTTGGGCCTACCTGAGGGGTGTCTGACATGTAAGAAAAGGGAAGGTTAGGGACCGGCCAGTGTGTGCACTGGCCAAGTCGACATGGCAGTTACAAACTGCACGCAGACTCTGCAATGGCAGGTCTGAGGTACCTTTTCAGGGCTACTCATGTGGGTGGCACAATCAGTGCTGCAGGCCCACTAGTAGCATTCGATTCACCAGCCCTGGCACACGCAGTGCACTTTACTAGGGACTAACAAGTAAATCAAATATCCAATCGTGGAAATACCAATCCATAACACAGATTACACAGAGAGCATATGCACCTTAGCACTGATTAGCAGTGGTAAAGTGCCCAAACAGGTCAGGGAAAAATAGGAGGAAAAAGCAAAATGTTTGGGGATAACCCTGCAAAAAGGGCCATTTCCAACACAACCCCCTTACAGCCTAAAGCCAGGGTAGACTAATCCATACCTCAATGGACTTCCCTGCTTGGGGCGATAGAACATGGGACTTGGCCCGCAACAGCAGGGTTTTCTTCCTGTTCTACGCCTTCCTGAACCTAGTTGGATCCCTCTATCCATACTCTCAGGGCCCACTACGCTGACCCATGGGGAACCCTTCTCCTCACCTGTGGACCCCATCTGTGCAGCACCTAAACTTACTTGGCTCACAGATGTGTCCCAACAGGCAGTTAGTACCCACATGGCCAACACAATGGTGTGGCCCAGTCCACCCCGGGGTGTGACTCCTGTTCCCCTCCCAGGGGCAACTCTGTCCACCAGGACAGCCAGCCACAGTGGCCACTGACAAATGTCAGTGATGAGAGCCAGGCCTTAGGCCTTTCAGGCCCCTCCAACCGCTGTGGCGTCAGAGAGTGGGGGGCGGTAGCCCCAGGTGCCTGGCACCCTTTCTCCACTCTCCCCTCTGCCAAGTCAGGTATGGCATCCTGACACTGGCCCACTAGCCCAGGGCCTCTACCCTGCGGCTGGACAGGAGACAGGGTGGGCTCTCCCACACCCTCTCCTTCTCCCTGGGGCTCTGTACTCCTCCCACCTGGAGCGGTACTCCCTCCAGAATTGTCAGGGCACCTGCGGCAGGTGTCCTGCTCCACCCGCCCACCAGTTCAGGGGTGCTATCCTGCAACTGGTACACCAGCCCGGGGTCTGTACCCTGAGGCTGAACAAGGGACTGGGGTGGGCTCCCCACACCCGGTCCTCCTCCCTGGGGCTCTGTACCCTCCCAGCTGGAGCGGCACCCCCAGAAGACAAACTGGTAGGGGCACTGTTAGCAGTCGCCCCTTCCCCCAGGTCAGGGGGACACCCTGAACCTGGTACTCCAACCCAGGGTCTGTACCCTCAGGCTGACCAGAGGTCTCGGGCGAGGCTCTCCTCCCCTTACCTCTCCTTCCGGGCGTTCCGCACTCCCCTCCCGGGAGAAGCACCCTCAGAACCAAAAACAGGCAGGACGCTGGGACCAGACCTCCTACGCAATTCTTCCACCAGTTCAGGACCTTGACCCTGCAACTGATCCACCACCTTAGGATCTAAACCCTCGGGTTGAACCGGGGTCAGAGGCGAGGACTCCTCCCTTTGCACCCCCTTCCAGAGTTCTGCACCCTCCCACCTGGAGTGGTACCCCTAGAAGACAAACCGGTCAGGACACTGCTTACAGTCGTCCTTCCCTCCAGGTCAGGCAGGACCTGAGCCTGGCCTCCCAACCCAGGGACTAAACCCTGTGGCTGAGCACCTGCCCGGCGCACCAGGACTTCCTTGGGAGCACGCATGCCCCCCCTGAGGGTAACACATGACTCATGTGTTGTGTGACAGTCTGTCTGGCGCAGATCTCCCAACCCCTGTCCATCTGACAGTGCGCGAAGATCCCCCAGGACAGAAGTGGTGTCACCATGGTCACTCCTAGGAGGCTCAGCCCTTCTGGCTGGCCCCTGACCCACTGGTTCTCCCACTGGGGAACACATACCCCTCTCACCCCTCAATCTGGACTTCTGCACCCTCCACTTAGGAGCGGCACCGCCAGACACCAGAACCGCTGGAGCTCTGTTTACAGACACTCCACGTCCTCCTGACAGTAGGAGATCCCCTCAACAGACGGCCTACCAGTACAGCCTAGGCTCCCCACCTGGTGTTCCCTCCTGAAACCACCCAGGCTCTGGGACCGGGTTTCGGGCACCTTGGGCCGTCGCCCATTCCCACTCCTTCTCCGCGGAGACAGGACGTGAGTCCCTATACCCTTCCCACGACACCGGGACCTATCTGGGCTACCACAAACCTTTCCCACCACCCTCGGTTGGGAAATACCTAAGCCGCTTCCTTCCGGGTCACCCCCAGATGCTTCTCCAGACCCTCTGGAATCCACCAAAAGGTCTGCCTCCCGTGCAAGCTCCCTGGGGTCAGAGAACTCACACTCCAGTGGGTGTTGGCATAGCTCTGGAAAACAGGGACTTAAAATATGCTCTCCAACAATTGAATCACACAGCCCCACACAGGTGTTAACCAAACTACCCTTCACCCAATCATCCAGTGCCTCAGAAAAGTACCCCACATCATTCCCACAAGACTGGTGAGACAGTGTCTGACTGTTGCTATCTCTTAACCCATACTCGTCTGGCTGGTCTCCATACTCACTTACCAGGGCTTCTATCATGAGGGAACCCCTCTCCCTGCACCTCTCATCTAGAGTCAGTAGAGTGTCCCTCCCACTACCAGGAAAATGATCCCCTGTGCCAGTTCCCCAATCCACCTCAGGGACACTGCGCACCACTGGAGTAACCTCACAATCCTGAACCCCCTGGTGTATGTCAACCCCCTCCTTGAAGCAGGGCCCCAAACCTGTGTTTGTGTGTACCTCATCCTCAGTACTGGACCTAACACTTTTGCTGCCACCATCTGGGCTGGGCCTAGCCCCACTGGCTTCCCAGTCCAGCTCTCTCATTTTAAACTCATGGTCTAACATCATCCTCCTTTCCTCCATGGCTATTCTTTTGTCTTCCCTCTCACTTTCCATCCTGAGTTTCTCCAACTCGAACTTCTCGCTTTCCAGCCTGTCCTCCAGCTCCTCTGGGGACAGACTGCTGCTGCCTGGTTTAGAGGGTGCCCCCTCCCAAAAGCACATCCACCCTTGGAATAGGCTCCTCTGCCTCCATGCCAAGATCTCCAGACAGCTCACTAGCATGTCTGGCTGCTACCCAGGCCCTCAGCGCCTTTTGTAGCTCCTCTTTTCTGGTGAGGCCCCTGATTTGGATTTTGAGGTTTTTGCAGATCGCCTTCAATTCCTTCCCATTGTAGGTTTCTAACCTCTCCTCCTCAAAGGCCACTTCCAAGGATGCAACAGATGATGCAATTGATTCAGGCATGACGAAGTAGCAAGTTCAAACTGGCAAGATCAAAAAATAGGCCAAAAAGAAAAAGAACCAGTATGTGGCACGTAATGGTCTGCGATATGGTAGTAGTGCACACCAATCACTGTGAGTCAGGTGCAAACGCAAGTCCTATCCTCACCGCTGACAACCAATGTTAGAAATGGGATTTTTGGCAGGCTAGGGCATGGCCAAAGCCAGGCAAAAACCACCACCCTAGTCAGGATAAGGGAGTTACACTCCTACAATAACCCCTGCTCACCCCCTTGGTAGCTTGGCACGAGCAGTCAGGCTTATCTTAGAGGCAGTGTGTAAAGCATTTGCACATAACCAACAGTAATACAGTGTAAGCACTACAAAAGGACACCACACCAGTTTAGAAAAATATCCAATATTTTTATATACTTAAGACAAGACCAAAAACGATAAAAAGCCACAATACAGTACTTAAAAATCTTCAGTTATCAAAATATGCTTTAAAAACAGTTCCTTGATGTCAATAGCTCCGTCCGGGGCTATCACGGCGCCGTGAGCAAACAAATCCAAACAGTTCTGGCTGACCGCGGCGTCGTGGGCCAGCTACGGTGTCGGGAAGACCCGCAAACAGTACCTTTAGAAATGCAGGGCGTCGATGACCTTCGTTGAGCTTCCGAAAACACGGCGTCCGCAGGCGTCGGTTCCGGAGGTCGGTGCAGGAGTCGTCGGGGCCCTCGAGTCACATGCGTTGCAAGTCGATCTCCTCTCTGATGGAGTCAGGAGCGCTGGCGTCGGCAGGCGCCGGGTGCTGCAGTGCGAAGTGCAGCGGTGCGGCGTGCGGTGCCCTCAGGTCGCGGTGGCGAGCAGCGGCTCGGTGGCGGCGGCCGGATGGCGTCGCCGGTGAGACCAGGGTCGCGGTGCGAGATGAAGGCGGTGCTCGCCACGGTGCTGGCAGGTCACGGTGCAAGCAGCGGCGCCGTCGTTGCTGAAGCGCTGTCGCCGGCTGACGAACTGGAGTCGATGGCGCCGGCGTCGGTAGGCCAAGGCTGCGGTGCGGGATGAGGGCGGTGCGTCGTGTGACTTACGAGCGGTGCCCTCGAACCACGGTGCAAGCAGCGGCGTCGATTTCGGCAGGAAGTGGTGGCGTCAGGCAGGCCAAGGCGTCCTCGTGAAGCAAGGCGGTGCGGAATGCGGTGCCCACAGGTCGCGGTGCGAGCAGCGGCTCGGTGGCGGCGTCAACAGGCGTCGTCGGTGAGACCAGGGTCGCGGTGCGGCGTTGCGGCGGTGCTCTCTGCGGTGCCAAAGCTTCGGCGTGAAGCGAGGCGGTGCGGAGTGCGGTGCCCACAGGTCGCGGTGCAAGCAGCGGCTCGGTGGCAGCATCAACAGGCGTCGTCGGTGAGACCAGGGTTGCGGTGCGGCGTTGCGGCGGTGCCCTCTGCGGTGCCTTCGGGACACGGAGTCGGCAGCGGCGTCGTCGACGTCGTGGAGTTGCTTTTCTTCTGTTGCAGCACAAAACACACAGTCCCCAGTGCTGAGGGCAGAAGAACTTGAAGTCTTTGCTGTTCCTGAGACTTCTTGAACAGGGGGCAAGCTCTACCTCAAGCCCTTGGAGAAACTCACAAAAGTAGATTGCAGAAAGTCCAGTCCAGGCCTTTCACTGCCCAAGACAGAAGCAGCCACTGCAGGCCAACACAGCAAAGCACACAGCAAAGTGGTAGTTCCTCCTCACAGCTTCTCCGGCTCTTCTTCTTGGCAGTCTTCTTGATCCAAAAGAGTTCTAAAGTTCAGGGGTCTGGGACCCAGCATTTATGTCCAAAAATCCTTTGATCTCTTAGGCAGAGAGGGCCTGTGCCCGGTCAGGACCAGTTCTGCCTTCTCTGGTGTGAATTCCTGGCAGGAGGTGGAGACGGCATTTGTCAGAGGCAGAGCAGGCCCTTTGAGGTGCAAGGAAATCTCCTCCCCTTCCCCATCGTAACCCAGGTCTCTTCAGCCCTTTCCTGACCTACCTAGACCATCTGGCGCCCCTCCTGCTCCCCCAGCCTTCTGTCATCCAAAACCCAGACAGGCAATCCACATTCCAGCAGAGGCACACGGGATGACTGAGCAAGAAAATACCTACTTTCTAAAAGTGGTATTTTCAAACACAGAATGTAAAAATCACCTTCACTAAAAGATGCATCTTTAGATTCTGAGTTCAGGCATACTAAATTCTATTTTCTTACCGAATTCTCTGGGCCAGTTATGTTTATAAGATGTTATAAACAAACCTCCCATTCTATCCTATGGGGAACTGGTAGCCTTGCAATAGTGAAAACGAAATTGGCTGTAATTCACTATCAGGACATGCCACACACACCAGGGCATGTCCCACCTTTCACATACACTGCACCCTGCCCACAGGGGTACCTTGGGCCTACCTGAGGGGTGTCTGACATGTAAGAAAAGGGAAGGTTAGGACCGCCAGTGTGCACTGGCCAAGTCGACATGGCAGTTACAAACTGCGCGCAGACTCTGCAATGGCAGGTCTGAGGTACCTTTTCAGGGCTACTCACGTGGGTGGCACAACCAGTGCTGCAGGCCCACTAGTAGCATTTGATTCACCAGCCCTGGCACACTCAGTGCACTTTACTAGGGACTAACAGGTAAATCAAATATCCAATCATGGAAACACCAATCCATAACACAGTTTACACAGAGAGCATATGCACTTTAGCACTGATTAGCAGTGGTAAAGTGCCCAGAGTCCTAAAACCAACACAAACAGGTCAGGGAAAAATAGGAGGAAAAAGCAAAAAGTTTGGGGATAACCCTGCAAAAAGGGCCATTTCCAACAGTTCTCATGTAATAATTCAGTACTTCCATGATGTGCTAAGCAAGCCGGGACCTCCTCAGGTGTGCGTCCTAAGAAAACAGGAAGTGGTGCTTTTTCAGTAGAAGTTCCATAAATAGTTGCTAGAAAGCCATAGGTAATATGAGCAGAGCAAAACTTCTGGTCATGCAATCTGCACAGTCCTTCGTATTTAGTAACATAAATAGCATCTTTCTTCACTTCGTCTCCCTTCATGTTTCCAAGTAGTTTCCTAAAGCTAAGTAGATCACTTAGGCCATCCAATGCCTCAAGCTCACACCGCAGAACCACTGCAAAGGTTGCACCGGCCCATGGGTTCCAGCTTTAAACATCAGAGCTATTCCATCATCTGACAGAAAATTTACTGGATTAAGTCTCACACAACCGAGTACTCCGTAAAGCTAAACATAGCCTACAGATTATGTCGTTTGACAGAGGATCTAGCCCTGTATGTATGTATATGGTATTTCTATAGAGTGGAAGCTGCCAAAAGGCAAGCTTAATGTCGGTGAGTAATAGGAGAGGAAGTTGAGTTGTGGATGGTTAATGCTTTGTAATGTAGCGTAATTTAAAGATGCAAGTCTTCAACTCTTTCCTAAATTTGAGCAGCGTTGGGGTGGTCCTGATGGATACAGGGATGTTGTTTTAGAACCTGGGTGCGTAGATTGAAATGCCTATTGTTTTGTTTTTTATCTTTTTTACACTTCTTAGTTTGCAATCTGATGGTGTCCTGGCTGTGGGAGAACAGAGAACAATCTAAGATGGTGAGTTTGTCTGCACAATAAGTAGGGATGCTGGTTGTGATGGCTTTGTAAATGATGTATCTTGTTTTGAAGATGGTGCCGGCTGGCAGGATGAGCCAATAGAGTTCCATGGGGGGAGGGTGATGTGATAATTTCTTCAGGTCATGGATGAGATGTGCTGCAGCACGTAGGATGCCCCTAAAGAGTGCCAGTGTGGAGTCTGGGATGACATAGAGTAGAGCATTACCACCATCCAGTTGCCAATGTACAAAGGCTTGAACAGCAGTTCAGAAGTCGCTTTCTGGAAGAAACAGTTTGACTTTCGCTAGAAGAGAGAGCTGATACCAGGCAGTCTTTGTTTTATGGTAATATGTTCCTTGAGGGAGAGGTTGGTATCCAGGGTGAATTTAACCTTTGTACGTCTAGATCTATCATCCTTGGAGCTCTTGAATGTTCTGTGGTTATTAATCATTCAGCAGCACTCAGTTAAAGAGCAAGTGGCTGAGATGCTACCCCTCAGCACTAGTGAAGATCATCCTGCTCTCCTCAGTTGAGATGCCATCCTTTTGACATTGCCCTGGGTAAGACAGGGGCGCAGGTGGTCACCTGCAAGACTTATCTTGTGTTAACTGAAGCCTATTGGAACAGGCCTGGTTAGTCCTTCTCTACCTCCGATGAGGCTGTCAAGAAACATCTGACAGGTTGAATGCATGTGTTCCCTCAGTTAAGTGCCTGACTGCCTCCTAAGACCCATAAGTGGTCCTGGCCAGGATGATGGACAAGCCTTTTGAGCCAATGGCTTCCTGTGACATCAAATTTCTGTCATGGAAGACTTACTTCATGGTGACCATAACATCGGCTGGCTACAAGCTCATTCATGGTTTTCCATAGAGCCAGAGTTGTTCTCATGACAAATCAGTGCTTAATTTCAGCTGGTGACAGCAGGTGGGGCCCACCAACACTCATTTTTGTGGACTGGAACTTATTTTCCATTTTCATACTTTGACCGAGAACATGAGAGAGAAAGGCAGGGGGAAGTGGGAGGAAGAGAAAGGAGGAAAACATTGACTTCAAAGAGTGAGCTAAAGGGATAGGGAGTGTATGTATGGTGGTGGGTGAAAGAGGCATGAGGCGGAATCAAGAGTAGATATCCCTGGCCATCGGCCTCTGAGAAAAACTTTGGGCTCCAGCACTTATTCTTTTACACATTAAGCACAGTTCCATCCTTCCTACCTCTCAAAAGTGCTGTCAATATTCCATCTCAAAGATGAACTCCTTCTTCCTACAATCTCCCCATGTCCCTCCGCTGAGAAACATTACAGAATATAAACATAGGGCATGACTTGAGCTTTTATTTCAATACAATCTGGGACTCGCGTTTGTATGGACAACTATCCGTGCCTGTCAGAGGCAATGATGCCAGCTAGTTGACTTGCTATAAGGTCATCACGGCCAGATCATAGCATCATGTACCAATCACTGCGTCACTTTACATCCAGCTCAACCTCCAAGTATTACCCAGGTGCACTCAACAAGGGCTAAGGTTGAATTGGTGACATTCTTAGACCTGTATCAGTGAGAGACATCCGCAAGTCAGACACATGACCTACCCCACATGCATTCTGCCAACACTACTCTCTTGAGGCCTCTTGCCAGTTTGATAAAAGATTTTACTAGAAAGTTTCACACAACACCCTTGCCTTGTCCTGAGCTGTAAGCGGTGAGATGGTGACTCCACCTCCCTTTCATTATCTCATTCGACACACAAATTGAGATCGGGAATAAGCTGAGAGGGATAACCTTCATAATGGTTCTTTAATATGTATTCTTATTTCGTAGGTTTTGTGGCATAATCAAAGCCAATCATACAGACTCACCTGTCAGTTTAAAACAATACACTGGTTTCTCATTTTTAGGTCTGGTCTATGATTTTTTTTATATAACGTACTCCTATAGAGGGCTTTGGGCTTCATTGGCTTATGATCCATCAGTCATTTGCTTGAGACATTGCCAGTAACTTCTTGTATCAACTCACAGAATTATTTTAATCTCACCATCTTTGTGATTGCTTAGTATCCTCCCGCCTCCATTGTAATGCAAGAGGGACTATTTTATGTCTGAAAAGTATGTACAAGGAACACATGCACTGAAAATTGTATTTATGACGTTCATGATTTTTACTAAGATGGCGATTCCTCTCTACTATCCTGGAAGGCCGTTTTAGTGTCAGGTTCACACTTAAGTGCTGACAAAAGGAATTTAAAAAAACCTTATGCAGTAAGGGAAAACAAATTAATTGCTTTATGAACATCCTCAAGGTATGACATCAGGTTTCTATCCTTCCTGTCAGTGCTGTCATGGTGGCTGCTCTCCTCTGCTGCTGAGATGCCTCTCACACATAGAGTGTGTCAGGTAGCTCTCAGACCTGCCACCTAAAATAATTTCACTGTATATGGAGGGATGGGCCCTTTTGTCCCGACCAAATCCCCTCCTTCTAAAAAAAAGGAAATGCTGAGACTGGGGCCAATGTCCTGGGGTGTTTTCACACACTTTAATGGATATCGGCTGTTCAAGTCCTCGAAAGACAAACTGGAAATCCACTCTTTGCAGGGGCTTTCAGCTTGTTTTCCCTGCCACCGTGTCATATCGGCTCCTCACCAAGTGGCTGTGTGATGGGAGCTGATATCAAGAGACACAGAGTGGCACATGAGTTGGCTGGTCGGGACTTTCCTCCCTTGGCATGGCGGCTCCTTTCTTTGCCCGCTGGGCCGCTGCATCATATGACCATGCCTGGTGCCTCTGCTGTGATCCTGTCACCAGAATTCTATGGCTGTTCAGCGTGCCTGGTGGCTCTCTGCTACTAAAAATCATGGCCAAAGCCAAAGGATCTGGCTTGTAAATCACAAAATGAGCCAGATCAATTGGCTTTGCCCATGCTTGTTTTAAGATATAATGGCGCACATACACAATAGGATTGGGGGTGTGCCGTTTATGACACACATGTGTGTAGTGCAAAGGTCTGAAGTAAATAGCCATAGAAGCAGATTTTGGTCCTGCCTGAAGGTGGCATGGTACCGCAAGCTGTTACTGTGAGTGTAAGAAGGAAGAGCAACAAAGTCACCATAAAGGTGACTATATCTGTGTGGGGCTGTCCTAAAAATCTGGCAGCACTTTTGGATCTCCTATGGACACATAGGGCCTGATCTGCAAAGGTAACCTTACACTTTTGTGTACGTTTACAATTGTTTGCTATTCAAAAATGTTTTTACTAGTAGTATCTTTAAAACTGCAAAGTCTCCACACATACAAAGTTAGGCTCCGCAGTCGTAAAGATACTACTCATAAAATACCTTTGTGAATAGCAAACAATCGTAAACGTACACAAAAGTGTAAGTTTACCTTTGCGAATTTGGTCCATAGCAGCCAGGTTTCCCAGGTCCAGGTGTGGTTGAGTGGTCCAGTGCAGGCTTTTGCTTTGCATTCTGAAACTTGTTCTACTGGTTTTATAATTGGATGAAATATGCCTAAAAATCCCAGAATGCAAAGGCAAACATTTGGACTGGAACAGCTAGTCACACGTGGACCTTGGAAGCATTCCAGGGCTGTACAACATAAGCAGCCCTCATGCCTCTTTCATCCACCTCCAGACACTCCCTTCCCCTTTACCTCACTCTTGCAGGTTCTTTTTCATCCCTGCTTTTTCCCTTTGTCATTATTTTTCCGTTGTTCTCTTCTTTCCTCTCCCCCCTTCTGTGGTTTTCTCTCTCTTGTTCTGGATCAAAGTCTGTTGGGGAAAAATAAATGCAGGTCCCCAAAAATGAGTGCTGGTTGGCCCCACCTGCAACCACGGCTCAAATTAAGCACTGTCGAGAATAGTGCTCTAGGGCAGCGAGGTAAAGCTATACAGTGAGCAAGCACTCTTATATAAGGCACTGTCACCAGCCGATATTAGCTGGGTAGAAGGATTGACAGAAAAGGAATAAGAAACGGACAGACAGAGGAATGAGTGGACAGGGATGGCAAGCCAGCCAGCCGCAGTAACAGAATAAAAACCAATTATATATTGCTTAATTGAAGCGCTGAAAATGACAGGTACTGCTATCGCTCTGTTTAGGATACTAGATGTAACAACTTGGGGAGGTTGAAAGGCTGAGTCGGCGCTCACAGAACGAGGCACACAGTCGGTCTTCTTGTCAAGCGGGCAAATAGGCAGACAGGCAGGCAGGCAGGCAGGCGGGCGCTGGGAGCTGCCCTACTCCTGTCTCCACAGCCGGTGATGGGCACAGCCTCCCCGCAGGTAGCTGTGATACGCACAGACAGTGTTGCTTCTCTTTCTGTCTCTGTCAGGCCACGAGTTTGAATTAGTGTTAACAGTTCAGTTCCCCGGAGGCCGCATTCATTTGAGTGTTCCTGTGATTTGAGTCTCTCTGTCTCTCCACAGCCCTTCTCTCTTCGCCTTTGCTCCCCTTTTTTGTGGGATTTGTTTTTTATCTGCCACTATTCCTCCCTCTTCTATTGTACCTCTCCTGCACACCCACCACCTCCGCCAGCACCTTCTACCTTTTTGCGTGCCCGCCTTTCTCGCCTGTTCCAGGTATGCCTGTTCCCCATCAACTGGTCCCTGCAGCCTTCTTCACAATCTTCTTTTATTTTTCCTCTCTCTTCTTCGGCCATCCCTCTTCCTTCTTTCTGCCTCTCTCATCTCTTCTCCCATCCGCCGGTCTCCTCCCTTCCCTAGTACCTTCTCTCTCTTTTCACCTTTCCACATCATCCTTTCCCCTACCCCTTCCTCTTGCCTCTGTCATGCTTCTCACTTCTTTTCTGTCCTCCCTTCTTCACCCTCTGCATCCTTTTTATCCCTCCCTACATCGCCTCTAACTCCTTCCTTCTCCTTTCTTTTCTCTCTCCCATCGTATTTCTTCTTTCCTCTTTCTATTCCCCTCCCTCCTCTTTCCCTCTTTGATCCCCCTTGCCTTTCTCATTCCAGTCCACCTCTGTACACCCTCTCCATCCTCCCTCCCTCTCTATGTCCAAGGGCACTAGCCCTATAAATAGTGGGATTAGGTAGATGAGTAATTCACTGTTACTTAGTGGTAATGTTCATTACTCTGATTCAAAGTCTTCCTCACCACACTACTTACTAGTGAGCTTGTCTCCGGTCAATAGAACCTCCAAAGTCATTAAAAAAACACCACACATCTCAGTTTCCCATTCCTCTAAGATGACTGACTTCCTGTTCCTCCCTTACTGATATAAAAAGGAAGTTGATTCCTACCACTTCCTGTTATATCAAGCCCCAATCAGTAGCGGCTCCTCCGCTAAGACGGAGGAGCGTCGCCCCACTGCTCGTTGAGCAGTGGAAAATAAAAATAAAATTATAATAACAAGAAGCTATTATCATTTTATTTTTCTTTGTGACTCCAGGCAGGGTGGGGCTGGTTCGCTGCAGAGGGAGCAGGAGTGGTTTGCACTCCCTTCCTACATGTGCATGACGCTTTGACCGACCCTCTAGCGCCGCCCAAACAGTCATGCGTAGTTGGCATGTTCTTCTTTGGGCTGTGTTGCACAGCCCCATGGAGAACATGCCCAGCCTCCCTAGGCACTGCCTGAGTGGCCAAACAGGCCGCTCAGACCAATCACGACGCTGCTCCTGCAGCGTTGTGATTGGCTGGCAGAGTCAGAAGCCTGGGTGCTTCCGGTGCAGGCTGCATGCATCAGCCGGGAAGAAGACAAGAAGATGGAGGAGAGGCGTGCGACAGATGCGGCGGGAAAGCAGGTAAGTTTCTTTTAATTTTTTTTCATCCTGACCCTGTCCCCCCGCCTCACCACTCCCGTTCAGAGGCAGCTGCCACTGACCCCAATCAAAGACTGAAGCTGCTTTCTTCTGGGCTGGGATGGATGGGAAACCCTGACTGTGGCAAGGAAGACTTGAACATAGAGTAATGAAGATTAGCGGTAAGTAACCGGGGCATTACCTCCTCATTCATCTTCCTCGGCCCAGTCTTTACCAGTGAGCTGCAACCAAAGCAAGGATCAGCTTCTTGACATTAGTATTAAAAAAAGCGCTGCAGACAAGAATCGCCAAATAATATATTTCTTTAATGACAATCAATGCTAAATATTGTTCACTTCTTCATATGTTAATTCACATATTAAATATCTGCTACAGCATTTAACACTGGCAAAGCAAAAGATGCAAAGGAAGTGTCTCCCAACTGGAGGTGTCAATGGTCCATGAAAGTATGCAGCGTGGCATAGGTGGCTGCATTGCAAATGTCTTCCACCGACGCAGCCTTAAAGGATGCCCTGGATGCAGACACACCACATGTTGATCTACCTTGCACCCTAGGATCCAATTCCTTCCCTTGAGTCTCACATGCTAGACAAATTGTTTGCTTAAGCCACCTACTTAGAGTGAAAGTAGAAAGTGTCAGACCATTACCAACTGGCCCAAGGTTCACAAAGAGGTTATCTACCTTTCTGAAGCCCTCTGTTCTCGTCAAATAAATAAAGGTTACCCTTTTTACATCCGGGAGATATCACAAAGATTCTTCCTTAGTAGCAGGGTTTGGAGCTAACACCAGTAAAACAACTTCTTTGGTGGGGTGAAACTAGGAAGGAATCTTTGGCACAAATTTAGCATCTAGCTTCAAAACCAATTTATCTTGAAAAACCTTCAGAAAGAGCTGTGATTTCAATACTCTCATCGCTGAAGAAACAGTCACCAAAAAATGATCTTTAGAGTAAGAACCTTTAGGTCTACACTCTCTAAAGGCTCAAGCGGGGAGTGCTTTCGAGCCTTCAATACCAAAGGTAAATCCCAGGAGGGAGAAGCGCAGTGAACTCTAGGTCTCTCAAGAGATAAAGATTTTAGCAATCTTCCCACCCAAGCCCCTCCATTTGAGGGTTCCTGACAGCCCTTACCACTGCCCACTGGGCCTGCAAAGTAGATATTGCAAACCGAAAATCATCCTGCAGGAAAACCAAATCCCTCATCGTGTTTATTGAAGTACGATCACACCCCTTCATTGCAACACCACTTGTGAAAAGACTGCCAATGATGTCAGTAATCTTTTCATGTGGATGTAAGTCTAGAATGCTGAATCATGTCATCCACCTTCGAAAAACAGCCCTTTACCAAGAGGCTCACCCTTTCAAGAGACATGCATGAAGATGAAGGTGCATCAGCATCCCCAACGGAAGCGGAGGACCTACAAATGGATACAGATCAAATGGGATTGACAAGTGTGGCTGTACAACTATTTGTACAACTAGGGGATACCAGGGGCGCCTCTCCGAACCTGGAACTTCCAATAACACCAAAGTCCTGCCCTCCCAGATCTTCTGTAGAATTCTAGAAATCACAGAAATCGACCGAAAAGCATAAAAGAGACCTGATAGCAACTCGAATGACATGGAGTCTGTCTTCCATGCCTCTGAACAAGGAATGATCGAGCAGAAACATGGAAGAAGCACGTTCTCCCTTGAGGCAGAGAGATCCACTTTTGGACAGCCAAACCTCCTCTGCAACTGCAGGAATACTTCCCTCATCAAGGAAAACACATTCCTTAGAGGAAAAACTCTGCTCAGTCTGTAGGCTGCCCAATTCTCCTTCCCTGGAAGGTATATTGCTGATCAGATTGTTTTGCCCCAATGTGGCAATCTCTCCAGCTAAAAGGCTGAGACTCTGGGATCTGCACCTGCCCTGATGATTCACGTAACTCATTACAACTCTCTTGTCCATCCTAATCTGAACATGGTGGTCTAATAACTGTGGGGCAAAATCTAACAAAGTCAGATGGACTGCCTTTAGCTCCTTTCAATTCAAGGAAATTGCTGACTGCAGAACCAACCATTTCCCTTGAGTTGTCACACCCTCCAGAGTGGTACCCCAACCTAGTTTGATGGCATCTGTAGTTTATTACTTCCGCTGGAGCAATGAGAAACAGCTGACCCTGTTCAGATCCTCTTCTTCCATCCACCAACCCAGATCTGCCCGTATCTGAACACTCACTGGAACACTCTTCTCGAAAACCTGAGAAGTTGTCTCCTAATGACCCAACAAATATTTTACCAATGGCTCCATATGGAGACGGGTCCAAGGTAGAACCACCAGCGTTGATGCTATGAGGCCTTGCAACCTCAACCACTGTCTCACATGGGAAGCAGAGTCTGACAAAAAAGACACAATCTCCACTCTCATCTTGAGCTTTCTGTCCTAGGGAAGGAAAACCTTTCCCACTTCTGTTTTGAAATGAGCCCCAATTAAATGTAAGTCCTCTGTTGGCACAAGGCAGTATTCCTGGAGGTTTAACAAATGTTTTTGATCATGGACAACTCTGCATACCTCCTGAACATGAGACTGGGATTAGAAAAAGAAGAACAAGAGATCACCAGTCATCCGAATAAGGATATACTTGTATTGCCTTAGAATGTAAAACCCCTACCAGCGGAGCCAAACCTTTAGTGAATACCCTCAGAGAAGATGAAAGACCAAATAGGAGAACCTGAAATTGATAATGAAATTGATCCTGCATACAGAAGCATAGGAATCTCTGCAAACTGGGATCTCCCTGTTCGATGAACAGAAGGATCTCTTGCAGAGTTGTCATCTTGAATTTGGTATAGGGAATGTACCATTTCACAGTCTTGAGATCCAGAGCAGACCTGAATTCCCCTAATGACTTCTGTACTAGGAAGAGATTTGAGTAGACTCCCCTGTGAGAAGTTGGCCTGGTATATGCTGTCCACTAATTAAAGTGGGCACCTTGCACCAGTCCAAACGACCCTTATGATGTATGAGGTCAAAGATAACCTTTAGAAAGCTATCCTAGTGGTAGCTGTGGAGAGCAGCCTTCAGGCTTAATCTTGAAGGAATGTAAAGCAGCTTGTTTACCAGAATATCACCTCCTGAATGACTAAATGAAGGGAAACCACACAGTAGTTGTATAAAAATATGTATCTATTAATATAACACTCTCTACTATCCTCTACATGAGGATAGAACACGAAGCACACAATAAGAGATCAATAGAACAGTTGTAAGTAGTACAATACACAGTGGGCTCCAGGGGGAGACCAAACCATAGGGGTCCACTGACATCCCTGACCTCTGCAGCCCTAGGCTGACAGACGCTGGGTAGAGAGGGGCAGGATTCCTGCTCCAGACTGGGCACCTCCTTGGAAGGGTCCCCTGCCCTCAGTGGCTCTGCCAGGACAGGCCTGACCACCTCTGGGGCAGTTCCTTCACAAGGGGTAGGATCAGTTCCCTGAGGAAGCTGACCCTTACCTATAGTCTGGGGGGAAGAAGACTTTTCTTCATTCCCTGTGCTCTCTGGTGGTGCAGAGTGGACCATTATTCCAGGCTCCACTACTCCAAAAATTTCCTGGGGTTGGACTGAGGCCCTAGGGGTCCCACCAACTCTCTCAGGGAGGCCTAACATCTGTAGATGGGCCTTCAGCTCTACTTCAGCCCAGGCTGAAGTTTCTAAATCATTACCCAATAGGCAATCTACAGGCAAGTTTGGGGACACTGCCACTCTCTTTGGACCAGTGAGTCCTCCCCAGCTGAGATTGACTATGGCCATGGGATGATCTGTCCTCACACCATCAGTGTTGGTCACCTGGTACTTAAACTCAGGTAAAAGCTGAGCTGGGGGCACTAAGGTTCCTGTCACCATGGTGACACTAGCTCCTGTGTCTCTATAGGCTACAGCTTTCTGACCATTGATCAGAGGCTCTTGTCTGTACTTGCCCAAGGAATTGGGACTGACAGTAAAAGTGGCAAACCCCATGCCACCATCACAGACTAAAGTGGCCTGTGTGGGGGACCTGGCTAGGCCAGGGTCCACCTCAGTTCCCCAAGAAAACCTAACTAAGTTTTTGGGTGCACTACCACCACCTGGGGGATTACTACCTGTAGTACCAGGAGGTGTAGAAGTAGTGTTTGGAGGAATATTTTCCTTATTGCTGACCTTGGGGCAAATGTCATAATGTTTCCTGTGGCCTGGTTCTTACAGACAAAGCAATAAGGTTTCTTTGCAGGGGAGGAAGGAGTTTGGGACCCACCCCCAGAAGAGGAGTTTTGGGGCCCTTCGGAGGACTTATCTTTTGATTTATCCCCACCTTTCTCTTGGGTCTTGGAAGGATCTTTCTTCTGGTCACCACCCTGATTCTTTGGTTTTACCCTGGTTCTGACCCATTTATCTGCCTTCTTACCCAATTCTTGGGGATAAATCAGATCTGAGTCCACCAGGTACAGGTGCCAAAGCTGGTTTTGACAGTTATTAAGGATCTGCTCCCTCATAATCAAATTGTACAATCCTAAATAGTCATGCACTTTGCTGCCAAGTATCCAACCTTCTAGAGCCTTTGTAGCACAATCTACAAAGTCTACCCAGTCCTGAGTCTGTGCCTTCTGGGTGTCTCTGAACTTAATCCTGTACTGTTCAGTGGTTAAGCCAAACCCATCAATGAGAGCACTCTTCAGGACTGAATAGTTGTCAGCATCCTCTTCTCTAACAGTGAGGAGCTTATCTCTACATTTGTCAGCAAAGGAGAGCCACGGGATAGCTGCCCACTGCTCCGGGGTGTAACACAGGCCCCCGCAGCCCCTGCGATGCGTGGGGCCCCCAAGCTCCAGGGGGCCCCCTCAGCACAGCACTCTGGCTGCAGAGCTCCTGATTGAGCCCGGAGGGGGCCCCTCCACGTGCTTAGCAGAGAGGCCCCATCAAGTTTCGTTACGCCAGTGCCACTGCTCTTGAGGGACCTTCTGTACCTTACAGGCCCTCTCTAAAGCAGTTATCCATTTGTGGATATCATCCCCACCATGGTAGGGAGGAACTATCTTGCTCAGGTTCCTATGATCATAAGTATACTCCTTAATCCTAGGGGCACTGTTGCTGCCACCATGGGACTCTAGTCCCAATCTCTTCCTAGCCATCTGGAGCTCTAAGGATTCCTTATCTAGTGCCAATTGCTCTGAGCCTAAGCTTGACTTTCTCAAGTTCTAGAAATTGGCACTCTCTGACATAAGAGCTATCTCGCTTATGGGATATGGAGTTCCCTATAGAAGTTCCTGAATGGTGAGATTCAGCAGAGGGAGATCTAGATCTCCTAGGTAAACTCTGCACTCTTCCTGGAGGATTAAAGAGAGGGCCACTGGGGCCTTCTCCCCCACCTCCTGGAAGATCTACGTTGTCCAGGTGGAAATCATTTTGATCCTCTTGGTCAGGGTTTGATTCTAGGTCAAAGAAGGTTTCACTTCCTGGCCTGTCCTCATTCCCTGCCCCACCCACTCTTTCTACCTCATCTGACCCTGGGGTCTTCCTAAGGTCATCTAAGAGTAACACCTCAATGAGACGTTGGGTGTTGGCATTTCTCCCTGTCTTCAGCTTCCTAGAAGCACACATGGCTTTCAAACCCTGAAAGGTGAGACCATTGTATCTAGAAGGCAGACAGCCACTGGCTTCTCCTTTAGAAGACATACTAAGTGTGGTGTGGTGTATGCACCTACCTAACCTAGTGGGAACTAAACTCTCTTAGGTTGGAGAAAGGGTGTGCTAGACCCTTGACTTACCCAACCCCAAGTTCAATAGAACTTACTTATTCTAATCTTGAACTATTATATGTGCCTAATACTTTAGTGGTTTTCAGTTAATCACTCCATGAGATTTATCTGGTAAAACAATAGCAAGCTTGAATCCCAACCTCTGCACACCAATGTGAGAAGTTGGCCTGGTATATGCTGTCCACTAATTAAAGTAGGCACCTTGCACCAGTCCAAACGACCCTTATGATGTATGAGGTCAAAGATAACCTTTAGAAAGCTATCCTAGTGGTAGCTGTGGAGAGCAGCCTTCAGGCTTAATCTTGAAGGAATGTAAAGCAGCTTGTTTTACCAGAATATCACCTCCTGAATGACTAAATGAAGGGAAACCACACAGTAGTTGTATAAAAATATGTATTTATTAATATAACACTCTCTACTATCCTCTACATGAGGATAGAACACAACGCACACAATACGAGATCAATAGAACAGTTGTAAGTAGCACAATACACAGTGGGCTCCAGGGGGAGACCAAACCATATACTAAAATAGTGGTATAACAGTCACGACTGAGATCAAGACAAGGTCTGGAGCACGTAGAATTGCTGGGACCCCAAGGAACCACCCAAGGTGAGTAGACAGGGACCCCACGGAGGCCGGGTGCAGTGTGGGAACACGACCGTGGGCTCCGTACAATTCTATGGGGAAGTCGCGGTTACACTTTTAAAGTTTAAGGACCCTTCTAGGAGGACTTCGAGCAAACCTGTTGGAACTTAAGAGTTTGAAGAGCCATCCCACCCGTGGATACTGAAGTACCCGAGTTACCTATCCCAGAGGAGCCAGGTGCATAGGTCTGAAGTGGCGTCGGAAACTGCTGTCGTTCTCAATGGAGTGCTGCAAAGAAGTACTGCTGCTGTGAAGGTGAAAAGGGTCCAGTGGAATCCAAGCCTGGATTCGGGAAAGATGGAACCTGAAAGCAGAGGGGACAGAGTCTGGGTCACTTCAGAGTGACCAGGGGCTTGGTAGACGAATGCCTACCGATGTCTGTTGCTTCAGGTGCGAAGAAGGGATGCTTGACTCTGCAGCCACGAGGACCAGGAGACATCAAGGATGACCAGGAGCCGGAGGTGAGCTGTCCCACAAAGGATGTCGATTGCTGAGGGGTCACTGTCCGGCTGGAGCACGAACAAGCCTTGGCAAAAGCAACCCATGCAGGAAGGTCAAGCAGGTTACAGTGTGGACCAGCAAGGTCCAGGGGACTCACCAAGCCCTGGGGAGTCAGGGCACGTCTGGAGAAACTCGGAAAGCCCAACAGAAATCAAGATGACCCTCAGGAGGACCCACAGGCCGAATGACCAGGAGTCGCGAGGGGACCTCAAGCAAGATTGGAAAGTAGCAGCCCACGGAGCACTCGGTGCAAGGAAGCCGGAGTTCTTTGGTGCAAATACTGCTCAGAGTCAGGACAACATGGAGCCAATGCAAAAGCTCGGGAATCGCCAACAAGCATATGCACTTGCAAATGGACGCGGTGCACATGGTTTCAGGTTATGCAGTCCCCATGAGGGATCCTGGCCTCAAACTCAGTGAGAGGTCAGATCAAGCTCAGGGACCTTCGGAAACCCACCTCCTGTGTTGCTGAAATCATCGGAGTCTGCAGGAGCTCAGGAGCAGCAGATCCGTCAGTTGCAGTTAGGTGCCTGCGAAAGCAGGGGAGTGACTCCTTCACTCCAAGGGAGATTCTTCAGTTGTCCTTAGTGCACCACAGGTCCTGCACAGAGCCTGTATGGAGCACGGGCACAGACAAAGCTTTGGACAGAGAGGGAGACGAAGTCGGGCCCAGTCGAAGTCCAGCGAAGTCCAGAGTGTCCAGACGGTCGATGGTCAGTGGTTCTTCTTGTAGAATCTTGTCCACGTAAAATCTAAAGTCTTACAGCCAGGTAAGCCCTTTTGTATCCACGGGAGAGGGTTGGACAGATTCAGGGGACCCTCCTAGGGGAGGGGCAGGACAGAGGGGAGGTTACACCCTTGTCCTTTGTCCAGTTTCGCGCCAGAGCAGGAGCAAATGGCTCCCAGAACTGGTTTGAGCTGGACTATGCACAGGGACACCAAATGTGCCCCAGGTGCAGACTTTCAGGTACTCTCAGAGTGCACCCACCCAGCCCCAATACACTAAACCCTGTCTGGGAGGTGGTCACACCTCCCTGTGACAGGATTCCTATTGTGCTGCCTTCCTCTGCTCGAGCTTGGCTCAGCAGCAGGAGGGCAGAAATGTGTCTCTGGTCGGCAGCATCCATTTTGTGCTGTCCGGGTCAAGAAGGCTGGCACCGGTTAGACCAGTGACCCCATGAAGCTCGCTTGAAGGGTGGAATCATACCTCCCACACCAGTTACTGGTGTGGAGGTATGATTCCAAGGTGTTTGATATCAAACACGATATGTTTCTATGCAGCCGTTTTCGAGATAGCATTTACCGCGAGGTTATAATGCACCTCTACCTATATGTCCGGCTGAGTCACAGACAACCCGGGAGAATGGTCTCCGAAGGCTGCAGAGAGGCCATGCTCATGCAGGGGCACCCTCTCACTAAAAACCCAGCACCCTGCCTTCAGGATTGATAAGGCCTGCTATAGGGGTGACTTATATGTTTTAAGTGTAGTGACCTATAGATATAGTGAACCTATATCTAAAGTAAGTGGTGCAAGCACCATCTTACACAGGCTGCTGTAGCAGCCCTGGAGATCCATTTTGTATGGCCTCTCATGGGAGGCATAATACATGCTTCAGCCCATGGGAGGCCTCTGGGGTACCTATGCCCTGGGTACATGAGTACCATATACTAGGGACTGATAAGGGTACCCCAGTATCCAATCTGGAGTGTACCAAAGTACATACATTACAATGTTAGGGAGATATCAGATAGACTGGGGTCCTGATTAGCAGGATCCCAGTCAGACTAGTCAAAAACCAGCAAAACACCAGGCAAAAAGTGGGGGTAACCATGCAGTCAGATCCTACCTTCCTACATACCCTTCCTCCTGATGTCCTGACACCAGTACAAATGCTCCCTTTCTCAACAACTTCTGGATCCCCTCCATCAAAGTGTGTTGTTTTCCTAGATGTGCAGGTACAGGGGGTGTCACACAAAAAATCTCTGGCAGCTGAGAAGAGAAATTGATCCAAAAACCTTTTCCCACAATCTCTAGTACCTATAGGTCTGACACTGACCTCTTCCAAACCTCCAGAAAATGCAAAATCCGACCTTCCACAGGCAAAGACTGTCTGCTTCGATAGTCAGGACTTCTGCTGGGGCTGTGCTTAGGTTCCTGGAAGCTGAGACCAACCTTCCCTGAGGGAGAGACTACCCAGACACATCCCCTCCCTCGAAAGGCTCATTTGACTTTTCCTGAGCAGCTGAATCGAATGCCCGTCTTACTCCAAAAAACCTTCCTCTAGATGGTCTGGCTGGTGCTAGCAGCTTTCTGTCTTCAACATACTTTTTCACCATCTCCTCAAGCTGTGAATCAAACAACTTGGAACCTGAGAAAGGAATTTTCATCATAAGTCTTTCTGTGAGGCCTCTGCATTGCAGGCGGCTATGGCGGTACCAGCGATGGAAGCTGCTGAGTTCAAAGTGTCATAGAAAACATCGGACAACAACTGCACCTGCTGCTCTATGAACAACATCAGAGTTAAATCTGCTCTCTGGTCCATCAGATCTGCCAAAGACTACCCATGAGCATAAAAAAGTCACAGCATAGGAGGAGTATGTAGCTGCCATAATCGCAAAACTGGCGGCTGCGTAGGCGTGTTTAACAGTTGTGTTGTTTCTCCTGTCCATCTGGATCACATGGGCTTGTCTCCTCTGATATTATGGTATCCTGGAAGGCCAGGCTTGCCATAAGCGAATCCACCTTTACCAACAAAGAAAATTTGTCCCTGAAGTTCTGTATGGGGTACCTTCGAGAGAGAAATCTTGGAAAGGAATTTTCATCAATTTTCCTCCACTTTTTTTCCAGGACCTTTCTAATTGATGGGTGCAGAGGAAGATTCACTGGTTCAGTCTTCTGGTAATGGAAAAAGAAATTGTCATTTTCTTCCATCTGAGAAGTTTCAGAATAGGCCAGATTCTGCCTGAAGTGCTGGATGACCTCCTTTAACTCTGGACCTTGTACTCAGCACCTCATCTCCCAACCCTCCTCAAATTGCAGGTCTGAAACAACATCCAACTGAGGCATTTCAGGGGAAGGCAGCCTTTCTCTCTCCTTAAAAGGTGCCTCCACTGCCAATTGTATCATTTTCTGGCAGCCGTAGAGGGAATCTCAGGAGGATCACCTGTACCCTCCGTTGGATTTTTTGTCTTCTCTTTAGCTCTGCCTGACTCCATTACTACAGCCTCAACTGCCCGTGAGAAGACTGGAAAGGCTTGCTTCCAACTTCTTATAGTTTCTAGGAGATGGGCCATGCCGCATTCAAACTCACCCCTCTCTCCTAGCAACTATAAATAAATGCCAAAAACGCTGGCCGACTCATAGCCTACAGATCCACATGGCTGGATGGTGCCTTGTGCCTCATCCTACGAGTCCACTGAGGGAGGGCTTCTAAATTCTGTAATGATACTCTAAAGCAGGATCTTGTTAAAGAAGCCAGAGTAGGACCCCAGTTGGCTATGGTATAAGAGTCCACTCAGCATGACCTCTACCAAACCACAATTCAACATATACACAAATTGCAATATAGCTTACCTGAATGTTTGGGGGCACTGCTCGCAGAAGATACAAAACAGGAAGTAGTAAGCATCAATTTCCTTTTTATATGTGTAAGTGGGGAACAGGAAGTCGGCCATCTCGGAGGGATGGAAAACTGGGATGTGTGGTGGTTTTTATTGACTATGGAAGTTTTGTTGACAAGCTCACAAGTAATGACTGGGGTGAGGAAGATGGACGAGGAGGTAATTAGCACAGGTCATTGACAACTTTGTCACATAAAGTGAGATCACAGTTAATGACATCACAGGAAGTGATGTCAGAGGGCCTATTTTACAGTCAAAACTGGAATGGAATCTTAACTCTGCATAATATATGAATGAAAACATATGTACACAGTGTATTTATTCATGTCTAAACCACACATAGATGTGCATCTGCTAGTCTTGGAAAATAATGTTTTAGATAATAGGTGGGTCTGCCTTTATCATATTCCATCAGATAATAACAAGTTCAATGACTTGAGTGCGCTGCGCACTGTTCACTATGTGTTTTTCTTATGCTTTTGTAAGACTTAATACTAATTATATTCAGAATGTTTTGCATTTATTCAAACATCGTTTTCAAGTATTGTTTTCAAAACATATTTTCAAACAAATTATATGATTACAATTTTCAGTTAATTTCTACACTTTATGAGAACCACTAATTACAATTACATCACATGTACTTTACTTGTCAATACATGAAAAAATCACAATTGTATATTCTTGAAATGACATTCAGTGTTGTGCCCGATGCATTTCGGGACATAAGTGTCCCTTCCTCAGGAGAATAGAGGAGTGCACCCCCCCAAGAAAACCTCATTTATCATATTCCAAGCAGGGGAGTGAGAAGTAGTGTCAGGGTTTGCTCAACTTCCCAAAATCAGTGCTTTTCGTATCCCTCTACACCCATCCAAAGGGAACTTTCCTGGGGTATTATTAGGACTCTCATGCACTAGCATTCCAAGTGTATGCTTCATCATATAGTCCTCGTCCAGATACTTAGTGTATCTGGACAGCTTAATCTTGGCAACCAAGGGAGCTCTTTGATTGTTATGGGGGATATTAAAATTAAAATTGTCTATGGTGCCCCAAAGATTGTTTTATTTAAAAGGACTCCTTGACCAGGTTAAAAGCAGGCAGGGACATTCAATGGGAATATTAATATCCCTGGAGCCCGATGGTCAGCATGTTTCAGCCATCATAACAACATCTCAACGGGCTAATTGGCTTTCTTCAGGACTTAACAAGGATCCTGTCTCAATATCTATAAATTGGTGTATAAATCACTCATTGTGATCAATGTGAGATGCTCATTCAACCTTTCAAGCATGCCATACATACCGATCTATTTGGTATTAATGTTTCCGTTCATATTAGAACGCATTTTTCGCTACCCTAAAGAGGCAGGCGGACTTTATTGTCAAACTTTCATCAATTCTTCATCTGGCCGTGAACCTAATGGTGTCCTCTTTTCTAAGTGTTTCGAAGGGGATAGAGAATCCTCTATCCCCATCGGTACAATGATGGATGCAGCAGATCAACTGTCGGATCCTTATGACTACAAGAGCTCTCTCGCCAACCAACCCGGCCTCCTTATTACCAATTGTGGCATTTGCCTGAGACTGTTCTAGTCCTAGTTTAGGTTTTTTTTTACCATAAGTTAAAAATGTATTCGCCTGATTTCCAGTTCCATTTTGGAATCTTATTTATTGACTTAGCTCTGACTGAATCACTCCTGGCTACTTGTCTCATTTGTTTTTTCTGTCCAGATGATGACCTATAATTCAGAAGGATCGAGACGCTGTCGACAAATTGGTTGTGTTCCATTGGCCCTCTGTTTAGAAGATTGCTTACTATCAGTTGTGCTGATGGACGTAACCTTTCATGGGTGATCATCAAGCGATTGATGGTTTGAGGGACAACAGTGCCTATATTTGACAATTGGCGGCAGGAGTCTACCCATAAAAGTGTGCTAAACTTGACCTAAGCTATCATACCAAGTAGGGTGATCAACTCTTTTCATGTCAATAAGGACACTGTTTCCAGTCCTGGACTTGTGTGCAATAGCCTAATGCATTCTGGGTTTTGTATTCCTTCTTTGCTTACTTTGAACTATTTATACTAACACAGTGAAAACAATGAGAAAAGTTCAGGTCTGGAGTCAGTGTCAATAATGACCTGGAGTGGGGTTTTCACCCTAATACCAAGATGCATTATAAGTGCAGTGCCATCTCATGAGGGGTATAAATGAAGCATTGAAAGGCTGCTCGTAATGCCACTCTCACTCTAGAAAATAAAATTCTGAACACGTATGAGCGCATGTCACATCAAGCCAGTTTTCAATGCCTCAGTCTTTATTATTTCAAGAACATGGCCTGCTCGTCCAAAGAAAGATGCAGGTCCGCAGAGAGCCCTGATGCTTTTACCTTGTGCCTCTTGCCAACTCCAGAATCTCAATAAGAAAAATTAGGTATTTTGTTCAGGTTTTAGAGACTTGACCTGACCCTATAATTATTAGTTGTTTTTTTCCATGTTTAGTGCCAGTCCGCTTCCCCCATTAACCATGAGTGCAATCAACCCACAGGGGGCAGAAAGCACCCTTCGTGGGCACTTGAGGAAGACAAAGTGCATACCTGGGCTTAGAGCGCCCTCTGGTATTCCTTGGGTCAGAAAAGTGCATAATTTCAGCCGGTGGTATCAGGTGGTGCGCACCAGTACTAACTTTTTGGAATGGGGATATATTTTTTATCATTATATTTGAGCCTAGACCAAGAGAAAAAAACAGTAAAGGGAAGAAGAAGGAGGAAGAGAAAGTTGGGAAAACAGGAAGAAAGGAAGAAAGCAGGGATGAAATAGAACCTCCAAGAGTCTAATAATGAGACAGGAAGTGTAGAGTGGTGGAAGAGAGCAGGGTGAGGAGGCATTCGGTGGTGGCAGGCTCCTATACATGGGGGCAGAAAACACCCATTCAGGCAACTGGAGAGAGGGCAGAGTGTGGCCCTTGGTAGGAATATGCACATCTCTTTGGATCCAGAGGATGGGGGGGCCGAACGAACCTTCTTCGTGGACATGAGGGGGGAAATCACCATTCTTTGGACCCTGAGGGGAGGGGGCGCAGAGCGCCCCTTATTTGGGGCCTAGAAAAAAATTTATTTTATTAGTGATGGTGAGCAGAGTGCATCTCACTTTGAGGTCTTGGGTAGCGAACTGAATTCCACCTTTGGGCCTTGGGGCAGAGCGTGTCACACTTTGTGTTTGTAGGGAGTAGAGCGCATCCCGCTTTGGGATTTGGGGCAGAACAGAACCTCTTTGGGATCTTAGGGGCAGATTGCTGCCCACTTTGGGTCTTGAGCAGTGCTTGAAATGGAAAAATACAAGTGCAGGTTCCCTGTAACAGAGTACCTGTTTGTTTCTGAGAAGTGCCGGTACTCTCCAATTAAAAGTATCACGTCACTCTTAAGAAGTGCAGGTACTTTCCCTCTCAAAATTAACAAAAGTGTTGGTACTCAGTACTGGCCCAATTAAAGAGGGAGAGGATGTGGTCTCACGGCTAGACTGCCGACTTTGTAGCTGCGAAACCAAGGTTCGAGCCTTGGGGTCGATTCCACATCCTGTGATTCTGGGCAAATCACTTAATCTAATAATAATTTGGCAAAATCAGACTGGTTAAAAACGGCGTTTCTTCCAAAAGAGGGCAGTGGTTTCGAAGAACAAGAATGAAAGACTTAGTTTAGTGTGCTCTGTTTTGTATTGCGTGTTTGGAAGGAAAGTCCTCTACATCATTTTGGAAAGCTGCGCCATCCTACCCTTGCTTTTTTCTGATTTACTCCGTTTCTTCTCAAGTAAGCTCAGTAGTCATTTGAGACCATTGGGGTCCTCTCTGTTGCCTCAGAGTTCTGCTTTCATGGCAGGGGCGCACCAGAGTGTACCCCTTTTCTGCTGAGAGTGGCTAATGCCCTCTCTGGGTGTACGGTGTTTGTCAGTAGTGGCTGCATGGTTCCGGTTAGGGGCCAGACCTTTTTGCCAGTACCCGTGTAGGAAGTCTGCCTACTGACTGGCCTCATTAGAAGTCTTTCAAGTCCCCGTTACTTGGGGGCGTTTATCGCCACCATGTGTAGGATAGGTATGAGGGATGTACGTTGTATGTAAGCAATGTAGAGAGGATGTAGCCTTACGGCTAGAGCTGCCGACTTTGGAGCTGGGGAGCCAGGATCGAGCCTCGGTGTCGTCCTGTGATTATGGGCCAATCATTTTATCTCCCCGAGCCTACCAAAAAATGAATGTGTCCTTGTGTAACGTAACTGGTGCTCATGTAAAGAGCTCCAATACCTTCGGGTCGAATTCGCGCTATATAAATCTGAAAAAAAGAGCACTGGGCTTGTGGACGAGAGTGCATAAGACTTTAGGGTCCTGGGGAGCAGAGTGTATCCCAATGCGCTCTTGGGGAGTCGAGTGCTTTGCACTTTAGGGGTTAAGGGCAGGTGCACCTACTTCCGGCCCCTTGGCCAGTATTAGTCCCTCGTTCCTTTCTGTTCCCGAAAAGCAGTGGAGAGCTCTGTCAGGCTCGGCCCTTCGTGCCCCTCTGTGTGCACACTGCATTCGCCACTCATTTCACGTCCTCTTGACGCGTCCCTTTGGCTCAGGAGGCAGCCTCTTAATGAGGCTGCCTCCTGAAACATTTATTCCAGCAACCCTCTGCCGATAAATGCTAATTCCAGGTCACGGGCAGGGGTCAACAGATATTCTCACCCGGGGCAGAGGGAGTCAGGTCTGACACCCTTAAGGCAGGAGAGGAGGGCAGTGCCCCCACAGAGCAATCGAAGGAGCTCTGACGATCACAGAACACACAGGGAGAGGCACGCACCTCAAATCATTGTCATTTGGAGGCGGCCACTCACTCTCCTGGAGTTCCTGATTATCATGTCAGAGAGCCAAAATGACGCCCACTGACTTCAACAGGTTCAATCTCGCAGCAAACCTTCACCACCCTACAGATAACAGTCCATCTGCATTCACTGTCATGCAAATCTTCCTCGCCTTCAAGTCACTTCAACTGATCATCTGCCAAACAAACGCCCATCACCCTCCAGAGATTCAATCTCCCAGGAAACTTTCATCGCCCTCCGGACAAGAGTACACCTCTATTCACTTCAATGGGATCACCCTCCCCACAAACCTTCACCTCCCTCAAGATAATAGTTCACCTCACTTCAATAGGATCAACCCACAAGAAACCCCCACCACCCTGAAAACAATCGTTCACCTCAATTCACTTCAATGGGATCATCCTCCCAACGAACCTTTACCACCCTCAAAACAATAGTACACCTTGAGTGACTTTAGTAGGATCATTCCCCAGGAAACCTTCACCACCCTCAAGATAATAGTTCATCTTGAGTCACTTTCATAGGATCAGCCCCTGCAAATCTTTGCCATGCTCAAGACAATAGTCCACCCGAGTCATTTCAGTAGGATCAACCCTCAGCCAACCTTTACCACCCTCAAGACAATAGTTTGCCTCTATTCACTTCAGTGGGATCATCATCCCCACAAACTATCACCTCCCTCAAGACAATAGTTGACCTCAAGTCACTTCAGTAGGGTCAATCCCCAGGAAGCTGCTACCACCCTCCAGACAATAGTTCACCTCAACTCACGTCAGTGGAATCATCCTCCCAACAAACCTTCATCACCCTCCAGAGAATAGTTCACCTCGAGGGACTTTCATAGGATCAGCCCCAGCAAACCTTCACCACCCTCAAGACAATACTTCACCTCTATTAACTTCAAGTGGATCATCTTCCCAACAAACCTTCACCACTCTCAAGACAAGAACTCACCTCTGTTCTTTTCAATGGGATCGTCCTCCCCACAAACCTTCTCCTCCCTCAAGACAACAGTTCACCTCGAGTCACTTCAATAGGACCAACCTCGAGCCAACCTTCACCACCCTCAAGGCAATAGTTCACCTCTATTACCTTCAGGTGGATCATCTTCCCAACAAATTTTCACCACCCTCAAGACAAGAACTCACCTCTATTCACTTCAGTAAGATCATCCTCCCAACAAACCTTCATCACCCTCTAGACAAAAGTTCACCTCAAGTCACTTCAAAAGGACCCCCCCCAGCCAACATTCATCCCCCTCATGACAATAGTACACCTCATGTCGTTTGAATAGGACCAGCCCCCAGCAAACCTTCACCAGTCTCCAATCATGGCTATGGAATCTCCTCTGCTGGGACTGAAATGCCACCTTTCATGGCCCTAGAATCTGACAGCAGGTCACTGGAATGTCATTGCAGACTTTTTGATTTTACTCCTTTAAACATTTCCACTGAGGAGTCTCTCTCAACTGGGATTAAGCCCCGTGAGTTTGGCTCTGAGGTCAGGATGGTGCACCCAGATTGCACCCCTCCTAGACAATGACTAATGTGCCAGCATGGATTCATGATGGAGCAGACACATTTTTTGTATCTGTCTCCTTCAGGGGGTTATATACTTATGGGCATTCTCAGATAAAAGATTGTTCCAGTTTTACTTAACTGGGTCCTTCTCTCCATTGGCATGAGGCATGGATAGAGGGCACATGTACATTTTGTATGTATGAAGCAGGAATGAGTGTTTACCCTGTCAGTCTGTTTGTCTGAGCTCATCAAGGAAGACATGTTGGGATTCCCCTTTGTCAATGTAAACTGAAAATGGAGGTCTCAGAGGTGAAACTGTTTAGGGCCTTTGCTTGACCTAGCAGCAGGCCCTGGAACAATGTTCCACACCTGTTCCCCAGAGTTTTTCTGTAGTTGAGTTTTATATGTGAATGATGGGGTTGTTGCATGCGCTTCTTGGTGTTTGCCCCATGCTTCTGTTACCAGAGCGCTCTCTGCGATTCCCTCTAATCCCACCTGAATCTATTTGCCAAAGGACTTTGCTGACCAGTCTGGATTAAATATGCAAAATGCACATGAATTTAGTTCAAAACACCTTTGGGGAGCTCCTGTTGAACAACACATTGACATGAGGGGACGTGCGCCCTAATTTTGTGCCCAAAATGTAAATGTTGCACAGGAGATGATTAGTCAGCCTGCGACCAAAAACTGGGCAGTTGCCCTGCTCATTGTGCCAGTAATTCTCATTGACTAGAGACAGCAACAACACACCAGTGTGTTTGGAAGACCAGTGAGCTCCAAGCTAGCATCGCTCATCGCTATTTCCGCTGTACATTGGGAACTAAACCTCAAGTCCTGCATCCCGCTGGAAGTGCTGCCAGGCCTGCCGTGAGGGACGAAGCCACCTGCTGTGGAGGGGGATCCAGGAGTGTACCCCTGGGCACTGACTGTGGCATTTGTTCCTGACTCCACCGCTTTGCCCCTAGCCTGCTTCTATCAGGGACTTGGGGCCTAACTTTAGCCCTCTCCCCTGGTCTGTGACGTGTGAGGTAGATTGGTGAAACAAAGATGAACTGTTATGGCTCAAATCACATTAAAATCCATGCAGCGATTGGGGGGTTATCCTTAAGTTCCTACTGTTGTGAGGGTTTGATCATCCCTCATGTGTATAGACATCTGCTGGTGTGCAACAAAGTTGGTTATCAGTGGGAGTTTATGAAATATGCAGTGCTTAATCTGTAAAACAATAAGTGATAGGGCTCTCGAAAGGAGGCTACCACAGCTCGCTCTGCCCGTTGCCCCTGTCTGTACTGCCATCAACAGTACCAACGCAACTCCTAACCATCACACGCCTACAAGTGTGACATTTCAAACTATTCCAGGACCAGAAAGCTATAAAAATGGCTTGGGCGGTAGCTATTAGTCATTTTTAATATATTTTGAATAAATAAACAACTGTTGTGCTCCTCTCTAAATCAGACAAACAGTGCCACCATGTGGCAGCCTGTCATAAATCTTGGTGTTGACAATTAAGTGCCGGTGCCGAACACTGAAACCCACCAGCACAAATTGAGCACTAGAAATATGTAGGTGTTTGTTTCCTGGTGCTGACACAACATAAACCTGATAAGCACTTTTCAAGATAGCCCCCTTTTAAGTTATACTGCCATTGGGGCCTGGGCATCCTGTGACACGGGTACTGTTGGCTAACTTTATTTCCCCCACAAACTCTTGCTTGCATGCCATTGCTCCTCCCTCCCCTAATCTAGTGAGATTCAGGGTCTCACTGGCCGTGGGTTCTTTGGCCACTTTTGGGGAGGTGGGTGGCTGGACTGGAGTGACTTCTAGTGAGTCAAGCTGGAATCAAAGGAAACCTCCTTGATGTTGTAAGCAGCTTTGCCGGGTTTGGGAGTGGGGATGATTACTATGGTTCGCAATTTCCTCAACGCGGCACAAAACAAACAGGAAGCTTTCGTCCCTCCGACTGTGCCCACTCCCTGCAAGCGTGCTGCCTGTTCTGACAAAGGAACTGTGTGTCTGCATGTGCCAGTGCTTAATTTGTAAGAATGAGTGCAGGTGCCCAAAGCTCTGATGAGAAGTCCGTGGACGGTGCTATTCCGCGTGTTGAATACCAATGCTGCTTGGCCTTGAATCCACCTCATGTCTCTTTAATCCACTATCGGACACGCTCTGTCCCTTTATTAACTCTTGCAGATTCCTTCTTTCTCCCTCTGAGACATTTTTTCCATCTTTCTCTTCCTCCGTCTTTCTACCTTGGGTGTTTTTCCCGCTCTGGCCCTTGGTAAATGTCTGATGCAGAAAAATAAGTGCCGGTCTCCAAAAATGAGTGCCAGTGGCCCCTACCAGCAACCACCGACTCCAATTAAGCATTGGCATGCGCACTACAGCAGCACCAGCGAGTGTGGCAACCCAAATAATGTGGAGTTCAGGAGTACTGTAAAAGTGTTTAAAGACCAAGTGAAACATTGTATAGACTTTGTAGAGAAGGCTGGAATGGCTTTAGGGCCAATGGGGGGGGTCTGGTGCACTGTGGGTAGATCATGAGACAAATACGGTAGTGAGGGGCTGGAGCATTCTGTGCCAAATACAGGACGCAGGCGCAGGTGCATGGTGTAAGTATCGTGTGAACATTGTTGGAGGCATTTTAGTCGCATCTCTAGCCCGGGAGGGGCTAGAGAAATCTGATTTTCTTTGTGTACATTTGTAAATTTCGTATATGCTGTTAGCTGGATGTGAATTAAAGTATTTTTTTCTTTTTCAAAGTAAAACCATTGACTGGATTGGTGTTGTGATTGAGTGTGAATACTGGGCATAGTTCCGAGTTTCAAAAACCAGCACCTCTCTGAGTAAGTCTTTGACTGTTGTGACTCACATTCTTAGGTGTTAGGTTCTATAGGGGTGCATTTGGTTTTCAATTTGGATATGTAGGAAAATGCACTTTTTCACATGGTTCCCCTAGTTTTTCTCTGCTGGATTCTGCAGCTATTCTGACTCTGAATAGTTGAGCTAACTATAACTCGCGCCCCTGCAATGCACTGCTTATGACCTCACATATTACATCACTCATGATATGGTCAATGACATCACAGATGATATCACTGATGACATCTCAAATGACAGGATGTCCTTGGGGGCCAACTACCCCTCCTGTTACCTCCAGTACGTCCCACACAGCAGGATTGCTGAGAGATTATCGGAGGCTACCCCCCCTTTATCCACCACTCTGCAACAACGCCTCCTGGCACACTACTAGTAGGGGGATGAAGTCCCCTTGGCTATTGAGGGTCCTTGAGGGCCAACTAGCCATCCTGTTACCTCCAATAAGACTCACACAGCTGGATTGTTCAGAGGTCGTCAAAGGCCATGCCCCTTTTCTCCATCACTGTGCAAACGTGCTTCCTGGCGCACTACTGGTTGGCGGAGGAAATCCACTTTAGTCCTGCGGGCCTCAGGAGTAAAGTGGAATTCATTCCCCAACCAGCAGCGCGCCCGGCGGCGCATTTGCAGAGTGGTGGAGAAGGGGGGCGTGGCCTCCAAGTCCTCTCAGCAATCCCGCTGTCTGGGAGTTACTTGAGGTAACAGAAGGGGTTCCTGGACCCCATGGACCCTCAACATCATAGGGGACTTCATCCTCCAACCACCACTGCGCCAGGAGGCGCGTTTACAAAGTGGTGGTGAAGGGGGGCATGGCCTCTGGGAATTTGGCGGAGGTTTTTATTTTTTACGGGAGGGGGGCTGCGTGACCCCCCCTTCCCTGAGCCATTTTCGGCCCCGGGGACCCCATCTCTGAGGCCAGGCCATTTTACAATGGGTGAGGGGGGCCTAGTGGCCCCCTCCCAGGCTGATTTTGGCCCCGGGGACCACATCCCCGGGGCCTGGCAGGGAGGGGGGGCTGAGCAGCCCCCCTCCTGGACCATTTTCAGCTCCGGGGACCCCCATCCCCCGGGGCTTGCCCCTTTCTCTCTCTCTATATATATTTCTTATAATAAAAAGGGGGCCACGCGGCCCCCCTCGCAGCATGATGTTGGTCCCAGGGACCCCATCTCCCAGGGCCCGGCCTTTTCTTATTTTTTTTTTTTTTTTTAATTTAAAGGGAGGGGGGCTGAGCTGCCCCCCTCCCAGGCCATTTTCAGCCCCAGGGACCCCATCCCCCATGGCCTGCCCCTTTTTATATATGCATTTTTTTTAATGGAAGGGGGGGCTCTGTGGCCCCCCTCCCGGGCCTATGTTAGCCCAGGGGACCCTATTCCTGAAGGCCTCCGCGGTCCCGGCTGGCTCCCCGCCTCCTGCGGTAGCCGGCATTGCTTTTCACACACAGGGAGCTGCTGACATGCAGCTCCCTGAGCGTAAAAAGTGAAGTGTGCTCCGCTTTGAGCAAGCAAGAGCAAAATGCTCTCGCTAGCTCAAAGCGGAGCACTGTTTGCTATGCTCCCACATGTTCGACTGGAAAATGCGTTCTGCCGACTCCTTGTAGCATTGTGGGAGTTAAGTTAGCATTTGCGGCACCATTTTGTATTAAGCCGCCATTTTGTACCATGATCGAAATTAAGCTTCTGTCTTACACTGCCTGCCTCAGCAGAAAGCAGCCTCGATTGTTTCTCTTCAATGTTGCGCTTCGCTGCACTAATGAATAGATTGTTCTGTTTTGCATGCCTTTCCCAGTAGGTAGGCCTGCTCCCACTCTCAGAGAGACGGGCATGGGCAGAGTAACCTTGAAACTAAGATAGCATGTACCTGGTCTCAGGATAGTAGCTCATCTTTCTGTACCACCTTTGTTCGTCAGCTTTGAGACTGGAAAATTCCAGTCTGGACGGGTCTTTAGGGGTGCTGGAAATGTATATTTTGTACTACCATGTTGACGGGGGTCAGTCCCTCTGCCGCAATCTGAGGAGGCTGGTCAGACCGGACTCCGCTCGAGCGTATACTAATAAATAACTTTGGTTTGTATTCTCTACTGTCTGACCGACTCTTCATTTGTATGGAAGGCTGAGAGGTGGTCGCGAGTGACCCGGGTGGCCCTAATCGGGTCACTTCCTTCAGTTGGCGCCCGAATGGGGACCCCATCGGGCGAGTGACCCTTCGTTGCCTGCAGACGGGTAGGGGGAACGGGGCCACGTCGGGTCGGAGGTGCAGACCGAGGATCCCTGCACGAGAGAGTCTGGTACTCGCAGCTGCCCCGTCTGTCTGACCGGGCAGTGCCTCGGCCAGTGGTCATCCCGGCTGGGGTCCTGAACGGCGAAACTCTTGAATCTGACCGTTTGGTCCGAAGAGTCGGCAGTGGAGAATACATTCGTTCGACCTGTGTGCACCAGATGAGTTTGCTTTGGTTTTGTTTTGTGGCCATGGCGCCACTTTGGTTTGTGTTTGGTACGGTCTGAGGATCGTTTTTGGACAAGCGCTTGAATTTGTTTGGGTTCTTTGTGAACATGGTACCACTTTGATTTGGACTTGGTGAGGTCTGAGGACCAACTTTGGTAAGATATTTGCAAATATCTGCTCGGCATAAATAGTGAACACGTTTTCGTTTTAAAATGCCTTGTTTTAGCAAACTATGCTGTGTAAGTTGTCGTTGTTGTTCTACTGATGCTCTTTTGGAAGAGAGTCAGCCTGCGCCTCCGGAAGGCACTCCAAATTTTGAAATGTATGTCAAGCATGGCCTTGGCCCTATTATGTTTAGTACATTATGGCGCAAATATACGAGGGACAATGCCGAGTTGTAATGGCCGTTGACAAGCATTTTTGAGGAGCAAATGCATAATTTCCTGCAGGATAAATTGTTTGCGAAAAGAAGTAGGCAGTCAATGTTTGATTCCCTTAGAACATGGCAAAAGGAAGCTAAACAGAGACGAATGAAGGCAGAAAAGTTAGCCCGAAAGGGAAGGATGCAGACAGTGACTCAGAAAGCTGTTGCGTATGATAAAGAGAAGATTGAGAAGGGGATAGAGTGTGCCGATAGCAATGTGAAAAGTCTTATGTGGTTTGAGAAGAAAATGATACATTTGTGGAGGAATTGTTAGACACCCTACCTCCACCTCCATACGCCCCGCAGAAAATATACCCTGCCATGCCACAGCCTCAGTCGTCTGTCTCTTCTGCCCCTGCTGTTTCTGCTTCTTCTGTTACGGACCCAGCTGCCTTGGCCGGCGTGCCTCCTGTTAATTCTGTGGCTTCGCCTTCTGCGTCTGCGATAACTGCTAGTCTCCCTGCTACGCCTATTGTGTCGATGTCTCACCTCTCTCCGGCCCTTACACCCACAACACAGCCGTTGATGACATTGGTGCCCGCTCCCTCTGTCGCTACTCCTTCCCTTTTCCTTCATTCTCCGACAGTACTGAGTAACGGAACACCTGTACGTGGACCGGGGGACGGGGACTGTGCAACAGCTAGGGAATGACTGGGGCGGATATTGATACGATCTGATGTGGGTGATGAAGAGAAGAAGGTGGTGGCCAATCAGGCCGCTCAGTGGGCTCGTCACCCCATTTACAGTGTGGAGTGTGATGAAAGATTATGAGCCGTTTGTGCAGCAGCATGCCCTTAAGCACATGTGGGCTACACTGATTGGATTGTGGGAACAGTGTTTCAATGATGTAGCACTCCAGATTATTTATGATATCAGAGACAATGTATATGCTGCCGGTATGGCGCCTGGGGAGGTTTTCGGTAATGTTGCAACGTTGGTAGTTTACCGAAGTAGGCTGTTAGAGAAGAGCCCGAAGACAGTGTCCCAGTTTCCGATGAGGGAAGTCCATCCCATACATCACCCTGAGTTACCGGAGCTCCGAGATCAGCATGATACTGTTGTTAGACCAAGGGTAGAGGCCCGTTTTCAAGAACAGTGGGTCTATACCCCATGGAAGTGGAGTGAGGTGTTATCCCTTAAGACTCAGTTACCCGACCCTAGAAAAAATCCTACTGCATACTATAAGGAACTGACAGAAGCCGCTTCATCGACAGTGATGACGCTTGCAGATATTGAAATGTTCTTTGGTTTACTGGTACCCGTTGATATTTGGAGGCAGGTACACACGCAGGAACACCGTGCGGAATTGGGTGGTACATGGGAGCAGATTAAAATATGGGATCAGGAGAGGAAGCCTGGTGAGAAGCCTAGGGCCGAGATACTAGCTTTGCCTGGCCGAATTATCTCTTATATGCATTCTCTTATTCCACCAAGGAGAGTAGATTGGGACAAGTTAACTGCATGTCGTCAGAAGAAAGATGAAAATGTGTCTGATTTTTTCACGCGGTTCGAGGGTGTGTTTTTGGACTTTAGCGGGCAGGATTTGTCAGTGGAGGGGGGTGTCCGATTGTTCGTCAAAAAATTTGTTACGAACTTGCTCCCAGAGATTGCAGCTCGGTTGCAGGCTTCGGAGAGCACTTGGACGACATCCTCCCCTTCTGTCATATTGAGTATGGCACAGTATTATGAACACAGGGAGAACGAGGAAAAAGAGAAGGTGGAAAAGAAGCACAAGGAGTTGAAGACGAAGGTTTTGTTGCAGCAGGCGTCTAGGGGAAATGGAAGGGGACGTGGAGCTGGTCCAGCCGGCAGCTTTCCCGTACTAGCAGGAACGCTGCGCCAGTAGGGCCGAATCAGTGTGCATACTGCAAGGAGGAGGGGCACTGGCGTAGCGAGTGTCCGGTGTTATTGCAGAAAGTTGCGGCCCCCAGAAGATGAGGTTCTCATGGACGGGGCCGTGAAGAAAGTGATCAGGATAGGGCTCGAGAGGAGAGCACATCGCAGGGTTGCTCAGATCAGAACTATTTTGATGACCCTCGAGGGAGACAGTATTATCACAACGATTATGATCTGGGTGAAGTGACAGATATGTCTCACAGCTAGGACAGCCAGGGGCAGGGTGAGGGACCAGTTCAGATACCTGTAGACCAGTGCGGTCCTTATGTCACCGCAGATCTGCAAGGCTCAGTTATGAAATTCTTGGTGGATACAGGTGCAATGAATAGCTCTGTTTCTCGTTCGCTGGTCCCCGGGGCAGCTCTGTCTGGCCAAAATTATGTTTCGGTAGGATTTTCTGGTGTACCAGTTGTAAGCCCCATTTTCAAACCTCTTGCCTTGACTGTCGGTCCTTTTACTGTGGATTCACCGTTCCGATTGACATCAAATTGTGGAGAAAATTTAATGGGCCTCGATTTATTAAAGAAGTTGCATGCGACCATTTATTGCTCTCCGGAAGGTGTTTGCATGACAGTGGGTCCGACTGTGGTCAGCTCTAAGCAGTGTCTGTCCAAAGATGTCCCCCTTCCTGCTGAGTTTAAGGATGTGCTGCCCGCTTTGTGGGCAACAGGCGACACGGATGTAGGGCTGTTGCAAATTCCCCCAATTTCCATTAAAGTTAAAGACAATGCCATTTTGCCTCGTATTTCCCAGTACAAAATTCCACAAGCGGGGGAGCGAGCTTTGCTGCGAATTATAGAGGATCTGATTGAGTCGGGAGTGGTTGAAGAGACAGCGGCGAATGCCCTATTCTTCCTATTCTAAACAAGCATTTGCAATGCAATAGGTCTCGCATTTACACGAGTTGAAGCTATTGGCATTGTAAATGACAATGCCTTTTATTTATGTTTTAAAAACTAAAACAAAAATAAGAGGCATTGTTATTTGCAATGTCAATAGCTCAAACTCGCGCAAATGCGAGACCTATTGCATTGCAAATGCTTGTTTATTAGGTTGAGCCTGGGCAGCGCATGTGCTGCTCTGTGAGCCAAGTATGTACTTGAAGCCCTGCCCACTCTCCATCCATATTCGTCATTGGCTTGTGTCTTTGTCCTTCGAAAATGCTGGCTTCTGATTCGCTATTAGGCTGGTTAGTCCCTCCTTGGTACCGCCAGGTTTTCATTTGTAACCTCCCACGAGGACTGGCCCTTTTACTTCGGTTGTTCCACAGTACAACTTCTTTAGTCTGTAAGCACTATTTTCTTTAGTGAGTTTCTCTTACAGCAGGAGGGTCTCTTGTGCGCAGCTGTGACCACCGGCTGGTTTATTTAACTCGTAGCAAACGAGGAGCTCTTCAGGGGCCATGGGAGACAGAAGGGGGCAACTCAGCAATGCCTTCAAGCATTTGTAATGCAATAGGTCTCACATTTGAGAGAGTTTAAGCTATTGGCATTGTAAATGACAATGCCTTTTATTTATGATTTAAAAACCAAAACATAAATAAAAGGCATTGTCATTCACAATGCCAATAGCTCAAACTTGTGTAAATGCGAGACATATCTACCACTCAAATGACTTTCATATTTCACTATACTAATTCACCACTAACACTGTATGGGTTCCAGAGTAGCATGCTACTCGCGAAAAAAAGCACTTCCACCCCCCCATCAGGGGTAGCAAGCGCTATATAAATGCAAACCCTCCACTATCCTTCTCAATCCAAATACCTGACTAACATATCCACCACTCAAATTACTTTCATATGTTCACTATACTAATTCACCACCAATCCTTTATGGGTTCCAAAGTGGTGTGCTACTCGCCAAAAAAGCGCTTCAACACCCCACCAAGGGTAGCAAGCGCTATATAAATGCAAACGTTTTTCCCTCTTCTATCCCTCCACTATCCTTCTCAATCCAAATAACTGACTAACATATCCACCACTCAAATTACTTTCATATTTTCACTACACTAATTCACCACCAATCCTTTATGGGTTTTGAAGAAGCGTGCCACTCGCCGAAAAGCGCTTCGATGCCTCGGCAGGGGTAGTAAGCGCTATATAAATGCAATTACAATACAATACCTATTGCATTGCAGATGCTTGTTGCTACTGGTAAATAAGTCTGCATTCCCTATTCAATTTCGGCAGGTCAAATCTGCTAGAATTTAATAGGGGAGAGCAGGGTCTGGTATTACTCGCGCATGCAGAGTTTGGAGCAGTAAGCACAAAAATCCGCATATTATTCCACATTAAAGACAAAAATACGCGGAACAGGTGCTATTTATCACAGCCAATAAGTTTCAAACCCCAGGAAGTTGTCTTTTTTGGGGTGGGATAAATACAAACTAGTGTGTTAGGAGTAAACAGTTCCAACTAACGTGCATACATCTGTCCTCGCGTTGTTGAATGAATAAAGCCAGTGGCTGAAGAGAGCAGGGTCTGTTGGGAACTATGTTCCCAATCGGCTTTAACTTTACACATAGTTCTTGTTGTCTCGCCTCCAAATTCGCTGACCCCACCCCTATTCCACTCATCATAGTTCCCATACAGTGTTAAGCGCGTCACCCTATGAATGAAACAAATGTATGAAGCACCATAGCAGCCCAAAGGCGTCCTGGTGCTAGAACGGAAGGCCCGGAACGCAGGCCTGAAAACACAAGGAGGCAGGACCAGTGCTGGGTAAAAAGCCAAGACTAACTTTTTTACTTTATTTATAATAGCATGAAAACCCCGTGAAAATGACAGTACAGAAGAGAGGAAGAAACCGACAGAAAAAAAAGGTAGATTTCTTCTGTTAGTATTAAAATAAATAGCGCCTTTCCAGAGTGACACTGGCCCATGCCGCAGTGCCTACACTTGTCGGGTGACTGGCCGTTTAAGTATGACACTGGGAATGTACAGGAAGTGCTTAACAACTGGTTTTCCTAGAGCTATTTTTGGCGCTCCCCTTTGCTATGCCATTATGTTCCTGGCACAGACTGAGCACACACGATCTTTGTATGTTCAATACTCTCGTTACGAAAGTCCCAAAACATTATTTTTATCAGCACAGCACACCCATGCCAAGCACTGACATCACTGCACCAAGCTTCCAAGGGTTGCAAAAACCACAGTGAAGGAAGGAGGTGGGTGGGGGAGGGAAATTCCAGCAGGAGGAATGTTTAGTTCTAAATATAAAGAGAACTTTTTGACCATTTGGTATTAAATTGGTCCCGCTCTGTTTTACCCAGGCACTGCTCACCAGTGCTTAGCTAGTAATTATGCAGAAAAAGTAAATGAAAAGTTGGGTATTAGCACACACAAAAGGGGCGCACAAACATTTGTGCACATGACCCCCCCCCGCCCCACCTTATTTCCGGCAGCCTGTAAATTGGATTCAAAGACACACTCAGTGTCGGAGGCTGTAGTTTGCGCCAAGGTATTCTGTGCCCAAATGTACACCTAAAGAATGAATAAATGTAATGATCTCTGAAGGGTAGAGGGCTGGCTGACTGGGCCTTGACAGGATTTGCAGGTCACAGCTGATGTCAGCAGCGAACACTTACCTTACCGCGCCGTCGTGCAGTACATATATAACATTGTTTTTTTTTCACAAATTAGTCCCAGGATTACAAAAGTAGGAGAAAAGTGCAAATCGAGTGTAAAATGTTATTTTTTTGGTGGTTGTACACAGATAACCGCCTTCCAATGAACTGCTTGCTGTCACGTGCTCCGGTTTTCAGGGAGGTTGCGTGGGCTTTGCTGGGCTGTGCAATGTAACAAAAGGGGGCATGCATAAAACAAACCTGCACAGTCTCTCCTGCCTTGCACATCGCTCATCCATGCCCTGTGCAAGTCACGAGGGCAAACGTTCCCTCAGGGCCACCGTATTCATCCAGACTCCACTTCACCAGCCTAGTCAAGGCACAATCACTCCTGCCTCTCTGTTGCCCCAGTGGAGCAGCATGCATAACACATTAGTCATCGTCTCTGACGGGCCTTAATAAAATCACTTGTAAACAAAATATGTCTGTACGTTAAGGCCTGGGAAGCATATACGTGTTTTGCGACTATAGGGAACAAGAAAACAGCGTGAAAGAAGGGTCAGATTCGTGACAAACTCACTATAGACGCAAATCACATACGTCAAATTTGGATAACTAATAAAGTTATGGTCTGGAATAAAGATATATGATAACGTTTCGGTAGCCATACCTAAAAAGATACAATGCACGCAACAATAGTACCCGTGCAAATTGGTGACTGTGATGCTTAGGTGAACAAAAGGAAGTGGGCAGTTGGTACGGAGGACTAGCTTTCAGTGTCACAAGGGTCCCTTCTTCTAAGGTTATTAGCGTTCAGCTTGAGGCTTATGTCTCTCCGACACCTGACAAGCGTACTTCTATCACCTCACGAACAACAATCGTCTATCACTTCTGAACTTCCTTTGTTGGTCAATGAAACCGAATATTTCTCGAGCAGGTGGCAAAAATTACCCTGGAGGCAATAGCCCCAAAGTGGGGTGTGGGGGTAGAGAAAAAATGCACTATTGACGGGTCGCCAAATTGGGGCATTGGAGGGATTATCACTAAAGCGCCTAGAGACAGAGAGGACAGCAGGTGTCCGCTAAAGGGCTCCCTGCCTTTGCTGAAAAAAAGCCATCAGTGAGTGACTAAAGCACCACGGAAGGAAAGCACAAGAGCAGCCACCTTTCTTACAGACAGACGGAACTCGGCTATAATAAACTTTCGAAGGGAATAAACAACAGGCCACCATCACTGCCTGTATTCTGCCGGCCGACATCTATCTAATGCCAAACATAATACGGGCCTCCTTGGTGTTCTTGCTCATAGGACAGATTCGCCGAGAACATTTACGTATTAGGTCAGACAGACGTGCAAAATCAAATATCCCAAAACCTAGCATTTGTTTCTATGCAACATGTATGTTGCGTGTGTCCTTTCTGAAAACTGTGGTAACTTCAAAGAAATCAAGCAACTTTACTGTATGTTTGGCAACTTTACATGCGTTTCTCGATACATTTGTAAACCCTGTTTTGTATTTGTATTGTTAGTTAAAAAGGGGCCTCTGTTAATCTCAGCAGGATTACACTGGGTCCAGGACCTCTCACCCCAGCACCACTTGCCTGCCAGCCCTTCACCCGGCTCTGTTCCACCGGCCTCCTCCCCCGGGGGTGCCTCGCCGCCAGTGCCCACCATCCTCAGAGCCGGTTCCTAGTCCTCCATGGCCGGGGGCCTCCTCGGCCTCCCCCCATGCAAGCTCTGCTTGCAGTCACCGCCGCGCTTCCGGGTGCCACCCCGGCCCTGTCCACGACCTCAAGGGCACCCAGGGTAGCCGAGAGTCCCTGTCCGGGCTGCACGCCTGTCCCGTGCCTCTGTTAGGGGTAGTGTTGTGTTTGATTGCATTTTAGTTCTAATCCGCGCTTCGTTCCTGTTTCACTCCGGGCCGGGTTGCAGGGATTGCGTTTGTTGATCTTTTTGCAGCAGAACAGAGAGGGCAAATCAGCTCACTTTTCAATACCTTCGGCTCGAGTTCGCGCTATATAAATCGCACAAAACTATACGGGGGTGTTACTTTTTAAATGGATTTCCCAATTGAAAATACTTTGAGGCTTTTTTATGTTCAACAGTGCCCCCAAGTGGGTTAAGCTAGTAACAGTCTTTCTTCGTTCATGGCGCGTTCACTTTCACTTGTCTGATCGCCGCGAGCCCTACGCGTGCACATCTCCTGTCCATACGGGTGCACATGGTCTGTCCGGGCGCGTGCACATCTCCTGTCCCCCTTCCGACGCAAAACCCACAACAATAGATCTCGCCAAGGCGAGCAGCGCATGCGCTGCGTCGCTAGGCGAGACCTAAAAAGGCATCTTCAGACTCCCCAGATGAACACCCAGATGTTTATCTTTTTGTGATTGATTCACGCGCGGTTAATAAAATAGTGGTCCCTCAGTTCCCGGTGGTCCCTGATATTACTGCCCTTTTGACAATGATTCCTTCTTCTGCTACATTCTTCTCTGTCATTGATTTGAAGAATGCGTTCTTTAGCATCCCGATCCATCCTGATAGCCGACATTTGTTCGGTTTTACCCTAGCTGGCAGAAGCTTTAGATTCTGTTGAGCTCCTCAGGGCTATACTGAGAGCCCTAGTATATATAGGCAAGCCTTGAAAGCCCAATTGGACTCCCTCACACTTTCCCCAGGTAATGTATTGCTTCAATACGTGGATGACATACTAATAGCCTCTGACACTGAACAGGGATGCAAAGACAGTACGGTTAAGTTGTTGCTACATTTGGCTCATCATGGACATAAAGTGTCCCTTTCTAAATTCCAATACTTTCGACAGGAGGTCACCTATTTAGGTCACCTACTGTCGAAGGAGGGTAGGAGGTTGACTCCGGAGCGCATCAGTGCTATTGTTAAAATGCATATTCCTAAAACTCAGAGGGATGTGCGTGCTTTTATTGGCATCACTTCCTACTGTCGCCATTGGATCCCTAATTATTCATTACTAACCAAACCCCTTCTCACATTAACTACTAAAGATGTGCATGAACCTCTGCCTTGGACGCCTGAATGTCAGCAGTCTTTTGAGCAACTAAAAGTCACGCTTTGCTCTGCACCTGTGCTTGGCACGCCTGATTGTTTGAAGCCGTTTGTGTTGTATGTACACGAGACGGCTGGCTGTGCGCTCTCTGTTTTAACACAGGCCTTTGGAGGTAAGTAACGGCCGTATGCTTATTTTTCTGCTTTGCTTGATCCAGTCGCTAGAGCCCTCCCGAGCTGTCTAAGAGCGGTTGCGGCAGTGGCCATCTCTATAAGGCAATTGGCTGGGCTCGTACTTGATACTGACCTCACAGTCATGGTGCCCCATGCTGTGGATACTCTATTGAATAAGACCAAGACACAGCACCTTACCAGTGCATGTCTGACCGGCTATGAGCTAACTCTCTTTGCCCCACATATCACAATTAAAAGACGTGCCACTCTGAACCCAGCCACGTTACTACCCCTCCCTTCTGAGAGTGAGGAAATCGACATCCATGATTGTATTTTTCGGACAGAAGAGGAGACGAAGGGACGGGTAGACCTGACTGATGTTCCCTTATCTGACCCCCAAGGGGAACTATATGTCGATGGCTCTTGTTTCAAATTACCAGATGGCACCACCACTGCTGCATATGCACTTACTACACTACATACAGTAGTTGAGACATCACAAGTTCCCTATCAGTCCGCCCAGGCAGCTGAACTGGTCGCCCTTATTAGAGCTTGTGAATTGAGCAAGGGACCGGCTGTTAATATTTATACTGACAGCCAGTACGCCTTCGGGGTCGCCCATAACTTTGGGCGACTCTGGGCAGAGAGAGGGTTCCTTACCTCCCATGGGACACGTATCCAACATATCCAACGTATCCAACATAGGGTTCTGTCCGCTTTGACACTTCCCCAAAAATTGGCCATAGTAAAGTGTAGTGCCCATAAGGCGATTACTGATGATGTGGCAAAGGGGAATGCATTTGCAGATCAGACAGCTAAGGAGACAGCTCGAACAAAGATGAAAAGGATGTTTGTAGCAGGCCCCTCCAGGTGGGTGCCCGAGGCCACTATGTTTGAGGATACACTAGACAATGTGAAAGAAATCCAGAGTGAGGCAACGGTCGAGGAGTTAGCAGTATGGCAAGAGAGCACAGCACGCTTAGATGAGGATGGGTGTTGGACGGATAAGTCAGGGAAACAGAGATGGATGTTACCAGATGCATATGTCCTCCCTGTAGTCACTATGGCACACGGGCCAGCCCACATTAGTGCAAAAGGTATCTGTAGACTATTAGATCCTGTATGGCAGAACGACAACATTTCCAATGTTGCTGCTCATCTAGTCAAGTACTGTATGGTGTGCATGATGTACAATCCTGGAAAAGGCACCCCTGCACCCCCTGGTAACTTTGCACCCCCTTCTTTCCCTTTCGAGGTCCTTCAGATAGATTTCATCGAAATGAAATGAGTCAACAATCTGAAATATGTACTGGTGGTTGTTTGTGCATTCAGCAAATGGGTTGAGGCTTATCCCACTAAAGAGAATACAGCCATGGCGACAGTGAAGGCACTCCTAAAGGAGTTCTTCCCTCAATTCGGTTTGCCCCGTTTGATTTGGAGTGACAATGGAAGCCACTTCAACTCAAAGGTTATCCAGTTGGTGTGTGATGGTTTGTACATTAAACAGAAATTTCATGCTGCAAACCACCCCCAGTCAGCAGGTTTGCTTGAGAAGTACAATGGTACTCTCAAACTGAAGTTGGCAAAGATTCAGGAGAGCACAGGATTGCAGGGGCCAGATGCTTCACCATTAGCTCCTTTGTCTACAAGAGCTACGGCTCACACTAGGACAGGGTTGTCACCATACGAGGTTGTGTTCGGACGCCCGGCGAATGTCTGAAGACCTCGACGGTTTTCAGAAATTGAATACCCTTTGTTAGTGGATTATCTGTATGAGTTACCTAAAAGCTTGCCTTCTATTCACCAACAGATCCACAAAGCCCTACCACCAGCACCCGAGGGGCCAGGACACGATATTCGGCCTGGGGATTTTGTACTGACCAGGCACTTCCAGAGGAAGGGCAGTTTGGAGCCGAGGTGGAAGGGGCCTGCGTAGGTGCTCCTCGCCACCCGCACCGCTGTGAAGGTGGCCGGCCGGAAGAATTGGATACACTCCCAGCACTGCCGCAAGGTGCCCCTTCCTTTACCCTATGACCAATGGGTGCTTGACGGAGTTGGCGATTCTGAAACTGAACAGGTGCCCCGTTTTGTTTCCTTTCTCAGATGCCCGGCTGACGTGGGCACAAACGGAGGAAGAAAATGATGCAGTGTTGAACGAGGCAGTGCCTCCTGAGATCAAGGCCACCCAGGAGCCCCAGCCGGCTGGCCCATCTGTGCTTGAGCCCCAGTCCATTGGCCCCTCTGTGTCTGAACCCCCTTTTGCAGACCCCTCTGTCCCTGGAGTAGCTAGGTATAATCTGCGCCCCAGACAGAGGAACAGTGCACCAAAGGAGAAGTCAGATTAGCAGGGATGGACTCGATAAGTCAGGCAACAGTAGCATAGGGAGAGACGAGATTGGTGTACTGTTCGGACATTGAACAGGATTGATCGAGTGTGCTCCCCAGGGAAGGGGGGTGCCTTATCCTGAGCAATGTGGGATTCTTCAAGAGCTGGTCCGACAGCTCCACCGCGGGTGCTCAATAGCGCCAACGATTGATGAACAATAGGAGTCTACCAGCGAGGCTCTGACGGACACTGGGAACATTTGCCCCTCTTTTGTCCTTTTGTTATTGGCTCCATTATATGTCCTTTCCTCTGGTTAAAATGTATCCATTTGGTCGCTCCATTAGGGAGGAGGAACAGTCCTTTGCAGCCCCACGTTACGGGCAGAATACGTCTGGTTAGTCAAGTTGGTCTACAAGGAGTAAAATAGTTTTCAAAGTAATTGTTCTGATTTTCCTGATAACAGTTCTTGGAATAGTATGGTTCCTAGAGGAGAAATATCCTGTGCACTCTTTGTTTGGTACAACACCTGTTCCCCCTGAACATACGTTTGTTACTTTGGCCCCCCATAAAGGTGAACACAGAAAAACATATGTTGACAATGTATTTTTGCGAACTCTCCCCCAAGCCCATGATACAACTAATGTTACAAACTGTTGGATATGTGGACTGCTTCCTTCGGTTACGCATAAGAGTGATAGCCTGTTATCGCTGCCTATGTCTTACTTGGGCAGCTGTGAGGGATGGTTTGAATTGTTCTCTATGGTATACATTCATTATCATTCTTGTGCTATGAATATGACATCTGCTGATTATCACACAGTGCTAGAATATATACGCGTCCACCAAGGATTTACCCCGGGAGAACAAGGGACCCCTGATACATTATCCCCAACAGCCTGCACGAATATATATGAAAGAGAGAAAAATGTAACATGGCTTCAAAATGAAATGTTGGATTTCCAGGGATTTAATGTTACTGGATGCTTTTGCTCATTCCAGGTGCAAAATATTACTCAGGATGAGGCAATACCGGTGCCAGTAGTCAACACCACAGCTCGGTTTTGTGTTCAAGGGTTTGGGAAGGTGAAAGTGGGTGAGAGTAATTGCAACTATACCTATACATTAAGCAAGAGTAACAGCCCGCCTTTGCTCCCACTGCATAATATCTATTTTGTTTGTGGATCACAAGCTTATGTTTGGCTTCCTAGGGGATGGTCAGGTGTATGTCACCTCTCTTTCCTCCTTCCCCCAGTGTACATAGCACCGTCCAATTATCATAAGGACCATTGATTGCAGCGTAGGAGTGTCCATCTGTCCTGAATCAGAAGGGTTATTAACACAGAAGACATAGACCAGACAGACACCACTCTGCAGCAGTTTACAGATGCTATGAAGGGTATTTTGCCCTTTTGGGGCCCTATGTCCAATAGCCTCAACATTCGTCGACTCACCAGGGTTGTGGAAGGGGTCATTAATACCACAGCAGGGATTTTGACAAATATTACAGCTGAGCTCCAGGCTACGAGGCTTGTTGCTCTTCAGAACAGGATGGTGTTAGACGTCATCCTTGCTGATCGGGGAGGGGCCTGTTGCGTCATCGACAGCAGTTGTGTCTACATACCGGACCATGCCCCTATTGTATACGCTGCTATACAGAAGTTGCATAGGCTCGCATCTGACATCTACCAAGAGAATGGTACCTGGAGTCTTTCTGGTTGGTTCTGGGGTTTAATAGCATCCTGGGGGTGGAAGATTCTTATATTCCTGATAGTAGTTGCAGGTGTCATCTTCACATGTTGCCTATGCGTACATTGTCTTCCTGCTTGTTGTGCTTACTGTGTTGGAAAATTGCCCCCCACACCAAATGCCCTGATACATGATGCTAAGTCTTCGTCCATGATGATGCAGGCTGTCCACGACCTAATGTCCATATAGATGAGGGTATTTTTGAATATTGATAATGTGTGTATTAACATGTAATAGTGATCTCCTTAGAATATGAGCAGTTCTTGGTTTTCTAGCATTAGACAAAATTGTTAGCAAATGCTAAAAGGAGGGTCTGTTGGACTGGAAAATGCGTTCTGCTGACTCCTTGTAGCATTGTGAGAGTTAAGTTAGCATTTGCTGCACCAATTTGTATTCAGCTGCCATTTTGTACCATGATCGAAATTAAGCTTCTGTCTTACACTGCCTGCCTCAGCAGAAAGCAGCCTCGATTGTTTCTCTTCAATATTCAAGGTTGCGCTTCGCAGCACTAATGAATAAATTGTTCTGTTTTGCATGCCTTTCCCAGTAGGTAGGCCTGCTCCCACTCTCAGAGAGACGGGCACGGGCAGAGTAACCTTGAAACTAAGATAGCATGTACCCGGTCTCAGGATAGTAGCTCATTTTTCTGTACCACATTTATTCGTCAGCTCTGAGACTGGAAAATTGCAGTCTGGGCGGGTCTTTAGGGGTGCTGGAAATGTATATTTTGTACTACCATGTTGACGGGGCTCAGTCCCTCTGCCGCAATCTGAGGAGGCTGGTCAGACCGGACTCTGCTCGAGCGTATACTAATAAATAACTTTGGTTTGTATTCTCTCCTGTCTGACTGACTCTTCATTTGTATGGAAGGCTGAGAGGTGGTAGCGAGTGACCCGGGTGGCCCTAATCGGGTCACTTCCTTCACGCCATATCATAGAAAAATGTAATGTCCCAGGGTTGGGCACCCCGGGACATTGCTAGAGCCAGGCCTTGTGGGGTGGCAGTCCCCAGGGCCATGTATGGTTCCAGGAGGGGGGCCACACGGCCCTCTCTCCTACCTTGACAAGGGCCGGCCCCATGGAGGTGGCGGTCCCCGGGGCTGAGAACGGCCCAGGAGTAGGGCCACGTGGCCCCCCTCCCATTTCTTTAAAATATAGTTTGACCCCAGGGCGGTGGTGAACCCCCGGGCCAGGGGGGTCCGTGAAGCCCCCCACATGAATATTTAAAAGCCCTGGTGAGGTGGTGGTCCCCGGGGCAGGGGGATCCTCAAGGCCCCCTATTACATTAGCCCTGGGGAGGTGGCGGTCCCCGAGGCTGCAGGGGGCCATGCGGGCCCCTCGAATCTAGTTCATTGTGTTTACCCGGGGAGGTGGCGGTCCCCGGGGTACAGAGGGTCTGCATAGGCACCCCTCACATTACTATATAAACTGCCCCCGGGACCTGGCCCACCCGGGGTCTTTATTTAACTAATTGCTGGAGACCGCGCATGTTTTTTTTTTAAATTTCAGCTGGAGTCGCGGATCCAGTGCGACTCCGCTGAATTTTTTTTTTTAAATGCTTTTTTGGCCCTGGGAGGTCCCTGTAGAATTCAGCAAACTACGCTAAAGTTATTGGAAAATGAAAAAACGTTCTTCCTATGGAAACTACATCCTAACTATAACTACCTACTGGCGACCAGCAGTAGGTAATGTGTGTGTATGTATATATATATTCACACAAAAGAAAGGTTGCCCTTAGAAGTTGCCACACACGGAGGGGTGATGCACAAATCGCCACAGGCAGCAGGGTTGTCAGCATGCCTCAAGCCTTCCAATTCGTGCCATAGGCGTTTCGAGCATTAACCACGCTCTAGATCACTGGCTGAAATGACGAGGAAAATGGGCTGATGAGAACAACTGATTTATTTGATAAAAAGCCCCGCCCTTGTGGGCGTCACAAACCATGGCATTGTGGTCACGGTAGTTATATATATATATATATACGTATATATGTATGTATGTATATTACCTACTGGCGGTTGCCAGTAGGTAGTTATAGTTAGGACCTAGTTTCCATAGGAAGAAAGTTTTTTCATTTGCTAATAACTTTGGCATTGTTTGACGAATACTCCTGAAATTTTCAAAACTAATACGTCAGTCACTTCAGCCGCTGTCTTGAAAGTTTCAGGATGATTCATCAGGCGGGGGCCAAGAAGAAGGGGGGGTCCCAAAAAGCTTTATCTCCATGTTAATTTCCATAGGAAACTTTAGACACGGCTACAGCCCGAACTGCTGAATGGCGCAGAAAGCACTCTTTTTGTTAAATGGTGTAAATCCATTGAATGGCGCAGAAAGCACTCTTTTTGTTAAATGGTGTAAATCCATTCAGTAGTTGCTGAGAAATTTAAAGATTTCTCAGATATACAACTGTGGCCGCGGTGGATCCGCGACCCCTCCTGATCTCATGCCTGAGATCTGATTGGCTGCCAACACTTCAAACAAGTAAGTGTTGGCAGCCATCTTGTGACTCAGTTGAACCGAGTCACAAGAAAAAACATTTAAAAAAAGAAAAGGGGGCAGGGTAGAAACACTCTGACCCCCTAGGACTTTTGAAGGGGTCCCACAGGGACCCCCCAGGGCCCCCCCAAAATATATATATATATATATATATACGCACATGTTTACAAGGCAATGTTTACATAACATTATATGTGGCAAGACCTCCACCCTGCGCCCCCCTGCCTTCCTCCCTGCTCTGGCTCTTTGCTGCTGCGAGCAGGCATTGAACCTCCTCCTGTGCTCTGCCGGGCAGAAACCAATAGATTACTTCAATTATTTAAGACTTTGAAGGTGCGTGTGAAAGGAGAGAATACCTTTCACTTCTGAATCACAGGTTGACCTGACCTTTATCCACATAAGCGTCGGGACGCTGGGAGAGTCCTCTGAAAATCGGGACCGTCCGGGGACATCTGGAATGTCTGGTCACCCTACACCTAAAGGAAGTGGTTAGAGGTCATGTGTGACCTGTCAGTCACGGTAACCAAGCCTTGTGAGAGCTCCCAAGAGACAGGCCATAAGAGTAAGTGGTGCAGAACTTGGGAACAAGGCCAGACGGCTGGATCATAGAGAGGATTTAAAACATAAGCACAGGTGCACCACACATCAATTACAAAAACGGAGAGAACAAATGTATAATCTGTATACAATGCAGATATTATTCAAAATTTTCCTTTTATTCCAATTTTCTATTGTTTAAAAATGTGGTCATAAACATCAGTTTTCACAGTGATACAGCCTTGTTTAAAAACGTGGTCATAAACATCAGTTTTCACAGTAATACAGCCGACGCGTTTCGTCCTACTAGAGGACTTCTTCAGGGTCAATAACAAATGTATAGGCAGCGTTCCTCAAAGTCATAGATGTTAAAAAGACACAGAAAACAAAAATGTCCATTGGGTCCAATGAGGGGGCACCGTCGGTTACGCAGAATAATGTAAAAACGAGAGGGGATTACACCTGCAACGGTTGATATTGAGTTTGGATATCTATCAGAGTGAAGCTTCTTTATAAAAGGAAGGACTTCCTGCCGTGACGTTTGGCTCTTGAAGACTTGATGACAGTCTAATATCGGCTGTTGTCCTCTGATCTTGCACATACAGCTTACATTTGAACTGATATAGTTTGGGTCTGCTGCATACGGTATTGGGGCTAATGATATGGTGCTTATGTGATTCAACCGGGCGATCATAAGCAGGTTTGCAAGATCTAAGTTTATATGTGCGCCTTTGCCTGGGGTGACATCCTTTTTATAGATATCTTTACCGCTTTTATAAAGAAGCTTCACTCTGATTGATATCCAAACTCAATATCAACCGTTGCATGTGTAATCCCCTCTCGTTTTTACATTATTCTGCGTAACCGACGGTGCCCCCTCATTGGACCCAATGGACATTTTTGGGCAAAATAGAGCACTAAAAACTCCCGCCCCATGCCCTTCTTTGTATTGTTCCACAAAACCCTTGCAGTGAAGTTCTTATACCTCCAATTGTCGGTCTAGAGTGTTCCCACCATTGACATTAGCAGCATAGTCAGAAACAAATGTGCTAAACAGAGTTGAGGCCAGTACACATCCTTGTCAAATGTCATTTTCAATCTTCATCTGTCCTACAGGAAGTCTGTCCCTAGCTGAATAGTCCAGCAGGAAACACAGAGCAACATGCAAACTGCATTCACAAATCTGCAGATATGTGTAGCACCATCGACTTTCCCCACAGGGATGCTATAAGGACTGCTTAAAGAATCTGACCAATCAGTGAATACTATAAATCAAGAGCCCACTGATGGAACACAATTTCTCTACCAAATGGGTGAAAACAAAACGTTGGTCATGGATGGAGTAGTTCTGACACACCGCTCGGACTGCTGTGATAATATTATTCACCAGTATCCAGTGGCGAAGCATATAATCAAAAGAAATATTAGGTGAAAAGATTGGGGGTCATTTAGAGTTTGGTTGAGCGAGGTTATCACCATAGATTGGTGTTTCATCCACCCGCCAGACTAATTTCAAAGCGGGGAACTGCAGAGTTTCCACTGGCCAAGCTTCAGCTGGCCCAACCAATGGTTACCTTAGACCGAGCCACACACCCACCACAGGGAGACCAGATCATAGTGGTGGTCACATTGTCCTGTGTAGGGCGGGTGATCATCACTTGATTTCCAGGTCCAGGACTGCCATGCAGATCAATCAATGACCCTGATGTGTAGGAATAAAACTACAGAGGTGTCTTCTTTGAGTTTCAAAAACAAACTCTCTTTGGAGTGTATTTTTGAAAAAGAAAAGGCTTTGTAGAGCAGGTCCAAAAAACATGGCTCTGCCTTCTGTGCAACCACCACACTGGAAATTGCGATAAAGGTGGTGAGATCCCTGTCAGGCTGGCGGGGTCTCATAACACGCCGCGCGGTTCTACATCAGGGGAGCAGGGGCTAGTGCCTCACAAGACAAGTGCAGCACACACAGCAGTCCAAGCTCTGCTCACACAGCCAGGGAAAGTACTACATTAAAGGTAAGAGAAGGGCAAGCTTCACATACACAGAGAACATAAATATCATTGGCTTCAAGAGTACAAGCTTCATTCACACACAGAAGAGGAGAACCAAAGGCAGCATCAATGCAAGCTGAACTCACACACAGAACAAGAACGGTCCAATACCATAGTGCTTTATTGGCTGACTAGGTGTTCAAGTTTTACCAGAACATGGTTTTTACAACGTTACAGTGAATTTTAAACTTTGCTTATACAGTGACTACAGAAAGAAGGACATTTATAAGAATGTATTAGTGCCCTGTGAGCTATATGTATATTAAACAGTGGTGATCGCCACTGAGTTAAATTTAAGTCACAATTTCCATAAGAAGATCATTTTTTGTTTCGCTAATAACTTGGGTGTCATTTGAAGAATCTTCACGAAACATTCTAAAAAAAGTTCACCCTCTTTAGCTCCTTCGTGGGGTGATCAGTCACCTGGGCCAAAAACAGTAGCGGCTCCTCCGCTAAGGTGGAGGAGCATCACCCCACTGCCTTCATGCAGCAAAAGAAAGGAAAAAAGAAAATGATAATAACGTAATGTTATAATTTTATTTTGCCCTCCTGCTGCAGCAGCTGACGAGAGTGGGCGGGGGGGCGGAAGAGCAGGGGAGGAGGGTACAACCCTCCTAAGTGCGCAATGACTGTTTGGTCGGCCCACTCGGGCCGCCCAAAACCATCATGCGCCCTTCCCCTGTTCTGCATGTAGGCTGCATTACAGCCTGCATGGAGAACATGCCCACCCCTCCAGCCCCTGGCAGAGCGCCCTGTCACAGCGCTCAGACCAATCACAACGTGGCATTGCAGCATTGTGATTGGCTGCGGGGAGCGTGGGAGCCCTGACGCTTCCTACTTCCCCAAAGAAGGAAGAGAAGGCGGCGGCCTACCAGCCGGCCGGCCGGGAGGTAAGTGTTTTTTTTGTTTTTTACCTGATCCCCCCCCGCCTGCACCTTCCCCCCCACCCACCCCACTGCGGGTGGGAGGTAGCAGCCGCGACAGACCGAGAAGAAAGGGATGGGAGGGTCCCTAAATGTCATTTTGGGATATTAATTCTCAGAGGAAATTTTGGAAAGCGATACAGAAAAAGCAACTGAAGTGAATGAAACCAAATTTGGAGGAAAGTTGCAACTTTTCTTAGAAAGCAAGCTTTTTGTGATTTGGTGTAAATCCATTCAGCCATTTTTGAGACATTTTAATTTTAAGAGCTCAGGGTGGGCTTGAAAGTTTTAAAAAACAGGTATATCTGGATAGGTGGTACTACGGACGTCCCGTCGCACCGTAAATTAAGAATAAATAGAGCAATCTGATTAGACATTTTTTCCAGTAGGTCATTTTGGTCCCGCAGGCTGTTTGCAACTTGAACAGAAATGATGTGGGTGCAATTGCAGGACACAGGGGCTTAGTCTCCATGTCCTGAAGTTGAATAAAAAACATAGAAAAGGGCAGGGTAGTGACATCTTTAGCCCCTGGCTCTTCAGCTTCTGGAGGGACCACCCCCAGGGCAACAAATAAAATTGTGCTGCCGGTACCATGGTACTCCAGTGGGACCCAAAACGGTCCTCATGTGAGGTAACATGGAGCCCCGCGGAAACTGCCACACAAGTGGCACCCCATGGTACCACAGGCCTTCGCAAGCTTCAATAAGTGATTCTTAGATGGTTAAACTGTACCATGCAAGTGAAGCTTGTGCAGGAGTACAATGGGAGTACCACAGTACCACAAAAAACATTTAAAAAGTAAATAGTAAAAATGTTTGGTAGTGTTCACGGGAGGTTGGCAACACGTGGAGGGGTTGGGTGCAGGGCATGGCAACAGGCCAGGCCCTTTGGCCCACCCCACGCATGCATGGGCAGGATGTGGATGCCGGTATGGAGCCAGGTGTAGGGTCTGGCCGCAGGCCATGCGTGGCATGGGGGTGGTTAGCTGTCCACTTGGGGTTGGGCACTGCCGTGCATGGCTTTTGGTTGTTCTCAGTGATGGGGTTGGCGTCCGCTGGGGGTTGGCCACAGGGACAGGCCAAAGGTCAGACTCTGTGACCAACTCAAAGCTGCTTACAGCTAAAGCTGTGCTCAGCGGGGAAGTTCAAGATCAAAACCTCCCAGAAATTCGCTGAAAAAACACAAAAGTTAAAGTGACATTAAAGTTATGGTTAAAATAACCTTCTAATTAGGTAAGGTAATATGATTTTAGCTTATGTTAAAAAATACTAGGAATTCACTGAAAAAAACAAAGGTTAAGGTGACATTGTAATTAGGTGTTGAAATAATGCATACACTAACATGTAAAAACTAAAAGAGACACTGAAATTCACCACTTATAGTTTACTGAGCTAACTATAACTTACACCCCCATGCACTGCTTATGTCCTCACATACTAGTTTGTTTCAGTGAATTTCTAGGGTTTTTTGAGGTAAGCTAAAATCTTATTACCATGCCTAACTACGATGCCACTATAAACTTTCTTTTATCAGTTTTCTTTTGTTTTTTCAGCAAATCTATCTATATATCTATATATTTATTTATTTTTTCCACTGAAAGGGGACAAAGGTTAAAGGGACGTTATAGTTAGGTGAAAATGCCCCCGCCATGCACAGTGTTGTCAGGAAAGATGTAATTTCAGATGTTGCAGTGATGCCATCAATGGTGTCATACAACATGTAATGAGTGATGTAAAATTGGAGGTAAATATTAGCGCATGGCTATTTATAGTGACTTTAGGGCATAAGTTAGTTGAAATATTTATAATTGGTGGCTTTTGTTCATTTAAAAGGGTATGCTTTATCTGACATTTTCACGTAACTAGAACGTCCCTTTAACCTTTGTTTATTTCAGTGAATTTCTGAGGTTTTACTAATGAAAAGTAAGATATTATTACCATATCTACTATAATGTCACTTTAACCTTTGCTTTTTTCAGTGAATTTCTATGGGTTTGTAACGTGAAGTAAGATGTCCATCGCCGTGCATGGTGTGGGGTTGTACAAAGGGCCTGGCCTGTGGCCAGTTACTGCACCCAACCCCCGCATATGCCACATTGCACAGCCTTTGGCTGTGGGCAGCTGTGAGTTGGGCGCAGGGCCTGGGCTGCAGCAAGGCTCTGCCCCAACCACTATGCATAACAATATAAAGGGTGTCATTTTAAGTAAAGCAGACATACTGGCTTTGTCAAAAAGGCACCAATAACTATAATTGAATGTCTATTTAATAAATTCAAAAATTGCAATGTTTATAAAAGAGTTTGCCATAAAATGTTTTGAACAAATCCTTTTTTAACGAACAAAGTACAACCATAGAACCAAACATTACAGGTCACTGCGCTCCAGCTGAAGAGCATACAGCTGCAGCTCGGAATGCTGTTAAAAAATATGGTAAGCTCTCATGGGGTCATGGATTCAATGACCCAGGAGGCTTACATTTTTTTTAATGTTGCTGCGGGATGCTTCTTCCTGCAGTCTTCCCACAACATGAAACAATATTTGGTCGGGCCCCTGCCTCTTCTAGGGGCACCACCAGCAAGAAAATATGTACTTGAAAAACTCCCTATGGCATTATAGGGTGCTCCTTGCTAGAAGCAATGAATAATGAATGAGTGGCTTTTGCTGATCATTTATTATTCATTTTCCCCTTTTTTAATTTTTTATTATTGATGTGGGTGTCCCGGGTCCACCCAAGACACCCACTGCTTTTTGTTTTTGTTGAGGGCAACGGGGGGAGCTTCAAGGCCCCCGTGGCCCTCCTGGCTCCCCTGCCAGCACCCATCCTGGGTGCCAGTGGGAGAAGGGAATTCTTTTTTTTTTTTTTGGGGGTGGGCAGCCCCACTGCCGGAGTCATTGCTGGCACCGGGGGACCCCATCCCCCAGGGAATTTTTTTATGGTGAGAGGGCATGCAGGCCCCTTCCCCTAGCCTCACAACGGCCAGGGGTCCCAATCTCCTGGGGCCAAGATTAATTTAAACTCTATTTATATGAAAAAGTAGATCTTTTTGTCTATTTTTAGACAATATTAGTGTCAGCAATATTTTTTTCCAATATTTTTGTATTTACCATTATAAGTATAGGAGCACAATATTGTGGTAAATGATATTTTTGTCTATATTTTTTAATCTACATTGTGTCAGTGAACTGCTGCCAGCATAATCCAGTTGTGATTCGATGAGGGAGGCAGATACCTGGATTTTCTGTGGGAACCCAAGATGGAGGAAACTGCACCTTCATGCCTGCCTGGTATGAAATGTAGATTGGCAACTTGGCTGACTTGAGGGTCCATAGAGAGGGTGGAGTCCATGATATTTCCTAGGTACTTTTGATGTTGAAGGAGGAGATAATTGGTGGAGAGGTTTGACAGCAGGACTGACCCACCACAAAGAACACAGGGAGCACTGAACCCAACCCCAGAGAGCCCATGGGGAACACTGACACCCAGCAATCTAATAGTAAGGGCACCTACAGACAGAAAATACCAAGCAAGGTAGAAAGGAGAAACAAGCATAAGAACATCATGTTTGTCAGAGAGCAGTGGGATGGGAATAGGAAGGAGCAGTGGCTGAAATTGAGACAATGGGCAAACAAATCTGGAACGACATGAGATGAAGTTGGGTCAAGGGACCTTGTTCAGATGTACCTGGCCTGTGTGAAGTGAAGCCTGAGCTGCTACATGTGTTATACCTGATCAATGTGTGAGGGAAACTTGCACTGCCACAGGTGTGGTACCTGGTCAGTGTGTGAGGGAAGGCTGCACTGTCATACGTTCTGTTTCTGGTCAATGTGTGAGGGAAGGTTGTGTTGCTGTAAGTGCTCTACCTGAACAGTGTGTGAGGAAAACTTGCACCGCTACAGGAGTTTTACCTGGATGGTTGGTGAGGGAAGCTTTCCCGGCTACAGGTTCTGTTCCCTTCTCACCCGAGGTGGCACTGGCGGAGTGAATATTCTGCGAGCGATATTATAATAAATGCTTTATTCACATTTACCAAGAGTCTCCTCTGATAACAGATGCCTCCCCCACCCTCCTTTTAGGTTTTGCCTACACTGTGTTTGTGCTATTCTTGCGCAATCTCTTGTAGCAATAAAAAAATCTTAAAAGGGGATTAGAGCTTGCCCATTACATGCCTTTGGTTGGCTCTCACATCACTCTTGTTTCCTTTCTTCCTGTTGGTCAGAGCCTCCACCTGCCTCCAGCTTCTGCTCAGCTTCACGTCTTCATCCTTGCTGTGGAGCTTAGACCAAGAACTGCTTCCGGTGGCCAGTGCCCTTCCACTGGCCATGCACTTGTAAAATACTTTATTCTTTTTATTGGTACTTTCCAGCATCCTCATTCTATTCATTGCTTGCTCGTCCCTACCACCACCTCACTTCCGTCACTGCATGACCCAGGCCTGTCCCTCCTACCACCTCACTCCCATCACTTCATGCCCCTTTCCCACCCTGTCCCTAGTTGCCTCCCTCCTACCTCCATCATAGCTAGTTTTATATAGCGGGAAGTTGACTGGAAGGACTTGGAGCACTTTACATGAGCGCCAGTTACATTACACAAGGAGACATTAATTTTTACAGTCACAGGGAGATTAAGTGATTTGCCCAGAATCACAGGATGTTGATCCGGCACCCAGACTGGAACCTGGTTCCCCTGCTCCAAAATCAGCAGATCTAGCGGAAACTCCACAGCTTCTCTATGCTCAGTGTTACAGATAGCTTCTCTTTGATACACTGGTAACTGCAATGGGCATTTGTTTAAGAATGTAAACTGCATATTAAGTAATTAAGTATAGGGAAAGTAACAATTTTAGCTTGTTTGTACGTACATAGCTTAAAGTAAAAAAAAAAACACCATGACGCGGTCTGGCCACATCATATCGCTTTCGTTTTTTACTGTAAGGTATGTAGCAGAGCAGCTTTCACCACAGTGCAAAATTTAAAAAGAACATTGACAAAGCCAATATCTACAGCTCAAATTAATTTCATATTTCCCTATATTAATTCCCCACTAATCCTGTTTGGGTTCCGGAGTAGCGTGCTACCTGCCGAAAAGCGCTTCAACACCTCATCAGGAGTAGCAAGCGCTATATAAATGCAAACTCATCCCTCTTCTATCCCTGCACTATCCTTTTTCAATCTAAATAACTAACTCACTTGTCCACCGCTCAAATTAATTTCATGGCTCCCTATACTAATTCACCGCTAATCCTTTTTGGGTTGCGGAGTAGCATGCACTCGCTGGAAAAGCGCGCCCACGCCTCGTCAGGGGTAGTAAGAGCTATATAAATGCAATTACAATATCGCATTGGCGAAATCTATTGGCTTTGCCAATGCTTGTTCTTATTTTCACTTCCGTGGTTTCTCGCCTGTAAGGGGAAGAGGCGAAGCGTATTCCCCTAATTAGACCCTTAAACGGATCTCCATTGTCGGAGTCCCCCCGGACCGATTCGGGGGCGGCCCTTTCCGTTCCCCTCCATCGGACACGCTTCGATCCCTGCATGCCGTCCGTCCCTCGGGGACCGCGCTGTTTATCGTGTCTGAGCCGGAAGCACAGGTGCGCAGATTAAACATGGGAAATGTGTTTATTGAGGATGTTGTTTTAAATAGCTCAGCTGTCCCGGACGGGCTTCAACGCTGTCTACAGAATCGGTACGAAAAAAGGAAAACACCTCAGTGAGGCGACGGGCTGGAAACGGCGCGAAAAGGCAATTCCGGCCTTCAGTCATAGTTAAGCCCTAGCTGCACACGTGTGGCTCTGGATGCATATTTATTAGATACGTTCATTGTGTGCAGTGCTCTCGGTACGTGTGTCTAGTGTTTACTTTCAAGGTGCGTTTTAAAACAGCAACGGCGAGAGATGCATTTTAAGATGAATGCTTTCAGCTTGGAATCTAGGCCGGTGTCTTAAGAGCCCCGCACATTGGCTATTCTACAAGAGGAGGTGGACCCCCCCCCCCCCATGCATGGGCAGAGTAGTTGGACCACCAGGAAGTAGGAGAAAAACAAAAGAGATGAAAACAAGTGAGCAAATGGGACGCAGCCAGTAGTTCGATTATTCAAGTATTTCTAGTCACCGACTTTGGTTTTTGCAGTGAATTGCTCAATTTCAGACCTGGTTCTGGTGGTTGGAGAGGGGGCAGATGGTTTTCAGGGCAATCGAGGTCAGTGGGTCCCATTTGTAAGACATGGGGGTCGTTTCTCTCGGATGTCTTGGGGGCTCCTTTCTACCTAGAGTAGACTGAAGTTGAATACCAAGTGAACCACTTTAGCACTTTACTCTCAGATGAGTACAGCTTACTCAAGAAAGTGGTGTGGGATAGAAACCCAGAACCCAATGAAACACAGTAATACCACTCATTACCCCCTCATGGGTCCTCCCCGTCCCAGTCCTTACTACGTGAGGCAGTCCTGCCTCCACCCAGCCAATCACAACGCCAGTATTTTAATATTACATAAGCCCCGCCCACCTACCGCCATGCCTGTTTTTTTTCTGCTCCGACGGACGGTCGGAACGCTGGTGCTCCCGGTTCCTGTTTCCTGGTCTGGATTTTCTTCAGGACGGTGCCGTGAGTGTTTGAAGTTGCAGTTTTGTGTTCTGCATTGTTTTTCTTGTTGTCGGCGCGGCCGCTCCGGTATTCCGGTCGACCACGCTCCTGTTCTGGGGTCAGGGACGCTCCCCGTTCATGTGCTGGGCTGGGGCGGGGAGTTTTGTGGTTTCCTGGCCCCGGGTCGTTCCGGCGCTGGGGCTCTCGTGCTGCGTCCGGCCCCCGCGGCCATTGTCCTTTGATCTATGGCTGTGGGTGGAGACTACAGGGCTGCCCTTTTATATTTCACTCACCTTTTGCGTGATTGGGTGATTGGGGGCAGTATTTATTGGAGGTTGCTGGGCACTTCCTTTGATTGTGTGGTGAGTTCCTGTTGGTTTGACACTGGATCTCTCGCCATGAGTGAAGGGGCTTCTTCACCTGTGCCTGCTAAGGCGATTTCGAAGCAGCATAATGTTCAGGATCTGCAGGAGGATGACGTCTTGCAGATTTCTAGGGCGGATTTACAGGACTTGATTGATTCTGCGGTCCAGTCTGCGCTGCTGGAGCCTGCAGCTAAGCGGGCTAAGGATGATGAGGACAACATGGACATTTCCCCTAAGGGAAAGTACGTCCGGGGCAAGGTTTTTCTGACATGCTGGTCCATATTCGAGAGGTGCTTGGGTTTGACCCTAAATCCCTGGCTGAGGAGGGATTTTACGCTCAATATAGTTCCTCTGTGGTGGATGACCTCCCCTTCCATGATGTCCTGAAGGATATCCTCGCAAAGGAGTGGCTTGAGGTGGATAAGCAGGGTATTCCGCGATTCCTGGGGAAGCGGTATCGCTTGGCGGACTTTGATTCCCAGTTTCCTGCGATTCCAAAGGTTAATTCTCTTTTGTCCTCTATGGCTTCCGCCTCTTCTTCCTCTTTGTCCTCGGAGGAGGCTTCCCTTTCAGACCCGGTGGAGCGTAAGGTGGAGTCTGCTCTCAAGCGTTCTTACGCCGCTTCTCACTTTGGGATACGTGCTAGCACTTATGCGGCCTATGCTTCGCAGGTCCTGCTTAAGGATTTCGAGACACTGTTTGACTGTCTTCAGGATCAGGGGACCCTACTCCTGTGTTGGCTCAAATGGAGGTGTTGGCACAATTCCTCTCGGATGTCACTTTTGATTCTTTGTGGGCTTTCTCCTCGGCTGCTGGGGCAGCGGTGGCTGGAAGGAGGTCTCTGTGGACAAAACCTTGGCGTCTTGAGGCTGCACAGAAGGCCTTAGTCCATAAACTGCATTTTGAGGGTCCCCGTCTTTTTGGGGATGCTTTGAATACGATGGTGCAGCGCTCAGCGGAGGAAAAGAAGTTGTTGAAGCCTTTTCAGCCTGCTCCTAAGAAAAGGTCTTTCTTTCAGAAGCAGGGGTTTCAAGGGGTTTTGTCTTCTCAGCCCTTTCGTGGTCGGGCCCGTGGTCTGGGGGCCGCGTACCATTATAAATCCCGGCCTCAGCAACAACAGCAGCAGCAGCAACAACAGCCTCCCTCTGGTGCAGGACAGAAGTGGCTATGCCGTTGTGGGGGCTCGTCTCCGAAGAGACCCCGTGCGGCGCTCTGCCATGTTGTCCGGCGTCGCCATGTTGTTACGGAAAGGGGCTGTGGTGCCGGTTCCAGTGGAAGAAGTGGGCCTGGGGTTCTATTCCCATCTGTTTCTGGTTCCAAAGCCCGATGGTTCCTTCCGCCCCATATTGTTTCTCCTTCCCTGTTTGTCTCCTGTGGGGGTGTGGCTAAGGGGAAGAAGGTTTCCACTTCCACGATCAGTCGGTGGGTGCGTTTGGCGGTCTGCCAATCTTATAGGTCTTTGGATCTGCCTCCTCCGTCTCAGGTGCAGGGCCGTTCGACGCGTTCTGTGTCTGCTTCCTGGGCTGAGGCGGCGGGGGTCTCTATCCAGGAGATTTGTAGGGCAGCCACCTGGCAGTCCCATCACACTTTTGTGCGGCATTATCGGCTTGATGTTTTACATGCCTCTGCTGACAGTTTTTCTGTTGGCGTCTTGAACGCTGCTGTTCGTTGATCATTTCTTGATTAAGGTTTTGTACTTTGCATGGATCCCTGGTGTCCTGCGTTTTTTGTTGGTTCTCTGCTTGTGAGTTCCTCACGTAGTAAGGACTGGGACGGGGAGGACCCATGAGGGGGTAATGTCTTGTTACTTACCGGTAATCTTCATTACCCCGATTAGGGTCCTCCCCGTCCCAGTCCTCTTCCCTCCCTCCCTCCCGCTGTGTTTGTGTCGGAGTCTTGTTGATAACAGGCATGGCGGTAGGTGGGCGGGGCTTATGTAATATTAAAATACTGGCGTTGTGATTGGCTGGGTGGAGGCAGGACTGCCTCACGTAGTAAGGACTGGGACGGGGAGGACCCTAATCGGGGTAATGAAGATTACCGGTAAGTAACAAGACATTACAGAGTGTTTGTTATACACAAGATTATCCCAATGGTTAATGCTTTCCTTAAGCTGCCGGGGACTTAACCCAGTCGTTGGACCACAGCAGTGTAATGTGCATGAACATTCGTAATTTACTTCAGTTCAGGCTACAAGAAACAGTCACATGGACGTTGATTCACTAAAAGGCTATGGGTAGCAGAAGTGACATTTTTTTTTGTTTGCAGATTTATATAGCGCAAACTCTACCCGAAGGTATTGGAGCGCTTTACATGAGCACCAGTTACGTTACACAAGGACACATTCATTTTTTGGTAGGCGCGGGGAGATTAAGTGATTTGCCCAGAATCACAGGATGCTGAGCAGACACAGAGGCTCGAACCCGGTTCCCCAGCTCCAAAGTCAGCAGCTCTAGCCGTAAGGATACATCCTCTCCATCACATGTTCTTTGGCAGTTCAGGAAGTGACATCACATAATTCTGACCTGATGACATCAGAGAAAATTACATCACATGACTTTTGAACTGGGATGCCACAGGAGGTGACATAATACAACCATTGTCTTGGTGACATCACAGGAATTGACGTAATATGACACTGACCAGACAGTAATAGTGTTTCCATGTCCTCACCTCCTCTATTTTTTTCAGTCATCATGTGCTTACTCACCCCTTCTTCTCTCTTCTATCATCATGTGCTCAACCCCAACTTCCTTTTGCTGCTCTCTGTTAACATTCCCTATGTTCTGTACTTATGGATTTCTGTTGGTATTCTAGCAGTAATCTCTGGCTCCTCTTCCCCATCCTGGTGGAGGGTGAGGCTTATTTGGCTGATCATCATCATGTTCCAGTAAGACGTCCATGAGTGTCCTGAATGCATCCACATTCCCTGATGCTTCTTACCACGCTCTTTTTTCTATCCCTTTTGCCGACAAGAGCCACATCATTGCAGTCCATATCAAACTAATTCATAGGGCCTAATTACGAGTCTGGTGGTCCATGGACCGCCATACTCGAGGGAGCATGGTGGCGGTGGTCTTCTGTCCACCCTATTACAACTAGGGCGGTCGGGCTGCCCTTGTACCGTTGCAACCGCCAGGGATCAGAGATCCTTGGCGGTGGTGCGGCGGTCTTGAGGCCGTAATATGCTTGGTGGGACCTCTGCGGTCCCACCAAGCATGTTACGACTTTCCTCCACCGCGGTTATCATGACGGTTCCACCTCCATGAAAATCATGGCGGAGGGGAAACAAAGGCCTCTGGGCCCGGGGATGCATCCAGGGTTGCACATGTTGTGACCCCTTGTGTGCATGCACCCCAGTATCTGCACTGCATGGACTGCAGCAGTCCATGCGGTGCAGGTACTGATTTTGATGTTCCCATTGCGGTGCTTATTTCATAGGCACCGCCCTGGGAACGCCAAAGAACCGCCCGTCAGACCAGGAGAAAACTCCTAATCTGGCGGGCGGTTCAACCACGGGTCTGGCAGTGCAGGAGAGGGGTCGTCCTGCTCCCGCACCGCCAAGCTAATAATCAGGCCTATAGTCTCCACATATTTCATGGTTCACAGTTCACACAGTATCCACTTTTCTCACTCCGACTGCTTTACTATACTCTGCAGTCCTAGACTCTCCCCTCCTTCTACCCCTTAACTCCACCCTCTTTCTGCTACATATGTTTCTTCCTTTCCTTCCGCTTGGATTTGAGTAGGCCTGGGAAAAATTTGAATTTCACCGGAGTAATTGCAGTAATTTCAGTTAAATAAATGTTACTCTTGTGACAAGATATTGCCCAAAATTACACAATTATGCTAATTCGTATAATTTAGAGGAATTTGGGAAAAATACCTTTCAGAAGAGCAGAGGAACAGAGCATAAGAGCCTGCTGCATGGTGTTGTTCATGTTCTGTTGCATTTAGTGCTAAATGCTGGATTACACTCCTCACGAATTCCGTGTAATCACATATAATTCCGTGTATTACGGTGCTGCAAATTATGCCCATCCCTAGTTATATGGTGCTGCTTCTCATGCCTGGATTCGCTCACTCATACTCTATGCTCTACAATGTGCGCCTGGTCTGAATGGTAAGCTCTTACAAACTCTGCCACTAGTAACTCTTTCCCAGGTGTGTGTCACATTCGCTACTGCCTCTCTGTTTTCGCTTCCAGAAGGTGCTGAGACATAAATCCTTTTTAGCAGAAGAGAGTAGTGACAGTATCATTTCTGAAATAGGGGTGACTCCATATTTTACTAAGTTTGTTCCATCATAGTTCATTTAACCTCTCGGCATACTTAGGGTTACTCATTGAGCCAAGTCAATACGACACAGTTTTGCTAGTGGGGGATTTTCTTACTACAAATCATTGTTTTCAGAACTGTTAGCCCAGTTAAACATAAAGAAGACTACAAGTCTCAAACTGGATTATCTTGTTTGAGGGAAAACTAGGCTTGGAAAAATGTGTCTCAGTAAAATGGAGACGTCTGGTAACCCCAAGCAAATGTACCTAAGCTTGGTAGCGGGCATAACCCATGGTTGCTCAGGGCACAGGGAATCAATCAGTAATACCCTTAACCTTAAGTTTTAAATTGTTTTAAAAATAATTATCTTTTTTTCCTTTTTCAACTCATTCTGTGCTGCAGGGTATTATTAGGGCTCCTGGTTTTATGGCATTTTTTTTAAACATTTCCATCTCTATTTATTTATATTTATATTTTGCTAATTTTATTTCTATTTATCCAGATTTATTTTTAGTTTTGTGAAAAAATGAAGCTTAAACTAGCATTTTTCCACAATTATTTCACCAATAATTGTGCACTTGAATTCCAGAAAGGAATCAATTTTAACTCCCACAAATGATAAATCAATACACCTATATGAAAAAATGCAAATTTTAGTGCTAACCCTGTGTATACCTACTGCTTTTAAGCCTATTTCTAAAATGTCTTTCTTTTTCAACTCCCTTACCTGTCAATCCACACAGCTATTGCAGTGTGACACTAGGACTTGTAAACAACCTCCACTGTGATGGTCCAAAGTCTGTGCATAGTAGGGTTTGGCCACTTATAGAAGGGTGGATGCAGACCCTGGCCACAGGATAAGCCCCATGTCAAACTTGTCCTATGTATGGCTGAAGACAATGGGCCAGATGTACGACCAAGGAATTTGCGACTCGCAAATTGCGTCGCAATAGCGACTCGCAATTTGCGAGCTGCAAATTGGTATGTACTACAGTGTCTGCGACACTGATTGCGATTCCCAATGTTGTCGCAAATTGCCTGCCTCATGCTTATTCATGAGGCACTCGCAATTTGCAACCCCATTAGGAATGGCTGGCCCTCCCAGGTATGGTGGCCTGCTGGGCTCAGCAGACCTCCATGTCTGGGACTGTTTTTAAATAAAGCAGTTTTTTTTTAATGCAGCCCGTTTTCCTTAAAGGAAAACGGCATGTATTTAAAAAGCTAAATGAAACGTTTTCATTTAATTTTTTAAGGGCAGGTTGTTGTATTCCTCTTAGGGTGTCCATACACGGGCTTTCCTGTATCATGTCCTTATATAGGCACAATTCGCCCTGCCCTTATATAGGCATAAAATCCCAGTCCTTATTTTGGCATTAAACCGTGCACTCCAAATACAGGCATGGTCTCCGACATCCGTCCACCCTAACGTCACAACGGGTTCTTGAAGAACAGACCCTTAAGGCTTCGGGAGTTTCCCTAGCACAGGACTATTGATTTCTTCAAGGACTCATCTATTATGCATGAACCATTATACCTTAGGGGTTCATTCATGACGTCTTCCGCTGTCCGATTCACGTCAATGCTAACATTCTGAGGTACCTCTCAGGTATAAATATACCTTCCCTAGCCCTTGTAAACTAGAGGAGACCTCGACTTCAGAGGAGCCCGTTTCCCGGCCTGACGCACTGAGAAGACGCTGTCATCCCTGCACGCAGAGAGTCCAGCTTCCAGTGATCTAACTTCCCTTGCGGGGTGTTGGAGTTCGAGTCTGGCAAAGAGATTCCCACCTCTCTCATTCTAAAGGTATGGAGCTGACTAGAACCTAGAGGGACTCTTGGCATACTAGGCATACTAGACTTAACATACTCTTAGTATACCATAGTAAGGAATACTTCACCTACTTCATACCTCTCCCTACCCCTAGGTTAGGTTAGGTACATTGGGGTAGAACTAGCTTAGCAACGCATCGTATGAGTACTCGCATTTTTAGTCTGTGTTATTTATGTGAATGAATATCTGCTAAAAGATAATGCTATCGCAGTATTATTTATTTCTACTGCTTACGCTGTACATTATTTATCTTGCATACTGTCTTGTGATCGTAACAGCACATTTTACTTACACGAGAAACAAGACTGTTCAATAAATCTTTTATTGAAACGCCCGTCTATTTCTTTCTGTGTAACTTTGAGGAAAACTAAGTATGCACGAGTGAGCTGAGTGAAATAGTTATCTATTGTTTCCACGACTCTGGGACACGTTCTGATTCTAAAGGGAAACAAAGTGGTCATGTTTTGCGGCTGCCAGAAACTACTCCCTTCTTGTTTGTCAAGGAGTTTCTAGTGGCCTCTGAGCTAGCTGGCACAAGTAATTAAGTTTAATATACTCAATAGGGACATACTGACCTTAGTCCTATGTCAAACCTATAGGGTATATTATTCCAATGTGCAGAGCCTATTAGGGAAATAGGAGCTACACTACATGGCGCCCAACGTTTGGTAAGGCGGTAATTTAACGCTAGATACTGAGTAACTCAGCCGTGCTTTTTCTCTCAGAGACCCCTACCCATATACTCCAAAAGACATCTGGAGTGGGCAGCGTTAAGTATCCACCACGGCTACATAGGGAAACACCCTATATATTAGCTGTTTGGTTTGCTCAACGTTGAAGGATACACTGTTCCAAAATATTGTGCACCTTATCTTTGTTTCCATGAAACTTGTTCTACATTTTTCAAAAAACAAAATGACTGAAACCGGAAACGGTGAAGCTGCGGCTGATCCAGCCCAAGCAGCAGTTTTTAACATTACAGGTTTAATTGAAACCGAGGAGGGTGTTATAGACATCGCTCCAAACTTAAGAAGAGCCATCACTCTAAAACTTATAAAACATGGCCTACCACCAAGAGGCGGTAGAGCAGTTTTCGTGATAGAGGCACACGAATCCTTTCAGACAGAGGTATTCTATTCATGGGTAATATTTCCTGAATCAAATCCAGTAACACATATGTTTCACATCTACAAAGAAGATGATCCACCAGAGGAATACATTCCTTTCGAGGATATAGAAATTCCATTAACATACCAAGAGCATCAGCTCTGGTTTAAAGGCGCCCTAAAACATCACAAAAACATTACCAGGCTCGGTCCACTAGGTAGACCAGGAGCAACATGGCCGATTCTAGCCGGCTACACACCTCATCCTGACATGAAGAGATGTCAGACGAGGAATTACTTACTCAACTCACAGAGTTAATAAAAATCTACAGACAATTGGTCCAATATGTCATGCGGACTTTCACAGTCCAGCAACCACTGACACTTCCAAATCCAACTCCCCAACAGGGGAATACACTAAAAATTACACCACAGACTCTCTACGCAGTCATGGGTAAAATGCCCACAAAACGTGAGCAAATTCCATTCTGGATAGCTCAAAAAATTACTCAAATCGAAGCAGTATTTCCGAATACTAGCCCGTATAAAAAACACAGAATCCTAACAATCAGTTTACCGATGGGGATCACACCACAACTGGAAGACTGTACCACTTGGGGCTCAGTCTTTGCTGCCATCTATACTAAAACACATGGTATTCCGTCAATTGCGGTAATCCCAGATGTCCTGAAACAAATTCAAAATGAATATGAGGCAGAGCCTGCTCTAAATTTAGGTATGAAATTACTGAAAAATTTCGACCAGGTCTCAACAATAATATTATCCAATATTAAAGGGGAGGCAGCAGCAGTGGCGATCCGCCAAAAATTAAGGAATTCGATGTTACAGAACATCAAACTGAACTACCCAGAATAATTGAACAATCATATGCAGAATTAGGCAGAGATAGTTTGGGTGGAAGACCAGTGAAACCAAAACTATCTGAAAGTCCTGAGAAGGACTCTATTAAACAAACTCCTACATCTTCTAAAAAGAAGTGGGAGTCTACTAAACAAAAATCAAACGAGAAACGTTCTCAATCCCGAGGTAGGTCTCCTCAAAAGGAGCCCTCTGAAAGGAGGTATAACCTCAGGAATAGGGATAATTTGAGAAAACCTGACAGGTATCAAGATACTGATACACGTTCCTCTCGTCCCTTTCAGATCTCGTCAAGGATTTCGGAAAGAAGAGGACGATCAGAACATAGAGAAGAACGCGTGAAATCCAAAGAAGAACAACACGCTCCAAAAAACAAAACAAAACCTCAATTCTCCAAAAAGAAAGTAGCAGGTCTGAAGATCAGACATGCCGAGAATACTGAGAACACAACTCAAGAACGGAGAATGGGCTCAGACAATGCTGGACAGTGCAGCAGAAGTCACAATAGTTCGCCAGAACCTGAAGGAACTTCTGGAGATAGTGGACTTGAATGAGTACATTACAGTTGAGACTGTAGACACCAGGGTTAGTACTCCACAAAGGTTATATGAAATAACACTCCGGATGGAGGGAGACAAACCTAGACAGGTGAAAGCACTTTTTGGGAAAGACTATCAAGGGGCTATGACATACTTCTAGCAGAAAAAGACTGGCCACCACAATTTGTCAGGGAGTGCCCACACGGCGAGGACATTATTATGCCTGCCTTCTCCAACCATGTTCCAATTCATCTAAAATATACATATGCCAGGAAATGGGCAGTAGCCCAGGCCCCAGCATTATATAAAAATCATGTAGGATGGGATGAGGACTCACCTCACCATAAAATACATCTGAAACATGAACCAACTGCACAAAGGCAGTACTCAATAAAGCAAGAAGCTAAAAAACAGGCCAGGGAGATCTTAGATCAACTTGAATACCAAGGGGTGATTGAAACATGCACCTCCTCAATGAACAATCCTTTGTTTCCTGTCTCCAAACCAGACAATACAAATCGTCTAGTTTTGGATTACAGACACCTAAACACTTGTTCTAAAACCTTTGCAGTGCAAAATGCACATAGCACAGCATTAATAAATAACATTGTGCGTAAAAATACAAAACAACATTAGACATCTCAAATGGTTTCTTTTGTCAAAACATAGCACCTGAAAGCAGGTACTTAACAGCATTCTCCATAATGGGGACCCAGCGTCACTTTTGTCGACTCCCACAAGGGTTCAAGAACAGCCCAGGTTTATTCTCAGCGAGGGTAACGGAGTTACTACAAATTTATGACAATGAGGCATTGTCCTATGTCGATGACATCTATCTGACAGACGATGACCTGGACAAACACTTGAACAGGGTGAGCACCATTATACTGGGCTTCGCCTCTGAGGGCTACAAGTTCAACTTTAAAAAGTCCCGAATTGCCCATCTCAATGTCCTATTTCTAGGATATGAGCTTTCAAGTGAAGGCAAGAGCTTGGCAGCAAACTCTCTAGAGAAATGTGCGCTGCTCCAACCTCCAAAAACGCAAAAAACTTATAATCCATCCTGGGTTTCCTAAACTTTGGAAGAACATACATTCTAAATTACGCAGAAAGGGTTAAACCTCTCTACGCATTAATCAAACCTGATTTTTCAATCAAAAATTGGACAAACGAACACACAGAAATCTTGCGTTCACTCCAGGCTAACATATTAGCAACAAATCACTTACAAACACCCGTAAGTCAACGCAATTTGGTGATCCGAATAATTTCGGGTCAATATGGATTCACCTACTTAACCTTCAATGAGGGTGAGAAGATACCAATCGCATACAAATCTCATTTGTACACACAAGCAGAAATGCGCTTCAGTTCAACTGAAAAAATTCTGACAGCAGTTCAAACCGCTGTAGCAAAAGAAAGAGCCTTAGCCCAAGGGAAACGCATTATTGTCGTAACCCCAGTACCGGCTTTAGAAGCGGTCACAAAAGCAAGCATTCCAAATGCTAAAGCATTACATCCAAGATGGATACAATGGGTTAATTCTCTTGCTGCAACAGATGTTGAATATGTTTTGATCCTGATTTAAAAACACAAGCATTCCTGCAATATGAACAAGAATGTCCTCTGCCCACTGAAATTCTGCCTCTCGATCAGTACGAATTCATAATTTACACTGACGGATCCGCACAGCCCGCAACAGGGAGTAAGCAAGCTTACAGTGCAGCGTGTGCAATCGTTAAAGGTCGCATGCGAGATGGCATCTTCAGACCTATGGTCACAAAAACACAGTCTCTAGGATATTGTACAGCTCAGCGAGCTGAGCTACAAGCATTCAAACTGGCACTTGAAAGTACAGATCGAGAATTCCCCACACTGATAGTGTGCGATTCCTTTTACTGTGTTTAGTCGTATAATGACTATATACAAAACTGGCTTGAAAATGGTTTCAAAGATGCGAAAGGTGGCACAATAAAGCACAAAATGCTTTGGGAACAAGTAGTTCAGTTGAAAAACGAACTACCAAAGGCTCACGTGATCCACACACTGAGTCACAACGTGATGGCGTTCACGTTGCAGGGAATTCATTGGCTGACGAAGCCGCAAAGGGGGCTGTTCAGACGGCTTCCGTAGCTGCGATCACTCGTTCAAAAACAAAAATAGACAGTGAGATAATGTTGGCTGTCAATGCTACAAGCAAAGGCAGTGGTGCAGCATTACCAAAAAAGTTTCCACTCAAGTACTCTTATGTAATTGATGCGAACAGCGTTCCTTTTGCTCGAATCCCTGGAGTGGGGGATAGGGTAATCCCAAACAAGGAACGTAGATTAGGACTAATCCTAGCAGCACACGAAGGGATAGATTCTGCCCATGCAGGTGTTTCTGCAACAGTATCTTTACTCAAGCAAAGATATTGGCGGCCTGGCATTAGAAAACAAACGAAGAACTATGGGGCATATTAGCAAGACCGGCGCGGCGATAATGGGCTTGCTAATATGCGTTATAAAATTCCAATAGAAGCCCAGGTTAGATGTCCTAATAGTGTGGGACAAAACAGATTTTGATATCTTCGGCCCGACGGAACAATTGAACATTCCACATTTGTTTAAAATTTCACTAAGTGATCTAATTTCGTCCAGTACCTATTCTGATGATTGGGACTTTGAGACTGTTAATGACATAATGTTTGACTTAGAAAAATCTGCTGCATTTTCTAAAAATGAATATTTAGAGGGTTCATCAGACTATGAAGAGCTATATTGCTATAACCACTATGGTCATCATTATTTGCATAAATCTGCATATCCTAGAAAGGTGTTTATGTTTAACCAATGGGAGCATTGTCCTACACCACCACAAGGTAGTTCAAAAACATTTGCCAACAAGTTTCCATATTTTTCAGGTTACAATACATCTGATCCAGAAACGTTTTACTACAAAAATGTAAACAAAACAGGACTGAAAATTATGTTAACAAATACAAAACAGATTTATTCTGCATTATTTATTGCCCAACTGTCTAGACAGGGTTTTGACTTATGGAAAGACACAATAGACACAAAAACTGTCTGGGGTACTAAAGATTGGCAAGTGCAGGGGATAGAAGCTTTATTTAGAGCCTGTATCATCCCTGAACAAATAATGTTTTTGAATGAAACTGTCCAACAAACATCTTGTCTTGGACTAGCCAAGATCAAAGATATGAAAACACCTTCTGTACCAACACCTGCCAGTGATAATAATACACAGGCAGTGGTGACAGTTGACAATATACTACATACTGCGTAGGAGCAGCTGACCCACTGCCAGGCTTCCTCAGCGGATCATTAGTGCTTGTCCGTGCCAGCGGCTTCAAGGCACTGAAGCAAGGAAGGCAGTAAAGATATGGCTAACCAGAGCTGTTCAACTGTCATGTCCAAGCTTTTTGGTGTTAACTTGTGGTGGCTGAATCTGTGGAAGCCAAGAGGGCATATCCGTCAGTTCTGCTTTTCTCAAGTGCCCCACAGCAAGCAGCTCATCACCAGGACAGTGTTTACAACATTGGTCTATGAGTGCTCTTGGCACACGACAGAAAGCATGCTCCTGGTAGTCAGGCTCTGAAAGCCTCTCACATGTAACATGGAGTTACCTGAATTCCGCCAACTCCGCACGCAGAATTATAATTTCACCCTGGCCTAATCATAATTAGCTGAGGGCATGAAAAGCAGGTTGGTACAGCGGATTGAGTCCTGCTGCTCAGATAGGAAGTTTGCACCAACATGTTGCAACTAAGCAATCTTCACAAGAAGTTCAGTTGACTAAAGAAGTAAGCCTGACACACAAAGGTTTTTTGTGAGGCGCAACAGGGCATCCTTTTCTGAAATAGGAGAAGCAAGTGTTTTTTTATTCTACATTCTCTCAAAGTCATCAACTCCCCAAACTTCTCTTTTTCTGGCAAATGGAAAATGTGGCCTTTGGATTTTATTGTAAGCATGGGAATGTAAGCCCTTATGTTTATAGTGTGCACATGTGTAGCACACAAATGATACTGAAGAGCTTGTTTACAAGGAGCCAAACCAGAAAGCCACCCGAGTTTGTATACGAAAATACCAGCCTCAGGGTTATAGATTCAGAAATCAGCCATCAACCAATCTCCAAAAATATGAAAGTGTGTCCAGGGATGTCAGATCTGGACTTATGTTCTTCCTGTCTTACTAAACATAACACAGACTGAACTTTCGTCTCCTACGCGGAACCAAGCTTGTTCTAAGCCTGCCATAATCTGAAGTGGGGCTGATCAAGAACTAGGCTTGTTCCAAACCTGAGACAGGCTGAACTACTGTCTGTGACCAAGAGCTGAGCTTGCTCCAAGCCTAACACAGGCTGAAACCCTGTCTCTGATCAAGAACTAACCTTGTCGTAAACCTAAAAAGGCTAAAGTTCTGCCCCTGAGCAGGAGCTGATCTTGTTCTAACCCTAACTTACAGAGTATGGTCTCTGTGCAGAAGCCTGTCTTGAGACATAGGAGAGGTTTATTCTATCTCCCCTGTCCCAATAGACATATGTTATCACCACTGTGCTCTTTCTTGCTCCACCCCTGTGCCCCATTGCTCCTTGAACCCATCTTCTTTATTCTGGTTCCTCTTGTCTCCTCTGCTCCTTCTTCACTCCTCTAACCTCATAACATCACTTACCCAGTCCCCTTTGACCCCCTTGTCCCTCTGCTTCACCAGAGTCCCTTCACTAATTATTTCTGCCTCCACCACCTCTCCATGCTCACCCTTGCCTACTGTGTCCCTCGCTGACCTCATCCGTCAGCCCCTATTTTCTTGCCAATTTCTTCATTCTGTGTCCCCTTCCTGCCTGCTCTCTGTGATACCCTCTGTCCACAGTGCTTTTATCTGCCCACTGTATCCCCTCTGATCACCGTACACTTTGTATCACTCGTCCCCCATCTGCCACCCACACCACCATTTTCTACTGTTCTTCATTCTGCCAAATGTGACCCCATTTTCCTACTGTACAACATCTGGTTACTTTGCCCGTGTTAGACCTCTCATCCTTAGGGTGGTCTTCCCCCAATGTTTTGCCTGCTTACCTCCACTTTTTACTGTATCTTTTTGTTGGCCATAGGACTTTGAGTACTTTACCACTGCTAACGTGCATATGCTTCTCCCCTAAACATGGTGACATTGGTATATACCTGATTGGCATATTTAGGTTACTTATAAGTCCCTTGTAAAGTGGTAAACCATATACACAGGGTCTGTAATCTAAATGCTACTAGTGGGTCTGCAGCACTGGCTAATGCCACTTACACAAGTAGAATTTCAAAACTGTCAAGGCCTGTGTGTGCAATTTAATGCCACTTCAACTTGGCATTTAAAACCACTTGCCAAGCCTTAAACTCCCCTTTTATTTCACATATGTCACCCCTAAGGTAGGCCCTAGGTAGCCCTAGGGGCAGAGTGCTTTGTAACTAATAGGTAGGACATGTACTTTTAACCTTTACTTGTCCTGGTAGAGACAAACAGCAACATTCGTTCTTCACTACTATGAGGCCAACTCCTCTCATAGGCTAGCATTGGGGATTCCTTAAGACACTTTTAAACTGTTTTTCCTAATTAGAAAGGAGTAGCTGTATCATGTTTCATATCTTTGGAATGGTAATGATAAATCCTCTTTAATGGTAAATTGGATTTAACATTACTATTTTAGAAATGCCACTTTAAGAAAGTGGACATTTCTCTGCTCTTACTGCTATATGTGCCTTGCATCCTGTCTCCAATAAAGGTCAGGGCTGGGTGACAGCTACACTTTGTGTATTCCCTCTAGACAGCTACAAAACACAGAAATTTTTACATTTTTTTTAAAGGGTGGGTTTGACAGAGCACTCATCTACATTCATCTGCATTCTGATAGCCGTCGTGGGCAGGAAGGGAGAGTTGGAGCTGACACATATCTGAATAGGCAGTGTCCGGTGTCCCACACAAAGGGATGATAACCCCTCACAGATAGCCTGGCAGACAGGGCTGGGATGAAAGGGGACCTGTGCACTTCAAGGGGCTGCCTTGAAGTCAACCCCCACTTCAAAGACACATTTGGATATATGTACTGGGGCTCTGACCCTACCAAGACAGTACACTACTGGACCTGTGAAGAACTCTGCCAGGAGTAAGGGCTTGTGTGCTGCAAGGATTTACACTCTGCTTGGCTGACTATTCTAAGGAACTGCTTCACTGCTGTGCTGTACTGCCCCTGCTGCCTGCTGATCTCTGCCCTGCTGAGGACAAGGACTGGACCCATCTCAGTTGAACCCAGGGTGACTCCAAGGGCTTGCTTGCTTGCTTCCTGTTTTCTGAGGTCTCAGGGTCATAAAAGACTTCTCGCAACTCTGCTGGGCTGCAGCTGTTTTGCTACAAAACCGACGCATCATTACCACTGCGCAGATTGGAACCGACGCAGTATGCTTCGACGCGGACACAGCACCATCTGAAGACATCCTTGCGCTGCTCAATGACGACACAGCGCTGATCCGAGGTCCCGACTGCGAGGCTCGACTTCGACGCATCAACCCGACTGCGTGAATCGGAACCGACGCATCGGACTCTCGACGACGACGCTTTGCTCCATCCAAGGTACTTTGTCAGTGGGACCTGTTTGAGTCCTGTAGCTGGCATGCCCTCCATCGTGGTCAGCCTGAAATTTGGACTTACCTCAGTCTAGCGCGATCTCAAGTAACCTTTTAGCGCTATTGCCTTCTAAGCACTATTTTTGGTTTATTCTTTAAAAATTCATAACTATGGTTCTACTCATTGGATTTTTGTCGTTTTGGTATTGATTTCTCATAAAATCATTCTCTCTATTTCTAAACCTGTGTGGAGTATTTTTGAGGCGTTTTCATTGTGTTACTGTGTGTGTGTTGCACAAATACTTTACACATTGCCTCTTCAGATAGGCCTGACTCAATCAATCAATCAATCAATCAATCAGTGTTTTTGAAGCACGCTACTCACCTGTGAGGGTCTAAAGGCCCTGGGGAGGGGGGGGTACGAGCAGCTCCGTAGGTCATTAGAAGAGCCAGGTCTTGAGGTCTTTTCTGAATTAGTGCAGTGTCCGGCTTCGTCTGATGTGGAGGGGGAGTTCGTTCCAGGTCTTGGCCGCGAGGTAGGAGAAGGATCTGCCCCCCACTCTGGCCCTGTGGATGCAGGGGGACTGCTCTGTGCCAAGCTACCAGAGGGTGAAGGGTGAGCACAGATTATCTTTTAGTGTGTATCTAGCTTACTTTGACTAGGATTGTGGTCCCTACTTGGACAGGGTTCATACCTCTGCCAACTAGATACCCAATTTCTACCAGCCTTGTTCAGCCCACTTGGTTTCCCAGCACCTCTGTTGCCTTATCCTCTCTAATCCATCAACCCACCCTCTATGTACTAGTCCCTGCACACTGTACTCCCATGTGCCCTTTGAAATTGCTGAGCCCCATAAGGTATTTTTCCATCTCTGCCTCTTATCCCCTTCTATGACATATACCTGCCTCCTAACCCCATCTACCTTTGATGCACCCTATAGTAGCCTCTGTCATATTCTGCCCACTGTTATCTCCTCTGCCACCCTCAGCTCTGTTTCTCCATCTCCCCCTTTTTCCAAATGTGTTTATGTCCATGCTCCTTTGCTACTTCTCACATATCTTCTCTCTTTTGGTCCCACTGGTCCCTTTGCACTGCCAATCCCCTGTAACCCATCTACTCTCTCCTACAGTCTGTCCTCTGTCCCCCATTTCGCTGCACCCAATATACCCACTAAGCTTTGCATTACCCCTGTACTTCTCACTCTTCTTCCCTGTCACATTCAACCTCCTTACTTGCTCTATCCCATCCTACCTAATGTTCTCCTTTGCTCTCTACTACCACCCTACCATTTCCTGCCAATTACCCATCCATCTGTCTGGTGTGCTACCTTATTACCTGCCCCTTTCTATTCTCCTATCACTTTCTGCCTCTCATGATATTACCCATGTGCTTTCAGTGACGTAAAGTCCTATGGTCTGACTAAACTGGTTGGTTTACTACGGTGTGTCTGATCCAGTTACAGGGATTTTTAGTAACCCAAAAGCAATCACTCTACTTTAATAATATATTGGGTGGGGTTCTGCGGCGCTACAATAACCTGTCTTTCACATTCAGCGCCGGTGCACTGAACTTAGGTCGCCGGAGTCACCCGTTGGTGGGAAAGCAAAGCTTGTAGAACTACGCCAAAGTTGTAGTTTACGCACCATCAGCAAACCAGCTATCACCTGCTCACTCCCGCTCCTATATTCCCTCTGCTCTGTTTCCCTTTTGCTCCATTCTGATAATTGTGCTCTTCCCTCTTCTGCTACTCGGTGCCCCATGTGCCTGATCCCCTCTGCCACCTTCTGCTCATTGTTCTCTGCTCTGTCCTCCCCTGCTGCTTGTTGCCCCCTTCCTTTTTAGGTCGAGCCTAGCGCAGCGCGCATGCGCTGCCGTAGGAAAACGACCTCTTGGAATCACTCTGGACTTTGCACACGCCCGTGCGTGTGGTTTTTTTGTGTGCATTTTTTCAATTGGTCTTTGCGTGCGTCTTTATAGAAAGACAGCACGCAATTGGGCAAAGGCGGTTGCATGTCCCACCTTTCCCAGGGAATGTATCCGCCGACAGCCTGCGGCTTGCGGTTACGAGCAGGGGCGCCATCTGTTCAACCATCTGTTTTTAATTAGCGCAGCGCGCACCACGCGCGGCGCGCACCACTCGCGTGCTTGTTTTTTTAGCGTGTGTGCTGTATAGCAAGCAGTCTGCAACATGAGGAAAAGCTGTGCTTCTCTCCTTTTTGGTAAGTGAAATTGGATGGGGAGCTACTATGCCGAAAGTCATATGGTGCAGGGACTGTTTTTTGTTTCTTCTGGCTTTTCCCTTTGTTATTGTTTCGTCCTACTTGCTTGTTTAGGACTTGTGCCCTGTATTTACTCATCATGTTTTAGCATGGATTCAGTTACTCTTAGAAAATTCTGAGTACTGTTTCCCTGCCCTTTAAACACCTAGTATTGCTTTACTAACCGAGGTACTGGCGGTCTGTAAAATAACTATGATATTATATAAAGGAATGTGCATTCCTTGACTGACATTGCCGCGTTGAATATTGTAAGAGGCAGGAGCTCAGCGTCTCTGTTGCTGCGTTAAAAAAAGCAGCAGGTGTCAATATCACATCTAATGAGAGTGCCACAGTCAACATGGCGGATATGAGTACTCGACATGCATACAACATTGCTTTTGATTGACTAAAGCTTAGCAACGGCTTTGACAGTTCGTTAATGGTGGACCAGGAAGTCGCACGGTACACAGCTGATCTGCTATAGACCGTGTACGCCATGAACTTGCTCTCGCTCCGCAGAGCTTGTCGGCTCTTGGACACGTTACCCTACCGTCGCTCCCTGACCATGGATGAACTTCTGAGCCGCTGTGTGCCTCATCTGCCCCTCTACGAAGCTCGGGGACGGAATCCGCCACCGCCTGAACTGCGATTTCATGTCCCGTTACCGAAAGCTTGAGCCCGCTGACCGCGCCGGGCTCTTACGCACCTTGGTGGCGAACTACGGACGGGAGCACGGCAGAGTGGCGAACTGTGCGCTGCCGTGCTGCAAGTTCAGGACCGCGGGACTGCCGCCGTGCTGCATGCTGAGGACCGCCTGCGCCATTACCTATGTCCCCGATACCGCTGCTCTTCACGCACCTCAGTGCGGCGCCCGGCGGGGTCAAATTTTTATTGGACTTGAGGACCTGCTACAAAACCTGGAGGCTGCAGCCTCCGAGGGAGCGGACCTCAAGGTAAGAGCAGGGTACTTGGGAGTGGGTAACGGGAGCTGTTTACATCTGCCAGTGCCGCAGCGCATGCTTTGTCTCTTTCCCAATCCTGGAGCCTGCTTTTCACCCGCCCACCTCATCGTCTCAGACAGCTCCACCCCGTAAGTGACCTCAGAGTTGGCTGTAGTATCACAAGAGGAGTGAAAAACGTGCCTTTTATAACATGCAGCTGTCCTGAGAAAGGCCCATTAGTCTCATGGGCCTTACTCAGTTTCTGGACGTATTAGACATTGCACAACTGTCCAAATCTTGCACGCAATGGCCTCTGCACCCTCCTTTAGGTCCCTACCAAATAGTTGCGCAGGCCACAGCCCCTCTAGCCCCTCCCTCTAGCCCCTTAGCCTGGATCTTAACATTAGCAGAGCCTGTTTTAACCCGGCAAAACATGTGTCGCTGTAATGCATTTTTTTTTGCAGTTTTACACAGCGCAAACTCGACCCAAGCTTTTTACATTAGCAAAAGTTACATTACTCATGCATTTTTGGTAGGCACGAGCAGTGCTTGAAAGGGAAAAATAGAAATGCAGGTACTCTGTAACAGAGTACCTGCTTGTTTCTGAGAAGTGCCGGTACTCTCCAATTAAAAGTATACCATTTCTCTTGAGAAGTGCCGGTACTCTCCCTCTCAAAATAAACAAGCATTGGCATAGCCAATAGGTCTCGCCTTTGGGACCTTATAAGTGTTTAGCCATGCAACAGTTGATGTTGTTGCACCAAGGATATTGTGCTGCATAACTAAATACTTATAAGGTCCCAAAAGCGAGACCTATTGGCTATGCCAATGCTTGTTATTACTCCAACTGCACACTGTCCCCCTTTCTACCACTTGTGCCTCCTTTACCTATGAGCTCCCTTTTACCCCTGTGATCTTCACTCTGTTTGCCTCTAACTGCCAGTCAATACTATACCTACCCCCTTTGTTAGGTGACCAGGTGGCCTGGATTCACTGGCACAGTCCCAATTTTTCACCATATGTCCCAGCAAATTTCAGTTAATTTAGCACCTGTCCCGGTTTTCATAGAGTCAATTGTTCACAGAACATAACATAACATCCGTGTTCTCTATGTTGGGGAGTGCTGTCGGTTGAGACATTATCTGTGTTCCATGGATGAAAAATTATCGCCCTGTTTATTGAATGTCCTGGTTTCTGGTTTTCAAAATCTGTCCAACCTGCCACTCTATCCCCATCTACCATATATGTCTCCTTTGTCCTTCTATCACCCCCTCTTTTCCACAGCCTCTGCTTTTTATGCACCCTCCAGCCCACCTAGTTGTCCATTCAATTATATCAATGCGAACTGCCTCCTGTACCCTCGTATGCACCTCACTTACCTGCTGTGCCCTCTAACTTTCTCTCTTCCACATTCTGCCAGCTGTGCACTGCTGTATCATCTGCCCCTTGCACCCGCACTACCGCTTTTAACCTCTGTGCTCACCTATGCTGTCTGGACTTGTCTAGTCTGTCGCTCTTTGCTAGGGTTGCCATTTGACCAGTTTACCAGCACCACGGTTTTGCCCCAACTGGTACAGGAATAAGCAAATCACCTAAAGCTGGTGTTTTTAGCTTTTATCTAAACATACTTCAAACAGCAGAGAAAAGCACTTTCAACTGTGCGCTAGAGCTGTGTTAATGATCCATGACTAATAATGTAAGTAAACAAAGACCCACATCATGTTGCAGTCCTTTAGCTGCGGAGAACAGCCTACAGGACCTCGAGAGGGAAAGACTGGAGCGAGTGGATAGGCAGGCCGATCTTCTCGCGGCCCGGGAGGTACTGGCTACACACGTCGAAAAACTACACTGCTTCGACTACAGGGCATTCATTACCCGGGCCCACACAGAACGAGATAAATCTGGGGAGTTGTTGGCTTGGTTTGCCAATCCGGCACGCAGAGGAAGGGCCATCCTGGAGCTGAGGGGTCTGGGGGGTGAGGTGTTTTACAGTCAACGAGATATCAATACCCAGTTTTTGGAGTATTATACTTCCCTATATCAAAGTAGACGTGACCTGGGGGCTGATGATGGGACAGATTTCTTGGCGGCTGTGGAGCTTACTAGGGTCGATGCAGAAGCGGCGGAGGATCTAGGCAAAGCGGTGGAGGTGGGGGGAAGTACGTAGCGCGTCAAACATATGGCTAGAAATAAGACCCCAGGGACAGACGGACTCCCGGTGGAGTTTTACTCTACATACATTGATGTGTTAGCTCCGCGGCTAGTGGCACTGTATAACCAGGCGAAACAGGACGGTTGTCTTCCTGCCTCGACGAGAGAAGCGGTAATTGTTCCGCTCTTAAAACCTGGTAAACCCCCTGAGGACCGAACGGCCTATTGGCCCCTCGCCATGCTTAACTTGGACTATAAAATATTAAGCCGCATATTGGCGAGTGGGCTCTTGACCCATATGCCGACGCTTGTTCATGTGGATCAGGCAGGGTTTATCCCGTCCAGAAATACGGCAATGAATGTCCGCAGGCTGCTGCGTGTACTGGGGGCGGACACTTACAGCAAGGAGGAAGCATGCATTTTTACGGTCGACATTGAGAAGGCTTTTGACAGCCTAGAGTGGCCGTATCTCTTTAGGGTTCTGAGAGCCTTTGGTCTGGGGGACCACTTTGTGCAATGGACGGCGCTCCTCTACAAGAATTCCAGAGTCCGGACGGGGGGTTGATCTCAGAGGCCTGTGAGGTGGGCAGAGGTACGAGACAGGGCTGTCCGCTGTCACCGCTATTGTTCGCCTTGGCAATGGAGCCTATGGCTGCGCACGCCAGAACTGGCCGTTATTATCAGGGCCTGGAGGTGGAGGGTCAGTTACAGCACATTGCGCTCTACGCGGATGACCTCCTGTTGTTTCTGGTTAATTCGGAGGAGGCCCTGCGGGGAGCCAAGGAGCTGCTGGGTGTTCTGGGAAATGTCGCGGGGCTTAGGGTGAACTGGGCCAAGTCATGTCTTTTTCCCACGAGGTCGGGTAGGGCTGGACTAACGGAGGTCGAGGGGGTCCCTTGGGAAACTACCTGTTTGCCGTACCTGGGCACTCGGATATATCATGACCCTGCGGATCTCCTAGAGGGTAACTTAGGGCGCGCGATACGTAGCGCAAAGGGCAGCCTTGAGTTCTGGGGGACCCTCTCGCTATCAGTGGCGGGGAGGGTAGCGCTGGTGAAAATGGTTACATTGCCCAGGCTCCTTTATTTCTTCGGAACGCTCCCACTATGGATCCCACCGAAGGTTTTTGCTCAACCCAATGCAATGCTCACGGGTTTCCTTTGGGGCACTGGGAGGCGGAGAGTAGCTCTCACCACTATGATGAGGCCCAGGACGGAGGGGGGTTTTGCGCTGCCGGATCTGGAGGCCTATTACCACGCCGCGCAGCTACAGTGGTACACGAAGTGGATGGCAGGACGCCTAAAGGACACAGGGGACCTTGGTGGGCCGGACCCCTCCCTGCACCTCTTATCCCGAGTGCTGCTGCGTCTCCCTCTGGGGGTGGGGGCGGTCCCTCGGGACCTACAAATAGTGCGCCAGTGTGGGAACAGGCTGGCTAGGAGAACACGGGTGAAGAACCCGTATGCGCCTGAGATTCCGTTGGTTTTTTGTGAGGCATTCCCCATGCAGGGGGCTGGAGCAGGCTGCGACTCTGGGACGAGGCTGGGGTCTCCACTAAAGGGGATTTATTTGAAGGCAACACCTTGCTCCCTTTTAATGACCTACTGGAGCGGCACGACCTCCCCAGAGGGGATTTCCTCCTGCATGCTGCCTTGACGGCGGCTATCCGGAAACATTGGCGAGAGGGGTTGGCGGAACCCCAGACTTCCCTGACCTGCCAGTATGTAGTGATGGCGGCTGGTACTATCAAAGCGGTCATTTGCCTGTACAGACGCATCACGCAGGGAATGCGCCAGCCCTTAACAGAGCTGCGCCGCAAATGGGAGGAGGACCTCGGTGAGGATATCGACGAAAAACCTTGGGGGGAACTTGTGGAAAGGGCCTGGAAGAGCTCAAGAAATGCGCGATTTCAGTTAATTCACTTCTATGTTCTCCATAGGGCGTACCTCACGCCGGGCAAGATTAATGAATACTTTGGGGCCCGAGCTGTGTGCCCGAGATGTAATTTAGAGGGTGCAGGGTTCCTCCATATGTTCTGGGATTGCCCGCATCTGGGAGAGTTCTGGAGGGGAGTGACGACTGGACTGAAGGACGTTACGGAGAGAGACATTGCATTGACCCCAGGCTGTTGCCTGCTGCACTGGTTCCCCCACAATGCCAAGAACAAAGTTACTAGTAAGTTCATAGACCTGGGATTAGTGTTGGCTAAAAGAGAACTTACCAGCCACTGGAAAACGAAAAACGGCCCTAGTCTGACACGCTGGTTTGGGGAGATGGTGAAGTGGGCGGACTGTGAGGGGACCTTCTGACTACAGATGGCCAACTGTACTGGGAATAAGAGGACGCTGGAAATGGCACGGGCATGGGTGGCATTAGTGGACCTGTTGAAACACCCGACTGACGACACCGTGGACGATCCGGGGGAGGTGGGCCCTTTAGCGGGGGAATGATCCCGGGATTACCATGATATTCGCCAACATCACTGGGTTGGGCTGATACGGTACTCGTCCCCTCCGGTGAAGGCACTTGCCAGAGGCAGGTAAAGTGGAGCCCCTCTTACATGACTATATTGACCGTTACTCGAATACAGATACTTTGAAGCTCAGCGACATGCCTGGGGGTGGGGAGGGAGGGGGGCAGGGGGGAGTTTGGAGGGGAGTTAAGAGGGGGGTGGGGGGTCTATAAGCTGTTATCTGCATAAAGACACTTAGGGTATTTAGGGTGCATAGAGTGGATCGACAAGTCCTACTGGATCCCTGGTTGCGGGAGGGCATTGGTCCGAGTTGGGCATTCCCATATTTTTCCAGCAGGAGGACTGGCGTTTGACACTACAGCCTTACATTGCATGTTTATATTCCATCATGTTGTATATTGTGCTTATCATCATGTCTGCCACAACACTCTGCGGGCTGTTTTTCATTGACCTATAGCAAATTAATAAAATTTGTTTACAAAAAAAAAAAATTCATGTTGCAATCTTCCTAATTAGTATCACGTCCGGCCGTTGCATACTCAAAACAACAGCAAATATGGCCAGTATTTTTCTTTTGAAGAGGTGGCAACCCTGCTCTGTCCCAACCATATGCCCTCTCTGCCCCCTTTGCTTTCCTATGTCGTCTTTGAATCCCTCTCATACGCCAACTCCTTTGTCCCTCTGCCTTTGCTACTCTTTTCTCCACTCTTGCCCCTCAGGTGCTCGCTCCCTTTCTGTTTCCGCTCCGCCATGTTGTCTCTCTATCTGCCAGTGCGGTGTGCGGGCTACAACACACCACGGCGCTTTAAAGGCGCTTTTAATCCGGGCCGGCTTCGCCACGAGGGAGCCTCTGCAGGCCTCGCTAAATTGGACCGAAATTGCCCTTGAACGTCGACAAACGAAAGAGTACAGTGTTATGGAGCTGAGGCTGGGCGGAAGTGTTCATTTGGACGGCGCTGTCTCATGGGAAACAGGACAGCAGTAGAGGATGGCGAGGAAGAAATGAGAAGTGATTTGGCTCGCAGAGTGAACGTTACAAATACCTAACAAAATATAATTTAAACATCCCCACCCAGGCAGCCTGCCTGGGTCCATGTAAGAGGCCACGGTTTAAATTAATGGGCCTGGTCTTTAACCGATTCAGATGCTGCTTAAGCGGGGGCAGGCGCTGAGCTTAGGCCGTCCCCCGAGGCAGAGCGCATCTGGCGGGTGGGAGAATATCAGCCGCACTGGAAATGTAAACCAGGGGTGATGCAAATGTAAGAGGAAGGCTGAGCGGTGGGGTAGAGGGGCTCGACTGTCAAACGTGGTGCGCAGAACGGAGAAGTAAGTAATAGGCTTGAACAGCTCAAATAGTTGGGCCGGCGGCAAAAGTGCGTGTTCAAGGCAGGAGGAGGCAAGTTCACCGCTATCACAGAAGAAACCCAGTCGCACCCCAGGGGCTCTCTGTAAGATGGGGGCTTTGTGAAAATGATCAGCAGATAACCAGGCCAAGGCTAGACCTGCGTACGCGCATGCGCACACACACATGGATGTAAAATAGGGCCCTGAGGACCGGGATGGCCTACTACTCAGCTCAAGGCCTTTGAGTATCTTTGAGGTAACACACTTTTCACACAAAATACCACACAGTGATACACCCACAGAAGTAAACACTTTCGGCCCCATGCACAGTATTGCTTACAGATGTACACACTACTAATCACACCAATTCACATTACAGACAATATAACACAAAGACACGATAATTGAGAAAGACACTGTCACATAAACTATGGCACGCACAAGGGCAAAATGTTGGGCAGACCCAGATTCAGACACGTACAATATTAGACACTCAGGCACTTATTCAGATGTACAGACTTTATCACAACCAGTCAAGCATGTAGTATCACAGCACATGAGATACACACAAACTTGCAACCACTTGGATGTACAGAAAGAATGCCTCACTAAGACACAAAATCACAAGCACTCGGATTAGAATACTGCCACACACATACAGACACACAGAGCCTCGCCCAAAGTCACACACTCTTAGATGTACACAAGTAATACACGTACTCAGAAATACACACATGCTCACTCACCTGCACTCCCACTTATACAGTGTAAATTTGCAGTGCACGGGAAGACTATGAGGAAAAATGCAGTTGTGCTTTGCATTTTCCCTCATATTCCAACCGTAACTGGTGTGATAGTTTTTGTGTAAAAATGCAGGAATATCGAGGAGAAGAGGAGAAGGTGGCAAAACGAAGAATCTTTACACTGCTGTTTTTCCACATATTTCCATTTTACAGTCAGTTTAGGGAAGCAGATTTTCTTCTGTAGAGATTTGAGACCACTTCTATTACCCCCTGTGGGTCTATAGGAAAATGTATGCAGTGAAAGGGGCAATGTCTGGACAGTAGATCAGGTCGTCATGAAAATGACCTTGATAAAAAAATTAAAAAAACGTAAGCACTAACGAAAGAGATCATGGGTTTCGAATTTGTCCAGTTGAAAGCATTAATTACTTCAGTGTTAAGCTACAATTAATTGAGCCACAAAGACAAGCTGCTCTTTTTTTAACATTATTTCCTCACTTTGAAAATGCAGAATAAATTGAATGAGTTTCCATTGCGGGGGTCATACTTTTCAAAAATAAAAAATATAATCTACTCCTTACCTTTGGGAAGGAGCTGTGCAAGGTGCCTAAAACTTTGTTGTCTGCTCGTACAGAATCGTAAACAATGCCTGAGTGGATAATGTGAGTACACATTTCCGCAAAAGGATGTCATTCACATTTAATTTCATGCACACAGGCATAGACATTACAATACACACAGAAGCAACTGATATCCCTCACACTCAGTTTGAGTGTAGTCCACAGGTAAAAAGCGTTTTTGCAATTGCACAGCCTGCAAATTCCAAGAAACGAGTTTGCAACTGCAAAAGACTATTTTCTCAAGTGCAGATTCCCTTTTATGAGCCATAAAAGTTTGACTAACATAAGGGGTTTGAGGCCAGATGTACAAAGGTTTTTTGCGTGCCCAAATGGGTTTTAGACCTGTTTGCGCCCACAAAAAACCTGTGGCCCATGTACTAATCCCATTTTGTGAGTCGCAAATCAATTTGCGACTCGCAAAATAGGATTAGCGACTCCCTATTAGGAAGGGGCGTTCCAAGGGCGTCCCTTCCTAATAGCGACTCCTTAAGCTATGTAAGAATGTTTTGCGACCGCAATTGCGGTCGCAAAACACTCGCAGTTTACCACCCTTCTCAGAAGGGTGGTAAAGCACTCGCAAACAGGAAGGGGTCCCCAAGGGACCCCTTCCCATTTGTGAATCCATTCACAAATATTTTTTAAGGGCAGGCAGTGGTCCCAGGGGCCATTCCTGCCCTTAAAAAATTAAACTGAAAAGTTTCATTTTTATTTTTTAAATGCATCCAGTTTTCCTTTAAGGAAAACGGGCTGCATTTTTTTAAAAAAACTGCTTTATTTAAAAGCAGTCCCAGACAAGGAGGTCTGCTGACCTCAGCAGGCCACCATCACTGGGAGTGCCAGCCATTCCCAATTGGGTCGCAAATTGCAACAGCCTCATTAATATGCATGAGGCATGCAATTTGCGACCCATTAAGAATCGCAAACAGTGTCTCAGACATTGTTGTGCATCCCAATTAGCGAGTCGCAAATGCGACGCAATTTGCGACTCGCTAATTGGCGGGTCGTACATCTGGCCCATGGAGACCTATTACGAATCGCAAATAGGAGGGGAAGTGCGCGTGAAAGGGGCATCCCTACTACTTGGGAGTCACAATGGAATGTATCAATGCATAGGGACTGCAGATACATTCACAAACCATTGACCACATACCAACAACCTTTTGGAAATGGAAGCCTGGCAGTGGTACACTGATTAGCCGCACCTGCCTTGGCCCACCTCCAGCCTCACCTCAGAGCTGCACACCAGTGTGGGAACATCCGGGTCGGCAGCGGCAATTCCTTTACATACTCTCCTATAACTTCAGATCATGCACCTGTGTAACACCTTGTTTTGGTTATGATCTCCTGTTCTGCATTGGAGCTCTGTTTGAAATCATATAAATGTATGTTGTCTCTGCTTGAATAGCTTCATATTGAGATTCTATTTGATCCCCATGTCGCCAGACTCAGTGATTTACAGAATAACTTTTTCTTTTGTTAAAAAACATTTTTATGCATAACCCTCTTTTTGTCCGATCCCACCTGCTCCGCTATGGTGGTAGGTCTCTTTTATACATTTTTTATCTATATTCATGTATTACAATGTGCCATTTTGCCAGTGGGCCTCACATGGTCTCCCTATTCCTTTAAATATCTGGGTGAACAGGTATTCCATACTTTGGAGGACCTTCTGGATGCTAATTTGAAGCCGACAGTTGGATCTCTAAAAACAAATGTCCAATTTTGGCGCTCCCTGAAACTGCCTATAATGGCCTGAATAGACCTATCCTGGATGATCATGCTCCCTAGAATCGTGTACTCTTTTGTGAACCTACCAGTGGTGATTCTACCCCCTTGGTTTGCGACCCTTGACGGAATAGGGTATCACTGGCAGTGCTGCGGAGAGCACCGGAGGACGGTGGGCTAGGTGACCCAGATTTCGAACTGTACTATCTTGCCATTCAACTCCAGTGGCTGACCCAGTGGCTGGACAGGAGGAACTTTGAGACTCTGGGACCCATAGGCCAGGTGGATAATCAGTGACTGCTCTTGGGAACCTTATCCACCCGTGAGTGCCCACACCAGAGCCGGATGTTCTGCTGCGAGCGCCACTGAAGTGCTGGAGAAGATGCATCCGGCGCACTGCTAGAACTCCCCTCTATGCACAGGATTTGCGCCTGGTGGGGCTCCCCCACAGTGACACCTTTGCCCTCACTAGGAGACAACTGGTGGACTGGACGTTGGCCGCAGTCATTACTGTGTGTGATTGCTTCCAACAAGGGGAACTCATCCCCATGGATGAATTTTTATCCCAATATGATTTGCCCCAGGGACAATATCTGACCTAGCATGCAATGGCGAGAACATTTGGGGATCTGTGGCGGTGCGGGCGGCAAGAGCCAAAGACTATTGGGTCCTGCAAGCGTTGGTGACATTAGGGGCGGCGTGACACCTGGTGAAGTGGCTATACAAAGCCCACCTAGAAATGGTCACGAGGCCCCTAGCAAGGTTGCGTGAAAAATGGGAGGTGATAGTGGGTAGGGTGTGTTGGAATAAAAATGTTTTAGCTGTGCTGCTTATGTATTGTACGTCTTAAGTTAGCATCCGCAGCACCATTTTATGTTCGGCCGCCATCTTAAGCCATGATCGAAACTAATTTCTTCCTGTCCCTGCTGAAAGCAGCTGTGGTAGTTTTTGTTTCTCCAATGTTGGGTCTTGCTGCACTAATGAATACACCGTTCTTATTAGCGCATACCTTTCCCACCAGATAGAGGCCTCCTCCCACTAGTCCAGCGGTGGGTATGGCCAGGACGACCTTGGTTTAGTGATAGTGTGTGCCCGGTCTCAGGATCGAAACTCATCCTTCTGTACTTTCTTTGTCTAGCTGCCTCCAACTGGAAATTTCCAGTCTGGGCGTGTCTTCATTGGTTCTGAATTGTACATAATGTATCACCATGTTTGCTGAAGTCAGTCCCTCTGCAGCAATCTCAAGAGGCTGGGCAGACTGGGCTCCGCTTTAGTGTATCTGAATAAATATACATGGATTGTATTCTCTACTGTCTGCCCGACTCTTCATTTGTATTGAAGGCTGAAAGGTGGTCGCGAGTGACCCGGGTGACCCTAATCGGGTCACTTCCTTCAGTTGGCGCCCAAACAGGGACTCCATCGGGTGACCCATCCTTGCCTGCGGACGGGTAGGGAGGTCGGGGCTATCGTCGGGACGGACGGGCGGACCAGGGATCCCTGCACAAGAGAGTTCCTGAACTCGCAGCTGCCCCGTCTGTCTGACCGGTAGGTGCCTCGCCCAGCGGTCATCCCGACTGGGGTCCTGAACGGCGAAACCCTTGGATCTGACCGTTTGGTCTGAAGAGTCGGCAGTGGAGAATAAATTCGTTTGACCTGTGTGCACCAGGTGAGTTTGCTTTGGTTCTGTGTGGATATGGTACCATTTTCATTTGCATCTGGTACGGTCTGAGTACCGTTTTTTGGTACAAAGTGTGTGTGAACACTTTGCCAGGCAACATAACGAATTTGGCTTACTTTTGAAAATGCCTGGGTTTAGCAAGTTTTTGGTTTCTTGTTGTCGTTGTTGTTCTGCTGATGCTCGATTGGAAGAAAGTCAGCCAGCGCCTCTAGAAGGCACTCCGAATTTTGATATGTATGTGAAACATGGCCTTGGCCCTATTATGTTTAGTACGTTATGGCACAAATATACGAGGGACAATGCCGAGTTGCAGTGGCCTTTGACGGGCACTTACGAGGAGCAAAAGATTGGGTATTTACAAGAACAGCTGTGTCGAAAAAGAAGTAGGCAATCCATGTTTGATTCCCTTAGAACGTGACAAAAAGCAGCTAAACAAAGGCGAATGAAGGCAGAGAAGGAGGCCCAGAAAGACAGAATGCAGACGCTGACTCAGAAGGCCGTAGCATATGACAAGGAAAAGCAAGAGAAGGGTATTGAATGTGAAGATAAACGGTTTCAATTGCAGGTTGATAAATGTTATGTGGCCCAAGAAGAATATGATACGTTTGTGGAACAATTGTTAGATACTCGACCCCCACCCCCATATGCCCCTCAGAAGATATATCCCGCTCTACCCTCACAGGTCCAGCCTTGGCCACGGCACCTCCTATCCTTTCTTTGCCCTCGCCGTCTGTGGGAACTATGACTGTTAGTACTCCTGCAACACCTATTGCTTCGGCATCTCTTTCGCCAGCTCTTACACCCGCGACACAGACAGCAGCGACGTTAGTGCCTACTGCCTCTGTCATCACTCCCACTGTGTTCTTCCATTCCCCGACATTACAGAGCAGTGGGACACCAGTACATGGATTTGAGGATAGAGACTGGACGAAATTTAAGGAGGATGTGTGGAGTTTGATGAAAGAGTATGAGCCTTTTGTAAAACAGCATGCCCTTAAGCATATTTCGGCTACTTTGATCGGTCTTTGGGAGCAGTGTTTCAATGGTGCAGCACCGCAAATCATATATGATATTAGGGATCATGTGTATGTTACTGATATGGCGCCTGCTCATGTCTTCGGTAATGTTGCAACGTTGGTTGCTTATCGGGGTAGACTGCTTGAGAAGAGCCCCACCCCGGTATCTCAGTTTCCGATGCGGGAGGTTCATGCTATCTATCATCCCGAAATACCAGAGTTAAGGGATCACCACGACAATGTTGTTAGACAAGGTGTAGCGGCCCGTTTCCAAGAACAATGGGTTTATACTCCATGGAAAAGGAGTGAAGTTTTGTCTCATAAGACTCAGTTACCTGACCCTAGGAAAAATCCTACCGCTTATTATAAGGAATTGACTGAAGCAGCCTCTTCAACAGTAATGATGCTTGCGGATATTGAAATGTTTTTTGGTTTACTAGTTCCGGTTGATATTTGGAGACAAGTACACACACAGGATCACGTTGCGGAATTGGTTGGTACCTGGGATCAAATTAAAGCATGGGATCAGGAACGATAGCCAGGTGATAAGCCTAGAGCGGAGATACTAGCTTTGCCCGGCTGTATCATTACGTATATGCATTCTCATATCCCTCTGAGAAAAGTTGATTGGAACAAGTTATCGGCTTGTCGTCAGAAGAAAGATGAGAGTGTGTCAGATTTTTTCACTCGGTTTGAGGGTGTGTTTCTAGATTATAGTGGACAGGATTTGTCGATCAAAGGTGGTGTTCTATTATTTGTTAATAGATTTGTTTCCAATTTGCTTCCTGAGATTGCAACCCGATTGCAGGCTTCCGAGAGCACCTGGTCCACATCTTCCCCTTCTGTTATTCTGAATATGGTGCAGTATTATGAACACAGTGAAAATGAGGATAAGGAGAGGTCAGAGAAGAAGCACAAGGATTTGAAGACGAAGGTGTTATTGCAGCAGGCTTCTAGGGGGAATGGTAGAGGACGTGGTGGTTCGGCCCGACAGCTTCCACGCACTAGCAGGCCTGCAAATACCACGCCTTTAGGGCCGAATCAGTGTGTGTATTGTAAAGAGGAGGGACACTGGCATAGCGAATGTCCGGTGCTTTTGCAGAAGGTGGCGGTCCTGAGAGGACGAGGTTCTCGTGGACGGGGTCATGGAGCTGGTGGCCAAGACAGGGCTCAGAATGCTGTGGCCCCGCAGGGTCGTTCTGATCAGAATTATTTCGATGACCCCCAGGGAGGACAGTATTATCATGATGATTATGATACGGATGAGGTGACAGGGATGTCTTATAGCTAGGACAGCCAGGGACAGAGTGGGGGACCAGTTCCGATACCTGTAGATCAACGTGGTCCGTATGTTAGTGCGGATGTGCATGGTTCGACTAAGGAGTTCCAGGTGGATACAGGTGCAACAAACAGTTCTATTTCTCATTCTTTGGTCCCTGGGGCGACTCTGTCTGGCCATAATAATGTATCAGTAGGTTTTTCTGGTGTACCGGTTGTGAGCCCCATTTCAAAACCCCTTGCGCTGACTATTGGTCCCTTCACTGTGGATTTGCCATTCTTGTTGATGTCTAATTGTGGAGAAAATTTAATGAGTTTGGACTTGTTGAAGAAATTGCATGCCACGATTTACTGCTCCCCGGAGGGTGTCTACATGACAATGGGTCCGAATGTTGTGCGCGCTACGCAGTGTCTGTTCAAAGATGCGCCTCTTCCTGCGGAGTTTAAAGGCGTGCTGCCCACTCTTTGGGCGACAGGTGACACAGATGTGGGACTACTACAGATTTCACCAGTTTCGATCCAAGTTAAAGACAATGCTGTTTTACCCCGCATCCCTCAGTATAAAATACTGCAGGCAGGTGAGCAAGCTTTATTGCAATTTGTACAGGACTTGATTGAGAAAGGAGTGGTTGAGGAGACGACTGCTAATGTTTGTAATAGCCCTATTCTTCCCATTCTCAAAAGGACACCTTCGGGTTCCTCTGATGATCATGTAGATGTTTATCGCTTTGTGATTGACTTGCGGGAAGTTAATAAAATAGTGATTCCCCAGTTTCCGGAGGTCCCTGACATTACGACTCTTTTGACAATGATCCCTTCTTATGCTACATACTTTTCTGTCATTGATTTGAAAAACGCGTTCTTCAGTATTCCTATTCATCCTGATAGCAGATATCTGTTTGGGTTCACCCTATCTGGTAGAAGCTTTAGATTATGTCACGCTCCTCAAGGCTATACAGAGAGTCCCAGTATCTATAGTCAGGCATTGAAAGGTCAGCTGGATTCCTTGTCGCTCCCCACAGGTATTGTATTGCTTCAATATGTCAATGATTTGGTCATCGCCTTGGATACAGAACAAGGTTGTAGAGACAGTACGGTTAAATTGTTGCTACATTTAGCTCAACATGGCCATAAAGTATCCCTTTCCAAATTTCAGTATTGTCGACAGGAGGTCACCTATTTAGTCGAAGGAGGGTAGGAGACTGACTCCTGAGCGCATCAGTACCATTGTTAAAATGCCTATTCCGCAAACTCAGAAAGATGTTCACGCTTTCATAGGTATCACTTCGTATTGCAGGCAGTGGATACCTGGCTATTCGCTGCTTATTAAGCCCCTGCTTGCATTAACATTAAAAGATGTGCATGAACCCTTGCCTTGGACGCCTGAACATCAGCAGTCTTTTGAGCACTTAAAAACTGCGCTTTGCTCGGCTCCAGTGCTTGGTACCCCTAACTATGCTAAATGCTTCGTATTGTATGTCAATGAGATGGGTGGTTGTGCGCTTTCTGTTCCAACACAAAAATTTGGGGATAAGCAACAACTGTGTGCTTATTTCTCTGCTGTGCTTGACCCTGTCGCTCAAGCCCTCCCTAGCTGTCTAAGAGTGGTCGCGGCTGTCTCAATAAGACAATCGGCTAGACTCGTACTTGATACTGACCTCACAGTTATGGTACCCCATGCGGTGGTTTCATCTTAATCAAGAATTTCCAGCAGAAAAAGAGCTTGGAGCCCCAGTGGAAAGGGCCAGAGCAAGTCCTCCTGGCTACTCGAACCGCTGTGAAAGTCGCTGGTCGAAAGAATTGGATTCATTCCAGCCATTGCCGCAGGATACCCTTACCCTTACCCTATGACCAGTGGGTGAGGGACGACATTGGGGACGCTGAGGGTGAAAAGGTGCCTCAGTTCGTCCCCTTTGGTGATGCAAAGCTTACATGGACCCAAACGGATGCAGAGAATGATGACGTGCTAAATGCAGTGGTCCCTCCGGAAATTCGAGCCATTAAGGAACCATTATTTGTTGACCCCTCTGTGCCTGGAGTCACCAGGTACAATTTGTGCCCTCGGCTGAGGAATAGTGCACCAAAGGGAAGTCAGACTAGTCAGGGATGGACTGTGCAAGTTAGGGTGTACTTTGCTATAGTACCAACGGTGTTAGTTCAGGGTATTGTGAGATTGGTGCACTGTTCTGACATTGGACAGGATATATCTAACGTGCTCCCTCGGAGGGGGGTACATTATCCTGTGCGACGACAGATTCACCGGGAGCTAGGACTGAGCAAGCTCCACCGCCGGTGCTCAAGAGCGCCAACGTTGATGAACAATAGGAGCCTGTACCAGTGAGGCTCAGACAGACACTGGGAACAATTGCCTTTGCTATCAGTTTTAGTGCATTCCCTTTCTTGCTTCATAATGCACCCGTTTGGTCGGCCTATTAATGAGGAGGAACAGCCATTGGCACCACCCCGTCTAGCGCAGGGTTGGTCCACAAAGTGTAAAATAGTTTTCGTATTAATAGTTGTGATTGCATTGATAACAGTACTTGGAATATCCTGGTTTCTGGAGGAAAAGTATCCTGTACATTCCTTGGTTGGTACAACGCCCACTTCCCCTGAGCACATTTTTGTTACTTTGGCCCCTCTTAAAGGAGAGCATAGAAAGTCTTACACAGACAATGTATTTATACAAATGTTGCATCAAGCCCATGATGTGTCCAATACAACAAATTGTTGGGTTTGTGGATTGCTTCCCTCAGTTACTCATAAGAGCGATAATTTGTTGTCCATGCCATTGTCATATATTGGTAGCTGTGAAAGTTGGTTTAAATTGTTCCTTAAGGTGCACTACCATTTCCAACTCTCTACTCAGGTCATGACATCTGCTGATTCTCGCACTGTGGTAGAGTATATACGTTTTCATCACGGATTTACTACCATAGGACAGGCAGGAAATGGGGCCTCCGGTACATTGTCCCCAAAATCCTGTATGAGCATATATGAAAAAGTGAAGAACAAAACATGGCTTAGAATGGTAATGGCTGATTTCCAAAGGTTCAATACCTCTGAATATCTCCAATATTTCCAAGATTGTAATGTTACTAAGGACCAACCGATGCCGGTGTCCGTGGTCAACACAACAGCTAGTTTCTGTGTCCAGGGGACAGGGGAGGCAAAGGTGGGGGAAAGTAAATGCAATTTCACCTACAGACTGAGAACGATTAATAGTCCCCCCCTTGATCCTACCCCAGAATGTCTATTTTGTCTGTGGATCCCAAGCTCATGTCTGGCTTCCGAGGGGGTGGTCTGGCAGATGTTACCTCTCTTTCCTCCCTCCCCTGTGTATGTTGCCCCGTCTAATTATCATAAAGAGCATCAGCTGCAGCGTAGGAGTACATATTTGCCCCGCGTCAGAAGGGTTGTTGACACTGAGGATATAGATCAGACAGATACCACATGGCAACAGTTTGGGAATGCTGTAAAGGGTCTTTTACCTTTCTGGGGCCCCATGTCTAATAGTCTTCAACTTCGTTGGCTAACAAGAGTTATGGAGGGGGTTATTAATACAACTGCTGGGATACTGACGAACATCACTGCTGACCTCCAGGCTACGAGATTAGTCACCTTAGAGAACAGGATGGTGTTAGACGTCATCCTCGCAGATTGGGGAGGGGCCTGTCGCATCATTAGCAGCAGCTGTTGCATTTACAAACCTGACCACGCCCCCAGTGTGTATACAGCTATACAAAAATTGCATAGACTTTCGTCTGACATACACCAAGAGACAGGTGCTTGGACACTATCGGGGTGGTTCTGGAATATGCTAACAACATGGGGTTGGAAGATCCTTATCTTTTTGGTTGTAGTTGCCGGTATTATCTTTACATGTTGCCTCTGTATACACTGTCTCCCAGCTTGTTGCACCTATTTGTAAGTGCTCTGGCACCTAAACGGAAGATATCAGTTCATGAAACTAATGCTGGGATCTTGTTGCAAAAACACCTTGATGACATAATGCAGATCGACAAGGGTATCTTTGAATACTGATTATGTACGCACCAGCTTATAGTGATGTTTCTTATCCTTGCAATATGTTATCTGTTTCTAGATAGTGACATAAAAATTGTTCGCAGATGCTAAAAGGAGGGTCTTTTGGAATAAAAATGTTTTAGCTGTGCTGCTTATGTATTGTACGTCTTAAGTTAGCATCCGCGGCACCATTTTATGTTCGGCCGCCATCTTAAGCCATGATCAAAACTAATTTCTTCCTGTCCCTCCTGAAAGCAGCTGTGGTAGTTTTCGTTTCTCCAAGGTTCTGTCTTGCTGTACTAATGAATACACCGTTCTTATTAGCGCATACCTTTCCCACCAGATAGAGGCCTGCTCCCACTAGTCCAGCGGTGGGTACGGCCAGGACGACCTTGGTTTAGTGATAGTGTGTGCCCGGTCTCAGGATCGAAACTCATCCTTCTGTACTTTCTTTGTCTAGCTGCCTCCAACTGCAAATTTCCAGTCTGGGCATGTCTTCATTGGTTCTGAATTTTACATAATGTATCACCATGTTTGCTGAAGTCAGTGCCTGTGCAGGAATCCCAAGAGGCTGGGCAGACTGGGCTCCTCTCGAGTGTATCTGAATAACTATACTTGGTTTGTATTCTTTACTGTCTGCCTGACTCTTCATTTGTATGGAAGGCTGAGAGGTGGTCGCGAGTGACCCGGGTGGCCCTAATCGGGTCACTTCCTTCAGGTGTTCACTGACAAAAAGCAGCGGCCCGCGCAGGTAAGAGCAGTGGGGCCAGGTTGGGGGGTGGGATTCGACAGACGACCACGAGGGGAAATTCAATAAATAATTAATTTTCCCTTGTCGTCGCCTGTCGAAATCCCCCCGGCCCCACCGCTCCACAGCTCTTACCTGCACAGGTCGCGGCTGCCGACAAGGAGTGGGGTCGAATACTGGGAAGTCCGAAAAGGGTGTCAAGGAACACCAAATTTAAGCTTATCCATTCTAACTATATCCACATGGCCTATTTGACACCCCATAGATTATGACTTATGTATGGATGGGAGGACCAGTGTTGTCTCAGATGCTGGGAGCCAGATGTGGAGTTTGTGCACATGGCATGGGACTGTCCAAAGGTGCGAAGCTTCAGGGAAGCGGTGGTGGCTTCTACCAACAAGGTTCAAGCTTGCACACTCCCCTGCTCAGTGGAGGTTTGCCTGTTGGGTTTATTTACCAGACCCAGGACCAGAAAGGTGGGATCCAGATTTGTGGACCTGGGCCTTGGGCGGCTCGGAGGCAGATTGCACTCACATGGATGGCGAGAGTGGGTCCCGCAATGGTAGCGTGGGAAAGAGATGTGGATATGTGGGCAGTAGCTGAGGAGAGGGCACTGATGCAAGAGGATCTCGGGGGGTTTGCTGCCACCAAATGGGGAAGGTGTGGACGGAGGTGCTGTGAGTGTGGGGCAGCAGGAACGAAATGGACTCGGATGATAGTACTGACGAGGGGGGTGAGCTTGAAAGTACCTGAGCACTCCCTGATACATTCCACCGCCTATGTAAAGCAAGCTCTGAGGTGATGAGGGACGGACAGGGGACCCCCATTCTCCCCCGTTAGAGGTGTAAAGATACTTCACAGAGCATATTGGATGTTTTCCCCCTTGAAAAGGGATTTGTCCCTATGATACTGAATGATGGTAGGCTCCTTAGAAACCACGCTGTTTACTTGTTTCTAAAGGTTTGTTTTTTTATGGTTACATAATGTCTGTCTAGAATGACAGCGACAGATGGGTCCACTTGTGACTCCCCGAGGGGCCCTTTATGAGTAGAGCAGTAGTTTATAGCACGAGCTATACAGATCATGGAGTACATTGCCAAGATGATATGCAAATGTTTGTAAAGAACATAGAGCAATGCAGTGTTTTACATGGTTCTGTGCACAAAACGAAAGATGGCATATCATTGATGTGTTAAGTTGCCTGCTGCTCTAGTAAATGCATATAATTGTGTGTACCATAAAACTAATAGAGATATGTTTAAAAAAGAGATGGCTTTGCATCAGGGATGTTAGTGCACAATCAGAAAGATCAAAAGAAACCTTTTGTCTGCTACTCTTATATCCTTGATGCAGCGGTGGCAAGAATTGCGCTGTGCTTGGTGGCTATGGCGGCAGCTACCCACCTTGTGAAAGCCCCTGAGAGTTTAGTCCTAGGCACTACCCTTACGCCTCATGCTGTAGTTGCCCTGTTACTCACCACCATAACCCAACACCTGTCCATGATGAGACTGTCACAGCATAAAATTATTTTGTTGTCTACCTCCCACATCACGCTAATCTGATCCCATCCTTAAACCTGCCTCTTTGCTCAGGATGAGGAACCGTATGACTGTGTCAAGGTACCTCCCCATTTGACCAAGCCCCATGTGGATCTCACTGTTGCTCCAATACCCAATTGCAATGTTTTGTACTAAATTGATGGTTCTTGCCTTAGAAATTACTATAGCTCACTAATGGCTGATTATATGTATTCTGTTGGAAGTAATTGAGAGTCAGTGTGTGTTTCAAGAACACTCCGTTCAGGTGACTGAATTAATTGCTCTAACGCACACCTATATTCTTACTGCCAAACAGATTGTTGCCATATATAGAGCCTTGAGGTATGCTTTTGGAGTGGCCCATGATTGTGGGCTCCTCTGAATGCAATGGGGGTTTCTCACCTCAGCAGGGGCCCTGTTCATGAATTGTACTTATGCTAAAGGATTACTTGATGTACTTGTGTTGCCTTCCATAATTGCTTTTGTTGTGTTGCACCACGATGCGGAAACTAGAGGAAATGCTGATCAAACTGCTCAAAAGGCTGCATTTTCTCTGAGCTCTGAAGTGACTGAGTATGCCTTTCAAACTGTTCAATCTCTTATGTCGACTTTGAAGGATTTGTCTGAATTACAGGAGTGTGCCAATGACACATAAAGAATCAGGTTTGGATGAAACACAACTGTAAACAGAATCCCAATGGAGTGTAGAAGGACAGCACTGGGAGAGAGGTTAGTTAGAATAAAAATGTCTTAGCTGTGTTGCTTATGTATTTACTGCGAAAGTTAGCATTCACGGCATGATTTTATGTTTGGCCGCCATTTTGAGCTATGATCGAAACTTCTTTCTCTCTGTCTCTGGGAAAAGCAGATTTAGTAGTTCTCCTTTCTTCAAGGTTGGGCCTTGCTGTACTAATGAATACACTGTTCTTATTAGCGCATACCTTTCCCACTAGATAGAGGCCTGCTCACACTAGTCCAGTGGTGGGCACAGGCAGAACGACCTTGGCTAAGAGATAGTGTGTGCCCGGTCTCAGGATCACAACTGATCCTTCTGTACCTCCTTTGTGTAGCTGCCTCCATCTGGAAATTTCCAGTCTGGACGTGCCCTCATTGGTTCTGAATCGTACATAATGTATCACCATGTTTGCTGATGTCAGACCCTCTGCAGCAATCCTAGAGACTGGGCAGAATGGGCTCCGCTCGAGTGTACCTGAATAAATATACTTGGTTTGTATTCTCTACTGTCTGACTGACTCTTCATTTGTATGGAAGGCTGAGAGGTGGTCGCGAGTGACCCGGGTGGCCCTAATCGGGTCACTTCCTTCAGTTGGCGCCCGAACAGGGACTCCATCGGGTGAGTGGCCCTTTCCCTCCTGAGAACGGGTGGGGAGGTCGAGGCCGCCGTCGGGTCGGACGGGTGGACCAGGGATCCCTGCACGAGAGAGTTCCTGAACTCGCAGCTGCCCCGTCTGTCTGGCCGGTCGGTGCCTCGCCCAGTGGTCCTCCGACTGGTGTCCTGAACGGCAAAACCCTTGGATCTGACCGTTTGGTCAGATCCAAACGGTCAGTGGGGAATAAATTTGTTTGACCCGAGTGCACCAGGTGAGTTTGTTTTGGTTCTTTATGGATATGGTACCATTTTGGTTTGTATTTGGCACGGTCTCAGGACCGATTTTGGTACAAAGTGTTTGTGAACACTTTGCCAGGCAACATAACGAATTTGGCTCACTTTTGAAAATGCCTGGAATTAGCCGATTCTTGGTTTCTTGTTGTCGTTGCTGCTTTGCAGATGCTCAATTGGAAGAAAGTCAGCCGGCGCCTCCAGAAGGCATTCTTTACTTTGAAATGTATGCGAAGCATAGCCGTGGCCCTATTATGTTTAGTACGCTATGGCACAAATATACGAGGGACAATGCCGAGTTGCAGTGGCCATTGACGGGCACATTTGATGAACAAAATTTTTTTTTTTTACAGGATAATTTGTTTGCGAAGCGAAGTAGGCAGTCTATGTTTGATTCTCTTCGAACGTGGCAAAGGGAGGCTAAACAGAGGCGAATGAAAGCAGAGAAAGAGGCCCGGAAGGGGAGAATGCAAACATTGACTCAGAAAGCTGTAGCACATGATAGAGAGAAACAAGAGATAGGGATTGAACGTGAAGATAGGAGGTTTCAATTGAATATTGATAAATCTTACGTGGCCCAAGAAGAAAATGATACTTTTGTGGAAGAATTGTTAGATACTCGACCCCCACCCCCATATGCCCCGCAGAGGATATAACCTGCGCTTCCCTCACAGCCCCAGCTGCCCAGTTCTTCCGTCTCTGCTGTTTCTGCTTCTGTTACTGTTGATCGGACTGCCTTGGCCACGGCCCCTCCTGTCCTTTCTTTGTCCTCGCCGTCTGTGGCAACTATGACTGTTAGTACTCCTGCCACACCTATTGCTTCGGCGTCCCTTTCGCCAGTTCTTACACCTGCGACGCAGCAGACAGCGACGTTAGTGCCTGCTACTTCTGTTGCTACTCCCACTGTGTTCTTCCATCCCCCGACATTACCGAGTAGTGGGACACCAGTACGTGGATTTGAGGACAGAGACTGGATGAAGTTTAAAGAGCGAATGGGTCCGTATGTGTGATCGGAGATGAGAGATGCAGAGAAAAAGGTAGTGGCTAATCAGGCTGCGCAGTGGACCTGAAACCCCATTTATGGTGTGGAAGATGTGTGGAGTGTGATGAAAAATTATGAGCCTTTTGTACAACAGCATGTCCTTAAGCATATGTCTGCTACTTTGATCGGTCTTTGGGAGCAGTGTTTCAACGATGCAGCACCGCAGATTTTATATGATATTAAGGATCATGTATATGTTACTGATATGGCGCCTGGTCAAGTTTTTGGTAATGTTGTGACAGTGGTTGCTTATCGGGGTAGACTGCTTGAGAAGAGCCCCACCTCGGTATCTCAGTTTCCAATGCGGGAGGTTCATCCTATATATCACCCTTAAATACCAGAGCTAAGGGATCAGCACAATGTTGTTACTAGACCAGGGGCAGCGGCCCGTTTCCAAGAACAATGGGTTTATACTCCATGGAAAAGGAGTGAAGTCTTGTCTCTTAAGACTCAGTTACCTGATCCTAGGAAGAATTCAACTGCGTATTATAAAGAATTGACTGAAGCTGCCTCTTGGACAGTGATGACACTTGCTGATACTGAAATGTTCTTTGGCTTACTAGTTCCGGTTGATATTTGGAGACAAGTACACACACTGGATCATGCTGCGGAATTGGGTGGTAGCTGGGATCAAATTAAAGTATGGGATCAGGATCGGAAGCCAGGTGATAAGCCTAGACCAGAGATATTAGCTTTGCCTGGCCATATCATTACGTATATGCATTCTCTTATTCCTCAGAGGAAGGTTGATTGGGACAAGTTATCGGCTTGCCGTCAGAAGAAGTATGAGTGTGTCAGATTTTTTCACTCGGTTTGAGGGTGTGTTTCTAGATTATAGTGGACAGGATTTGTCGATCAAAGGTGCTGTTCTATTATTTGTTACTAGATTTGTTTCTAATTTACTTCCTGAGATTGCGACCCGATTGCAGGCTTCCGAGAGCACCTGGTCCACATCTTCCCCTTCTGTTATCTTGAATATGGCCCAGTATTATGAGCATAGGGAAAATGAGGATAAGGAGAGGACGGAGAAGAAGCATAAGGATTTGAAGACAAAGGTGTTGTTGCAGCAGGCTTCTAGGGGTAATGGTAGAGGCCGTGGTGGTTTAGCCCGACAGCTTCCACGCACTAGCAGGCCGTCAAATACTACGCCTTTAGGGCCGAATCAGTGTGCGTATTGTAAAGAGGAGGGACACTGGAGTAGCGAGTGTCCTGTGCTTTTGCAGAAGGTGGCGGTCCCGAGAGGACGAGGTTCTCGTGGACGGGGTCGTGGAGCTTGTGGTCAGGACAGGGCTCAGAATGCTGTGGCCTCGCAGGGTCGTTCTGATCAAAATTATTTTGATGACCCTCGGGGAGGACAGTATTATCATGATGATTTTGACACAGATGAGGTGACAGGCATGTCTTACAGCTAGGACAGCCAGGGACAGAGTGTGGGACCAGTTCCGATACCTGTAGATCAACGCGGTATGTTACTGTGGATTTGCATGGCTCGGCTAAGGAGTTTTTGGTGGATACAGGTGCAACGAACAGCACTATTTCTCGTTCCGTGGTCCCTGGGGCGGCTCTGTCTGGCCATAATAATGTTTTGGTAGGTTTTTCGGGTGTACCGGTTGTGAGCCCCATTTCAAAACCTCTTGCTTTGACTATTGGTTCTTTCACTGTGGATTCACCATTCTTGCCTACGTCTAATTGTGAAGAGAATTTGATGGGTTTGGACTTGTTGAAGAAATTGCATGCTACGATTTATTGCTCCCCGGCAGGTGTTTACATGACAATGGGCCTGGATGTAGTACGCGCTACGCAGTGCCTGTCCAAAGATGCGCCTCTTCCTGCAGAGGTTAAAGATGTGCCGCCCACTCTCTGGGCGACAGGTGACACAGATGTGGGACTGTTATAGATATCGCCAGACAATGCTATTTTACCTCGCATCCCTCAGTATAAAAAACCGCAGGCAGGTGAGCGAGCATTATTGCACATTGCACAGGATTTGATTGAGAAAGGAGTGGTTGAGGAGACGACGGCTAATGTTTGTAATAGCCCTATTCTTCCCATTCTCAAACGGACACCTTCGGGTTCCTCTGATGATCATGTAGATGTTTATCGCTTTGTGATTGACTTGCGTGAAGTTAATACAATAGTGATTCCCCAGTTCCCGGTGGTTCCTGACATCACCACTCTTTTGACAATGATTCCTTCTTCTGCTACATTCTTTTCTGCCATTGATTTGAAAAATGTGTTCTTCAGTATTCCTATTCATCCTGATAGCAGATATCTGTTTGGGTTCACCCTAGCTGGTAGAAGCTTTCGGTTCTGTCGCGCTCCTCAAGGCTATACAGAGAGTCCGAGTATCTATAGTCAGGCATTGTAAGGTCAACTGGATTCCTTGTCGCTCCCCACAGGTAATGTATTGCTTCAGTATGTTGATGACTTGTTCATCGCCTCAGATACAGAACAAGGTTGTAGGGACAGTACAGTTAAATAATTGTTGCATTTAGCTCAGCATGGCCATAAAGTATCCCTTTCCAAATTTTGACAGGAGGTCACCTACTTAGGGCACCTACTGTCGAAGGAGGGTAGGAGACTGACCCCCGAACGCATCAGTACCATTGTTAAAATGCCCATTCTGCAAACTCAGAAAGATGTGCGTGCTTTCATAGGAATCACTTCCTATTGCAGGCAGTGGATAACTAGCTATTCGCTGTTAATCAAGCCCCTGCTTGCTCTAACACTAAAAGATGTGCATGAGCCCCTGCTTTGGACGCCTGAATGTCAGCAGTCTTTTGAGCAATTGAAAACTGCACTTTGTTCGGCTCCAGTACTCGGCACCCCCGACTATACTAAACAGTTTGTGTTGTACGTCCATGAGATGGCCGGTTGCGCGCTTTCTGTTTTAACACAAACGTTTGGAGATAAGCAACATCCGTGTGCTCATTTCTCTGCTGTGCTTGACCCTGTCGCACGAGTCTCTCGAGCTGTCGAAGAGCGGTTGCGGCCATGGCTGTCTCGATAAGACAATCAACTGGACTCGTACTTGATACTGACCTCACAGTCATGGTACCCCATGCTGTGGATACCCTTTTGAATAAGACAAAGACACAGCACCTCACCAGTGCACGTCTAACAGGTTATGAATTAACGCTGTTCGCGAAACATATTACGATCAAAAGATGTGCCACTCTTAACCCAGCCACGTTACTACCCCTCCCTTCTGAGAATGAGAAGATTGACATACATTATTGTATCTTCCGAACGGAAGAAGAGATGGAAGGACGGGTAGACCTGACTGATGTTCCCTTATCTGACCCTCAAGGGGAATTATATGTCGATGGCTCTTGCTTTAAGTTACCAGATGGCACTACAACTGCTGCATACGCTATCACCACGCTACGTACAATAGTTGAGACATCACAAGTACCCTATCAGTCGGGCCAAGCGGCAGAGCTTGTTGCCCTAATACGAACTTGCGAATTGAGTGAGGGACTGGTTGTCAATATTTATACTGACAGCCAGTATGACTTCGGGGTTGCGCACTATTTCGGGCGCCTCTGGGCAGAGAGAGGGTTCCTTACTTCCCATGGTACAAAGATCCAACACGGCCACCTCATATTGAGACTGTTGTCCCCTTAGACACTCCCTAAGAAGTTGGCAATAGTGAAGTGTAGCGCCCACCGGAAAGTCACTGACAATATAGGTAAAGGGAACGCTTTCGCGGATCAGACTGCTAAAGAAACAGATCGAACCAAAATGAAAAGAATGTTTGTAGCAGGTCCTGCTAGGTGGGTGCCCGAGGTCACCATGTTTGAGGATACACTTGAGAATGTGAAGGAGATACAAAGTGAAGCCACAGTAGAGGAATTAGCAGTGTGGCAAGAGAGTACAGCACAATTGAAAGATGAGGGATGTTGGATTGATAAGTCAGGGAAACAGAGATGGATACTGCCAGATGTATACTTTCTTCCTGTAGTCACGATGGCTCATGGCCCAGCCCATATTAGTGCTAAGGGTATTTGCAAGTTGTTAGACCCTGTATGGCAGAATGATAACATCTCAAAAGCTGCTGCACATTTAGTGAAGTACTGTATGGTGTGCATGATGCACAATCCTGGGAAGGGTACCCCTACACCACCTGATAATTTGGCACCACCCACTTTCCCTTTTGAGGTCCTTCAGCTAGATTACATCGAATTAGACAGAGTCAATAACTTGAAGTACGTGTTGGTGGTTGTCTGTGCATTCAGTAAATGGGTTGAGGCTTACCCCACTAAAGACAATACAGCCGTGACGACTGTAAAGGTACTCCTAAAGGAGTTCTTTCCTCGTTTCGGCTTGCCCCGTTTGATCTGGAGTGATAACGGAAGTCATTTCAATGCCAAGGTTATCCAGTTAGTTTGTGATGGTTTGCACATAAAGCAGAAGTTTCATGCTGCAAATCACCCCCAGTCAATAGGTTTGGTTGAGAAGTACAATGGTACTCTCAAACTGAAATTGGCAAAGATTCAGGAGACAACAGGGTTACAGTGGCCAGATGCTTTACCATTAGCTCTGTTATCGACAAGAACTACAGCACATTCTAGGACAGGATTGTTACCTTATGAGGTCTTGTTTGGACGCCCGGCAAATGTCTGGGGTGTCCTGCGTCCCCGTCGGTTTTCAGATATTGAGTTTCCGTTGTTGATCGATTACCTGTGCCAGTTAACTGAAAATTTGCGTTCTATTCACCAACAGGTCCGGGAGGCTCTGCCTGATATACCAGAGGGACCCGGACACAACATCCAGCCTGGTGATTGGATCCTGGTGCGAAATTTTCAGCGGAAGAAGAGTTTGGAGCCACGCTGGAAGGGACCTGAACAGGTCCTTCTAGCCACCAGGACTTCAGTCAAGGTTGCTGGCCGAAAGAACTGGATCCATGACACTCATTGTAAAAGAGTGCCTCTACCGTTGCCCTATGACCTATGGGTCGCCGATGGAGTTGGGGATACTGAGTGCGAGATGGTACCTCAGTTTGTCTCCTTCAGCGACGCTAAACTAACATGGACCCAAACGGATGCGGAGAATGATGAAGTGCTGAATGCAGCCATTCCACCCGAGATACGAGCTGTTCAGGAACCCCTTTTTGTTGACCCATCTGTGCCTGGAGTCACCAGGTACAATTTACACCCTCGGCTGAGGAATAGTGCACCAAAGGAGAAGTCAGATTAGCCAGGGATGGACTGTGTAAGTTAGGGTGTACTTTGCTATAGTACTAACGGTGTTAGTTCAGGGTGTCGCGAAATTGGTGCACTGTTCTGACATTGGACAGGATAGATCGAACATGCTCCCTAGGAGGGGGGTACATTATCCTGGGCGACGTGGGATTCATTGTGAGCTTAGGACAGAGCAAGCTCCACCGCCAGTGCTCAAGAGCGCCAATGTTGATGAACAATAGGAGCCTGAACCAGTGAGGCTCTGACGGACACTGGAAACACTTGTCTTTATTAACAGTTTTGTTGCATTCCTGTCCTTGCTACATAATGCATCCGTTTGGTCGGCCTATTGATGAGGAGGAACAGCCATTTGCACAACCGCGTTTAGCGCAGGGTTGGTCAACAAAGAGTAAAATAGTTTGCATATTAATTGTTGTGATTGCACTAATAACTATACTTGGAATATCCTGGTTCTTAGAGGAGAAATTCCCTGTACATTCCTTGGTTGGTACAACTCCCGCTCCTCCTGAGCACGTTTTTGTCACTCTGGCTCCGCACAAAGAAGCGCATAGGTTGTCATACACAGACAATGTATTTATACAAATGTTGCATCAAGATCACAATGTCTCCAATACAACTAATTGTTGGGTTTGTGGGTTGCTCCCTTCAGTCACTCATAAGGGCGACAATTTGTTGGCCCTGCCATTGTCATATATTGGCAGTTGCGAGGGTTGGTTCCAATTGTTTCGATTGGTATACTTCCAATTTCATCTTTCTGCTTTAGATATGACATCCGCTGATTCTCGTACTGCGACTGACTATGTACGTTTCTATCAAGGGTTTACCCCCATAGGACCAGCAGGACAAGTGACTCTAGGGATACTATCCTCAAAGTCTTGTGTGAACACGTACCGTAAGGTAAAGAACAATGCCTGGTTTCGAATGGAAGTGGCTGATTTCCAATGGTTTAACACCTCTGAGTACTTCCAATCCTTCCGAAGTCGGAATCTCACCAAAGATAAGCCGATACCTGTGTCAGTAGTTAATACGACAGCTAGTTTTTGTGTCCAGAGGACAGGGAAATAAAAGTGGGTGAGAGTAAATGTAATTTCACTTTCAAGCTGAATATGACAAATAGTCCGCCTTTGATTCTGCCCCATAATGTCTATTTTGTTTGTGGGTCACAAGCTCACGTTTGGCTCCCGAGGGGATGGTCAGGTACATGTTATCTCTCTTTCTTCTTCCCCCTGTATATGGGGATGCTTTGAAGGGCCTACTACCCTATTAGGGTCCCATGGCTAATAGCCTTCAAATTCGTCAGCTAACCAGAGTTGTTGAAGGGGTTATTAATACGACTGCAGGGATAATGACAAATATCACTGCTGAGCTGCAGGCTACGAGATTAGTCACTTTACAGAAGAGGATGGTGTTAGACGTCATCCTTGCAGATCGGGAAGGGGCCTGTCGCGTCATTGGCAGCAGCTGCTGTGTTTACATACCTGATAACACCCCCAATGTTTATTCGGCCAAACAGAAATTACATAGGCTATCAGCTGAGATACACCAAGAAACAGGTACTTGGACTCTGTCGGGGTGGTTTTGGAATACGCTAACAACATGGGGTTGGAAGATCCTCATCTTTCTGGTTGTAGTTGCTAGTATTATTTTTACATGTTGCCTCTGTATACACTGTCTCGTGGCTTGTTGCACATATTGTGTTAATGTTCTCACCCCCAAACAGAAAATATCAATTCATGATACTAGTGCTGCGATTATGTTGCAAAAGGACATTGACGACATGATGCAGATCGAGGAGGGTGTCTTTGACTACTCATTAAATAAGCACCAGCTCATAATGATGTTTCTTATCCTTGCAACATATTATACGTTTCTTGATAGTAACATAAAATTGTTAGCTTCTGCTAAAAGGAGGGTCTGTTAGAATAAAAATGTCTTAGCTGTGTTGCTTATGTATTGTACTGCTTAAGTTAGCATTTGCTGCACCATTTTATGTTTGACCGCCATTTTGAGCTATGATCGAAACTTCTTTCTCTCTTTCTCTGAGAAAAGCAGCTTTGCTAGTTCTCCTTTCTCCAAGGTTGGGCCTTGCTGTACTAATGAATACACTGTTCTTATTAGCGCATACCTTTCCCACTAGATAGAGGCCTGCTCCCACTAGTCCAGCGGTGGGCACAGGCAGAACGACCTTGGCTAAGAGATAGTGTGTGCCCGGTCTCAGGATCGAATCTTATCCTTCTGTACCTCCTTTGTGTAGCTGCTTCCATCTGGAAATTTCCAGTCTGGGCGTGCCCTCATTGGTTCTAAATCGTACATAATGTATCACCATGTTTGTTGATGTCAGTCCCTCAGCAGCAATCCTAGAGACTGGGCAGACTGGGCTCCGCTCGGGTGTACCTGAATAAATATACTTGGTTTGTATTCTCTACTGTCTGACCGACTTTTCATTTGTATGGAAGGCTGAGAGGTGGTCGCCAGTGACCCGGGTGGCCCTAATCGGGTCACTTCCTTCAGGTTGCACCAAAATTCCTCCTCCCTAATCTTGCATCACAGTATCGCCCTCATAAGTAGGGACAGCATGATTCATAATGGAAGTACCCACTTGTTTGCTCCATTTTTCTCTTCTGTTGCCCAACAATATTTATACTTATGCGCCACTTGCCAAGCTCACAACATTAGGAAGGGAACTAAAACCACCCCAGTTGCCCAACCTCCTCCTTAGGACCAATTCGTCCACATTCAGATGAACTTCATTCAAATGCCCAAATGCTGTGCCTTTATGTATATCCTCATTTTAGTATGTATGTTTTCTGGCTGAATTGGAGCTTACCCAATGCCGATGCAACTACAGTTGCGAATAGACTGATCAGGGATTTCATTCCTAGGTCTGGGGTCACCCTTCAGATACGAAGTAACAAGGGAACCCACTTTTTATCCTCTGTTGTTAAGGAACTATGCAAAGCTTTAGATATCCAACAACATTTTCACTGTGCAAACCATCCCAAATCCTACGGGAAGGTGGAGAGTTTCAGCTCCTCCTTGGAGAACAAAATAGCTAAGAAATGTGCTGGAAATGGGAGTCAAGTGGCCTGACCCTTACTCTTTGCACTCTGGTCAATCAGAGCCATTTCTAACCTGTAGAATAATTAAGCGCCTATGAGATAGTAATGGGATGGCCTATGTTGCTTCCCTGAAATCCTCCTGTGTCTCCAGCTTTGCTTCATTTGCACTTTAATTATGATATAACCTTAGAGTACTGCAAACAATGCCTTGCCAGCCTGTCCTACTGAAGCCTACCATAACCTGCAACCAGGGGATAGGGTCCATAGGTCAGGTCACCTACAAAAGTCAGCCCTCTAGTGCAATTGGAACCTTGATTCCTTCCAAGTTCAGTTCACCACAAACACTGCTGTGATGTGCCATAGAGTACCAGCCTGGATGCATGCCACCGATTGTAAACAGACTACTGAACCAAGGAATTCCAACCCTGCTGTTACCTCAGTGTCTGCGAGACAAAGTGTTCTTAACCATCTTGTCCTTACTCTGGTGGACAATTGTGCTTCTTTAGTAGAAGGAGGAGCTCACTCCCATCCGTGATGCAGTCCCACCTCCTGTCCACAAGGTCCACCTGTGGCCTTGGTAGTGGGAAGTAACTTGATCTCCTAATGCATTGTGCTGGTATTTCTTGCTGCAAGTCTTGATGTTTAACTTACCATTTGACTCTGCCTGGAAGGGCCAAGTGGTGGGCATCCTAAAAAATAACAGCACCCTGCCTGCCACTCACCTTCGAGTGACTATCGCTATACAGTCAATACACCTTTGTGCACTTTTTGAAGCAGTAGCAACAATATCTAAGCACTCTTCTTGCTAGATCTGTGATTACTTGCCCACTGATGCCCGAGGAGTTGTGCAAACAGTCCCTGTTCCTTTCGAAGAGCCCTCTGATGCCTGAGGGGTTGTGCCTTTGGTCCCTGTTCCTTTCGAAGAGTACAAATAATGTCTTGACTTGGACCTGCATAGGCACTTTCCTGATGAACATGACAATGTCTCTGTACATTTTCCCTTTTTAACTGGGGGTTTCTGTTTCCTTAACCAAGACATCATGCCCCTTGCTGTTCACTTCGCTTACACTGCCTGTGGAATAGCCTCTGAAACCGGAAATGGCAGCATCTTTGTGGGCCATATCGAATGTGACTTCTCTATAACCACTTGTGCTGATTCTGAACTCAGCCCCTCATATTATGAACTTCCATAGGGAGTTCTCTATTCCTGTAGCCGCTCCAAGGACCAATTGGTGCCTGTTTCCTTTGTAGCCCCGTGGCTTATACTAGGCAACAGTTTAATTGGCCTAGATCCTAAAAGTTTATGGGCCAGATGTAGGAAAGACCACAATAGCGATTCCTAAATAGCGATTTTTACCGAATCGCTATTTAGGAATCGCAAACCGCAATGTAGGAAAAAATCGCTATCAATTAGCGATTCCGTAAAAGTCGCTATCCTGAATACCGAATCGTAAATACCGATTCTGTATTTGCGAAATCGCTATTTAAACAAATCGCAAATTAGCGAATCTGCAATCCAGGTGCATCCTGATGACATCACATACAGGAAGTGACCCCACCCATGCTGTTTCTGAGTGCTTGAGGCTGTGGGAGAGGCAGAGAGCAGGAGCGCACATCCAGGAGCTGCACAGGAGTGCTCAGGCAGACACCAACTGACAGGATGGACACACAGGAGAAGGGAAAGGAGCCTGCAGAAAGGAAAAGAAAGCACAAATTTAGCGAAAAGGAGTTGGAGGTCCTCATTGAGGAAGTGGTGAAGACCCATGAGCACCTATTCGGAAAGAAATCAATGCATGTTCCTGAATCGCAGAAGAGGAAGATCTGGCTGGAGATACAAGCCAAGATCAATGCTATTGGGGTCACACAGCGCTCCATCGACGACCTAAAGAAGCGCTGGTATGACTTGCGCTCCAGGGCGAAGGAAAGGGTTGCAGACAGGATGAAGCAAGCCAAAAAGACAGGTGGAGGACCATCCACAGAGCCTGCAACAACACCCCTGGAGGACTTGGTGGAGTCCACCCTCCAGCCTGAGAGCATAAGTGGCATAGGAGAAGTGGACAGCTCAGCCCGAGACAACACCAGACAAGGTAAGATGCATGCACAGTTTGTCCTGAACCCTCACCCTCCCCAATCCCCAATCCCCAATCCCCAATAACACATGAGCAAGTTAGATTTCCACTCCAGTACACATTTTGATAACAACCAGCAATGCATCATGGGAGATGTAGTCCCAAACATCATATAGCAAAGCAGTGACATAGGTGAACACAATCACAGGGGACTCACACCAGTCAATAACCAAGCGGAAAACTGTTAGTGTGAATAGCAAATCATGTAAATTTAATGTAATTCAAATGCTTCGGGGAAAGACAGTAAATGGACATCTTGTATCCACAGGTGAACCTGCGCCACAGGCAGAAGACAGGGAGACACATGAGGCACCTGGGCAACAACATGCAGGGGAGGAAGAGTCGCAGACAGCCACAGATGGCACACCTACACCAAGACCAAGACCTAGGAGGTACACTGTGGGAACACTACAGGAGATGGAGGGGGGAGTGGAGGAGACACCGGAAGATCCACAGACTATGCCCGAAGAGCCAGCACAGTCTCCAAACCTACAGTCACCCATGCAGCTTAGTCACACCAGCGGTCTCCGAAACAGACCAAGGCCATAACGTCTGTCTGAGCAGGGTGAGGAATCGAGTGTCTTTGCGGGTCTTGAGGGCACCATGGTCAAGGTGCAGCGTCTGCAAATGAAAACAATGAAGTTAATGCAATGTCAGCTGGTGTCCCTGAATAAGAACATGAGGGACATCAAGGAGGGCATTAATGAACTGCACACCACTGTTGCTGAGGGTCAGAGGGCCAATGCAGAGTGCATGAAGGACATGACTGTGGCAGTACAGCAGTTATGCACCAACATGCAGAGGGAACATGGCGCAAGGCGCTGTGAAAAACAGCGCATGGATGGGTACACGAAGGCGGTCAACCGCCTATGCAATGCTACAGCTGTCTTGAGCAGACGCACAGTTGCCATGCAGGTGGAAATGGCCCACTGCAGCCAGGATGTTGCAAGGGGGTTGGTGCAGGTCACCAGTGCAGTTGAATTGCTCCAGACAGCCAACATAGCTGCCACAGGGGCTGGGGATGGTGGGGACAGTGAGGAGGTCACCAGCTGCAGCAGCATAATGCCACCTGTCGCTGAGCCCAGACAGCAGAGTGCAAGGCAAGGGCCAGCAGCAGAACAGTCGTCAAGGGAGGGAAGTGTGAACACTGACCGTAGCAGTGCTGGTCGTGGGCACAGGAAATAAGTCCATGCTGTGGCAGACATTTGCTGATGGGTGAGGTGACCCATGTGAGACAGTGAAAGGGGTTGTCAATGTGCATGCAGTGTTGACATGACATGATGTGCAACTCAAGGCACACACAGGCCAGGAATGTGAGGCGGTGTGCAAACATATTGCCTGTTGTAAGGACAATAAAACACCGTTATTCAAAAATCAGTATCAGCTTTGTGTCATTACTCACTTAGAAATAGTTGCGTGTGATCTCATCACGTCTGTGTCTCCCATCTGCGGCTCCTACACCACTTGCTGCTCTGTGATGTGGCCATGGGCATTCCTCATCCTCTGACTCAGAATCTGTGATTTCCACTGGGGTTCCCTTCTTTGTGGCCAGGTTGTGTAGCATGGCACAGGTAGCAATGATTTTGCAGCATATCTCGGGGCGGTACTGCCGTGCACCCCAACTTTTGTGGAGGCAGCGGAACCTGCTCTTCAGCAGTCCAAATGTCCGCTCCACCACATTCCGCATAGACTTATGGGCAGCATTGTATCTCCTCTCACTTGGGGTAGATGGGTTGAGAAATGGGGTGAGTATGAATGAACACACTGCATATGCGCTGTCACCTAAATGGGAAAGGATGAAACATCAATCACAGGCCACTACAGATACATCCAAGGTATACATCAGAGTGTGTCACATGCATTTGCCTAGCAGGTATCCTTCTCCAAATTCTCCCCCAGTCAGACGTGTTTAGATTCCACTATGCCTGAAGATGTAGGAGTCATGCGTACTTCCAGGAAATTTTGCTACTTTATCAGTTATGATGTGTGACGCATCACAAATGACCTGGACGTTGATGGAAGGATAGGATTTTCTGTTCCGATATACGTACTCAGTAGCAGAGGGGGGACAGATTGCAATATGTGTCCCATCAATGCACCCAAAGACATGTGGAAATTGAGCCATCTGATAGAAATCCATTTTGGTCTTATGCAGTTCCTGTTGCGTGGTGGGAAACCGGACGTAAAGGTGCATTCTTTGAAGCATGGCATCCAGGAAGGTGTTGAGGAAGCGTGACAGGCAACTTTGTGAGACCCCTCCGGCTACAGCTATCACCCCCTGGTAACTACCTGATGCAAGTAGGTGCAGGGAACACAGGACCTGCACATGTGGTGGAATTGCGTGGGCCCTGCGTGTCTGCTGCTCCAGTATTGGATGCAGGTCACGTATCAGGTCTAGGATGGTAGCGGAGTCAAGCCTGTACCTCTCATGTATTTCTTCTTCAGTCAGTTGGAACAGGGTAATACGCACTCTGTATATGCGTTCCTGTCACCTCCTCATCCTCTGTGCTGCTGCTTGCATCCGCATCCTCCTTGCTATGACATACAGGGTTGCCATTGTGTAAAAAATGATGCATTCTGGGGCTGTTTATATGCAGTGCACCTGGTTACCACCTGCTTTGAGTTGGTGGTAATTTGCGAGTCGCAAATAGTGATTTTCTGTGAAATCGCTATTAGCGATTTTTGATACATTTCTTTGCGAATTCTTATTTGCGATTTCGCTATTTGCGATTCGCTATTTGGGACTCGGTAGGTCAGATTCGCAAAATAAGGATTCGCAGAATGAATTGTCTCGTTTTTTGCGAATCCTTATTTTGCGATAGGATTTTTCGTTCTCTACATTGCACAGGGCTATTTTGCGATCGCAAACGCTGAAATTCTGCGAATTTTAGCGTTTGCGATCGCTATTTCGCTTGCTACATCTGGCCCTATATCTTTGTATCTGTTTGAAGGCTGTTTGCACACTCTCCCATGGCTTTGGATCCTTCACCTATGTAACACCTTTGTTTTGTTTTCATCACATGATTTCAATTTGAGCCCCATGCATGGAAACATATAAATGTGTGTCTTGTCTTTGCTTGGATAGCTTCTTGCACATTGGGGTGCTCTGGGAACCCCTTGCCACCTGATTCTGCGATTCATAGATTAACGTATCTCTTTTGTTAACATTTGCAGGCTTCATATTGGCATGTGAGCAGATTTTCTGTTTGATCCAAGAATCTTCAAGGCCTGAATGATCTAGAACACTTTCTGTTATACCTAGAAGAGACTTCAATGGACACAACACAATGTCTATCTACATCGACTTTGAATAGACCCCTCAGAGATGCCACACCTCCCAAAGCACAGTAGACAACACACTAAATGCCAAGCAAAAACTCTCTAGGTGAAGATGGGCAGGATAAGAAAACGATCAAGAGAGTATGGTACTGAACGACAGGGATACATTTATCTCACTCTTCAAGTCCATTAAGGAGAAGTGTAAGACTTCTGAAATCTCCTGTGGCTGGAGAAACAACAAAATGGAGCACTGTGGTGAAATAATGACCAACATTCTCTCCTCCCCACCATTCTTGACCTGATGAGTGACTCATTTTGACATGCCCCAGAAAAGTGGGTAGAATCAAACTGGTGCTAGGTATTTTCACTACAATCTCAGGCTTTGTGGCGCTACAACACCAATGAGCTATTTCCACAACTATTTCTGAAATTCTCTTTCCTTGGAAGTACTACACTTCCTCGTTTTTTCCCATATCATAAATAATGTTTTCTTTGTTTTACTCAACTTAAGGTATATTCCTAGGCAGGAACAAGGGTGCCACCAGTAGCATAGATTGAACTGACATTGACTTAATGAATGCTAATCACTCTCCACTAGAACAATGTGACCACTTCAGCACATGAAGGGGATTGCTGTGTACTGTTATGTTCAAATCTGTACCATTTGGTTACCTATAAACAGTAAGAAACACTGTTTTCACCGACTGTCCTCCACTCATGATACAACATTCAGTATCAACATATATCCATAATAGCTCTACACTGGTACCAGTGGCACTCCATGACCAAATCATGCAGCACTCATTTCCAGTCGTACCAAGACCTCTCACTATTCTGTCGCTGATTGTTAAAGATCTTTTTAGATAGATATGTAAAAGGGAAACAATGCTCGCATACTTGACTACTGAATCACCTAATATTATTTTACTTTAAGAGACCCCTCTCATTGCAAAGGAATCTGAGAAACTGAGACGAGACTGTGTGGGAAGAGTGGTATACTCCTCAGATTCAAATCAAATTACAGCTCTCATTCCAGTTCTGATTATAAAAAGAGAAACATGGTGATCCTTTTTATAAGGCTTTTACCATTCACCAGACTCTGATGATAGCTTTTCTTTTTGTCATAATCAAGGTGCAAGACACCATTTTGATTTTTGGGTCGATATATACTTTCAGTGGCTGCAAGACTGCCTTTTTTTGCATTACTAAATAAGCTACTTGTAGAGTTGGGCAACTATAGTAGGCGATGACTGAAATATAACCGTCTATCCATTACTGGACCGATCGGGAAGACCTGAGAGTAACTGGGGTAGGGATAAGGGAATTTCACTAGAACGCTTTGCTGACCACGCCTCGACAGACTAAGTAAAGCTCATACACCCATAAGATCTTGAATATACTTTTCTTTCAAGTGTCCACAGCACGTGGAACGACTTGACTTCAGGTTCCATACTGCCTTGCCTGTAACACTGCTTAATCCTAGAAAGTACCATCTCCGATCACACAACTATACTTCTTCAACTATCCACCACGTCCTCCATCACCAGCCGATAAGTCTTGGAGAATTAACTTTACCAATTACAAGCTTAAAGGACAAATAGTTCCCTGTTGTGCATAAAACCTTATCTCAGTTTCCTTAAAACTGGCTCTTTTTTTCAATAATGGCTTACGAAGATGCCAATGCGCAGGCACAATGTGCTGCAGCAAGGGAGGAAGAACAAGAAGGTGAAATAAACATTTCAGAAAATGTTAGAACTGCTCTTACTTTGAAACTAGCAGACTATGGAGTAACAGCTAGGGGTGGGACAGTAACATTCGTGATTGAGGCACACGAATCATATAGAACAGAGGTATTCTATTCATGGGTTAAATTCCCACAAGCAGATGCACGCACAAATACATTTCACTCTTACTCTGAAGATGAAACACCAGATGAATACTGTCCGTATAAGGACATTGAAATTCCGCTCACCTACCAGGAGCACATAAACTGGTTTAAAGGCGCCCTTTCACACACAAAAGAAAAAGTAAGACTCGGTCCGCTCTGAAGAGATGGAGTAACTTGGCCAGTCCTAGCGGCTTACACACCTCATCCAGACATTGACACAATGGCAGTAGCAGACTTACGTCCACTTCAATAAGAAATACTAAAACTTTACAGAAACCTGGCACAGTTCGTGATGAGAACACTCACACTTCAGCCAGCAAGGGCTACACCAGCAGGACAAATTCAGGGATCTACAACTAAAATAACACCACAAACGCTACACGCAGTTATGGGTAAAATGCCCACCAAACGTGAGCAAATGCAATTCTGGATAGCTCAAAAAATAACACAGTTAGAGGCAGTATTTCCACACACAAGCCCTCAAGAAAAACACAGAATGCTAACAATCTGCTTGCCAATGGTGATAGCTCCTCAGATAGAGGATTGTACCTCTTGGGGTATGGTTTTTGCTGCCATATATACCAGAACTCATGGTATCCCTTCAATAGCAGTAATACCAGATGTGTATTAAGACAAATACAGAATTAGTATGAAGCAGAACCTGCTCTGAACTTAGGGATAAAATTGTTAGGAAATTTTGCCCAGGTATCAACTATTATATTAGCAAACATAAAAGGGGAGGCAGCAGCAGTGGCAATACGCCAACGCCTGAGGGATTTCACTCCTTTACAACAGCAGCGATAATTACCTAAAATTATCGAAGATACCTATGCCGAATTAGGTAGAGATAGTTTGGGAGCTAGAGCAACAAAACCTCAACTCATGGGTGGTCCTGAAAAAGAGAACACCAAGCAAGCACCTGATTCTTCCAAGAAGAAATCGGATAACAATAAAAAACAAAAGAATAGAGAGAATAGATCACAATCCAGGGGTGGGTCTCCTCAACAGGAGCCCTCCGAGAGGAGGTACAACCTTAGGAATCGTGATAACATTAAACAACCTGACAGGTATCAGGATACTGATACACGTTCCTCTCGTTACTTTAAGGGTTCATCAAAAAACTCCGAGAGGGAAGGACGGCCAGAACACAGACAAGAAGAGAGTGCAAAGTCCAGAGACATGCAACGCGCTTCAGACTATACTTCCAAAAAAGAAGAGAAACCAAAATCAAAACCTCAATTTAAAAAGAAGAAGGTAGCAGGTCTTAAAGTTAGACATGCCCAGAATTCTGAGGACTCAACTTCTGAACGGGGAATGGGCTCTGGCGATGCTAGACAGTGCAGCAGAAGTAACAATAGCTCACCAGAACCTGATGGAATTTCTTGTGACAGCGGAGTTGAATGAACATATCACAGTGGAGACACCTGATACGAGGGTAAGTATCCCACATAGGTTACATGAAATAACACTCCAAATGGAGGGGGACAAACCCAAAAAAATTAAAGGTCTTTTTTGGGAGAACCTGACTCATGGATATGACATCCTTTTGGCTGAAAAAGTTTGGCCGCCTAAAATTGTTATGGAGTGCCCAAAGGGAGAAACGGTAATTTTACTGGCCTTTTCCGACCTCATTCCAGTATACTTAAAACATTCATACGCGCAGGAGTGGGCGGTAGCACTCGCTCTAGCATTATATCGCAACCATGTTGGGTGGGATGCTGAGTCACCTCACCATGAAATCCCAGTAAAAACTACTTCAACTCCACAGAGACAGTAACCAATAAAACAAGAAGCGAAAAAACAGGTCAGGGAGATCTTGGATCAACTTGAATACCAGGGTATAATTGAAACTTGCACCTCTTCAAAGAATAATCCTTTGTTTCATGTAATGAAACCCGATAATTCATACCGTCTAGTTTTAGACTACAGACATCTGAACACATGCACTAAAACATTTGCAATACAGAATGCACATAGTGCCGCATTAATGAATAACATTGTGCGGAAAAATACAAAACAACACTAGATATCTCAAATGGATTTTTCTGCCAAAATATAGCGCCTGAAAGCAGATATTTGACAGCATTCTTAGTGCTCGGTTCTCAGCATCAATTTTGTCGACTCCCCCAAGGGTATAAGAATAGTCCTGGGTTGTTCTCCGCTAGGGTAACAGAGTTACTTCAGAATTTGGATGAAGAGGCATTGTCCTATGTAGATGATATTTATCTGATGGATGATGATTTAAAGGATCACTTGACCAGGGTGAGCAACATAATTTTGGGGTTCGCCTCTGAGGGCTACAAATTAAATTTAAAAAAATTGAAAATAGCCTACCTCAATGTCCTATTTTTGGGATATGAGCTTTCAAGTGAAAGGAAAAGCCTGGCAGCTAACTTTTTAGAGAAGTGTGCGCTGCTCCAACCACCTAAATCGTTGAAAAAACGTGCAATCCATATTGGGATTCATAATTTTTGGCAGAACATACATTTTTGATTACGCAGAAGAAGTAAAACCTTTCTACGACCTAATAAGACCTGATTTTTCAGTTAGGCATTGGACACAGGAACACACAGATATCCTTCGTTCCCTACAAGCTGACATGATAGCGTCCAAACACTTACACACACGTATCAACACCACAAATTTGGTGTTCTGTGTTATAGCGGGTCAATCTGGGTATACTTACCTAACCTTCAATGAAGACGAAACAGTACCCATAGCATACAAATCACACTTGTACACAAACGCTGAAATGCTTTTTGCTTCTACAAAAAAAATTCTGACAGCAGTACAGACCGCTGTAGTGAGGGAAAGAGCACTGGCTCAGGGGAAACAAATAATTGTCGTAACTCCAGTACCGGCCTTAGAGGCTGTTACAAAAGCAGGAGTTCCGAATGCTAAAGCTTTACATCCAAGATGGATACAATGGGCTAATTCTCTCACTGCAACAGATGTAGATTACAAATTTGACTCTACATTTAAGACGCAAGCATTTTTGCAATATGAACAAGAATATCCTCTCCCGAATGAAATAATGCCTCTAAATCAGTATGTATACATCATTTACACTGACGGATCTGCTCAGACGGCCATCGGAAGTAAACAACAATACAGCGCCACATTTGCGACTGTAAAGGGTTTTATGCAGGATGGTAAGTTCAATCCTAGCAGTACGAAGACACAGTCTCTAGCAGACTGCACGGTGAAGGAAGTGACCCGATTAGGGTCACCCGGGTCACTCGCGACCACCTCTTAGCCTTCCATACAAATGAAGAGTCAGTCAGACAGTAGAGAATACAAACCAAGTTATTTATTAGTTTTGCGCTTGAGCGGAGTCCAGTCTGACTAGCCTCCTAAGATGCTACCAAGGGGACTGACCCTCACCAACATTACATCAGATGGTATACACTTCCAATACCCAGCAAGTCCCGCCCAGAACTGGAAATTTCCAGTTGAAGCAGGTTAACAAAGGAGACACAGAAGATGAGCTGCACTCCTGGGATCGGGTACATGTTATCTCAGCCTCAAGGCTACTCTGTCCGTGCCTGCCACTGTAAGCATGAGAACAGGCCTATCTACCAAGGAAGGTATGCGAAGGCACATTCATGTATTCATTAAAACAAAGAAGCTCAGCCTTGGAGCAATAAAAAAAAAAAAAGATATCGAAGCTGCTTTCTGCTGAGGCAGATGAAATGAGACAGAAGTTGGGTGTCCCTACCGCAGAGCCCTTGACCTTGCACTAGCACTCAGCACTTTATCCTCTCTCCTTGCCATCTACACCGAGGAGGAGCCACGAGCGCAGGAGCGCTACAAGAAGCTTGAGAAAGCCGGCGGAGCGGGTGTCCCTACCGCAGAGCCCTTGACCTTGCACTAGCACTCAGCACTTTATCCCCTCTCCTTGCCATCTACACCGAGGAGGAGCCACGAGCGCAGGAGCGCTACAAGAAGCTTGAGAAAGCCGGCGGAGCGGGTGTCCCTACCGCAGAGCCCTTGACCTTGCACTAGCACTCAGCACTTTATCCTCTCTCCCTACCATCTACACCGAGGAGGAGCCACGAGCGCAGGAGCGCTACAAGAAGCTTGAGAAAGCCCGCAGTGCGGGGACGCGCGCGGGGACGCAGTCCGGGCCGAAGACCGGGCCAAGACGGGCCCGTCTGAGCCCGTCCGAGGACGAATGAGGCCGGGCTGGGCCCCCTCTCTTGGTTCTGTGTCTTATTTGCTTGCTAGAGACTGGGAAATCGGCTACAGGGACGGTAAAGGTAAAGGGGGTTGGGCCGTTTTCAGTGCCCTCTCCTAACTTGTTAATTAACAATCATAAACGAACAGTGGAACTGTGAAAGAGCATGAGAGTGTATGCTGCATAGGCTCCAGAAAAGAAAAGAGGGGTTAAAGTTTTGTGACTGCATGCTAATTATCAAATTTTGGTTATTGTTTGGAGTATAAATAGTGCGTAACATAGCTTTGTACTAAGTAATGGGGAAGCGGAGAACAGCTGGTACTACAGGTACCTCAGTAAGTTCTGTTGGTACAATTGTTACGATGGACTCATTTCTAAGACGAGCAGCTTCCGTGTTAGATAAAGAAATCGAATTAGTAAATAGGCGTCTATCAAGATCACCAACAACTGGTCACATTTTGGAGTCTCCCGTTGTACAAATAACGAATGAAAATCTGTCAAATGTTGTAGAATGCCCCAGGATAGTGGTACAATCTGAAGAAGGTAGCCTAGGAGGAAATATAGCTGAGACAATTGCGTCCAGTAATTATTTACCACTTACCCCTACAGTTTCTATAACAAAGGGAGGAAGCATTGTTCCAGCTATTGAGTTAAACACGGATAAAGGGAATGATAACACACCCCTTAATAGACCGGTTACTCGTGGTTGTTTGGTTGGGGCGGAGAGTCTCAAACAGGGGTCAGGGATTGGGATAGGGACAAAAAGGAAAAGTCACCCTACAGGGGGTAAAGCTAAAAGACAAAAAGCTGATCATACACCTAGGGTTATATCGACAAATACTAAAATAATGAGCCAGGATGGGAGCCCATTACATGAGCTAATTCGGTCAGTCCTAAACGAAGTCATGGATATGAAGTTAAGCCCAATTATTGAGAGACTAACTTCAATTGAGCAAAAGTTTATTGAATACAATAAACATATTAATAAAGGATCTGAGGATAGTACCCCTTCAACTATGATAGAAAGAAATATGAAGCAGGGACAGGTATCAACAACTAGAAATGGGAAACCATCACTAGAACTCCAGATGGGTTCCCCTTCCCTCCCCATCCTACAATACAAAAGTCCATATCGAATTTGAGTAATTCCCAAGGAAATTTTGCTACTTTACCTATAAAGCCCCCTGCAAGAGAGCCATATACCATTCTAAGGCAAGAAAATAGTGTGTGTATTAATAATAATGGTGGAAAAGTTCCTCAGCAGACACAGAAACGTCAATCTCACATATCAAATGTAACTGCTGTGCATTCTGGATTTAATCTACCAGATATACATTTACCTCCAGAATCTACACCTTATGTGGTGATTTTGGGAAATGTCCCGCCCGTTACTAATGGGAACTCTGAGGACTTTTCCCAACTGAAAAATAAGGTATTACACTGGCTGGTAGGTAATACAGACTTGACGATAGGAGTGGACAAATATATAAATATGGTTCGAAGGGTCAGTTGGGTGGGAAGCCAGAGGAAATCCTTTACTGGAGATTGTGTTATAATTAATTTCAATCAACTTCACGTTGTTGAAAGAATTCTTTTGCATCAAGAAATTATACTCATAAGTCAAAAGTGATGGCACTTCCTCTGGGGTTTTTTTACAAGCCGTACATCGGAGTAGGAAAATGTCTGGGGAACTCTGTTGATGCCTATGACAGCATATTGTTTAGATCTCCAGGGCGCTATGATGCATCTGGACCACAAATTATACCCTTGGCAGAAAAAGATACTTATATGAACCAGGACATCTTCCCGTTTGCCCCTTTAAAACCAGTGTTATCAAATCGTTTTGCCCCACTCACAAATTTGGAAGACTGCGATTGACTGGTACGGAATAATCTTCTACATGAGAAAGCTCATATGCAAAATTTACACCTGGTCTCCTGGAATATTGCTGGTATTAAGGCAAAATTAGATAATAACTTATGGTTGGATTCTTTCATAAAACCACATATAATATGTGTCCAAGAAACGTGGCTCACAGAATCATTTTATATTGATGGGTTTTCTATAATAGATACTAAAGCAATACCATCAACTAACGGCAGGGCTAAGGGTGGACTGGCTACCCTTCTTTCCACCACCTCTCCCCTGACTCTATTAAGAAAATGTATTAATTCTCCTTACTTTCAACTGTTACACTTGTCAAGTGATCTAGATTGTTTTGTTATTGTTAATTTTTATAACAATGTTTTTGATAGCACTAAGGATCAAGTTATTACATCACTAGATAATGAGCTTCAAAACTTTTTAGGAGAAATTAAGTCTGATTATACGTTAATTTGGGTAGGGGATTTTAATATTGGGAAATGTAATGATGAAGAAGGGAAGCTTTGTGGATATGGTAATGGTGGGGTAAGCAATTATAGTCATTTTTATCATAATAATTATGGTGAATCAATTAATACATTGATGTACAAATACAACTTGGAGTTGGTTGACCAGGTAACAGTGGAGGGCAATTTAGCGCTGCCCACTTTTGTTAGACAAGGATCGGCATCCACCATAGATCACATTTTGATTTCAGGGCAATGCCAACAGCAAGTTGTGAAAATGGAGGTCAAAGAGAGTATTATAAGTGACCATTATCCTCTTCTTTTAACTTTTAGACTACATTCTATCACACAGATTAGACAAGGTTTAGCCTCCTCAATTGCGACACATGGAGAAAATGGTATATCAATTAAATGGACCGGAATAAAGCCTGATGGCTTTACAGAAAAATTAATGGTTAATTGTAAAAAAGATTTTGAAAGATGTACTAATCCGGAGGCAGTAGATAGTGAGGTTTTAAAAGCTTTTCATAACATTACCATGGAAATCTCACATGGTTTAAGAAAGAAAAATAGTAAGAAAAATAGACAGAAATCAGTGGGCTGGTTCGATGCTGACTGTACATTAGCAAATAAACTTCTAAGGGAGGCTGTTAATGCCAGCCCAAAAGACAGGGAGCTGGTTCAAAGTCGCAGGCAGATATATAAACATGTTATAACCAAGAGGAGGAGGGAAATCCAATCTGAGGCCTGGGAGAAATTGAAACAGGCCGCAGAAACTAAAGACTCGATTCTTTTTTGGAAAGTTATAAACCATGCTTATTTTAAAGAAAGTGGTACTGCAAAAATAGAATGTTTAATACAGCCCCAGGATTGGATAAGCTATTTTTCTGAAGTTTTTAATCCTCCAAAGGAATTAAAAAATGATACATTGACTGGTGGTTTAAATTGCCTAAATGATAAAGTTGGTGATGGAAGAACTATAATGATAGAAAACCCTAACATGTTACCCATCAGCAGTGAAGAAGTAAAATTGTCTTTGGAAAAGAGTGCAAATGGGAAAGCACCTGGGGTAGATGGGGTGCCCCTAGATATTTTTAAATTTAAACTAGATCTCTGGGTCCCGATCCTCCACAGAATTTTTAACGCTATAATAAAGGGCATGATTCCACGGTCCTGGACGGAAAGCATTATTGTTCCGATATTCAAGAAGGGAGATAGGGGCAATGTGAAATGTTACCGCCCGATCTCACTTCTTGATACTACCTCTAAATTGTTGGGTAGAATATTACTAGAGAGGATGGAATTATGGGTAGGGGAACATAATGTTCTAACCGAGACACAATATGGGTTCCGTAGAGAAATCGGAACCATTGAACAGTGTATTAATTTACACGTTTTAATGAGTAAATATACTATTATAAAAAGTGGCCATTTGCACTTATGTTTCCTGGATTTAACGAGTGCTTTCGACTTGGTAAACCACTCCAAGCTGTGGCAGACATTATCCCTTATGGGTGCCCCAAAGGATATTGTTATACTCCTTTCACAAATTTACAGACATCTAAGTGCGAAAGTCCGCTATGGTACAGATGGAGAATGCACACAAAGTTTTAAGGTAACTAGGGGGATTCGTCAGGGTTGCGTGCTGGCCCCGTTGCTTTTTTCGTTATATATAAACGGGGTCGACACGGAACTACAGAAGTTGAAAGCTGATCCCCCTAAAGTGGGAAAGCGTAGCGTACCGATTTTATTATATGCAGACGATGCAGTACTTTTATCAAGAACATCAAATGGTTTACAGCTTTTAATAGAAACATTCGCAGATTTTATGGTTAATAAGGACTTGGGGGCATATTAGCAAGACCCACGTTAAAATTATCGCCGTTTTAGCGACAGGAAACTGCCGCTAAAACGGCGATAATGGGCTTGCTAATATGCGTATGGAATTCCAATAGAAGCCCACGTTAGATGTGCAGGACATCTAACCTGGGCTTCTATTGAATTTCCATAACGCATATTAGCAAGCCTATTATGGCCGCTTTAGCGGCAGTTTCCTGCCGCTAAAACGGCGATAATTTTAATTTGGGTCTTGCTAATATGCCCCTTGGTTTTAAATTTGAAAAAAACTTTTACAATGGTGTGCGGTAACAGAAAAGCAAAAACAAAGATGCATTATGTGAAAAATGTCCCCATTAATTCGACTAAATCCTTTGTATATTTAGTGTTAGTTTTTGAGGCAAACGGAAGTTGGGGAGCCCATATTGAGCATTGCAAGAAAAAGCTCATTAAATCAACTGAGGCACTCTTTAGATTCTCAAAAAAATGGGAAATAAACCGATAAGAGAAATTCTGACCCTATACAGAACTAAATGCATAGGAAGTACCTGTTATGGTTCTGCCTTGTGGGGGGCAGAAATTGCACAAGTATTTTGTCACAGGAAAATGTATTCCTTCGGAGATTATTGGCAGTACCAAGTTCAACACCCACTTATAGTATACATCGAGAATTGGGGGTTGCATATATGGGCGATTCTATTAGTATTGCAGGCCTAAATACTTGGCACGGCATTTGGAGTAAGGAAGGTACAAAATTTACACAGGAGGTAATTAGAGACGTAATTGCACTAGACCATGGGAAGAATATTCCCTGGTTAATATACATTAAAAATCTACTTAAGGAATGTGGTCTAAATTCTGATTTAGAAGACCCTTCCCAAATACAGTGGCATGGAAAAAGGAAAATTAAGACAGATTTGATTGAATTACGTACACAACGGCGTGAAGTAGAAGCCATTGTAAAACCACTCACTAGAGAATATTTGGATATAACTATAGGGTTGGGTATTCAATCCTATCTATTACAAGTTACTGATATTACCCATAGATTTTATCTTACTAGAGTGCGTATGGGCTTGGCTCATTTTCTAATAGCTTTCCCGATTGCAGGAAAGTGGAATCGAAATTTGCCAAAATGTCCATGCAATGGCATTATGAAACAATCATCCTTGCATTTTATCCTCTTCTGCGATTTTTATAAACAGCTTAGAAAACAATTTTTACGTCCTCTGTTTCAAAAAGAAAGGTTATACTCTTATAAATCTGCCTTTGAATATATTTGTGCATTGAAGGATGTGAAAGTTTGTAATGCAGTGGCACTTTATATCCAAAAAGCTATAAAAGTACGAAAAAGTATGTTGCATTTAGAGGCCCTTTCATATGAAGAAATTGAATTTTAATGAAAACAGCTTGCTTATGGATAGCAAAATGAAATTTAGTGAAACTTTTTATGCTCTATGTTTTTAATGGTTATCTTGACTGTAAACTGATAAATTGTGGAATTCGAATCTGATTTAAAAAATGCTCAACCATTTGTATTATGGAGATTTTTGTAGTTTTGCACATTTATGTATTAATTTTGCACATGTGATATATTTTGCACAATATTTTAAAGTAATTTTTGTCTGTATTGGAAATAATGAGTGTATGATTAACTTTGTCATTTTTAATAGGAGTGTCGATTTTACTGTGTTATAGTATGCTTTTATGGATGTAAATATTACTCCGAATAAAGCTGGTTTGACTGACTGAGACAGAAGTTAGTTTCGATCATTACACGAAAATGGCGGCTAAATGCAAAATGGTGCCGCAAATGCTAACTTAAGCATAATGCTAATAGGAGGAGTCGACTGGAAGTATTTTCTAGTCCAACAGACCCCCCTTTTAGCATTTGCTAACTAATTTTGCTACTATTGAAAGCTAAAACTCTCTGCAGTACTTAATGAACATATTACAAATCTAGACATACACCATCAATACTCAAAAATGCCATTGTCAATGCACATCAAGTACTGGATATCCTGCATCATCATGGCCTTATTCTTAGAGTCATGTTCTAGGGGTTTGGGGTGAGGTGTCAATATTTGTACACAGCAGGCACAACAGGCAGGAAGGCAGTGTATGCACAGACAACATGTTAAAATGATACCAGCTATGGTGACCAGGAAGATGATAATCTTCCAACCCCAGGATGTGAATAGGCCCCAAAACCACCCAGTGAGAGACCATGTGCCATTCTCTTGGTGTATGTCAGAGGCAAGCCTATGGAGCTTCTGTATAGCAGCATATACATTCAGAGCGTGGTCCAGTATGTATACACAGCAGCTACTGCCGATGACGCGGCAGGCCCCACCCCGATCAGCAAGGATGGCGTCTAACACCATCTGGTTTTGAAGAGCAACGAGTCTTGTAGCCTGAAGCTCATCTGTAATATTAGTCAGAATTCCAGCCGTTGCATTTATTACTCCTTCCAGCACCCTGGTGAGTCTACAAATATTGAGACTATTGGACATGGGGCCCCAAAAGGGAACAATACCCTTCATAGCATCAGTGAACTGCTGCAAAGTGGTGTCCGTCTGAACTATGTCTGCGGTGTCAATAGCTCGTCTAACACGAAACAGATGAGCACTCTTGCGCTGTAGTCGGTGATCCCTATGAGAATTGGATGGCGCTATATACACTGGGGGAAGGAGAAAAGAGAAATAACATATTCCAGACCATCCCTGAGGAAGCCAAACACAGGCCTGGGATCCGCAAACGAAGTAAACATTGTGAGAGGGCAGCAGAGGTGGGCTATTTACAGTGCTCAGTACATAGATATAGTTGCAATTACTCACCTCCACCCTGACTTTTCCTTTCCCTTTAACACAGAAACTCGCTGTCGTGTTAACCACCGGCACTGGCATTGCCACATCATAAGTAATATTACGTATTTGAAAAGACTTGAAATATTCAGTGACATTAAAACCCCAAAAATCCGACATTTCATTTTGAAGCCATGTTACATTTTGTTGTCTTTCGTACACATTCATGCAGGCTGTCGGGGACAATGTATCTGGGGTCCCTTGCTCCCCTGGGGTAAACCCCTGATGTACACGTATATACTCTAAGACAGTTTCATAGTCGGCTAATGTCATATTCATAGTATCAGAATGATAATGAGTGTATACCATAGTAAAGAGCTGGAACCAACCTTCACAGCTTGCGAGGTAAGAAAAAGGCATGGACCGTAATACGTCATTCTTGTGTGTTACAGAAGGGAGCAACCCACAAATCCAGCAATTTGTGACATTGGACGAACCGTGGGCCTGATGCAACATTTGGAGGAACACGTTATCTACATATGTCTTTCTGTGTTCACCTTTGTGAGGAGCCAGGGTGACAAACATATGTTCAAGGGGAACAGGTGTTGTACCAATCAAAGAGTGCACAGGATATTTCTCTTCTAGAAACCACATTATTCCTAGTACTGCTATTAGGGAAATCAGGACAATCACTATAAAAATCATTTTACTCCTTTTTGACCAACTGGGCCAACCAACCCCATCCCTCTCCGAACGTGGTGCTGCAAAAGGCTGTACCTCCTCAACAATTGGGTGACCAAATGGATACATGGTGATTAGAGGGGGGAAAAAAACACAGTGCAATTGGGTTGGTGACAAGGAAACAAGAGGATGGGCAAAGAGTTCCCAGCGTCCTTCAGAGCCTCGCTGGCAGACTCCTATTGTTCATCCACGGTGATGCTACTGAGCACTACGGTGAGGCAGCGCGATCGCGGCCCTTTGAAGAAATCCCACGTCATCCAGGATAGGGCACCCCCCTTTTCGGTAAGACACCCTCAGCTTATCCTGTTCAGTGTCTTGGACAATGCACCAATCTCCCTTTCCCTAAGCTATCGTTGGTACCGCAGACATGGTACATGCAACCTATTCTTCATCCTAGCAGTCCATCCCTACTAATCTGACTTCTCCTTTGGTGCACTGTCCCTCCATCGGGGACGCAAATTGTACCTAGCCACTCCGGGCACAGAGTGATCAGTAAACAGGGGCTCAAATTCAGAGGGGCCAAGGGATTGGGGCTCAAGCACTTGTGGGCCAGGTGAAGGAGAATCCTGGATGGCCCTTATTTCAGGGGGCACCGCCTCATTTAACACTGCGTTGTTCTCCTCCTCCGTTTGCACCCACGTCAGTCGGGCATCCGAAAAAGGGATGGAGCGTGGCACTTGCTCCGTCTCGTGGTCACCTATGCCATCGATCACCCACCGATCATAGGGGAGAGGCAACGGTACCTTGCGGCAGTGATTGGTGTGAATCCAGTTCTTCCGACCGGTCACCTTCACAGCACTTCTGGTGGCGAGGAGCACCTGCAGCGGCCCTTTCCAGCGGGGTTACAAACTTCCTTTCCTCTGGAAATGCCGCACAAGGATGAAATCACCAGGTCGGATATCATGCCCGGGCCCCTCTGTTTGCGGTGGCAAGGTGTCCTGGATCTGTTGATGAATAGAACGCAAATTTTTAGTCAATTCATAGAGATAATCCACCAACAGAGGATACTCAATCTCAGAAAAGCGTTTTGGTCGCGGGACGCCCCAAACATTTGCTGGGCGACCAAACACGACCTCATACGGTGACAATCCTGTCCTAGTGTGAGCCGTAGCTCTGGTTGACAGAAGAGCTAACGGTAAAGCATCTGGCCATTTCAATCCTGTGCTTTCCTGAATTTTTGCCATTTTTAGTTTGAGAGTACCATTGTACTTCTCAAGCAAACCTGCTGACTGGGGATGGTGTGCAGTATGAAACTTCTGCCTGATGTGTAGGCCATCACACACCAGCTGGATGACTTTTGAATTGAAGTGACTGCCATTGTCACTCCAGATCAAACGGGGTAAACCGAAGCGAGGGAAAAACTCCTTTAAGAGGGCTATCGCCGTCGCTAAGGCTGTGTACTCCTTAGTGGGGTATGCCTCAACCCATTTACTGAATGCGCAAACAACCACTAACACATATTTCAAATTATTGACCCGTTCCATCTCAATGTAGTCCATCTGAAGGACTTCAAAGGGGAAGGAAGGGGGTGCAAAATTACCAGGGGATGTAGGAGTGCCTTTTCCAGGATTATACATCATGCATACCATACAATATTTTACCAAGTGAGCAGTGGTCTTGGGGATGTTATCATTCTGCCACACAGGGTCTAGTAGTTTGCATATGCCCTTGGCGCTAATGTGAACTGGCCCGTGCGCCATAGTGACTATAGGGAGGACATAGGCGTCCGGCAGCATCCACCTTTGCTTTCCTGACTTATCCATCCAGCACCCATCCTCGTCTAAACGTGCTGTGCTTTCCTGCCATATTGCTAACTCCTCAATCGTTGCCTCACTCTGTATTTCTTTAACACTATCCAGTGTGTCCTCAAACATAGTAACTTCGGGTACCCATCTAGCAGGACCTGCCACAAACATCTTTTTCATCTTTGTTCGAGCTGTCTCCTTAGCTGTTTGATCTGCAAATGCATTTCACCTGCCCACATCATCAGTAATTGCCTTGTGGGCGCTGCACTTCACTATCGCTAACTTCTTGGGGAGTGTCAGAGCTGACAAAAGCCTGTGTATCAATGGGCCGTTCTGGATCTTTAACCCCTGTGAAGTCAGGTATCCCCTCTCCGCCCAGAGCCGCCCAAAATTGTGGGCAACTCCAAAGGCGTACTGGCTGTCAGTATAAATATTGACAGTCAGTCCCTCACTTAGCTCACAAGCTCGAAGAAGGGCAACTAACTCTGCAGCTTGGGCCGATTGATAGGGAACTCGTGATGTCTCTTCTACTGTGTGTAAGGTAGTGATTGCATATGCCGCAGTTGTTGTGCCATGGTAATTTGAAACAAGAGCCATCAACATATAGCTCCCCTTGGGGTTCAGATAGGGGAACATCAGTCAGGTCTACCCGTCCCTTCGTCTCTTCCTCAGTCCAAAAAATGCAATCATGTATGTCTATTTCCTCACTTTCAGAAGGGAGGGGTAGCAACGTGGCTGGGTTCTGGGTGGCACACCTTTGATCGTGATGTGTGGTGCAAAGTGGGTCAGTTCATAACCAGTCAGACGTGCACTGGTGAGGTGCTGTGTCTTCGTTTTGTTCAAAAGTGTATCCACAGCATGAGGTACCATGACTGTGAGATCTGTATCAAGGACGAGCCCTGCCGATTGTCGATAGAGACAGCCACGGCCGTGACCGCTCTTAGACAGCTTGGGAGGGCTCTCGCGACGTTGTCAAGCAAAGCAGAAAAATAAGCACACGGCCTCTGCTTACCTCCAAAGGCTTGTGTTAAGACAGAAAGCGCGCAATCAGCCGTCTCGTGTACATACAGCACGAACGGCTTAGCGTAGTCTGGCATACCAAACACAGGCGCAGAGCAGAGCGCAATTTTCAATTGCTCAAAAGCTTGTTGACATTCAGGCATCCAGGGCAAGGGTTCATGCACATCTTTAGTGGTTAGCTGCAACAGCGGCTTTGTTAGTAAGGAAAAGTTAGGTATCCAATGCCGACAATACGAAGTAATGCCAATGAAAGCTCGCACATCCCTCTGAGTCTTAGGGATGGGCATTTTAACAATAGCACTAATGCGTTCAGGTGTTAGTCTCCTTCCTTCCTTCGACAGTAGGTGACTTAGGTAGGTGACCTCCTGTCGACAATATTGGAATTTTGAAAGGGACACTTTATGTCCGTGATGTGCCAAATGTAGCAACAATTTAACCGTTGCATCTTTGCAACCTTCTTCAGTGTCAGAAGCAATCAAGAGATCATCCACGTACTGAAGTAATACGTTACCTGGGAGAAGTGTGAGGGAATCCAATTGGCCTTTTAAGGCTTGACTATATATGCTAGAACTTTCAGTATAGCCCTGAGGAGCCTGACAGAATCTAAAGCTTCTGCCGGCTAGGGCGAATCCAAATAGATGTCTGCTATCTGGAGCGATCAGAATGCTAAAGAATGCATTTTTCAAATCGATAACAGAAAAGAATTTGGCATAGGAAGGAATCGTTGTCAGAAGGGCAGTGATGTCGGGGTCCACTGGGAACTGAGGGACCACAATCTTATTAACCTCACGCAAATCAATCACAAAACGATAGACATCAGGATGGTCATCAGAGGAACCCGAGGGTGCCCTCTTAAGAATGGGAAGAATAGGGCTATTACACACGTTTGTAGTTGTCTCCTCAACAACCCCTGACTTAATCAAGTCCTGTATAATCTGCACTAGAGCTCGCTCCCCTGCTTGCGGTATTTTGTACTGAGGAATATGAGGCAAAACAGCATTGTCTTTGACCTTAATAGAAACTGGAGGTATCTGCAACAGCCCTACGTCCGTACCACCTGTAGCCCACAACGTGGGCGGCACATCCTTGAATTCAGCAGGGAGGGGCGCATCTTTGGACAAACACTGCTTGGTACTAACCACATTAGGACCCATTGTCATATAGACACCTGCCGGAGAACAATAAATTGTAGCATACAACTTCTTTAATAAATCAAATCCCATTAGATTCTCACTGCAATTGGACGTCAGCAAAAATGGCGAATCAACAGTAAAAGGACCAACGGTCAGGGCAAGGGGTTTGGATATGGGGCTCACAACCGGCACACCAGAAAAGCCTACCGAAACATTATTATGGCCAGACAGGGCTGCCCCGGGGATCAGCGAATGAGAAACAGAGCTGTTCATTGCGCCTGTATCCACCAAGAATTGCTTAGCTGAGCCCTGCAAGTCAGCAGTAACATAAGGTCCGCTCTGATCTACAGGTATCTGAACTGGTCCCTCGTCCTGGCCCTGGCTGTCCTAACTGTGGGACAACCCAGTCACTTCGTCCAAATCATAGTCATCATGATAATACTGTTTCCCTCGAGGGTCATCAAAATAGTTCTGATCAGAGCGGCCCTGCGATGCCTCATCTGCCTGAACCCCGTCATGACCACCTGCTCCACGACCCCGTCCACAAGAACCCCGTCCTCTAGGGGCCGCAAATTGCTGCAACAACTCCGGGCACTCACTGCGCCAGTGCCCCTCCTCCTTACAATATGCACACTGATTCGGCCCCACAGGCGCAGCATTTCTGCTAGTGCTGGGCAGCTGCCGGACCATGCAGCGTCCTCTCCCATTCCCCCTGGACACCTGCTGCATCAACACCTTCGTTTTCAACTCCTTATTTTTCTTCTCCACCTTCTCCTTCTCTTCGTTCTCTCTATGCCCATAATACTGTGCCATATTCAATATCACTGATGGGGAGGAGGTAGTCCAAGTGCTCTCCGAAGCCTGTAACCGAGTCGCGATCTCGGGAAGCAGGTTCGTACCAAATCGGTTAACGAACAATCGGACACCTCCTTCCATTGACAAATCCTGTCCACTGAAATCCCAAAACACACCTTCAAACCTAGTAAAAAAATCAGATACACTTTCATCTTTCTTCTGACGACATGCTGTTAACTTGTCGCAATCTACTCTTCTAGGTGGAATAAGAGAGTGCATGTAGGTAATAATTCGACCTGGCAAAGCTAGTATCTCAGCCTTAGGCTTCTCACCAGTCTTCCTCTCCTTATCCCATGCTCTGATCTCGTCCCAAGTGCCACCCAATTCCACAACATGGTCCTGTGTATGCACCTGCCGCCAAATATCAACTGGTACCAACAAACCAAAAAACATCTCAATGTCTGCCAACGTCATCACTGTCGATGATGCGGCCTCTGTCAATGCTTTATAATATGCAGTAGGGTTTTTCCTAGGATCGGGTAACTGACTCTTGAGGGACAGAACCTCACTTCTCTTGCACGGGGTATAAATCCATTGCTCCTGAAATCGGCCTTCCACTCGCTGTCGTACAACAGCATCTTGTGCATTTCTTACCTCCGGTATTTCGGGGTGATACAAAGGGTGGACTTCCCTCATCGGGAACTGAAGTATCGCCTTTGGACTTTTCTGAATCAACCTACCTCGATAACCGAGTAACACTGCAACATTACCAAAAACCTGATCAGGTGCCATGTCCGCAGCATATATATGGTCCCTAATATCGTAAATGACCTGAGGAGCCACTCCACCAAACCACTGCTCCCATAACCCAATCAGGGTAGCCGACATGTGTTTGAGGGCATGTTGCTGCACAAACGGCTCGTAGTCCTTTAACACACTCCACACATCCTCTATGTTATAGATGGGGTTACAAGCCCACTGGGCGGATTGATTAGCCACCATTTTCTTCTCCTCCTCTCCCACATCCGATCGTATCAATACCCGTCCCAATCGTTCTTTAGCAGCCGCCAAGTCCCCATTTCCAAATCCACGCACTGGCGTTCCGATACTCAAGGATGTTGGGGTATGGGAGAGTGGGGAGGCAGTAGCAACGGAAGCATACGGTACTAAAGTTATCAAAGGCTGTGAAGTAGGTACGAGAGCTGGGGAAAGAGATGCCGAAGCAACTAGCGTAGCAGGAAGAATGCAGCTGTAGTAGCCACAGGGAGAGAAGCTGAAAGAGAGATTGGAGAGGCAGTGACCGAAGCAGCCCAGTCGCTAGCAGAAGAAGCAGGAGCCGCTGAGACAGGAGGAGCAGATGGCTGGGGCTGCGGGATAGCAGGATATATTCTCTGCGGGGCATACAGAGGTGGAGGTCGGGTCTCCAATAGTTCCTCCACGAATGTATCATCTTCCTCTCTAGAAACATAAGACTTATCGCATTGTAATCAAAACTTCCTATCCGCACACTCTATTCCTTTCTCTATTTTCTGTCTATCATACGCTACAGCTTTCTGAGTCACTGTCTGCGTCCTCCCTTTCCGAGCCTCTTTTTCTGCCTTCATCCGCCTCCTTTTAGCCTCTTTCTGCCAGGTTTGGAGTGAATCAAACTTTGACAGCCTACTTCTTTTTGCGAATAACTTATCCTGCAAGAAATTCAGGGGCATATTATCTAAAAAGTGCAAAGCGTGTTTAGCGAGCACTTTTTTATCGCCGGCTATCGTCGGAATAATTTGCCATGCTAACGCTGTATTAGCGACATTTAGCGCTATGGCGATAATTATTCCAGCCATAGCGGTGTTTTCCATGAAACATCGCTGGTTTTCCAGCGATGTTTCATGGAAAACGGCGATAACCTTGCTGATACGACCCTGTGGTCGTATCAGCATGATCCACCCCCCCCATGTTAGATATGGCTAACACCTGCTAATTGCAGGTGTTAAATAAATGGCGATGACCCCGGTTAGCGCGACTTTTCACGTCGCTAACTGGGGCCATGCACCTTGCTAATAGGCGATAGGCCTGTTAGCGGGTGTTTCCCAGGTTTGTTCGTCGGGTACGCCCACTTTGCATGTCATTAGCGATAAATATCGCTGACATGCAAAGCAGTAAAACACGGGCGCTAATGCCCAAAACGGTCTCTAACTGCTGTTAGAGACAGTTTGCTGATAGGGCGATAAGAATATCGCCGCTTTAGCGGCAAAAAGTGCCGCTAAAGCGGCGATAGTGCCCTTGCTAATATGCCCCTCAGTTTTTGTTCATCAAAGGTGTCGGTCAACGGCCACTGTAACTCAGCATTGTCCCTCGTATATTTGTGCCATAATGTACTAAACATAATATGGTCAATGCCATGCTTTACATACATTTCAAAATTCGGCGTCCCTTCCGGAGGCGCAGGCTGACTCTCTTCCAATCGAGCATCAGTAGAACAACAACGACATCCCACTCAACACAACTTGCTCAAACAAGGCATTCTCTCCCACAGACGCACGCTCACTATGTATACCAAACAAATATTTGCAAAATAGCTTCATCCAAATTGGGCCACAGACCTTGTCAAATGCAATTCTCAAATGGTATCATATTCAAAAAGAGCCCAAACAAAATCAAGCGCTTGTCCAAAAACGATCCGCAGACCGTATCCAATTCAAACCAATGTAGCGCCACAATCACAAAGAACCAAAGCAAACTCACCTGGTGCACACAGGTCAAACGAATTTATTCTCCACTGCCGACTCTTCGGACCAAACGGTCAGATCCAAGGGTTTTGCCTTTCAGGACCCCAGCCGGGATGACCACTGGGCGAGGCACTGCCCGATCAGACAGGCGGGAAGGCTGCGAGTACTAGGCTCTATCGTGCAGGGATCCCCGATCCGACCCGACGTGGCCCCGTCCTCCCCACCCGTCCGCGGGCGAGGATGGGTCACACCCGATGGAGTCCCTGTTCGGGCGCCAAATGAAGGAAGTGACCCGATTAGGGTCACCCGGGTCACTCGCGACCACCTCTCAGCCTTCCATACAAATGAAGAGTCGGTCAGACAGTAGAGAATACAAACCAAGTTATTTATTAGTTTTACGCTCGAGCGGAGTCCAGTCTGACTAGCCTCCTAAGATGCTGCCGAGGGGACTGACCCTCACCAACATTACGTCAGATGTTATACACTTCCAATACCCAGCAAGTCCCACCCAGAACTGGAAATTTCCAGTTGGAGCAGGTTAACAAAGGAGACACAGAAGATGAGCTACACTCCTGGGATCGGGAACATGTTATCTTAGCCTCAAGGCTACTCTGTCCGTGCCCGCCACTGTAAGCATGAGAACAGGCCTATCTAACAAGGAAGGTATGCAAAGGCACATTCATGTATTCATTAAGACAAAGAAGCTCAGCCTTGGAGCAATACAAAAAAAAAAGATACCGAAGCTGCTTTCTGCTGAGGCAGACGAAATGAGACAGAAGTTAGTTTTGATCATTACACGAAAATGGCGGCCAAATGCAAAATGATGCCGCAAATGCTAACTTAAGCATAATGCTAATAGGAGGAGTCGACTGGAAGTATTTTCTAGTCCAACAATGGCACAGCTGGCAGAGTTAAAAGCCCTGTTACTGGCACGAATAAAAAAGGATCGAGAATTCCCCACACTGATCGTGTGCGATTCATTTTACTGTGTCCAGTCATACAATGGATATCTTCACTACTGGGTCAGAATGGGTTTAAAGACTCAAAAGGTTGCATAATCAAGCATAAAACGCTATGGGAACAGGTAGCTGAGTTGAATAATGAACTACCGAGAGCTCACATGATACACACGCTGAGTCATCAACGTGATGGTGTTCACGTTGAAGGGAATTCATTGGCTGATGAAGCTGCAAAAGGGGCAGTATGAACTGATGCCGTAGCTGCAATCACTCGTTCTAGAACGAGAATAGATGGAAGTATAATGATAGCTGTCATTGCTTCACGCAAAGACAGCACAGCCTTGCCGAAAGGTTTTCCACTCAAGTACTCCTACAAGTTAGATGTAAATAACATTCCGTAAGCTCAAATTCCAGGAGTTGGGGATAGAGTAATACCAAACATAGATCGCAGATTAGGCTTAATACTAGCTGCTCACGAGGGTCTAGGTTCTGCACAGGCAGGGATTACCGCGACGGTTTCTATATTGAAACAACGCTATTGGTGGCCAGGATTAACTAAACAGATGAAGGATTTTGTCTTAAAGTGCGACATCTGTCAGCAGATGAAGGGTTCCACTGTGGCGCGTCCAGCGCAGACACCATTACTAATATCAGACAGACCTCTCGCCTGTGACTATTTGGACAACTGCGGCCCCCTACAGTCCGATGGGGCTTACAAGTATATCTTGGTGGCAGTGGATTCATGCTCTAGATTCCTGTGGGTTTGGCTTCAGCGCTCGGCTGTCGCTCGAACTGTTATAAAACATTTGCGAGTCTTCATAGGGACATACGCAGTTGGCACATTACATTCTGACCGTGACCCCGCGTTTAGCTCTATGAAGTTTGGGTGTTGCACTACGGTACTCCTCTCCGTACCATCCCACAGGAAATTCGGTCGTAGAGAGGAAAAACGAGAATTAAAGCAATCTTTAACAGCAAGAGTATTAGGTTTGGTAGTAGTTGGGTCAATCACTTATATGGGGTCCAGAGGGCTCTCAACAATATGCTAAGAAGTTTCCTAGGAGGTGTCACTCCTTACGAAGTCCTATTTGGAATTAGAATGTGGGTACCTGATCTCGACTATGAAAGCACAGTGCCGGATGAGAAACCATTTGACATCAATAAATGTTTGGCTGTTTTACAGGATCTCAATGAATTTCAGGCAATACAAAGCAACATGCAAGTAAAACGCACCGCCACTGGAGAAGTCAAATCGGTCACGGCAAGACCTGCCTGGATCTGGTCAGAGAAAAGACTGTGGACAAGAAAGAATTTGGGCCATCATATAGAAAGCCTGTACCTGTCCTGGCTGTCGAAGGAACAAAAGAAAATATATTTGTCTCCATCTAACTGATCAAACCACACTATGTGGCCGATACTGAATAGTAGACCTTGTGGGCTCCAGTGTAGCCGACGCTCTCCTCTCGCTACCATACAGGAAGTTCAGACAGAAAGACTCATAACATTTGAAGAGTCATCAATACAAAATAATGGACTTTCCAACAATTAAATGGAACTTGTTCCTATTGAAACAGAACGTAAAAACACAAATGAAAGACAAATATCGATTCGGCCTAACACCAACATCTACATAAATATGCCTCTACAAGAGATGTCTGCCAGTTCAACGAAACCTGTGGAGCAACCAAAAATAGATCGAACTGCATCTGGCTATTTCATCGATTTTGATACCTTCTCTCTGGATCCCAGTGAACCTGAAACAACGCCAGCTCAAGTTTCCCGTAAACAACAACTTCATGACTTCTACATTTTTCTGAAAAAGACTTACCTAGTATCACCTTGGCTACAGCTCTGGATAATAACTGGAATATTGTTTTTTCTATTCTGGATTGGCCTAGTGACTGTCTTCTGCTTACTCATGAATGGAAACTATCTCCCAGAACGCTCTGCAGTATCAAATGTGAACTTGGTCCTGAAACCTCATACATCTTCTCATCGTTAACAAAGAGACCTGTCCTTCGTGAACATTACAGCTGTTCCAATTCTTGATGGTATAGTTTGGGACAGAGTTTCATATGATGTATTTGGTCCCATTGAACTTTTGAAAATACCTCATGTATTTAAAATTTCTGTAAATGATATCATTACCTCCAGTACATTTTCCACCGATTGGGATTTTGAAACTGTAAATAATATGTTGTCTGATTTAGAACAATCCGCTGCATTTTCAAGCATTGAAATGTTAGAGGACACATCTGATTATGACACAATGTATTGTTACCAACATTATGGCCATCACTTTTTACATAAATCCAGTATCCCACGTAGTTTTTACATACCACCAATGGGAACATTGCCCAACACTGCCAAAAGGTAGTTCACGAACGATCGCAGAGACATTTTCTTATTTTTCAGGGTTTAACACTTCTGACCCGACCTCATATTACTATAAGGTTGCACCTACAACTGCACAGAAAAATATGCTAACAAACACCAAACAGATTTATTCTGCATCCTTTATTTCCCAACTTTCTGAACAGGGTTTCGACTTATGGAATGACACTATAGACATAAAATCAGTCTAGGGTTCAAAGGAATGGCAAGTTCAGGGAACAGAAGCACTATTTCGAGTGTGCCTCATTCCTCAGCAGATAATTTTTCTGAACGACACTGTGCAACAGATTTCCTGTCTTGGAATAGCCAAGAACAAAGACTTGAACACACCTCGGATTCCCTCACCATCACACTTTGAGGGGTGGCAAAACTTTACAACACGTGGTGGGGATACAATAGATGACATCATACATTATAATTAGGGCTCCCGGTTTTATGGTATTTATTTTTTTGCCATTTCCGTCTGTATTTATCCGTATTTATTTTTTGGGCATTTTTTCTGTATTTATCCACATTTATTTTTGCCACACGCAAAAGACGACGCTACAGCTAGTATTTTTCCACATTTATTTAAATTGAAAACACAGCGAAAATAAAATGCCTTTCTACACTTGAAGTTGAAGGCATTGAGTAAACTTAGTGAGTAAACTTAGTGCTGCACTACTTCTATAATATACAAGAAATGCATTGCATTTGTTAGTATCACAGTATTAATTGATCCAACTTTCGAGTGCCATGCTACATACATTAGCTGCAATTCCCACAGTAAAAACGTCTGCATTTTTCATAGTTTTTTTTTTTTTTTAAATGTTTCCTTACCGGTGCTTTGGTAGCCATAGTTCATTAAGGGCCCCTGTTCTCTTTTAAACTGCTTGTCATTGGATTAGAAATAAAATCAAACAGCCCTGAGCACACCGAGCAAGTGCTAAAATCTACAGAGCTCCTAAACTGGATGTGCTCTCAACGTCAAACCCCCACTGATTTTTAATTGCTGGACTGGAACCATCTCATAAGGAGACAGGCCTTTCTGGTCTCCAAAGTAGTATGGAAAAGGAGTGCTGCTGCAACACTGTTTGAATCCCGGCCGAGCAGACTCAGGCTTTCATCCTTCTGAGTGCAATAAAATGAGTAAGATATAGTTGGGCGTTAGTGGCAGTAGTTATTTGTAGCTCTGCGAAGCTGCAAACCTGAAACAGCAAGCGCTATATAAATGAATACATTGTTGTCACGTTACACTCGGTGCTGGAAAATGCATCTCTGTAGCTTGTGTTTGCCGTGTCTGTGAACCATGGCAAGGGGTGGAAAGGAGAACGCCTCACTCTCTGTGTCTCGATCCAGCCCAGGGGGACCTTTCTTCACGGGGAGGAAACGCCTGGCATTCCCCGAACAGACCGGGCCTTGTCTGCCTCTCATGACATCGAGTTCAGGAAGGAATGCCCGTCCCTGGCCGTCCATTGTTGGAGGGCGAGGCGTGAAGCCGCAGCTCCTGTGTAAACAGCTCCTGGCACCCCCGCACCAGGGCCTGGTGGCAGCAGGCACAATGGGCCGGTGTCAGCTTTCTCAAGGCCCGTGCTTTGTTCAGTGTTTATCAGAGCACCCTGGGAGCTTAGCTGCGATAAGCCCCAGGAGTTAAAAAGTTCTTGGGGCCAGCTCGCACTTCTCTTCGGAACTCCACGGGATGCAACAGCCCCTCCCCGACCTCGCACAGGCTGTGGACAGCACATTGTCATTCTGACTGCAGATGATTATCACATTTAGAATGACAATGGGCCGTCTGCCTTTAACATAACGTGCACTGCAAGTGAGTGTCTTTGAGGCGAGTGACTCACTTGGCGCCAGTAGATTGTAGCAGAGGAGCTTAACGTGCGCCCGAGGTGTGCATCCTCACTGCTGATTAGCACATGCCAGAAGGCGACCTCATCCATGTACAGTTTTACTAGTATTTTGCCGTTTCTAAATATAAATACAGACAAAGGAAAAATCGTTTTCCGTCTGTATTTATATGTAAAAATCCGTAAAACCGGGAGCCCTAATTATAATTAATCAGACCCCAATTGGAAGGGATAGTTAGTTTGGCCTACAAACACAAATAGATGTCAGACAAGATTCAGGGGTACCACTGAAGGGTTTAGTATCCATAGGCCGGACTAACGCTAAGTACAACGAGAACATCCGGGGGTGGTGACATCATACAGTGTTGGGAAGTTATGCCTCGATTGGCTAAAAACCTCGACACTGTCCCAGGTGAAACAACACTTATCCTTACTATCAGATGAGGTGGATTTAAGTGATTTTTTATTGGGTCCCCGAAAGCCACGTCAGAAATGTTTCTTATACGCTGTTTATAATGAAATCTGGAAAATCTCTCAACAAGAAGCTGCGGAGAGACTTCGTGAAATTGATAAAATTAACCTAGAAAAAGCGTTAGCTGTAGTTGATAATGGTATGACTACATTAACATCCAGGATTTATTCACTGGGCAACATTGTATCTTCTGCTATAGATGTACGAGAACAGGATTTGTCCATACTACAGCACGGACAGTCTCAGCTACGTTCTATTGTTGTTGAGCTGGACGCTACAATCATTTCGTTCGGGTTATGTGCCTTGGCGATTTATCAACAGTACGTCCTTGTTCTCTGCATACAATCTAACTAAACAGCAGATAACAATGGCACAAAGGGGAGCAAAATATACAATGCTGCGTATAGAAAAACTGGACCATTTTACCTTTCACTGTGGCAGAGTCACCCTCCACAGAATGGTTAATCCATGGCCATATAACATTACCGGTCACAAATTTCCAGTTTCAGTATTGCCTAGAACAACAGGCAGGCAGACATGAAGCGATGGGTAGGGAATTCATCAAGGAATCTTGGGAATTGCCATTCAGATTTCGATGCAGGAGTGGGGACATGGAAGTGTTTCTAAGCGGTACAAACTGCGAGAACTCTTTAAGTGGATCTTTCATATGCCAGGATATCATGCTTCACGGGGCCTGTAATGGTTCAGTTGCAAACTTATCCTGTCATCTGAAAGGGTCCCCAGCGGCCGTGATTAATCCGGTGTTCAAGTTGCTCTCGAATGGGAGTTACTTGATGCTGAATGATCAGGGTTGTTGAGGTATGCTTCCGGGCATTGCATATCTTGTCACTGTAGGCTCCAGGGTTGCTTGTTGTATGCAGTATTGTTTCCATCACCCACACAGTCAGGGAGGCGCCATTATGGCCTTCATTGAATGTTTCCTTTATACGGTTTGATACTCTTAGCCAAATGAAAGCCATGCTTTTACAGAAAACCATGCGCTTAACCTCCGCCCAAGAGACTTTTGATCTTCAGGTCACAAGGTCCTCAGCTGAGATACAGGCACTAGTACGAACTGCCCTTTCCATTTCACAGAAATGGTACAACGTATCTTTAACATGTCTGATACGAAGGGTATAGCACACCTATTTAAGACCATAGGTTCGGGACAGTTAAGCACCTTTCAGACAGTCTTTGGAGTGATTCCAGCATTCATGCTCTTCGTATTCGGAAGCATTTTTGGAGGAGTTCCGCTGATCCTGTTACTAATAGCAGGAATCCTGATTGTAATTTTTCTGCTACGCAATGGACGTCCCAGTCACCAAGGAGATGGAAAAAAGGCTCTTGGAGCGCCGATACCTTGGATGTCACACAGGCTTCCCCAGCATAGGCTGTGGGCAATACAGAAGATCATCTGTGCTTGATTGACCTGATCTGTGAGGTGTTGCAGGGACCGTCATCTGCGATGGCAAGAAACAGTGATGTTGCGTCTCCCAACCGGGACACATAAACATTTGGCTCATCGTGTGCTGGGAAAAATTTGGCCTTCTTCAAAACAACCAAATTTGGAATTTTCAAACAAATAACACTATTCTTTTTACTGAACAGCATGGCTTTCAGACACTCATAGTTGTTCAAACTATATATAAAAACATATTTTAGTAAGACTTCTACCGCTTAAAATACAATTTTAGTATTTTTTTAATTTTTACATTTTTTTACGCACTATTTTATGGACTAATTAGTTGTTTGTGTACAATGCCTAGAAGTACATTAAAATGTTAGTATGTCGTCCAGTCGGATGAGGAGTGGGTGTTATATTTCATAAAGGCTCCTCGATATAGGCTCAGGTAGTAACCAGACATTTTACCTATATTTCCCTGCCATTACACTACATAACGTTTTTGGGACTGACCTTTTACCTAGTTAGGGTACTGTTTACAGGACGTGGGGTTTTCTCCGAAAACTAGCCTTATTCATTATGCATGAGGATTCTTGGAATCTCAGCAGGACTACCATCTCCTGCATAATAACTATGTATTAGGGCCATTCTTTCCGTCATTCTAAGTCCGACATGACACAGCAAGGTAGATCCCCTGAGGGTACCACTTTGGGTATATAAATACCATATCTTTGCTGAGGCAGAGAGAGGAGAAAAAGGACTTCCATGCTGACACACTGACCCGAGACGCTGAGGTTCCTACACGCAGACACTCCAGCTCGCAGTGGTCTGACATCCCTCACGGGGTGTCCATCTCAAGACCAAGACGTGGTCCCACAGTCTCTCACTTCAGGTAATGGGGTTGACTTTTAACCAGAGGGATTCTTGGCTCTACACCTACATATATGCTAGGTACACTTAGGTATATCTAGTTAGGGTTGCATCGTAGGAGTACGCAATATTACTGTAATGTATTTTATATATCTGCCTGCATTAATTGTTTTAGCACTATGGTAGGAATCTACCATCCTTTTACTTTGTTGGTGCTTATAATCATTTATATCTGTTTCTGTCTTATGGTTGTTTCAGCACACCTATTTTTCACTAGAATGACGCTGGTTCAATACATGCTTATTGAAAACGTCCCCACCGTTTATTCTGTGTATCTCTCTGAGACACAGTGAGCATGAGTGACAGAACGAAAAATACTGTACTGTTTCCATGATCCCTGATGGGACAGAGTTGTCATGTTCGATAGTTGCCAAGAACTATTCTCTCCTTGGTAAGAGGGGTTTCTAGTGGCACTGCGAGCTAGCTGGTATACAGGCAAACATACCCGGTGGTGGTGTCTGGAATCAGTCTGGACACCAATCCCACAGTCTATGTTGTCTAAACGTGCAGATCCTATATAGGGTTATAGGAACTACACAATAACTCCACACCAGTGCACTCTATGCCAATCCACTCTAATCTACTCTGCACCACTGTACTCTACAACACTATACTTTATGTCACTGCACTCTATGCCACTGCACTCCACCCTGCACCACTCCATTCTACACCACTTCACTCTACTTTGAAACAATCTACTCTATGCCACTGCACCTTAAGCCACCCTACTACACTCTGTGCCACTCTACTCTATGCCCTCTGCAACACTGCACTCTCTCTCACTGAACTCTACTCCACTCTACTCTGCACCACTGCACTGTACATTGCACAATTCAACTCTTCACCACTCTAGCACACTTTACACCAACGCACTGTACGCCACTACATTCTACGCCACTCTACTCTGCATCACTCTACTCTACACCACTGCACTCTATACCAATCCACTCTACACCACTGTACTCCACCCCACTCTACTCCATGCCACTCTACTCTATCCTGCACCACCCCACTCTATCCTGCACTACTGCACTCCATGCCACAGCACTCTACACCACTGCACTCTGCACTACTGCAATCTGCACTGCACCACTCTACTCTATGCCACTGCACTCTACGCCCTTGCACTTAATGCCACTGCACTCTGCCACTCTTATCTGTTCTGCACCACTGCACTTTATGACTCTGTACTCTAAGCGGCTCTACACTACGTGACTCTACTCTATGTCAGTGCACTCTACCCTGCTCCACTCCACTCTACTCTAAAACAATCTACTATACACGTCTGCACTTTACGCTTCTCTACTCTATGCCATTGCACTCTACCCTGCACCACTTTACTCTATGCCACTTCACTCTACTCTGAAACAGTCTACTCTATGCCACTCCACTCTGTGCTACGCCACTCCACTCTACACTTTGCCACTCCAATCTACCCTGCTCCACTCCAATCTACTCCACTCTACTCTACACTGCACCACTCTATGCGAGTGCACTCTACGCAACTGCACTATATGCCACTGCACTCTGCGTCATAGCACTCTACACCAATCTACTCTACACCACTGCACTCTATGCCATCATACTCTACTCTGCAATACTCTACACCACTGCACTCTATGCCGCTCTAATTTATTCTGCACCACTGCACTCTATGCCTCTGCTCTCAAGCCACTCTACACCCCTGCAATATACAACCCTCTACTCTGCAACACTGCACTCCCTGCCACTGAACTCTGCGCCACTCTACTCTATGCCACTCTACTGCACTCTATGCCAATGCACTCTACACCACTCTACTTCACTCCCCCCTATGCCAATCTACTCTACACCAATCCAATCTACACCACTCTAATCTACTCCGTACTTTGACACTGCACTCTATGTCACTCTAATATACTCAAGGGGGATGATGGACGGAGCGTTAGAGCAAATCAAACACTCCCCCCAGTCAACTGATCTGGGTTTAATCCATCATCATTCTTTAGCTCACTCCACCACCCCAGTTCAGACATGGCCATATGCAAATCAGTCTGACCCTGTGCCTCATGGGAACAGTCCAGCCCGAACTGCTAAGGCATGTCTTCCCTGGACCGGAAACAAGCATCCTGGGACCGGTTTCGGGTTCAAAACCCTCATCAGCCAGGCTATCTTGAATCCAGTGGCAAAGTGAGCAAGGGACCCACGTCTGGGCATACCCTGCCAACTTAGGGCGAACAAGCGATACCAAAGGGGATGATGGACGGAGCGTTAGAGCAAATCAAACACTCCCCCAGGCAACTGATCTGGGTTTCATCCATCATCATTCTTTAGCTCACTCCGCCACCCCAGTTCAGACATGGCCATATGCAAATCAGTCTGACCCTGTGCCTCATGGGAACAGTCCAGCCCGAACTGCTAAGGCATGTCTTCCCTGGACCGGAAACAAGCATCCTGGGACCGGTTTCGGGTTCAAAACCCTCATCAGCCAGGCTATCTTGAATTCAGTGGCAAAGTGAGCAAGGGACCCACGTCTGGGCATACCCTGCCAACTTAGGGCGAACAAAGCGATACCAAAGGGGATGATGGACGGAGCGTTAGAGCAAATCAAACACTCCCCCCAGTCAACTGATCTGGGTTTCATCCATCATCATTCTTTAGCTCACTCCACCACCCCAGTTCAGACATGGCCATATGCAAATCAGTCTGACCCTGTGCCTCATGGGAACAGTCCAGCCCGAACTGCTAAGGCATGTCTTCCCTGGACCGGAAACAAGCATCCTGGGACCGGTTTCGGGTTCAAAACCCTCATCAGCCAGGCTATCTTGAATCCAGTGGCAAAGTGAGCAAGGGACCCACGTCTGGGCATACCCTGCCAACTTAGGGCGAACAAGCGATACCAAAGGGGATGATGGACGGAGCGTTAGAGCAAATCAAACACTCCCCCAGTCAACTGATCTGGGTTTAATCCATCATCATTCTTTAGCTCACTCCACCACCCCAGTTCAGACATGGCCATATGCAAATCAGTCTGACCCTGTGCCTGATGGGAACAGTCCAGCCCGAACTGCTAAGGCATGTCTTCCCTGGACCGGAAACAAGCATCCTGGGACCGGTTTCGGGTTCAAAACCCTCACCAGCCAGGCTATCTTGAATCCAGTGGCAAGTGAGCTAAAGAATGGTGATGGATTAAACCCAGATCAGTTGACTGGGGGTGAGTGTTTGATTTGCTCTAACGCTCCGTCCATTATCCCCTTTGGTATCACTCTAATATACTCTGCACCACTGCACTCTACGACACTGCACTCAGCGCCGCTCTACACTACGCCACTCTACTCTATGCCATTGCACTCTACTTTGAAACAATCTACTCTACACCACTGCGATCTGTGCCACTCTACTCTATGCCATTGCACTTACCCTGCATCACTCCACTCTATGCAACTTCACTCTACTCTGAAACAATCTACTCTACGTCACTCCATTCCACTCTATGCAACGCCACTCCATTCTACCCTGTGCCACTCCAATCTACCCATCTCCAATCCAATCTAAGCCACTCTTCTGTCCTCTACTCTGCACCATTCTACGCCACTCTACCCCAATGAACTTTGCACCACTGCACTCTACACCACTGTACTTTACCCCACAGCACTCTACACCAATCTGCTCTGCACTACTGCACTCTACGCCATTATACTCTACTCTGCAATACTCTACACCACTGCACTTTATGCTACCCTATTTTACTCTGCACCACTGCACTCTATGCCACTGCTCTCTATGTCACTCTGCAACCCGCTACTCTGCAACCCTATACACTCTGCTACTGAACTCTGCGCCACTCTACTCGGCACTGTTGAACTCTGTGCCACTGCACTCTATGCCACTGCATTCTACTCTGCACCACTCTACTCTACACCACTCTACTGCACTCTACACCACTCTACTCTGCTTCACTCCAGCCTATGCCAGTCCACTCTATACCAATCCACTGTATGTCATTCTAATCTACTCTGCAAGACTGCACTTAGACACTGCACTCTATGCCATTCTACTGTACGCCAAGGCACTCTGCACTACTCCACTCTACCCCCCACCACTTCACACCACTTCACTTTACCCTGCAAAATCTCCTTTACTCTATTGAACTCTATGCCACTGAGCTCCACACCACTCAACTGCACTCTGCGCCACTCCATTCTGTGCCACTCCACTCTGCGCCATGCCACTCCACTCTGCACTACATAATTCCTCTTTGCACTGCGCTACTCCACTCTGCACCACTCTACCCTATGCCATTGCACTCTATGCCACTCTACACTACTGCACTCTACGCCACTTTACTCAAAACCAATGCACTCCACGCAACTGCACTCTGCACCAATCTATTCTACTCCACTGCAATCTACACCACTGCACTCTACTCTGCACTACTGTACTCTATACCACTACTCTCTACACCACTCTACTCTTCACCACTCTATGCCAATACACCCTATGACACTCTACTCTGCAACACTGCGTGCTCTCTCACTGAACTCTACCCCACTCTACTCTGTACCACTGCACTCTACTATGCACCACTCAATTCTACGCCACTCTACTGCACTTTACACCAATGCACTCTACGCCACTACACACTGCACCACTCTACTCTGCATCACTCCACTCTGCATCACTCCACTCTACACCACTGCACTCTATACCAATCCATTCTATGCCACTGCACTGTACACCACTGTACTCCATGCCACTCTACTCTATCCTGCTGCACTCCACTCGACCATGCACTACTGAACTCCATGCCACAGCACCCTTCTCCACTACACTCTGCGTCACTGCAATCTGCACTGCACCTCTCTATTCTTCACCACTCTACTCTATGCCACTGCACTCTATGTCACTGTACTCTATGTCACTGTACTCTACTCTGCACCACTCTACTCTACGCCACTGCACTCTACGCCCCTGCACTAATTTCCACTGCACTCTATGTCACTCTATTCTACTCTGCACCACTGCACTCTGACACTGCACTCTACACCATTCTACTGTACACCACTGCTCTCTATGCCACTCTAATGAACGCCATGTTGGAGGGAAAATCTATTAATAAAGTAAGACAGAACAATTTTACACAATAATATGGTTTTAATCAATCAATCAATTGGGAAAATCAGCCAGTCTCTAAAAGAGACCAGAGTCTGAAGTTCAAAGTTCTGGATTACAAGCAGTGGTATATATACTTTGAAAGCCATAAAAAAAAACACGGGTTATAAATTCCTATACGCCGCAAATAGCAAGATGGGCAGATAAGATATTACCAAAACACCTAAATATTCCTAAGAATTGCGTACATGTCCACGTTTAGCTGAAGCCCCCTCTTGTGGGTTTTTCTTTTAGCTCTGAGAATAAGGGTGAGATAATCATAGAAAAATATTTTTGCTTTTCTGCATAGCGAGTGATTATCTCTTGTTTGACGTCATTGGGCACAGTCCAGCCTATCTGACTTTAACATATTCTCAACAGGCTGGCACTGAGGCAGAATCCACTCTTGTTTACACCCTGTGCTCAATCACAATGCAAAAAACAAATTCTACTGTCGGCCTTTCGTTGTGTTTGTTTAGCAAATAGAGATGTGGTAACCTTTTCTGTGACATCTATACTAATTATTGATGTCCTGTCAAGTTTGAATCTGCAAAGAAATGTAATCTATTTATGTGTTTCAGCGCAGCTAAATTGACCATGCAACATTCAAGTATGTTTCCTGAAACTAATGTGCACTATGACGTATATAAATACAGAACCCACAGTTATCTTTTTTCATGATATACATTTACTAGGCCTAGGCCGGTTCACTGCGTACATAGGTTTAAAACTATCCCTCACCTGAAATGTTTGTATTGGGGTTTGGAATTTTATATTTGTTTGTATGTGTCTATAAAAATGTACTCCTATTATTTCCCTACATCAGTCCCCTCCCCCCTCTAGTTGATTTTTCAACTATCTTTCCCACCTTCCCATCTACTAGGGGGTCAACTTATGCTCACTATTCTATCCCTTGACATCCTTAGCAAAAAGGCTCCTGCCATTTTTGCTGCCATCCTTTCACAACATGCTATCATCACCTGAAAAATAAGACACGTCAAGAGCAATAACCACACCAAAGGCAACAAGGCCTTAAACAACCCTGACATCCAGGACGGCACCCACTCAAACCAACCCATGAACCACTCATCAGGGCCACTCCCCTAGTTGACCATTTTATTTTGTAGGTCATGCAATGTCTGAATGGCCTCAGCCAAAGTCCCATTGTCCGTTTGCACACACACCCCTTTATGGCTGTCATTATCAACTTTAATTCTAGTTCTTTTTCAAAATCAAGTTCAGGGGAGCTCACAGGGGCTTTCAAACTGCATCTGGGCCTAGCCAGACCGTCTCTGCTTCCCCTTGGCTCAACCGTCTGGCGGCAACCCCTAACGACTGCCACCATGCTACTTTTAACCACTTGTGTCAATGGATAGTCTGTGTTCCTGTGGGACTTCTTTCCAAACTGCAGTATCATAGTAATCCGCAGTTCTTTTTGTCCGGTGCTGATAAAGCAAGGTCGTTGGACGGCCCATGGGATGGTCATGTAACTTGGAGATGTTCACACCTGGTATCACCAGGGGTTGTGTAGGGTCACGAGGGAGCCGAGACCATTCCAGTGTGTGGGTAGTTGCATGTGGAGCCGGGCCCCACACAGCCAATGAAGATCCATCAGGCTGGAGTTGGCGCCATGCATATCGGCGTTATAGGTGGTGATCTTGCAGTCGAGGTTGCTCCCCACCCTTACTGTCCCATTTCCTCTGAAACAAAGAGAAAACTGTGTTCATTTCATTGCTATTCTAGGGTGCATGCTAGTTCATGTCCATGTATATCTCTGTATGTTTGCATCCCATATTTGTTGACACTGGCCTATTATCTTATCAAATCTTAGGTGACCATTTGTCTTGGTACCATCCCATAATGATATTGCTCTACATGTGAACTTATCTCCAGTGTGCCATTTGTCATGGGCAGATACTGATCCCGTAATGCTAAGACCTGGTCTGCTCACACAATCAGGGGGTAGAGGGTTAACTAAATAGTTACTACATTCGGATGATGGGTAAGACCTTCCAAAAATGCCTTGGTGTAATACCCCATTTTCCCACTCTATGTGAGCCCTACTTTGCCCTGCCTTCTTCATTCTTGATATCTCGTTCATTATCACTTGTTTTTCTGTCAGTTGTATTAACTTGTGCAGTTACAGGGCTAACATGAGTTGGTTGTAGGTGTGCTTTTATTCTGCATAAAAAGAGGTGCAGGAGACAGATTGTAATATTTGGGGATATCTCCTTAGGAAGATGCAATCTGTCCACTGTAGCAGCATGGGGGATGGGGGAGCATACATTACAACTGATGTTGGACGTGGATGTGCCTATACTATGCATGTGCTGGTACCACATATTCTCAAATAAAGCAGTATGGAGAGTTGATGGTCAGTATCATTATCAACAGTTCTGAGCATGCGTGTAATAGTTGATGTAGGATCAACAGAATAACAATGCAATAGGGCTAAGAATAGCAGTATTAGTGCACCGAGAAAGAAAAACAAACAAAAAATACATAACTTAAAAAATTGTCTATTGTTGGGACGACAGAGGAAGGCTTTACTCCATGCTTCTCCTGTTCTCCCCCCTCTTTTTCCTGCTCGGTGTCTGAAAGGATGGATTGCACGATCAGGGCGAGGTGGACGTCTGTCAGATGAATCTATGGTTTGTGGTAGTGGACTTTCACTGCAGTAGCTGTGCTGTCTGTTACAGAAAAGGGTCCTTAGAACTTAGGGGTCTTTCACTTGCGAAAGGTTCTCAATGTTAATTGTAGTTCGCAGTGGCAAGGGTGTCTGTGCATTGGTACGTGTCAGCTACACATGTAATCTGTTTAGAGAAGAAATTTGCGGCTTTGTTAGATTAGACATGTAGACAGAAATTTCAGTTTATACTATTTCAGGCGCACTCTCAATCTGCAACTTATGCCTACTTAGTGGCACAGATATATTCATTACTCTATCAGTCACAATCTGATGTGGGGTCAAATGGTAATCTGATCTTGAGGCGTTTCTTAAGGGGAATGTCACGGCCGCCCTGCACGCCGACGGACATCGGCGGGCAGGGGTGGCACTTAGGGCCATTAAAGGGGGTGTCCGGTGTTAGAATTGAATGTGTCATTGCCCCATTACTCATGCTGTATACTATGTTATGTTAGCATTCATGTAGCTATTTTGTATTGACCGCTATTGCAAATGCATGTGACCAGTCCCTTCTAACTCCGTGCGGGTTAAAGTTAGCATCGGAGACACCATTTTCCTATTTGTAACCGCCATATTGGGCTGTGATCAAAACCCGGCCTCTGTGCCCCTCTCTGCTTGCCTCAGCAGAAAGCTGCTGTCCAGTTAGTTCCTCTTATCGTATTCAAGGTTGAATCCTAATGTACTAATGAATAGCCTATTCTGCCTTCACATGCCTTTCCTCTCTCGTAGCCCTGCTCCCACACTAGAGAGCGTTGAGCTTGAACAAGAGAACCTTGAAAATGTGATAACATGTTCCCGTTCTGCCGGTGGTAGCCCATCCTTCTGTACCTCCTTTGTTCATCTGTGCCCAAGCTGGAAAATTCCAGTCTGGGCGGGTCTTTAGGGGTGTTGGAAATGCATATTATGTTTTACCAAGTGTTCTGAAGGCAGTCCCTCGACAGCTATCCCATGAGGCTGGTCAGACCGGACTCCACTGCAGTGAACTTACTAATAAAAGAGTTAGATTGTATTCTCCACTGTCGTCCCGACTCTTCATTTCTGGGAAGGCCGAGAGGTGGTCGCGAGTGACCCGGGAGGCCCATTTCTGGTCACTTCTTTCATCCGGTGACTGGAACGTGCTTCGCGTTCCGTCACGGATTCCCGCCAGGCCCTCCCGCAGTCCCGAACTTCCCGGCACTTACCTGCATCTTCCCTCAGCTACGCGTCAGGTCGCAGAGACGTCTCTGACGCGTTCAGGCTGCGGCTTCTTGAACCTTTCCTTTCCGGGTTGCAGCTCTTCTTCCGGGGGCAGCAGCTGAGTTGGTGATTCCTCGCTGGCTGCTTCAGTCTCCTTTCCTCAGAGGCTGCTTTAGTCTCCTTCGGTCCTCTCCTGGCCAGCTCTTTTCTCTCTGCGCAGATTCTTTCCTACGAGGAAGAGACAGAGAGTTGTTGAAAGAATCCTAGTCCCCAGTTTCATGGTAGGATTAAATAATCCTGAGTTTTATTATATTGTTACTTATCTGATTCTCTACATTTCACGCAGTGTGGAGTTTATGATTCCTCCTGGATTTTTTCTTCCGCTTCTTTTCTTATGCTTTTGAATAAGAAAATGGCAATTAGTTAATTATTTGTGATATCTAAGAATAGTTTATCCTAATCAGACCCAGCACCCCTTTTTGTGTAGTTTTGTTTAAACTTTTATCCAGTCTAGGAAAATAAGTTTTTGTTTTTTTCCTACTAATTCAGGATTGAGTTATTTTTTGGGTTATATGGAACTTGATGGTGGTCATCGTTAAGGTTAGTATTGTTCACTCTTGTAATGATTGAATGCTGAATTCTGCAGATCTAATATTAATGTGTAGTACTTTTTCTTATAGACACATCAGTTCTAACTTTACTTCCTACACGTCCATATTTTCAATTGATTTGGATGAGGGATGACCATCAGGTATATTCCTCCTACATAAATCTTACATCCTTATTAATATTGCTATCTTTGTATGTATGGACAGTACTTACCACATATCATTTTCACTCATCAGGAGGTATATGCAATCAAACCCATAAGAACACTGTGCCAGAAGTACCATCGTGTTCTACTCCTTTTCTCTTTCCTTATTTTGTTCCCCCTCTTCCCCACTTTCACCCCTTTGGCTTTGACGGTGTTGGGCTGCAGTGGTGGGTGAGGGAAGTTGGGACCCAGCATCGGTTCATCCAACTCATCCCTGCGGAAACACCAGTTGAGCTCCACAGTAAACAGTGCTAGTGAAAGATTTTGTTTTTAGGAGGCTGTCCTTGGAAATGATAAGGTGACAAAGTTTGTGCATTATTCCTAACAAGGTGGTGAGGTGGGAGGAGATATTATTAAGGATGTGGGTGCCAAAGTCGGACCTGGTCCCCCTCAGGAACATCACAATGAGGTATTTACCTCGCGGACCAGAAAATTAGCAGCTAACTTGACATCAGAGTGGACACAATGTCCGGCTTCTTAAGTATGAGCAGACTACAACTATGAGATAGCAATAAAGATTGCATTTCTCAATCACATCAATGTAGTCAATGTGCAGTTCCTTAAAGGGTCCGTGTGGTTGGGGTATTATGGAAGCTATTACGTTAAAGGTGGGGCTTGAGGAATACTGAATACACACCTTACAGGTGTGTATGTATATTATAAATTAATCTTGGCATATTTGTAAGGACATGTTGTCTCTGGCATTGTGTAAAAGAAGATGTAGCTGGTTTAGGTCTATCAGTAGCTATTCTTAGGGCATGACCGGTTTCCCTGTCGATATCTATCTATATATTAAATCTGTTCCTCTCTGTGTGTACCTTCTAGCTTCCCACAACTATTTCTCATGCTCTAGGGCACTTTCTTGTATTTGTCTGAGGTGCAGGTATGCTGACTCAGTGTAATGTCTTGATTCATCCAAAGGGTCCGATGGTGTCGATGTTTCACTAGCAACCAAAACTGTGATGTGTGTATCGCTAAGGGGGCGTTTTGGTGAATCTTTGGCTGCCCAATTGGCCAAGGTATTTCCATGGGATACAAAAGCCTGAGCACTAGTGTGGGCTGATCACTTCACCACTACGACTACATGTGGCAGTGTTAAGGCTTGTATCAAGTCCTCCAAGAGCGGACGGTGCATGGCGGGACTTCCATCAGACTTAAGGTATCTGCATCTGCTCCACCTCATGATGCTAGAGTGCACTGTTGTAATAACATAAACTGAATCAGAGTATACTATTATTGTTTCCCCTCCCCTTGTTTGAAGGCTGCCACTAAAGTTACTAGTTCAGTAGTCTGGGCTAAGTAATGAAGTCGCAAAGTGATTTGGTCTTTTATCTACAATATATCTGAAGAGTCTGGTTACATGACTTTGACCACTACCGCACCTGTGTCTCAATCCCATGTCCTAATCTATTGTAGAAAATCCATCTACAAAAATATGCAACACATACTGGAATGTGGTGTGCAAAGAAGGTAGCAAGGTTGACTGTATGGCACAACTATTTTGAGTGATGGTGATGATAATATTAATTCATAGCCTGATACTCTCTGTGTTGTTAGTGTTGTTTTGGCTTTCTGAATGATCGCAAATACTGCATGTTCGGCGTACAATGTCAGAGTTGCACCTACAAAAATGGGGGCACTTTTCTTCAGTGCAAAGGCTGCCATTTCTAGTGCTTGTTCGCAAGGGTAATGGCCTTTCATGACAGAATCAAGTAGGCCACTAAAATACACAATTGGCTTGTGGTCTAAAGGATACTTTTGGGTGAGGACAGCCATCATCATCTAGACATTGCAGTGGCAGAAAAGGAAAAAAACCTCCCTGTTATAATCTGGTGTTCCCAACACAGTGCATTTATTATCTCTGTTATTAACTTGCTAAATGTTTGTTTCATCTCTTTAGTCCACGTTATCTTGTCTTTCTGTGTTTTAGCCTGTTTGATAGATGCAAGCAGTGGGGATATTAAAGTACTGTAATCAAATACCCATTGTCTGGCATAGTTACATTAGTCAGGAACTTATGCATTCCTTTCATTGTCTTGGGCTCTGTCATCTGTCTGATGGATGCTGCTCTGTTAATTGTTGGCCATATGTTGCCCTTGTCTGGCCATTACATTTATCATTCTTTTTAGATCTGCATTCTCTAATAAAATGTCCTGGCTTCCTGCACTAGTAGCATGTTTGTCCACTCTCAATCAATCAATCAGGAAATTTGTAGAGTGCACTACTCACCTGTAAGGGTCTCAAGGTGCTGGGGGGAGGGGGGTGCTGCTACTGCTCGAATAGCCAGGTCTTGAGTAGTCTCCTGAAGGTTAGTAGGTCTTGGGTCTGCCGTAGGAGGATGGGGAGGGTGTTCCAGGTCTTGGCGGCAAGGTAGGAGAACGATCTGCCGCCGGAGGTCGCTCTTCGGATGCGAGGGACGGTAGCTAGGGCGCGGTCGGCGGAGCGGAGCTGGCGGTTTGGGGTGTAGAAGGTGAGTCGTCTGTTGAGGTATGCTGGTCCGGTGTCGTGGAGTGCCTTGTGTGCATGGGTGAGGAGCTTGAAGGTGATCCTCTTGTTGATGGGCAGCCAGTGCAGGTCTTTCAGGTGGGGTGTGATGTGGCTGTGTCGGGGGATGTCGAGGATCATGCGGGCAGAGGCGTTCTGTATGCGTTGTTGTCGTTTCAGCAGTTTGGCCGGTGCTCCCGCGTAGAGGGCGTTTCCGTAGTCCAGCCTGCTGCTGACGAGGGCCTGGGTGACCGTTCTTCTTGTGTCGGTGGGGATCCACCTGTAGATCTTGCGGAGCATGCGGAGGGTGTTGAAGCAAGAGGATGAGATGGCGTTGACTTGCTTGGTCATGGAGAGTGTTGAGTCGAGGATGAACTCCAGGTTGCGTGCGTGGTCGGTGGGTGTCGGTGCTTCTCCCAGGGAGGTCGGCCACCAGGAGTCGTCCCAGGCCGAGGGGGTGGGGCCGAGGATGAGGACCTCCGTCTTGTCCGAGTTCAGCTTCAGACAGCTGTTCTTCATCCATTCGGCGACGGCTTTCATTCCTTCGTGGAGGTTGGTTTTGGCGGTGAGTGGGATCTTGGTGAGGGAGAGGATCATCTGTGTGTCGTCGGCGTAGGAGATGATGTTGAGGTCGTGTAGTCTGGCGACGTGGGCGAGCGGGGCCATGTAGATGTTGAACAATGTCGGGCTGAGGGATGATCCTTGGGGTATGCCGCAGATGATCTTGGAGGCTTCGGATCAGAAAGGGGGGAGGCGGACGCTCTGGGTTCTGCCGGAGAGGAAGGAGGTGGTCCAGTCCAGTGCTTTGTCTCGGATTCCCTCGTCGTAGAGGCGTGTGCGTAGGGTGCGATGGCAGACCGTGTCGAAGGCGGCTGATAGGTCCAGGAGGATGAGGGCCGCGGTCTCGCCGTTGTCCAGCAGGGTCCTGATGTCATCGGTGGCGGCAATGAGGGCAGTTTTGGTGCTGTAGTTGCTGCGGAACCCGGACTGGGACGGGTCCAGGATGTTGTTCTCTTCGAGGTAGCGGGTCAGCTGTTTGTTGATGGTTTTCTCGATGACCTTCGCCGGGAACGGGAGCAGGGAGATGGGCCGGAAGTTCTTGAGGTCCCTCGGGTCTGCCTTGGGTTTCTTGAGCAAGGCGTTGATCTCGGCGTGCTTCCAGCTCTCCGGGAAGGTTGCGGTCTCGAAGGAGATGTTGATGGCCTTGCGGAGATGGGGTGCGATGGCGGCGCTGGCTTTGTTGAAGATGTGGTGTGGGCACGGGTCTGACGGGGAGCCGGAGTGGATGGTGTTCATGATTTTGATGGTGTCGTCGTCGTTGATGTTAGTCCAGGTGAGCAGGGGGTCGCTGTGGGTGGTGGCCGTGGGGCTTGGGGTGTCACTGGCTGTCGTGGTGGTCTGGTTGTCAAAGCTGTCGTGAATGTCTGCGATCTTGCGGTGGAAGAAGGAGGCGAGGGAGTTGCACAGGTCTTGCGATGGTGGGATGTCGTTGGTGTTGGAGCTGGGGTTGGAGAGTTCCTTCACGATGTTGAAGAGCTCTTTGCTGTTGTGTGCGTTGTTGTCGAGGCGGTCCTTGAAGGAGGTCTTTTGGCGGATCTGATGAGGTGATGGTGTTGGCGCATGGCGTTCTTGTGGGCTGCGTGGTTCTCTGGTGTCTGTTCGTGGCGCCATTTCTTCTCTAGTTTACGGCAGGTTTGTTTGGAGGACTGGAGATCTGTGGAGAACCAGCTGGCACTCTTGTTGGTGCGACTGTTGGAGGGTTTCTTGATCGGGGCGAGGGTGTTGGCGCAGTCGTCGATCCAACGCCTGAGGTTGCTGGCGGCGGGGTTGGTGGGGTCCGTGGGTGGGCTTCGGGCCAGGGCGGTGTTTAGCTGTTCTTCGGTGATTTTGCTCCATCTGCGGCGGGGGGTCTGTTGGGTGCGGTGGTGCGTGGTGGGTTTCCGGAAGGTGAAGTGGATGCAGCAATGGTCGGTCCAGTGGAGTTCGGTGGTGTGGCTGAAGGAGACGTGGGAGCTTGCGGAGAAGATGGGGTCAAGCGTGTGGCCGGCAGAGTGGGTGGGTGTCGTGACGAGCTGTCTGAGTCCGAGGTTGGCGAGGTTGTCGATCAAGGTGGTGGAGTTGGTGTCGTTGTTGTTCTCGAGGTGGAAGTTCAGGTCTCCGAGGAGGATGTAGTCCGTGGAGGCGAGGGCGTGTGTGCTGATGAAGTCGGTGATGGAGTCACTGAATTGAGGCCGGGATCCGGGGGGTCTGTAGATCAGAGTGCCTCTGAGGGTGGTGTTGGGATCAGTGTGGATCTGGAAGTGTAGGTGTTCGGCGGTGCTGAGGGTGTCGTCGGAGTTGGTCGAGACCTTGAGGGTGGACTTGTGGATGATGGCGATTCCCCCTCCTACTCCGTTGGTGCGGTCTCTGCGGGTGATCTTGTAGCCGTCCGGGATGGCTATGGCGATGTCGGGTGCCGAGGAGTTGTTCATCCAGGTCTCTGTCAGGAAGGCGACGTCCGGGGAGGATGAGTCAAGCAGGTCCCAGAGTTCGACGGCGTGTTTGCGTACGGAGCGGGTGTTCAGGAGTATGCATCTGAGGTTGTTGCGTCCTGTCACGGTGGGTGGTTTGGCGGGTCGGATGCTGGTGAAGCTGCAGTTCCGGCAGGAGAAGGGTCCTTGGGTGCACTTCGGGGCGGCCAGGAAGCAGGTGTGTGATCGTCCGGCGTTGAGTGCATGGAGGGTGCTGGCATCGTAGCGGAGGCGGGCATCGTGGCGTTCGCGGGAGCCAGGAGTTCTGGCGATGGGCGCGGTCCAGGCGCGGACGGGCGCAGACAGGCTTGCCTTAGGCGCGCCTTCGGCGCGCCAGTGGCGCGGCCGCACAGCGGCCTCCATATCAGGGGAGGTGGGAGGGAGGAGCAGCTGGGAGGCGGGAGCAGGGCGGCGAATGGGCGAACAGGAGGGCGGGGCCGCAGGGACACAGTGGTGGGAAAAAACGGGTGAGGGACGGCGGAGGGAACAGAAGGCAAAACTGGGCACAGGAAATAACAGGAGGGAGAAAAAGGAAATTAAGCAATAACAAATGACAAGAACAGCCAAAAACAATACAAAATACAAATGCAGAGAGCAAACCTAAGGCCTACCACTGGCCACCAGGGATGAGGCGCAGGTGGTAGCCTGCGGGTGGAGGAGGGCCTCGAACTCGCGTCAGGCAGCAGCAGCGAGCTGGGGGGGGCGGTCACAACAGGTGGTGCTGTTGCGGCAGCGTGGGGAGCGACCTGCCTGAGAGCAGGGTCAAGGGTCGCTCCCAAAAACGTCCTCGCCCTCCTCTTCTATTCATGTTATTAATTCATTTGGTATATGGTTGGCATTGTGGAATGCCTGCAGGAGGCACATCCAGGGATATGGCAGCTAACCTAGAGTGGCAGTGGCAATTCCTCCCTCAGTTTTCTTGGCCAACTTCTGCTGGACCAATTTGACCGCTGCTTTCTCTGTTTTGTCTTTCTCACTCTTCCTTTTTCTGCCTCTTCTTACAAAAATGTATTATGAGTGCTGTTATCTCTGTCCATGGTTTGGTATCTAAAGCTACTAAGTTATTTAATTTGTCTTATACTTTAGCTGGTAGTCCCTTCTTCACTATGTTATCACTAGGACTCTCTGGCTTTGGCCATTTTTGGATCCTTTCTCTTGACCTCGTCTGGACTTGTGCACCTTCTTCTTGTTCCTGAAAAATGACGTTTCTTTGTACTGCCCTTTGGTCTGTCTCTAGGTCTCTTCTGAGTAGGAGGTCTAGCAGGCTAGTGGGGCTACGGGTGTGTGTGGTGTTTAGTGGCATTGTACCATTCTGTACACTGTTTTCCTATCCGATCTTTGTCTCCGCGGAAGACTTCGACCAGGTGTTCTACAGCAAACCCTTCAATTTGAATAGGGAGGTTGATCAGGACAATGCATCAATTTTTACTCCATGAATGGATAGTCCACTTCTCTCTCAAACCTCCAAAAACTCCCTACTTGGTAGGCCTGTTGCCTTAATACCCTTTTTTTAACTTTTTATATTCCTCAATTCTTTTTATATTATCATATCCTTCCATTTATTCCTTATTTTCCTTACACAGCCTATTTTTCATCCCTTTCAACTCACATATTCTCATATATTCTTCTAAATAATCCAGTTTCTTTTAGCTGGTGAACTTATAAGCAGAGACTAGTCTAACGTCCTATATTCTCTACACATGTAAATATATAAGACAAATATTTTATTTTACTTTTATATGTATGTTAAAATATGATTGCATCATCTAAAAAAACATTTTTATACTGCAGTTTTAATCTACTGAGTTCCATGATAGGAGAATGATGTCAAATACTGACTGTCTGTTATTAACACTGTCCATACATCTGTCTATAATGCATCTATTAACACAGATTCTAAGTTTGTTACAATTTCTGGCCCTGAACAACATGTCTCTATTTGACTATTCAAAGCCCGCTGTCAATTCAATTTTCCGCCTATTTTTTATTATTCCTGCATGTCTGTAATTTTCTCCTTGTCAATTAACAGGAACTTTTGGTGCCATGTTGAAGGGTACATCCTTCAGTGTTATTGGGACTATTATATATATATATTTCATTATCTATAGAGAGCCTTTCTATTTTGTTATTATATTTAATAGGGTAGTTTAATATAAGAAATTACGTTCAAAATCTTCATACAATTCACCTTATGGCATTTAGTCTGTGACAAGGTCACAGGGGAAGACTCAATTAGAATCAGTTGTTAGCCGTGGACTCTTCAGGCATTTGCCTAATTCAGTCAATTACTTAAATTTTCTTTCCTAATATTTTACAACATTCCTCACAAAATAGGAAATCCTAAGTTATACACTACATAACACAAAAAAGACAATCTGTAGCCACATTTCTACTTACACATACATATACATCAATGCTAAATTACATACTATGGCAACCAAAACTCTACTGCATCAATTCTAAATTACATACTAGGGCAAACAAAACACTACTGGTCACTTCCCTCTGAATTTGTAGAGAGGACAACTTTTCTCTATTTTGCAGAACATACACTGATAACTCAGCCTCAAACCTTGTTCTGCCTTGACCACTTTTAACTTATTCAGTTGAGTCCCTTGTATCTTTCGGTCTTACCACTGGGATCCCTTAATATTGTGTCAATACACAATCTTGCAAGCAAACAATAAAATTATATATTATTGTAAAAATTGTTAATGTCTTTACAAATAAAAAGGAATGGACGCCATACTTCCCACCTTAAAAACACCAAACACCCAAGTCCTACCTGCCCTTTAGAAATGCAGAGACTTTTACTGAATGACTGCGTCTCTTTTACCTTTCAAGAGTGCGCAAGTTACATCATGGGGTACAGGCAGTATTCTGGGCTGGCAGTTGGTGAAGTCAAGCAGAGCTCCAGAGTGACTCGCCAATATGTTGGAGGGAAAATCTATTAATAAAGTAAGACAGAACACTTTTACACTACAATATGGTTTTAATCAACTAATCAATTGGGAAAAGTCAGCCAGTCTCAAAAAGAGACCAGAGTATGAAGTTCAAAATTCTGGATTACCAGCAGTGCTATATATTGTGAAACCCACAAAAAACACAAGTTACAAATTACAAAATGGCGCAAATAGCAAGCTGGGCAGATAAGATATTGCCAAAACACCTAAATATTCCCAAGAATTGTGTGCGTGTCCACGTTTAGCAGAAGCCCCCTCTTGTGGGTTTTTCTTTTAGTTCTCAGAATAAGGGTGAGATAATAATAGAAAAATATTTTTGTTTTTCTGCATAGCAAGTGATTATCTCTTGTTTGACGTCTTTTGGCCCAGCGCAGCCTATCTGACTTTAACATATTCTCAACAGGCTTGTGCTAAGGCAGAATCCACACTAGTTTACACCCTGTCCTCAATGACAATGCACAAAACAATTTCTATTGTCGGCCTCTTGTTGTGTTTGCTTAACAGATAGAGATGTGGTAACCTTTTCTGTGACATCTTTACTTATTATTGATGTCCTGTCATGTTTGAATCTGCAAAGAAATATAATCTATTTATGTGTTTTAGCGCAGCTAAATTGACCATGCAACATTCATGTATCTTTCCTAAAACTAATGTGCACTATGACCTATGTATTCCTACAGAACCCACAGTTATCTTTTTCTGCACATCCATTTATTAGGCCTAGGCCGGTTCACTACGTAGATAGGTTTAAAACTATCCCTCACCTTAAATGTTTGTATTGGGTTTGGAATTTTATATTTGTTTGTATGTGTCTATAAAATGTATTCCTAATATTTTCCTACATCACCACTCTACTCTACCCTGCACCACTCCACTCCACCCAGCATCACTTCACTTTACTCTGAAACAATCTACTGTATGCCACTTCACTCTATGCCCCTGTGTTCTAGACCACTCTGCTGCACTCTGCGCCACTCCACTGTGCGCCATGCCACTCCACTCTGCACCGCACCACTCCATTCTGCGCTGCACCACTCCACTCTGCACCACTCTACTCTACGCCATTGCACTCTATGCCATGATACTGTAAACCACTGCACTCTACTCTCTACGCTACTTTAATCAAAACCAGTGCACTCTACGCCAATCTATTCTTCTCCACTGCACTCTACGCCACTGTACTCTACACTACTGCACTCTACTCTACACAACTTTGCCCTATCCCACTGCTCTCTACGCCACTCCACTCTGTACCACTCTATGCCAGTGCACACTATGCCACTCTACTCTTCACCACAGCACTTTATGACACTCTACTCTAAAACACTGGACTCTGCCACTGAACTCAATGCCACTCTACTCCGCACCACTGCACTCTACTCTGGACCAATCAACTCTATGTCACTCTACTGCACTTTACACCAACGCACTTTACACCAATGCACTCTATGCCACTACACTCTATGCCACTCTACTTTGCATCACTCCACTCTACACCACTGCACTCTACCCCACTGCACTCTATACCAATCCACTCTATGCCAATGCACTCTATGCCACTCTACTCTAAGCCACTGCACTCTACTCTGCACCAATGTGCCCTATGCCACTGCTCTCTACGCCACTCCACTCTGTACCTCTCTATGCCAGTGCACACTATGCCACTCTACTCTACACCACAGCATTTTATGACACTCTACTCTGCAACACTGCACTCCGCCACTGCACTCTATGCCACTGCACTCTACTCTTAACCGCTAAACTCTACATCATTGCACTCTACACCAATGCACTATATGCCACTCTACACCACGCCACTATTTGGCATTTTACACCACACCACTCTATGCCACACCATTCTACAACACTCTACGCCAAGCCACTCTATGACCCTCTACGCTATGCCACTCTACGACACTCTAGGTTACGCCACTCCACTATCCTTTACGCCATTAACTTTTAGCCCTGCTGAACAGTAGCCACGCTGGTGTACAACGGGGCTAAAACACATTGGCAAAGCCAATAGCTCTTGCATAGGCGAGACCTGTTGGTTTTGCCAGTACTTGTTAATTCACTCACCCGATCAGGATAGGTTTCAACATATGCCCATTCCTCATGGCCACTCCCCTCCCCACCACTGCCAGCCTCCTCCATATTATCCTGTTTCACTATCATTTCGGATTCTTTAAATAACTTGGAAGAGATGGAACGCATTTATATCAGGGTAATTAAGTTATGTTAGTCGATTTTGCTTCTCAGATTTGAAGAATGTGAACGTAATTATTGTCGGTTTGATCTGCTAGTCTGAAAACCGGAAAACCAATCAATTATTTCAAAAGCATGTCTTAAGACTCTCCCAAGACTGCAGATGTGGTAAACCTGCATCGTTGCCCAGTTTGAACTGTAGCCGATTTCCCCTAAATGGTGCCCAGTGTCCTTACACTGACCACTTGAAATCCTGCTAAAGTGAGAGTTGAGAGTTTTCAGAGGCCCCCCTTGCCACTCTTAATCATTTCGTTCGGCCTGGGTGCCACCTGCTTTTCATTTTGGGTGGTGATTTTTTGTTTGGGTTTGGGTGACAGAGTTTCTTGATTTATGGGACATTTTTGTCAGATTCATAGTCGTCTAAGCTTGAACACTCATTTGGCTTTCCTTACATCGAGGGTTGCAGAGAAGCTAGGGCTAATGGCAGTCATCTCGTGTCAACTTGACACATTGTAGTGTTCTCTCTGACACTTTTGTGTCATTAATCAGAACTTGTAAATGTTACTGTAGTTAAATAAACTTCTGTGTTACAAGGGTTTCTGAAGATAGCTGAGCTCACCCTCGCCTTTCCCTATAAGCTAACTTGAGCATTGGGAATCCAAATTATTTCGAAAGAAAAAAATAGGTGCTACAATTATGTTAGAGGTACTCACTTGCATCTCGAAGTTGTTAGGGTCTTAAGACATTCTGGGCTGTTCCTTAGTTTAGCTGCCCTATTGTGTAAATAAAAGGCCACTCTTTCAAATGATGTAGCCCTGACGGGGCATTACAGCTTGATGGGTCACCATCAGTGCCCTTGGCTAGTAAAGTGTACAAAGGGGGCAACTAGGGTATCCAATTGGAGTGCAATTATTATTCCCTGTTGTGGGACACAGTAGTAAACAACAGGACCCACAATGGATACTGCCCGGCAACCACTGATTGCCTTTGTCTCGATATTTAACACTATCTATCTGCCGCGGTATCCCTACTTCCAGTAACTGGGGTAATGATAAGCCCCGTAGCTGTCCCAGGGGAATGAGGGCTGATTGTGGTCTATTGACTTGGAGTCCTGAGAATTCCCAAAATTCACGCATCTCATTTAGTAATATTGGACCGGATATATCTGGCTGGCGTAAATATATCATAGCGTCATCCGCATATATCGACACTACATGGTCCAAATTTCCAACCCTTATGCCCCATAGGTATAGGGTCTGTCGAAGGCGACACACCAGAGGCTCCATGGCTATTACAAATATTAATGGGGACAGGATTTCAGCAGAAACATATCTGCCTGTTTGTACTTTCGCCCTTGGGCAACTATATAGGGGCTTAATCCAGCGAATAAAAGTTTGCTCTAGCCCTGCCCTATCCAGGACCTGCTAGGCATAGTCCCACCTCACCAAATCAAAAGCCTGCTCTATGTCCAAAAAGGCCAGAGCATACTGGTCCTCTGCTAATACTGGGGCATGCATTAAATATGTCAAGCGGCGGAGGTTTTGCAGTGTATTACTGTGTGGTATAAATCCCGATTGGTCCATGTAGCCCAACTGAGGGAGATGTGGTAGTACCCTAGATGCCAGGTCATTCTAAGGATTTTCAGGTCCACATTTAGCAAGGAAAGAGGTCAATGTGAACCTGGTTCTAGTGGATCCCTCCCCGGCTCCGGTATTAGGACGATGATTGCTTCTTTCATAGAATCCGGGATCACCCCCTCTCCAATGCTTTATTGTACACTGATAACAGGCGGTCCAACAGTGTCCTGGCAAACATTTGATATAACTCTGCCAGAAACCCATCACCGCACAGCGAGTTGGCCTTTTTCAACCCATCTATGCAGTCAGCAGTTCCTGCCTCGACAACGGGCGGCAACTGAGTCCCGGTCTTCACGAGAAAGGCGCGGCTGATTCTCCAAATACACTGGAAGCTGGTCAAAGCCCCCCTCGCACTTATTTGCAGTATAAACCTCGCTTAAATGTGCTGCAAAGACATCATTAATTGCTTTCTGTGTATATACCACACATCTCCCTGATCACTAAGTGACAGAACTGGGTGTATAGACATCTCCGACCAAATCAAGCATGCCAGTAGGTGACCTGCTTTTTCCCCCTCCATATACCAGTGTCTCCGTCCAGTATGGCGGATATGCTTTGCTAGTTAATCCCATAATTCACACACCCTGTGATGCTGTCTATCCCAAACACTTAGTATTGCCGGGTCAATGGAAAGAATCCTCTCCAGTCTTTCCAATTCAGCCTCCTGCTGTGTTAAGTCCCCCACCAGTATACAGCGCATTCCGACTGTGGTTGCCATGCATAATCCTCACAGTACCACTTTCATGACATCCCATTCAGTTGCCCTATGCTCTGTGCTATATTGTGCCTTGGTCTCTAACACCACCCCTCAAAAAACCTGATCTGACAGGACCTCAGCATTAAGCCTCACAGTGGCACTCTCTGCAGATGTCGCTCCAAAGCATAAATAATCATTAGCGGGCAATGATTGGACATATAGTGAGCTAAGCAGTGTGCCTCCAATACTCTATGCGTGGCCTCCGAGTGGATCAAAAAGTAATCCAGCCTGCTGTATGTATTCATCGCTGGGGTGTAACATGAATACCTTAGGGCATGTGGATGGTGAGTTCGCCAGATGTCCATAAGCCCCAGACTTGTCTGCGCCTGTACCAATTACGCTGTCATATGTGGTTTAGTGCCCTGACAGGGTTTGGGGGGCTCTATCTACCAAGCCGTCCAAGACACAGTTAAAGGCCCCTGCCATATTTACCTCCACTGACAGGGAACCCTGTGCCGTTGCCAGTAACCCTCTCCAGAAAATGCACCATCATCAATGTTGGGTGCATACACATTAAAAAGGCAGAGTTTGTGCGCATCTAAACATTCCCTCTAGTAAAATATACCTTCCATTCCTGTCAATCTGTGTGCATGTGTATCTGAACAGAATTCCTAGGGCAATCAATATCAAGACCGCTCATGCATATCCAGAGTAGAACGTGGTGTACAACTGACCTCTCCACTGTTTCTTCATACATTTAATACAGTCTCCCCATAGGAGGGTCTCCTGTAGGAATGCCACCACTATACTATACCTCCAGAGGTAGGCATACACTCTGTTTCATTTCACCGGATTATGGAGACCCTTCACGTTCCAGGTCAACATTTTATAGTTAGGCCCCATCTGCACAGTATAGCATTCAGGATATTGGTATATAATTGTATCCTCATCACACATAGCCCATAATGGAGTTCAGAAATTCAGCAGGCGTTGGAAGCAACCCCCTTAAAAAACACAAACTGTAACAACTTTACCACTAAGTACCCCACCCCAACCCAACCCCACCCCTAGACAGAATTAGTGGACGCCTGTTGACTCAACAAGCGACCACAGGAGACCCAAAACCCCGCCCAAGTGGAAAAACTTCTGTACTTAACGGCACTTGGTGTAGATACTTTCCAGGTGGCCAAGACCTCCACAAGTCATGAGCCCCACATTGGCACTCAGCAATCTGCTTTTGCCTCACCCCTGGTCCCACCCAGCCAAGCACAAGATATAGAAAGAAGGAGATAGCAGAGCATACACATTCAGGCAACAATAACATTTCTGGTCCCCAGCAATTTTTCTAATTCAACTTAGCTCAAAGTTAATGCTTTTACCTTCCTTCCGGTACCCACCGCCATTGTTCAACCAGTTTATATCTGTTCACTCCACATCAGTGCCATACCTTTGTGTCTCTGGGATATGATTTAGCTGTGAGAAGGGGTTCTGCATCTCAAAGGATACCAGCGTAGACCGTAGTGTGCCATCTGGATCTACCTGGATACGTTCTCTCTCCGTCAATATAGGGGAGCCATGTTGCATCTTAGGCGGTGGTCAGTTGCACCATGATCGGTGCATGCCATTGTTAGATTTGAAATTTCATTTCTGTGTTGCTTAGGCCTGTAATGCTTTTCCTTGCACTTATAGGCCGTGTATTTTCTTATGTTAGCATTGATGGCGCCATTTTTATTCGTGCCATACTGTACTATGACTGAAGATCGAGCTTTCTGTCTCATGGCGCTCGCCTCAGCGGAGCCGCTGCCCCCCACCCCTTTTCCGCGTTGAAACTCAGGGCTGAAATCCTGCTGCTCTAGTCAAATGTATTATTTATTTTGCATACCTTTGCTGTTGGATATGTTCGTTCCCACATCTTAGAATGTTAGGCCCCAGCCGAGTGGCCTTGGGGTCGAGATAGCCTGTACCCGGCTCTGTAACATGACTCATCCTTGTGTGCCTCCTTTGTTCATCCTGGCCTGAACTGGAATTTTCCAGCCTGGGCGGACCCTTGAAGGTGCAGGTATTGTATAATTGTTCGCCCTGAGTTGGGGGGAGTTAGTCCCTCGGCTGTCCTCCCAGGAGACAGGTCAGACTGGGCTCCGTTGCAACGCTATTGCTAATGAAATGAAATTAAATGAAATTTGTACTTGTAAAGCGCACTTATACCCCCAAAGGGGTGTCCTGGCGCTGTACGCATACCGCTGTGGAACCCTTCCTGGCTTTTCCCTGTGAAATGTCCACTCCTGGGCACCCCCAGGGTGAAGCCAGGCATCCCAGCGCTGTTGGGGCCATTGTGGAGATTAAGCAAGCTATTGCCCAGAGTTGCAGAGTGGGACCCATGATTAGAATAGGCACCGAGGCGAGAATTATCAGGTCCGAGGAAATTGAGCCCAAGACCCGCCGAGGCGGGAATTGAACCCTGGTCCCGGGCCAGATCTCTGCATCAGGGTCTGCCGCTCTAACCATTGAGCCACACTTCTCCTAATAAATCAGTGGTTTGTATTCTCCTCTGTCTGACCGACTCTTCATTATTGGGAAGGCATAGAGGTGGTCCCGAGTGACCCGAATGACCCGTTTTTCGGGTAATTTCCTTCATTTGGCGCCCGAACAGGGACTCCATTACCCGGGTGTCCCATTCTCGCCCGTAATCGGGTGTGGAGGGCGGGGGGTGCGTCGGGTCAGATAGGCGGATCGGGGATCCCCACACGATCGAGCTTAGTTTTCGCAGCTGCCCCGCCTGTCCGATCGGGCGGTTCCTCGTCCAGTGGTCACCCTGACTGGAGTCCTGAAAGGCGAAACCCTGGGAGCTGACCGTTTGGTCCGGAGAGTCGGCAGTGGAGAATAGCTTTGTTCGACCTGTGTGCATCAGGTGAGTTTGTTTTGGTCCTTGGAGAACATGGCGCGGCTGGAGTAATTTGGATATGGTCGAGAGGCCATTTCTTAGTCTGCTTGTGAATTTGGAGGGTCTGCAGACCGTTTTGGGAATACAGAGTGCCTGTTGGCGCCCTGCCAGGCAACTTGGTAATTCGATTTGTTGTTCTTTTGAAAGCCTGGAGTTTGGTTGGTGTTTCGGACTTGTGGTGCCGAGTCTGACCAGAAAAATTGGAGCGGTCTGTGAACCGGTTGTTCTTTGTTTCTTTTTTTTCCCTGTTTGGGGGGGCAAAAGTAGGTGACTTGTAGAATAGAGGAAAAGAAAATGCAGTGTCTTAGTAAAATTTGCTGTTTTGGGTGCCGGTGTTGTTCTGCTGATGCTCGCCTGGAGGAGAGGCAGCCTGTGCCTCCAGAAGGTACTTGTTAGAACTGGGGGTCTCTAGTTGGCAATGGTATACACCTTTGACCAAATAGGGACCCTTGCTTCTAGTCAGGGAAAGGGGATTACACTACTGGATAACCCCTGCTCACCCCCTTGGTAGCTTGGCAAGAGCAGACAGGCTTATCTCAGAGTCAGTGTGTTAAGCATTTGTGAACACATACAGTAATACAGTGAAAACACTACAGATTGACACCACACAGGATTTATAAAATTAAGTATTCTTTATATAGATTTAACACAAGACCACAAACGACAAAAATCCGCAATGCTGTACTCAAAATAGACTTAAAGATGGTAGAAGTAACTTAGTTCAAGTTGATGATAAATGCGACACGTTTCTCACAAAAGTACCTTGGATGCGTAATGCAAAACAAACAAAGGGTCCGCAGGGAGGGCAATGCGTTGAGCAGGCGTCTCGATGCGATGCGACGATCTGGTGCAATGCGATGAGAGTGCACCCTTGATGCGATGCGACGATGTGAAGATGATGCGTGCACGCCCGACGGCCATGCGGCGAACTCTGTACTTTGGAGCCGCGACAGGCCCTACGACATGCCTCTCCGGTGATGCATCGGCAGGCAGCTGCGACGGCGACACGCTTCTCCGGTGATGCGACCACGACCCTTGCGGTGGTGACACGCTTCTCCGGTGATGCGACGGCAGGAAGATGCGATGAAGAAACGCTTCTCCGGTGATGCGATGGCAGGCAGCTGCGACGAAGACACGCTTCTCTGGTGATGCGGCGGCGGCCTCTGCGGCGGCGACACACTTCTCCAGCGATGCGACGGCAACAGCTGCGACAGCGACACGCTTCTTCTCGTTGAGTCGCGCTTCCAGCTCCCAGCGACACGCAGGCTTCTGCAGACAGAATCCCCAGCAAGGGAATTCAGGAGGGAGCTGGTGGTGAAGTCTTGTAGCCCTGAGACTTCAGCAGGAGGCAAGCTCTAGTTCAAGCTCTTGGAGAAATATTCTGCAAGATGATGAAAGTTCCTTAAAAGTTCCTTCTCCTTTCCTTGGCAATAAAGAAACCACTGCAGGAGAACCCAGCAAACAGCCTACTGGCAGAGGGGCAGTCCAAACTCCTGCAGCTTCCTTGGTTCTTCTCCTTGGCAAAGGTTCGCCTTGTTGTTCCAGAAGTGATCTAAAGTCTTGGGGTCTGGGCCTCAATATTTATACCCAAAAAGTCTTTGTTCTCTGAAGGCAGAGAGTGTCTGTGCCTGACCAAACCAGTTCTGTGCAGCTTCCTGGCAGGAGGTGGAGACAGCATTGTGTGAGAGCAGACCTGGCCCAGGTAGCTGAAAGGAAATCTCCTCCCCATCTCTCTATTCTATGAGGTCTCAGGGGAGTGAAAGGAAATCCCCGCCGCCTACTCTCTATTCTATGAGGGCTCAGGTCAGTGAAAGGAAGTCTCCTCCCCCTACTCTCTATTCTATGTGGGTCCTATTCAGCCCAGCCCTGACTCATCAGACTGCTGGAGCCAAGACCCCCTGTCACTCACAAAGCAGACAAGCAATACACAACCTAGCAGAGGCAGCTGGATGGTTAGGCAAGAAAATACCTACTTTCTAAAAGTAGTATTTTCAAACACAGAATGTTAAAACCAACTTCACTAAAAGATGTATTTTATCATTCTGAGTTCAGGCATACTAAATTCGTTTTTCCACCATGTTCCCTGGGTCAGTTAGGATTATAAGATGTTATAATCAAACTTCCCATTCTGGCCTATGGGGACAGGTAGCCTTGCAATAGTGAAAAACGAAATTGGCTGTAATTCACTATCAGGACATGCCACACACACCAGGGCATGTCCTACCTTTCACTTACAATGCACCCTGCCCTTGGGCCTACCTTAGGGGTGGCTAACATGTAGAAAAGGGAAGGTTTAGGGACTGGTAAGTGGGTGCACTTACCAAGTCGACATGGCAGTACTAGACTGCACACAGGCTCTGCAACGGCAGGCCTGAGACAAGCTGCTTCTGTGGGTGGCACAACCAGTGCTGCAAGCCCACCAGCAGCATTTGATTTACAGGCCCTGGGCACCCATGGTGCACTATATCAGGGTCTGACAAGTAAATCAAATAATCCAATCAAGGAGTCACTAATCCATACATCAATTTACAATAGGGAGCACTTGCACTGTGGCACTGAATAGCAGTGGCACAGTGCCCAAAGCATCTAAACCAGCAACACATATCAAAAACAGAGGAGGCAATCAGTGAAAAAATGGAAGGGAGACTCACGCCAATGGTACCAGGTCTAACACACTGCCTCTGAGATAAGCCTGTCTGCTCATGCCAAGCTACCAAGGGGGTGAGCAGGGGTTATCCAGTAGTGTAATCCCCTTTCCCTGACTAGAAGCAAGGGTCCCTATTTGGTCAAAGGTGTATACCATTGCCAACTAGAGACCCCCAGTTCTAACTTATTGGTGGTCAGCGGTGAGGATTCTGGACTTGCATTTGTGACTCATATACAGTGATTGGTGTACACTACTAGTGAGTCTAGACCAAACGCAACCACATACTTTTTTTGGTAGAATTTGTTGTTCTCCTTGGACTGTTATTTTTTCTGAGAACTGCCAATTCTTACTACCATGAGCCGACCAGCATCTGTTGCATCTATGGATCTAGATTTTGAGGAAGAGAGGTTGGAAACCTACAATGTAAAACAGCTAAAGCGCTTTTGCAAAAATGTTTAAATTGCTACCCCGGGCATTGCCAAAAAGGATGAATACCAAAAGGCGCTGAGGGCCTGGGTGGAAGCAAGAAATACCCCTGATCTGGGGGTGGAGCCAGTTGGGGATGCAGAGGGGCAGCTGAATATACCATTGATTCCAGCCAGGGAAGGGGTACCGTCCCCGCCTGGCAGTAGCGTCTCTTCCAAAGGCCCGTCCCCAGGAGAGCTGGAAGACAGGGAAAGAGACAGGGTGCACAAGCTGGAGATGGCCAGGCTCAAAATGGAGGGTCAGAGGGACCTAGAGAATAGCAGGTTGTCCTTGGAGAGAGAGAGAGAATGAGGTTGGAACATGAGAGAATGTTGAGGGAGCTCAAAGCAAAAAGCTTAGAAATCAATCCCTCTGGTGGCAGCGCACCATCTGTGCCTGCAGAAAGGAGAGTCCATATCCCCAAGGATGTCATAAAGGAATTCCACAGACAGGAAGATATTGGGCAGTGGTTTGCAGCCTATGAGATAGCAATGTTGGCCCACCGGGTCCCGGAGAAGGATTGGGAAGCAGGGTTGTGGGGCCGCTTTGTGAGTGATGGGAGGGATACATTGTTAGACCTACCCAGTGAGAATAGGATGTCTTATGCCCACATGAAGGAAGCCCTGATGACAAGGTATGGTTTGACCCCAGAACTCTATAGATAGAGGTTCAGGAATTGTAAGAAGCTGGAGGCAACTACCTGGGTGGAGTATCAGTCTTTCTTTTGCAGAGCTATGGATGGTTGGGTGAAGGGAAGCAAAGTGGATACTTTTGAAGCGCTCTATGATTTGTTTGCATGGGAGCACTTGTCTGCTAATTGTTTTCCAGAGCTACGCCAGCACCTTATTGATAGCAAGTTAACTAACCCTAGGAAACTTGCTGAAGAGGCGGACCGCTGGGTAAGCACCCGGGTCCACAAGGGTCACGTGGGAGACTTCGCCAAAGCTGGGCAGGGTCCCCAGCAGAAGAGTGGGGGGGACAAGGGTAAACAGAGGGAGTTCCAGAAAGGGCCCCAAAGTAATTCCCAAGGGAACCAAGGGAAGGGTTCCCAGCCGCCCCCTGAGAAAAAGCAAGAGACCCCGACAGGTAAACCTGTTCACAGGGGCCCCTCTAAGTGCTTCACGTGTGGTCAAATGGGCCACCGTTGGTATGATGCACAATGTCCCCTTAGGAAGTCCCAAGCACCACCACGTGCACCACCCCGTCAGATGGCGAGTGTAGCCCTGGGGGGGGGGAGATGGGTGCCCAAGGTGGGTGGGGTCCCACAGAGATGTCCCTTGTCTCTTTAGGAGACTTTGAGATGGTCCCTAAGACCCAGCTGCCTGATAACACTAAGAAGTACAGGCAGTGGGTGACCGTCAATGGCCATAGGGTGGAAGCTCTCAGAGACACTGGGGCTAGTGTGACAGATGTCAGTTGCCGGCTGGTGTCCAGAGAGCAGGTTATCCCCCATGCATTCTTCCCTGTAGTTGCCGCGGACAACCCAGAGAGCCAGTGTGAGGTGGCTCAGGTTCCCTTTGAGTGGGGGGGGTCTCAGGTACTCTTCAAGTAGCTGTGAGGCCAGCCATGCCTGTTGATTGTCTGTTGGGCAATGATTTAGAGAGCTCTCCTTGGGCTAAGGTGGAGAGAAGGTCTCATTTGGAGATGTTGGGTCTGTCTGAGTGGGCGTGCGTGACCACTCGGTCTATGGCAGCCAGTAAGGGTGTTGAAGAGGTTCTGGAGCCTGAAAATATGGCCCAGACCCCGGCCTTAAAGAGAAGAGGTAGGGGGCGCGAAAAACTGGCCCCCATAGTTCCCACGGTCCAGGAGGAGGCAGACCTTGAGGGGGATACCCTGGAACCTACAGGGGAACAAGTGGCCGAACTGGGGGACCTGCCTGAGCTGACCCATTGGCAGCAGGAAGGAGGCCCCTCCAGGGAGGAATTTTGTGAGGAGCAGAAGAAGTGCCCTTCTCTTGTGGGTGTGCGGCAACAGGCCACAAACCAGGCAGCAGGTGATCAGTCTGGATCACATTGGATCTACTGGGAGAACGACCTCCTGTATAGCGAGCCTAAGGTTGTTGAGCCTGGGTCAGCCCGTGTGCTGGTGGTACCCCAGCGCTTCAGAGCCTTCCTACTGGGTTTGGCTTATGATGTGCCTTTAGCTGGACATCTGGGGGAGAACAAGACCTTTGAAAGGCTTGTCACCCACTTTTATTGGCCCCAGATGCGCAAGAGTTCAGATACTCATTGTAGGACTTGTCAAACTTGCCAGGCAAGTGGGAAAAGTGGGAGGAAGCACAAGGCTCCTCTCCACCTTTCCCTGTAGTCAGTACCCCCTTTGAACGGGTGGGCATTGACATTGTGGGGCCACTGGACCCCAAGACAGCCATGGGCAACAGGTTTATCCTGGTCTTGGTGGACCATGCTACCCGGTACCCGGAAGCCATCCCTCTCAGGACAGTGACGGCCCCCGTGGTGGGACGTGCACTGATGGGAATTTTCTCCCTTGTGGGGTTCCCCAGAGAGGTGGTGTCAGACCGTGGTACAAACTTAATATCTAACTATATGAAGTCCCTGTGGCAGGAGTGCGGTGTTACCTATAAGTTCACCACTCCTTAACACCCCGAAGGTAATGGGCTGGTTGAGAGATTCAACCGGACCCTTAAAGGCATGATCATGGATCTTGAGGAACCTATGAGGCGCAAGTGGGACGTCCTCTTGCCATGCCTGCTTTTTGCTTACCGTGAGGTGCCACAGAAGTCCTTAGGGTTCAGTCCCTTTGAACTGCTGTATGGTCACCCGGTAAGAGGACCTTTGAGTCTGGTCAAGGAAGGCTGGGAGCAATCTCCCAGGAAACCTCCCCAGGATGTATACAGTTACATGCTGGCCTTCAGGAACCAGACTAGGCGATTCACACAACTCGCTGAGGTGAATCTGGAAGCCAGCCAGGAGGAAATGAAGCGGTGGTACGATCAGAATGCACCTCTGATTGAGCTTCAACCTGGACAGAAAGTTTGGGTCATGGCCCCTGTAGAGCCCTGTGCGCTCCAGGACAGGTGGACCGGACCATTTGAGGTGGTGGAGCGCAAGAGTGATGTCACCTACTTGGTGAACTTGCGGTCTCCTAGGAACCCTTTGCGGGTCCTGCATGTAAACCGCCTGAAGCCCCACTTAGAGAGGTCCGAAGTGGGCATGCTCCTAGTGACAGATGATGGAATGGAGGAGGAGACCGAGCCTCTTCCTGACCTCCTGTCTGCAACAGAGCAAGATGGGTCAGTGGATGGTGTCAGCCTCTCTGCCACACTGACCCCTGAACAGCAGCAAGATTGTCGCCAATTGTTGGGATAATTCTCTGATTTATTCTCCCTGGTTCCTGGTGTCACTGAGTGGTGCATCCATGACGTGAATACTGGGGGCAGTCCTCCTGTGAAGCACAAGGCTTACAGAGTGACTGACAGGGTCAGAGCTCACATCAAGGAGGAGGTCTCCAAGATGTTTGCCTTAGGGGTGATGGAGTCCTCTCACAGCCCGTGGGCCAGCCCAGTGGTCTTGGTCCCAAAAGCTGCTGCGCCTAGTGCCACACCCGAACGCCGGTTCTGTGTGGACTACCGCGGGCTCAATTCAGTCACCAGGACTGACGCGCACCCCATCCCCAGAGCTGATGAGCTCATTGATCGGTTGGGGGCTGCCCAGTACCTCAGCACGTTTGATTTAACGTCTGGGTACTGGCAGATCGCCTTAACTGATGGGGCCAAAGAGAGGTCAGCATTCTCCACACCAAATGGGCACTATCAATTCTGGGTTATGCCCTTTGGGATGAAGAATGCCCCTGCCACCTTTCAGAGGTTGGTCAACCAGGTGTTGGCTGGACTGGAGGATTTCAGTGCCGCCTACCTGGATGACATTGCAGTGTTCAGTGCCAGTTGGGAAGAACATCTGCGCCACCTCTGGGAAGTGTTGATGGCACTGCGAAAGGCAGGCCTCACGATCAAGGTGAGTAAGTGCCAGATCGGGCAGGGTTCTGTGGTGTACTTGGGGCACCAGGTAGGGAGCGGCCAGGTGGCGCCCCTACAACCCAAGATTGATACCATCCTGGCATGGGAACCCCCCAGGACCCAGACACAGGTGAGAGCCTTTTTAGGACTCACAGGGTACTACAGGAGGTTTGTCAAGGGGTATGGCAACATCGTTGCACCCTTGACTGAGCTGACTTCCAGGAAGCAGCCCACGAAAGTGAACTGGACTGACACCTGTCAGAAGGCTTTTGACGCCCTGAAGACTCCATGTGCACAGCACCCGTGCTTCAGGCGCCCAACTTTTCAAAGGAATTCATTGTCCAAACAGATGCTTCAGAGCATGGTGTGGGGGCTGTTCTATCACAGATTAATGAGGAGGGCCTAGACCAACCTGTAGCCTTCATCAGTAGGAGGTTACTTCCACGGGAACAGAGGTGGAGTGCAATTGAGCGTGAGGCATTTGCTGTGGTCTGGGCACTGAAGAAGTTGAGACCATACCTGTTTGGGACTCACTTCCGGGTTCAGACAGACCACAGGCCCCTCAGATGGTTGATGCAGATGAGGGGTGTACACTACTAGTGAGTGCAGACCAAACGCAACCACATACTTTTTTGGTAGAATTTTTTTTCTCTCCTTGGACTGTTATTTTTTCTGAGAACTGCCAATTCTTACTACCATGAGCCGACCAGCATCTGTTGCATCTATGGATCTAGATTTTGAGGAAGAGAGGTTGGTTTGATAATCTCCAAATATGGCAGAAAGAAAGTAAGCAAAGGCGGACCGTACGAGAGAGAGAAGGTAGAGAAGGGCATTGAATGTGCTGATCGAAGGTTCAGGTTGCAATATGATAAGTCTTATGTCGAAGGTTCAGGTTGCAATGTGATAAGTCTTATGTCACTCGTGAAGATGGTGACTCATATGTGGAGGATTTGATAGATGTACGACCACCACCTCCTTATGTCCCGCAAGGTGTATATGCAGTGGTACCACCTGCCCCCGTCCTGCTTCCTCTGTCTTCCCCAGCCCCGGGACATCTTCGAGCGCACCCCCCACTCAACTTCCTCCCTCACATCTGCCATACGACGGGACACCGGCGAGGGGTCCGGGAGGGGGAGATCGGGAGGCGGCTAAGGAAAGACTGGGGAGAGTGTTGATGCGATCTGATGTGAGTGATGTGGAAAAGAAGATGGTGGCTGACCAGGCCTCTCAGTGGGCCCGGAACCCAATTTATAGTGTGGAAGATGTGTCGAGTGTCTTGAAGGATTATGAGCCGTTTGTGCAACAGCATGCCCTTTAACACGTCGGCCACTTTTTATTGGGCTATGGGATCAGTGTTTTAATGGGGTGGCCCCACAAATTATTTATGACATCCGGGACAGAGTGTATGCAGCTGGAATGGCGCCCAATGAGGTTTTTAGTAATGTTGCTACCCTGATTGGATACCGAGGTAAGTTGGTTCAGAGAAGTCCGATTGCTATTTCCCAGTTTCCAATGAGGGAGGTGCATCCCATTTATCACCCTGAAATACCAGAGCTCCGAGACGGGAATGATGTTGTTCGACAGAGAGTGGAGGCCCATTTCCAGGAGCAATGGGTTTATACTCCTTGGAAAAGAAGTGAAGTTTTGACCCTTCAGACTCAGTTTCCCGACCTTAGGAAGAATCCGACGGCATACTATAAGGAGTTGACTGAGGCAGCGTCTTCAACAGTTATGACCCTGGCCGACATTGAAATGTTTTTGGATTGCTAGTCCCGGTTGATATCTGGCGGCAGGTGCATATGCAGGACCATGCAGGGGAGCTCGGGGCACATGGGATCAGATTAGGACATGGGACAAAGAGCGGAAGCCTGGTGAGAAGCCTAAGGCTGAGATACTGGCCTTACCGGGAAAAATAATAACGTATATGCACTCTTTGATCCCACCAAGGAGGGTGGATTGGGACAAGTTGACGGCATGCCGCAAGAAGAAAGATGAAAGTGTGTCTGATTTTTTCACAAGGTTCGAAGGGGTGTTTCTGGATTTTAGTGGACAGGACTTGTCGGTGGAGGGAGGAATTCGGTTGTTTGTGAATAGATTTGTCACGAACCTGCTTCCTGAGATCGCGACTCGGTTACAGGCTTCGGAGAGCACTTGGACGACTTCCTCTCCGTCGGTCATACTAAGTATGGCTCAGTACTACGAGCACAGGGAGAATGAGGACAAAGAGAAAGTAAAGAAGAAAAATAAAGACTTGAAGACGAAGGTGTTGCTGCAGCAGGCGTCGGGGGGGGGAACGGAAATGGACGGGGAAGGGGAACTGGTCCGGCCCGGGAGTTACCGCGTACTAGTGGAAATGCGGGGCCCGTGGGGCCAAACCAATGTGCGTATTGCAAGGAGGAGGGGCATTGGCGTAGTGAGTGTCCGGTGCTACTAAGAAGAGTGGAGGCGCCCCGTGGAAGGGGATACTGGGGACGAGGGCGAGCGCAAGGAGGGATGGAAGGAGACAGGTGAGGAGAGAATGAGCGACCGGGTCAGTCTGGCCAGAACTATTTTGATGACCAGAGGGGGCGACAGTATTACCATGACGACTATGATTTGGACGAGGTGACGGGATTCTCGCACAGCTAGGACAGCCAGGGGCAGGGTACAGGACCAGTCCAGATCCCTGTGGATCAGCGGGGACCATATGTTACCGCTGATCTGCAGGGCTCGACGAAGAAATTTTTGGTGGATACAGGCGCAATGAATAGCTCTGTTTCTCGTTCACTGGTCCCCGGGGCAGCTCTGTCTGGCCAAAATAATGTTTCGGTAGGCTTCTCAGGCATACCAGTTGTGAGCCCCATCTCCAAGCCGCTGGCTTTGACTATAGGTCCTTTCACAGTGGATTTGCCCTTCTTATTGACCTCTAATTGTGGGGAGAATTTAATGGGTTTGGGCTTGTTGTATAGGTTACACGCCACTATTTCGTGCTCCCCGGATGGTGTCTACATGACAATTGGACCCAGAGTGGTGAATTCCAAGCAGTGTTTTTCGAAGGATGAGCCCCTACCTGTGGAGTTTAAGGAGGTGCCTTCAACATTATGGGCCACAGGTGACACCGATGTGGGTCTGTTGCAGATTCCCCCAGTCTCTATTAGAGTGAAAAAGAATGCAGTGCTGCCCCGTCTTCCCCAGTATAAAATACCTAAGGCTGGAGAACAGGCGCTGTTGCAGATTATACAGGATTTGATTGAGTCTGGAGTGGTGGAAGAGATGAATGCGAATGTGTGCAACAGCCCTATTCTCCCCATATTGAACAGGGCATCCTCAGGCTCCCCCGATGACCACCCCGATGTCTATCGTTTCGTTATCGACCTGCGCGAGGTGAATAAGATTGTGGTCCCCCAGTTCCCGGTTGTTCCAGATATCACTGCCCTTTTGACAATGATCCCGCCCTCCGCCACATATTTCTCTGTCATTGATTTAAAGAATGCCTTTTTCGGTATACCCATACACCCCCAAAGCAGATACCTTTTTGGGTTCTCCCTAGCCGGCAGAAGCTTTAGATTCTGCTGGGCTCCTCAGGGCTATACTGAAAGTCCCAGCATCTACAGTCAAGCTCTGAAGGCACAATTGGACTCCCTGGTCCTTCCCTCAGGGAATGTCCTACTGCAATATGTGGACGATTTGTTAATGGCTTCTGATACGAAAGAGGGCTGCACGGATGCAACAATTAAATTATTACTGCATTTGGCAAGCAAATGACATAAGGTGTCCTTTCAAAATTTCAATATTGTCGACAGGAGGTCACCTATTTAGGTCACCTACTGTCGAAGGAGGGAAGGAGACTAACACCTGAGCGCATTGCGGCTATTATGAAGATGCCCATCCCTAAGACGCAGAGGGATGTGCGGGCCTTCATAGGCATTACCTCGTATTGTCGCCACTGGATCCCCAATTTTGCTTTACTAACAAAGCCCTTACTGTTCCTAACTACTAAAAATGTGCATGAACCCCTCCCTTGGACGCATGATTGTCAGCTTGCTTTTGAACAGCTAAAGGCAGCTCTTTGCTCTGCACCTGTGCTTGGTACTCCTGATTACCAGAAGCCATTCGTGCTGTATGTACACGAAATGGCTGGTTGCGCGCTTTCTGTCTTAACACAGGCTTTTGGTGGTAAGCAAAGACCATGTGCATACTTCTCTGCTTTGCTTGATAATGTCGCCAGAGCTCTCCTGAGCTGCCTCCGAGCTGCCGCGGCCGTGGCCGTGGCCTTTTCTATCAGGCAAGCGGCAGGGCTCGTCCTTGATACTGATCTCACAGTTATGGTCCTGCATGCTGTGGACGCGCTTCTGAATAGAACCAAGACCCAGCACCTCACTAGTGCACGTCTGACCGGCTATGAATTGACCCTGTTTGCACCACACGTCACCATCAAAAGATGTACCACTCTGAATCCAGCCACGTTACTACCCCTCCCTTCAGAGAGCGACGAGGCGGATGTGCATGATTGCGTTTTCCATATGGAGGAAGAGACGAAGGGATGAGTAGACTTGACTGATGTTCCCTTATCTGAACCCCAGGGGGAACTATATGTCGATGGCTCTAGTTTTAAATTACCGGATGGTACGACAACTGCTGCTTATGCCATCACCACCTTACGCACTGTAGTTGAGACGTCACGGGTTCCCTACAAGTCAGCGCAAGCAGCAGAGTTAGTTGCTCTTATTCGGGCCTGTGAGCTGAGTGGCTGTGAATATCTACACTGACAGCCAGTACGCCTTTGGAGTGGCTCATAATTTCGGGTGGCTCTGGGCAGAGAGGGGGTTTCTAACATCACACGGTTCAAAGATACAGAATGGCCCCTTGATCCACAGACTCTTTTCGTCTCTGGCACTCCCTGGGAAATTGGCAGTGATAAAGTGTAGTGCACACAAGGCAATAACTGATGATGTTGGGAGGGGAAATGCATTTGCAGATCAGAAAGCCAAGGAGACAGTGCGGTCTAAAATGAAGAGAATGTTTGTGGCAGGACCAGCGAGGTGGGTGCCTGATAATGGAATGTTTGAAGATACACTGGACAGTGTGAAAGAGATTCAGAGTGAGGCCACAATGGAGGAGTTGGCAATATGGCAGGAGAGTACGGCACAGTTGGATGAGGATGGATGTTGGACGGATTTGTCTGGCAAAAGGAGATGGATGTTGCCCGATGCGTATGTTCTCCCTGTGGTTACTATGGCACACGGACCCGCACACATTAGTGCGAAAGGGATCTGTAAGGTATTAGATCCTGTGTGGCGGAACAACAATATTCCCAAAGTTGCAGCGCACTTAGTAAAATACTGCATGGTTTGTTTAATGCACAATCCTGGGAAAGGTACCCCCACTCCTGTTGGCAGTTTCGCACCACCTTCCTTCCCTTTCGAGATTCTCCAGATGGATTACATCGAAATGGAACGAGTCAATAACTTGAAATATGTGCTGGTGGTTGTCTGTGCATTCAGCAAATGGGTTGAGGCTTACACCACCAAAGAGAATACTGCCCTAGCGATGGCAAAGGTGCTCTTAAAAGAGTTCTTCCCGCGCTTTGGGATGCCCCGCTTGATCTGGAGTGATAACGGCAGCCACTTTAATGCCAAGGTCATCCAGTTAGTGTGCAATGGGTTGCACATTAGACAGAAGTTTCATGCAGCGAACCACCCTCAGTCAGCCGGGCTAGTCGAGAAATATAATGGAATTCTCAAGTTGAAAATGGCTAAGATCAAAGAGAGCACAGTATTAAAGTGGCCAGATGCTCTGCCCCTAGCATTGATGTCCATCAGAGTCACCACACACTCTAGAACAAGATTGACCCCATACGAGGTCGTGTTTGGCCGCCCGGCGAATGTCTGGGGCGTCCCGCGGCCTCGGAAGTATTCCGAGATCGAATACCCCTTGTTGATTGACTATCTTTATGAGTTGACTAAAAACCTACGCTCTATCCATCAACAGGTTGCATTTTTTACAGTCCCATCCGGAGGGACCGGGCCACCAGATTCAGCCAGGCGACTGGGTCCTCGTTCGGAATTTCTCACGGAAAAGCAGCTTGGAGCCATGCTGGAAAGGACCTCTGCAGGTCCTTCTGGCCACCAGGACAGCTGTCAAGGTCGACGGTCAGAAGAACTGGATCCACAGTACCCATACCAAAAGAGTTCCTCTCCCGTTGCCCTATGACCAATGGGTGGCAGACGGGAACGGGGATTGTGAAGGAGAGCAAGTACCTCGGTTCATCCCTTTCTCTGGCGCCCGCCTCACCTTTGCACCCACGGAAGAAGAAAGTCAGGCTGTGCTGAATGAGGCGGTGCCACCGGAAATAAAGGCCATCCAGGAGTCTCCGTTTGGTGGTCCACCGGAGGTTGAGCCATGTTCCTTTGAGTCTCAATCCATTGATCAATCTGCATCCAACCCCTTGCCTCTTGATCCCCTTGAACCCGGCCCTTTGTTTCCCGACCCTGCTGTACCCGGAGCATTGAGGTACAATTTACGCCACAAGACTAATGCACCAGTAGGGACAGTTTAATAAACAGGGATTGATTGTATCTGCTAAAGACTAGGGATGGACTGTATTGCTGAAGGCTAGGATGTGGGTACCTTGCCTGTGGTGCGTGAAATAGGTTAGGGGAGAAGAGACTGGTGCAGTTCCCCCTTTCTTTTTCTCTCAGACAGTCACCGATCGGGGCAAATGAACTGTGTCTTCACGGAGAAGATTTTTGCCGTGCTACGTAGGATCAGGATCTGAGCTGGACGAAAGCTCCACCGCCGGTGCTCAACAGCACCAACGCCCGATGAACATTAGACAGATTTTGGTTTTCCTTTTGTGGCTATTCCAGCTTGGTTCCAAGTGTAAGACTTTTCCATTTCATAATTCATGTATCCCTTTGGCCGTCCTATCCACGATGAGGAGCAGCCTTTTGCGGCTCCACGTCCCGGTCCGGATGGGCCTGTTTGGTCCTCTTGGTCTACTAAGAGTAAGATAGTGTTTGTAGTAATAATTTTGCTTTCCCTGATATTGGTACTCGGGGTGATGTTTTTCCTTGAAGAGAAATACCCTGTGCACGCCTGGATAAGTACTACGCCTGCCCCCCCATAGCATATTTTCATCACCCTAGCACCCCATAAGGAAGAGCATCGAAAGTCCTATAAGGACAATGTTTTTATCCAGACGTTGCACCAAGCCCATGCTGCCTATAATACGACAAAATGTTGGGTGTGTGGTCTGTTACCCTCTGTAACACACAGAAGCGAGAACTTGTTGCCTATGCCTTTGTCTTATGTTAATAGTTGCGAGGGGTGGTTCACGTTGCTTAGTATGGTCCGTTTGTTCCCTCAAGTTGACACCCTGGAACGTAAAAGTACTAGTTTTCGCACCCTGACAATGAATGTACGTTTCCAAGATAGAGTCCCATCTGGTGTTTTCCCCGGCAGTGAGCAGTTTAGCCGGGTGTTTTTGAGTTCCTGTCTCAGGGCATCAGACTGGGGAAGGAAGGGAAATTGGACAAAGGTGGAAAGGGAAAAGTTCTTGCAGTTAAATGCATCAGAGTATTACCAAATTCCAAGCCCGCAATGTCACAGAAGATAAGCCCATACCTCTGGCAGTGGTGGATGTAATGGCCCTTTTTTGTGTCCAGGGAACGGGAGACATAGAGGTAGGGGAGAGCCGATGCAACACCACTAGTACACTGAGGGTATCCAAAAGTCCGCCCTTGATTCTGCCGCCTAATGTTTATTTTGTCTGTGGAGCCCGTGGCTATGTGTGGCTCCCTGAGGGTTGGTCTGGGCGATGATACCTTTCCTACCTCCTGCCCCCGCTATATATAGCCCCTCCCAACTGCCACAAGGACCATCACCTACAGCGTAGAAGAGTTCCAGCCCCCCGAGTTAAAAGATTGATTAGCACAGAAGACATAGACCAGACAGACACTGCCCTGCAACAGTTTACTGATGCAATGAAAGGCATTTTACCCTTCTGGGGCCCTATGGCCAACAGCCTCAATATTAGACGACTCACCAGGGTGGTAGAAGGGGTTATCAATATAACGGCGGGAATATTAACGAATGTTACAGTAGAGGTCCAGGCCACAAGACTTGTTGCTCTTCAGAACAGGATGGTTCTAGACGTTATCTTGGCTGATCGGGGTGGGGCCTGTCGCGTCATTGGTAGTAGCTGCTGTGTTTACATTCCTGATCACGCCCCCACTGTGTACGCTGCCATACAGAAATTGCACAAGATAGCTTCAGAGATACATCAGGAGAATGGTACCTGGTCCCTTGCGGGTTGGTTCTGGGGCCTGTTTACTACATGGGGTTGGAAGATTCTCATATTCCTGGTAGCTATAGCGGGCCTTATCCTGATGTGCTGCTTATGTATCCATTGTCTTCCAGCCTGCTGTACCTGTTGTGTTTCAATGTTAAAAGTACGTCCCAGGGCACAGAGATCTGACTCAAATACTAAGGTTATGATGATGCAGGGTATTCAGGATTTGCTCAACATTGATGAGGGCATTTTTGAGTACTAATTCAGTATGCTGACATTTTATGGTGCTAGCCTTAGTAGACGATATCGCTTGATTAACAGTTGATATATATGAGTGTTTAGTTTCGATGTTTTAGAATTGTAAAGACCCTACCTGATGGCACTAATAAAATTTTTGCATACAATGCTTAAAGGAGGGTCTGTTAGATTTGAAATTTCATTTCTGTGTTGCTTAGGCCTGAAATGCTTTTCCTTTGCACTTATAGGCCGTGTATTTTCTTATGTTAGCATTGATGGCGCAAATTTTATTCGTGCCATACTGTACTATGACTGAAGATCGAGCTTTCTGTCTCATGGTGCTCGCCTCAGCGGAGCCGCTGCTCCTGCCCCCCCCCCCTTTTCCGCGTTGAAACTCAAGGCTGAAATCCTGCTGCTCTAGTCAAATGTATTATTTGTTTTGCATACCTTTGCTGCTGGATATGTTCGTTCCCACATCTTAGAATGTTAGGCCCCAGCCGAGTGGCCTTGGGGTCGAGATAGCCTGAACCCGGCTCTGTAACATGACTCATCCTTGTGTGCCTCCTTTGTTCATCCTGGCCTGAACTGGAATTTTCCAGCCTGGGCGGACCCTTGAAGGTGCAAGTATTGTATAATTGTTTGCCCTGAGTTGGGGGGAGTTAGTCCCTCGGCTGTCCTCCCAGGAGACAGGTCAGACTGGGCTCCGTTGCAACGCTATTGCTAATAAATCAGTGGTTTGTATTCTCCTCTGTCTGACCGACTCTTCATTATTGGGAAGGCATAGAGGTGGTCCCGAGTGACCCGAATGACCCGTTTCTCGGGTCATTTCCTTCACCATGGTTCCTCGGGTCTCGCCATTCAGGTGGACGCTTTTCTCAGCCCAAGCCCAGAGATTCCAACCATTGTCTGCTGCCATTGGCATATCATAGATGTGTACCTTCCCATCATATTGGACATGTAGTCTGGCTGGATAAATCAGACTATATGTTATTCTCTCGCAGTTGTCTCTTAATGGATAAAAAAGAGTTCCAGAGGTCCTGCACCCTCCTCATATAGTCAGGGAAGATTTGTATCTGCTTATCCTCATACCTCGGAGGGATGTGAGAACGCACATGTTGTAACATTATGTAACGATCCCTGTAGTTAAACATGCAGGCTATCAATGCTGTAGGTGGCGCCGCCGGGCATGGTGCCACTGTCAGTGCTCTATGCGCCCTTTCTATCAAAAAGAATTTTGAGAGGCACTTGGGTTTGCGTGCGTTAGTGATGCAGTTTTCAAGAAAAAGTTCCGCAGAGGGACCCTCTGCCCTTTTTAGGAAACAAAGCGTAGATTATTGCGCCTTGAGCACCCGTAGGCTTCCTCCACATGCTCTTCCACATGCGTCGCACTACACTTGAGAATGGCCACCGTGGCTTTGAGGTCCTTGATTTCCAATTTCAGAGCTGCTACATCTTCTTCAGTGGTGGTCGCCTTTTTAGCCATTTTACACAGGTCAAGGTGAAGATGATTAATGTCCATAGACATTGAATCCATTTTGGTTTACAGCGCCTGCCTGGATCCTTGGAATGCTGCTAGAATTTCAGCTGTTTCCTGCGGATGGTCTGCAGATACCTGTGCCATATGTACTTCCGGGCCCTTTCCCTTGGGGCCCGGTCCAGGGACTATGTATTGCACAATTGTGTTATATTGCACTGCCTTCGAACCTTTGTCTTTCACCATGGTATGTCCACCAGTGGGAATCTATGAGGTTGAATCAATGACAACCATTTCCAGCGTGCCCCCACTAGGCATGAAATGCAGACAAGCACAGTCTCTCCCCTGGGCACCAGGGGTTGTCTGAATGCACAGCTTGTCACTGTGCGCTTGTCTTTGATCGGGGATTTTCCAACAGTTTCACGCACTCGAGACCTCTCAGGACCAGTACAGTATCCATTCCCAGGCAGCAACAGTGTTTTTACTCCTTCTCATTCCTTATTCATGGCAACTTCTCCTGCAGTAGTCTAGCGGCCCCTCACCGGTTAAATGGAGGTCTTCATTTGGCATATACTGCACCACAACCAATCTTTGGCCGTGGTCCACAGACTCCCCCACGCACCTGCTAAGACATCCATCCACAAGGCCGGGCCACCAAAGCAGAGGAGGAAAGGAAGAGTTGGATCAGCTACACTCACTATGGGGGAGAGCACGTGAGGTGCCTTTTTTGTCTCCTTGCGCTTATTAAGCAGCACCCGCCTCAGTCGTGCCTTCACACTACAGGCCTCCCTCGTTGAGGGTCAATCACACCTCCACCCCTCGCGTGGGCCAGAGCAGACTCATATCTGCACATCTATATCACTTCCTGACTGTTTCAGGCAAGCCGCACCACTGAGCTGCAAATTAGACAACCAGCCCCCACCCCCCCCCCCACACAGTCAACAAGGCGGCTCCTCCTCAGTCACTTCACCGTGCCCTGGCAATCAAATACACAGCAGCATATGTGAGGCTCACCTGCATCCAGCTGTGTACTGTGCATTCCCTCTAAGCAGGGTCCTCGGGGCACTGTGTTCACTCCAGCCCCTCTGCCTCATATGGGACACTCCCCCAGTCATTGGCATCCCACCCAGGGTCCAGCGGCTTCAGGGGGCCTCTCACAGTGCCACAGTAGTCATGGCATGGAGCTTACCACCATTGTAGATCTCCTAAATAATGCGCTGCGAGTCCTGTGCCAAGCTGTGTCTCATTGCAGCCAATCGCAGCAATCTCAGGGTCAAGGGCACCCCCACTAGGCGGGCGCCACACTGCTTTTCACACCACTTGACCCCCAGTTGGGTCGGTGTTGATTCGACATCCGGCACTGCCAGTCTCTGTCCTGGACCGTCACTGGCTGCGACCGGTAAACATTCAGTGCGCCCCCATGTTGCGATTGGCAATGTAGGGATCCCCCGCTCGATGGCGTCCAGCGGTCGTGGTCTTCAGTGCCACAGTTGGTTGCACCACAGCTAAGAAGCCCCAGCCAGGAATCTGCAGGCTTATACCCCACGAGGTCGCTCTCAACTCTACTTGCTAAGCTGCTATAGAGTGCGGCGCACTCCATCATGTGAGATCCCTCCCCCGGCCACGTCTCCGCTCCGACTTTTCAACTGTGCGGATCTATGAGCGTGGGGCGATTTTTGGATATTCTGAGTGCGGTGGGGCACTGGAATGAATGGCTGTGCCACCCGCTCCCAAACTGCAAGATTCCACAGGATTTTGCTCCTCTTGGCCGGAGCGTCACTGAGGCACGTCTAATCGGCCATCTTGGTTGGCCACGCCCCACAGATTCCTAGTTGATACGGAACGGGGAGCCCATTTAATTATGTTCTAGGTCTTTGCCCGAAAAGGATGTGTCAACAGTACATAGGCTGCAGACATGGTGAGGTTTTGCAACCCTTATCCATCCACAAAGTACACTGATAACTCTCTTATGTTGACACACAAAAGACTGTATTGTTATAAGAAAAAGTGAACATCACTTACAGAAATTTGAATATTCAAATTCAAGTTGAGCGTGAAAATTTTGCTGAGTATTGCACAATCTTCAAAATGCTAAACAAAACCGCCTTGGAACACTGAACACAATAACTGTATCCTAACTTTTGTGTACAAATCACCTTACTAACCTCTGCATTCTTTTGGTGGCAGTTCTGGGCAACCATCCAAGATGTACCATCCCAAAACTGCCCCTCCCCCAATGTCGCTGTCCACGAGTCCTGCCCATAAAAGGAGAGCCTTACACCCATGATCCACACCTGAAACAATGCAGTGCCACTACCTTTAGGTAGACAAGCCAATAGATTATCAGGGATAGCCGAGCAAGAGCCAAGTCTAGGGTCAGGTCTAGCACTAAGAGCCTGTGCATGTGCCGAGCCTTACAAATATTTGACATGTACATCATGCAACAAAGATTATGCTAGAATATGCTAAGGTGTCTTCAAAATTCATACGAATGTATTTTTTTAACACATAGAAGCTTTTGAATTTAGCACATCAGATTATATCACTGCGTTCAGAAGTATGTATTAAAAGTCAGAATTTTTAAATATGAACTGAGAACAATTCCTGCCCACCCTCTGATGGCAATGATATTACTGAACTAAGAGGAACATTGGAGTTATTGTTTACCTTATATGTGGGCTAGATTCCTATTATATTATAGAACTAAAGTATAGTCTATTAAACAAAAGAAAGGTTTTTGTACAGCACATATCCTGAACTCACATATTTGTAGGTGCGCTCATAAGAGATAATGAACAAAAAGGAAACTCACTGAAATCAGATTTTGCTAGGATCACCCAAATTGGTCAAGCAGGAAAGCCGGGACTGATTCCAGATTTTCCAGTTTTGCACTGTGCAGTTCACCTACTAGATGGATGTCACTTACCAATATGAAATGTTATTGCCTTGTCCTTCATTTCTGGAGAATAAGATTAGAGACTAGATGACAAGTGTAATCCACATTTTCTTTTTGGCAGTTTTACATTGTGCGAACCTTGCCCAAAGACATAAGAGCACTTCACAACAGACACAGACTACATTACAAGTTTGTTTTTCAGCACACTGAGATTTGCCTGGGATTCAAAGGATACTGATCCGACGTGGATTTGAACCTGATTCCCATTGTTAGATGGTCAGAAGCTGTAGCAATTGAGCCACATTGCCTCCTGTGTAAGCTCGGCTCATTTGTGCTTGAGGTTCCAAATGGACCTCAAGCTGATCCAGAGCCAGGCCGCTGGCTAGAGCTTTCAGTGGCTCACCCACCTATACCATTACCCGACCACAAAGGCAACTAAAGCTATTCGATTTCGCCCTCTCCACCAAGGTTGAAACTTTCCTTAGGTTAAATATGCACCAACAGCGAAATCCTAATGTTACTTCAGCCCTTCTATATGCGTTGAAATTGACGTTATCCTTCCAAAAGCTTTACATTGAACTCGCCAAGAAAATTCATGAGGAGAGATAAATGCTAAAGCACACTTGTGCATTATCATATCAAAAACCTTTAACTCTAGTCTTATTCCTAGGGATGCAGGACCCCCTCCAGTAGGATGTATGATGGAACCACGAATGCGCTTTCCACGCATGTCGGTTCCACGCAGGCTGAACAATGACATTCTTAACCACGATTATGCCTTTACCACGCATGCCTTTACAACGAATCGTGCGTTGTTATGGCATATATGAGTAAGCACATATCCGTAGTTAAGACTTCAGACGTAAGTATTAACCCCCAACACCTGCCCCCGGCCTGAGTTCTTAAACTACCCCACTCCCCCAGCCCTAGAAACTTTTCAACCCCCTGCCCTCCCCATATCCTTAAAAACTACCCCTAAGCCGTATAAACTACCCTAGACCCCCTAAGTCCTAATAAGTATCACGATCCCTGCACCCTGCCCTGAGCCCTAAAACGGCCCCCAAGCCCTGAAAACTACTCAGAACCCCCACCCCAGCCCTGAAAACTACCCTGAATCCCCTATGCCTTGAAAACTACCCCGAACCCTCCTCTTCCCTGAAAACTACCCCAAACTCCTCTTTAGCCCTAAACACTAAACCACAGAAAACTACCCCAGACTCACCCCCAGCCCTGAAAACGACCCGACCCATCCCCTAGCTTACAAAACTTTCCCGACCATCCAATTAACCCCAGAAAACTACCCCCGACTCACCCCTCAGCCTAGAAAACTACCCGACCCACCCCCAGCCTACAAAACTTTCTAGACCCCCCCAAAATAAACTAAGGCCCAGAAAACTAACCCCACCCAACCCTCCAGCCCAGAATACTACCCGACCCACCCCCAGCCCAGAAAACTACCCCGACCCACCCCCAGCCTACAAAAGATTCCCAACCACCCCCAAATAAACTAAGGCCCAGAAAACTACCCCAACCCAGAAAACTACCCCAGGCCCACCCCCAGCCAAGAAAACTACTGTGACCCACCCCCCAGCCTACAAAACATTCCTGACCCCCCCAAAATAACCCCGACCCAGCACAAAAAACTCCACTTACCTCACCGCGTTCTCTTCCTGCTTCTGTCCATCTGCAAGACCTACCATGCCTATGCCTTAACCACGCACATGTATGGTTAAGGCATATGCGCGGTAGGGCTTGTGTAGTTCAGCCTTCGTTGCAAAGGCTGATCATTGTTCAGCCTTGGTTGAAAAGGCTGTTTCCCCCTCCAGTAGCACCTTCCATCCATACCTGGATCCAAGTCCAACTCTGCATGCAGATCGCACCAGGCAGAAGCACTGACCACAGCAAGCCAGCATTAAAAGTGGCCATTGGCTCCCAGAGGACAAAAGGATGATATTCAAAGCCCTATGTACTGGTCAACCAATCTTCTGGGACAAATGCCTATTACACCTAATCAAAATGGCTCCCCGTCCCATATCAGCTAGGAATCTATTGTCGGTCGCTGCACATTTAATCAACTAATAAACCTTCAAACAACTGGAACATGGAGGCGTATATCTGGGTGTCCTACAGGCCCCACATTGTGATATGAAGGAAGTGACCCGATTAGGGTCACCCAGGTCACTCGCGACCACCTCTCAGCCTTCCATACAAATGAAGAGTCGGTCAGACAGTAGAGAATACAAACCAAAGTTATTTATTAGAATGCGCTCGAGCGGAGTCCGGTCTGACCAGCCTCCTTAGATTGCTGCAGAGGGACTGACTCCCCCCAACATGGAGATACATGATATACACTTCCAATACCCCTAAAGACACGCCCCAACCAGAATTTCCAGTTGGTAGCTGGTGAACAAAGGAGATACAGAAGGATGAGCTGCAATCCTAAGACTGGGTACATGCTATCTCAGTTCCAAGGTTATTCTGCCCGTGCCCGCCACTCTGAGGGTGGGAGCTGGCCTATCTAGCTGGAAAGGTATGCAATAATGAGATAGTCTATTCATTAGTACGACGAAGCTCAACCTTGGAGAGAGAAAAAAACCATTGAGGCTGCTTTCTGCTGAGGCAAACAGAATGAGACAGAAACTGAGTTTCGATCATGATACAAAATGGCGGCTGAATACAAAATGGTGCCGCAAATGCTAACTTAAATCGCACAATGCTAGAAGGAGTCGACCGAAAGCATTTTCCAGTCCAACAGACCCTCCTTTTAGCATTTGCTAACAATTTTGTCTAGTGTTAGGAAACAAATAACTTTTTGCAGATTAGGAAAACTACTATTACATGTTAATACACACATTATCAATATTCAAAAATTCCTTCATCTATAGACAGGGCCGGACTGGGAACCGAAACCGGCCCTGACAAACTGCTCGGCCGGCCCCCAGGAGGGGGGGAGGGGGGTGCGGCCGAGCTGTTTGCTACGGCCAGTTTCGGACGATTTTGTTACAGGGGGCCGATATTGAAGGCCCCCGGTAACAAAAACGGCCCCCACCATAGCGGCCCACCGGGGAAATGCCCGGTGCCTGCTACGGCCATTCCGGCCCTGTCTATAGACATCAAGTCTTGAATAACCTGCATCATCATGGCCGTGGCCTTCTGGTCATGCACTGGAACCTTGGGTCTGGCAGTCAGTGTTTTTATACAGTAAGCACAGCAAGCATGGAGGCAATGTATGAAAATTATACCAGCAATTGCTACTAGGAAGATAAGGATCTTCCAACCCCAGGATGCTAGTAGACCCCAGAGCCAACCAGAAAGAGTCCAGGTACCATTCTCTTGGTGGATGGCAGATGCAAGCCTATGCAACTTATGTATAGCTGCATATACATTAGGGGTGTGATCTGGAATGTACACGCAGCAGCTGCTGCCGATGACATGACCGGCCCCTCCCTGATCAGCCAGGATGACGTCTAACACCATCCGGTTTTGTAGAGCAACATGCCTCGTAGCCTGGAGCTCAGCTGTAATATTGGTCAAAATTCCTGCTGTGGTATTAATGACCCCTTCTACAACCCTGGTGAGCCGACGAATGTTAAGGCTATTGGACATAGGGCCCCAAAAGGGTAGGATACCCTTCATAGCATCGGTGAACTGCTGCAGAGTGGTATCTGTCTGATCTATGTCTTCGGTATTAATAACCCTTCTAAATCTGGACAGATGGGCACTCCTACGCTGCAATCAATGGTCCTTATGGTAATTGGGCGGTGCTATGTACACTGGGGGAAGGAGGAAAGAGAGGTAACATATACCTGACCATCCCCTAGGGAGCCAGGCATAAGCTTGAGACTCACAAACAAAGTAGACATTATGCGGTGGGAGCAAAGGCGGGCTACTGTTCATGCTCAATGTGTATGTATAGTTGCAATTACTCTCCCCCACTTTCACCTTCCCAAGTCCTCGAACACAGAAACCAGCTGTTGTGTTGACTACCGATACCGGCATTGCCTCATCCTGAGTAATATTGCGCCGTTGAAAGGAACGAAAATATTCAGTGACATTAAACCCTTGGAAATCCAGCATTTCATTTCGAAGCCATGTTACATTTTTCTCTCTCTCATATATATTCATACAGGCTGTTGAGGACAATGTATCAGGAGTTCCCTCTGCTCCTGGGGTAAACCCTTGGTGGACACGTATATATTCTAACACTGTGTGATAATCAGCAGACGTCATATGCATAGTAGAAGAATGATAATGAATGTATACCATAGTAAACAATTCAAACCACCCCTCGCAGCTCCCTGGATAAGACATTGGCATCGACAGCAGAACATCACTCTTATGTGTAACCGAGGGGAGCAGACCACAGATCCAGCAATTAGTAACATTAGACGTATCATGGGCTTGGTGAAGCATTTGCAAGAATACATTGTCTACATATGTTTTGCGATGTACTCCTTTATGGGGGGCCAAAGTAACAAACGTGTGTTCAGGGGGAACAGGCGTTGTACCAACCAGGGAATGCACTGGGTATTTCTCCTCCAGGAACCATGCTATACCAAGTACTATTATTAGGAAAATTACAACAATCGTGACAAAAACTATCTTACTCTTTGTGGACCAACTAGACCAACCAGATCCATACCGCTCTAAACGCGGTGCAGCAAACGGCCACTCTTCCTCAGTAATGGGCCGACCAAATGGGTACATTTTAATCAGAGGAAAGGAAATGTAATAACACCAATGGCAAAAAGACAAAAGGGGGCAAATGTTCCCAGCGTCCGTCAGAGCCTCGCTGGTAGACTCCTATTGTTCATCAACGTTGGCGCTATTGAGCACCGGCGGTGGAGCTAGGCGATCCCAGCTCTTTGAGGAAATCCCACGTCGATCAGGATAAGGTGCCCACCTCCAAGGGAGCACGTTCAATTTATCCTGTCCAATGTCTGAACAATGAACCAATTTCGTCTGTCCCTATACTACTGTTGCCTGACTTATCGAGTCCATCCCTGCTAATCTGACTTTTCCTTTGGTGCACTGTTCCTCAGTCGAGGGCGCAGATTGTACCTAGCTACTCCAGGCACAGAGGGCTCAGCAAAAACTGTCTCAGAGGAATCAGACACAGAGGGGCCAATCGAACGGGGCTCTTGGAGGGCCATGACTTCAGGGGCACTGCCGCATTCAACACTGCATCCTTTTCCTCCTCCGTTTGGGTCCACGTCAGCTGGGCATCTGAGAAAGGGACAAAGCGGGGCACCTGTTCCCCCTCTGATTCCTCGATGCCATCAAGGGCTCATTGATCGTAGGGCAGGGGCAAAGGCACTCTACAGCAGTGTTGGGTATGAATCAGTTCTTTCGGCCGGTGACCTTCACGGCGGTGCGGGTGGCAAGGAGCACCTGTACTGGCCCCTTCCACCGCAGCTCCAAACTTTCTTTCCTCTGAAAATGTTGCACTAAAACAAAATCACCAGGCCGAATGTCGTGTCCTGGCCCCTCAGGTGTTGGCGGAAGAGTGTCTTGGATCTGTTGGTGAATAGAACGCAGACTTTTAGTTAACTCATACAGGTAGTCTACCAACAGAGGATATTCAATTTCTGAAAAATTACGAGGCCGCGGAACGCCCCACACGTTTGCTGGGCGTCAAAACACGACCTCGTAAGGTGACAGTCCTGTCCTAGAGTGTGCCGTGACTCTTGCAGACAAAAGGGCTAATGGTAAATCATCTGGCTACTGCAACCCTGTGCTCTCCTGAATCTTTGCCAATTTCAGTTTGAGAGTACCGTTGTACTTCTCAACTAAGCCTGCTGACTGGGGGTGATGTGCGACATGAAATTTCTGTTTGATATGTAGACCTTCACATACTAACTGGATGACCTTCTAATTAAAATGGCTGCCGTTATCACTGCAAATCAAGTGGGGCAAACCGAAACGAGGAAAGAACTCCTTTAGGAGTGCCTTCACAGTGGCCACAGCTGTGTTTTCTTTAGTGGGGTAAGCCTCAACCCATTTACTGAATGCACAAACAACCACTAACACATATTTCAAATTATTGACTCACTCCATTTCAATGAAGTCCATCTGAAGGACCTCGAAAGGAAAAGTGAGAGGTGCAAAATTACCAGGGGGTGTAGGGGTACCTCTCCCAGGATTAAACATCATGCATACCATACAGTATTTGACCAGGTGGGCGGCCGTCTTTGGGATATTGTCATTCTGCCATACAGGGTCTAACAATTTACAAATGCCTTTTGCACTGATATGGGCCGGCCCGTGCGCCATAGTGACTACAGGGAGAACGTATGCATCTGGTAACATCCACCTCTGTTTCCCTGACTTATCCGTCCAATACCCATCCTCATCCAAACGTGCTGTGCTTCCCTGCCATACTGCTAACTCCTCAATCGTTGCCTCGCTCTGAATCTCTTTAACAATTGCCAATGTATCCTCAAACATGGTAACCTCGGGCACCCACCTAGCGGGACCTGCCACAAACATCTTTTTCATCTTTCTTCGAGCTGTCTCCTTAGCTGTCTGATCTGCAAATGCATTCCCCCTACCCACGTTGTCAGTGATTGACCTGTGGGGGCTGCACTTCACCACTGCTAATTTCTTGGGGAGTGTCAAAGCCGACAAAAGCCTATATATCAAAGGGCCATTCTGGATCCTCATCCCATGGGAAGTGAGAAACCCTCTCTCTGCCCAGAGCCATCCAAAATTATGAGCGACTCCGAAAGCATACTGGCTGTCAGTATAAATATTGACAGCCAGTCCCTCACTCAACTCGCAAGCTCATATAAGGGCAACGAGTTCCGCAGCTTGGGCCGACTGATAGGGAACTCGTGATGTCTCAGCTATCGTGTGCAGTGTTGTGATAGCATATGCTGCTGTTGTAGTGCCATCTGGTAGCTTAAAACAAGAGCCATTGACATATAGTTCCCCTTGGGGGTCAGATGAGGGAACATTAGTCAGGTCTACCCGTCCCTTCGTTTCTTCCTCTGTCCGAAAAATGCAATCATGTATATCGATTTCCTCACTCTCAGAAGGGAGGGGTAGCAACGTGGCTGGGTTCAGAGTGGCACATCTTTTGATTGTAACATGCGGTGCAAAAAGGGTCAATTCATAACCAGTCAGACGTGCACTGGTAAGGTGCTGCGTCTTTGTTTTATTCAAAAGTGTATCCACAGCATGGGGTACCATAACTGTGAGGTCGGTATCAAGTACGAGCCCAGCCGATTGTCGAATAGAGATGGCCACTGCTGAGACCGCTCTTAGACAGTTCAGGAGGGCTCTTGCGACAGGGTCAAGAAGAGCAGAAAAATAAGCACACGGCCGTTGCTTACCTCCAAAGGCCTGTGTTAAGACAGAGAGCGCACAACCGGCCGACTTGTGTACGTACAGCACCAACGGCTTCATGTAGTCAGGTGTACCAAGCACAGGTGCAGAGCAAAGCGCGACTTTTAGTTGCTCAAAAGACTACTGACATTCAGGCGTCCAAGGCAGGGGTTCATGCACATCTTTAGTGGTAAGAGCAAGCAGGGGTTTTGTTAGTAGTGAATAGTTAGGGATCCACTGACGACAGTAGGAAGTGATGCCAATAAAAGCGCGCACATCCCTCTGAGTTTTAGGGATAGGCATTTTCACAATGGTGCTTATGCGCTCAGGGGTCAATCTTCTACCCTCCTTTGACAGTAGGTGGCCTAAATAGGTGGCCTCCTGTCGACAATATTGAAATTTAGAGAGGGACACTTTATGTCCATGGTGAGCCAAATGTAGCAACAACTTAACCGTACTGTCTTTGCATCCCTGTTCAGTGTCAGAAGCTATTAGTATATGATCCACATATTGAAGCAATACGTTACCTGAGGGAAGCGTGAGGGAGTCCAATTGGGCTTTCAAGGCTTGGCTATATATACTAGGGCTCTCAGTATAGCCCTGAGGAGCTCGACAGAATCTAAAGCTTCTGCCAGCTATGGTAAAACCAAACAAGTGTCTGCTGTCGGGATGGATCGGGATACTAAAGAATGCATTTTTCAAGTCAATGACAGAAAAGAATTTAGCAGAGGAAGGAATCATCGTCAAAAGAGCAGTAATGTCAGGGACCACCGGGAACTGAGGGACCACTATCTTATTAACTGCACGCAAATCAAACACAAAACAGTAAACATCTGAGTGATCATCGGGGGAGTCTGAAGATGCCTTTTTTAGAATGGGAAGAATAGGGATATTACACACATTTGCAGTCGTCTCTTCAACCACTCCTGTCTCAATCAGATCCTGTATAATTTGCAACAAAGCGCGCTCCCCTGCTTGAGGTATTTTGTACTGGGGAATACGGGGCAAAATGGCATTGTCTTTATCTTTAATGGAAACCGGAGGAATTTGCAATAGTCCTACATCTGTGTCACCTGTTGCCCACAACGTGGGCGGCACATCCTTAAACTCAGCAGGAAGGGACGCATTTTTGGACAGACACTGCTTTGAGCTGACCACATTCGGGCCCATTGTCATGTGAACACCGTCCGGGGAGCAATAAATGGTTGCATGCAACTTCTTTAATAAATCGAGTGAATCCACAGAAAAAGGGCCTATAGTCAATGTAAGAGGTTTGGAAATGGAGCTTACAACCGGTACACCAGAAAATCCTACCGAAACGTTAATATGGCCAGACAGAGCTGCCCCAGGGACCAGTGAACGAGAAACAGAGCTATTCACTGCACCTGTATCCACCAAGAATTACTTAGCTGAGCCATGCAAATCTGCAGTAACATACGGACCGCGCTGATCTACAGGTATCTGGACTGGTCCCTCACTCTGTCCCTGCCTGTCCCAGCTGTGAGACATTCCTGTCACTTCATCCAGATCATAGTCATCGTGGTAATACTGGCCACCCTTGTTGCCATCAAAGTAATTATTATCTGAACGATCCTGCGATGTAGCAGCATGCTGGGCTCTGTCCTGTCCACCAGCTCCACAACCCCGTCTACTAGAACCTCGTCCTCTAGGGGCCGTGACTTTCTGTAACAACACGGGACACTCGCTACGCCATTGTCCCTCCTCCTTACAATATGCACACTGATTTGGCCCTACAGGCGTTGTATTCCGGCTGGTCCGAGGCAGTTGGCGGATGGTACCACCACGTCCTCTACCATTCCCCCGAGAAGCCTGCTGTAACAACACCTTTGTCTTCAATTCCTTGTGCTTTTTCTCCACCTTCTCCTTCTCTTCATTTTCCCTGTGTTCATAATACTGTGCCATATTCAATATTACAGAAGGGGAGGAGGTCGTCCACGTGCTCTCCGAAGCCTGCAACCGAGCAGCAATCTCTGGGAGCAAGTTCGTGATAAACCTGTTAACGAACAATCGGACACCTCCCTCCACCGACAAATCCTGTCCGCTAAAGTCAAGAAACACACCCTCAAATCGAGTAAAAAAATCAGACACACTTTCATCTTTCTTCTGACGACATGTCGTTAACTTGTCCCAATCTACCCTTCTTGGCGGACTAAGAGAATGCAAATAAGAGATAATTCGGCCAGGCAAGGCTAGTATCTCGGCCCTAGGCGTCTCACCAGGCTTCCTCTCCTGGTTCCATACTTTAATCTGATCCCAGGTACCACCCAACTCTGCAACGTGGTCCTGTGTGTGTACCTGCCTCCAAATATCAACGGGTACCAGTAAACCAAAGAACATTTCAATATCTGCAAGCGTCATCACTGTTGATGAAGCGGCCTCTGTCAATTCCTTATAATACGCAGTAGGATTTTTCCTAGGGTCAGGTAACTGAGTCTTAAGGGACAGAACCTCACTCCTCTTCCATGGAGTATAAATCCATTGTTCCTGGAACCGGGCCTCTACCCGAGGTCTAGTAACAACGTTATGCTGATCTCGTAGCTCTGGTAGCTCAGGGTGATATATAGGGTGGACTTCCCTCATCGGGAATTGGGACACTGTCTTCTGACTCTTCTCAAGCAGCCTACTTCGGTAAGCTACCAACGTCGCGACATTACCAAGAACCTCACCAGGTGCCATGCCAGCAGCATATACATTGTCCCTAATATCATAAATAATCTGAGGAGCCACATCAGTGAAACATCGTTCCCACAATCCAATCAAAGTAGCCGTCATGTGCTTGAGGGCATGCTGCTGCACAAACGGCTCAAAATCTCTTATCACACTCCACACATCTTCCGTACTATAGATAGGGTTACGAGCCCACTGAGTGGCCTGATTGGCTACCACCCTTTTCTCTTCATCGCCCACATCAGATCGTATCAATATCCGCCCCATCCGCTCTCTAGCAGTCGCCCAGTCCCCGTCCCCTGATCCACGGACAGGCGTAGTAACAGAGGGAACGGGCACCAATGTCACCAATGGCTGTGTCGTAGGTGTAAGAGCTGGAGAGAGAGATGCCGAAACAATGGGCGTAGCAGGAAGACTTGCGGTCATCGCAGGCACTGAAGGCGAAGCCAAAGAAAGGACAGAAGGTGCGGTGGCCAAAGCAGCAGAATCAATGACAGAGGAAACAGAGACAGCAGAAGCAGAGGAAACAGGCTCTTGAGGCTGTGGGATGGCAGGATAAATTTTCTGTGGGGCGTAAGGGGGGGGGGTCGAGCATCTAACAACTCCTCCACAAATGTATCGTTTTCGTCTCGAGCAACATAAGACTTTTCACATTGCAATCGGAACTTCCTATCGGCACACTCTATCACTTTCTCTATTTTCTCTCTATCATATGCTACAGCTTTCTGAGTTACTGTCTGCATTCTCCCCTTCCGGGCCTCCTTCTCTGCCTTCATTCGTCTCTGTTTAGCTTCCTTTTGTCATGTTCTAAGGGAATCAAACATCGACTGCCTACTTCTTTTTGCAAACAATTTATCCTGCAGGAAATTATGTTTTTGTTCATCAAAAGTGCCCGTCAACGGCCACTGTAACTCTGCATTGTCCCTCGTATATTTGTGCCATAATGTACTAAACATAATAGGGCCAAGGCCGTGTTTGACGTACATCTCGAAGTTAGGAGTGCCTTCTGGAGGCGCAGGCTGACTTTCTTCCAAACGAGCATCAGAAGAACAACAACGACAACCCACACAACACAATTTACTAAAGCAGGGCATTTTTACAAGAAAACTTGTTCACCATTTATGCCGAGCAGATATTTGCAAATATCTTACCAAAGTCGGTCCTCAGACCTCACAAAATTCAAACCAAAGTGGTACCATATTCACAGGGGACTTAAACAAATTCAAGAGCTTGTCCAAAGTCGGTCCTCATACCGCACCAAATACAAACCAAAATGGCGCCGCAGCCACCACAAACCAAAATGGACTCCACTGGTGCACACAGGTCGAACCAATTTATTCTCCACTGCCGACTCTTCGGACCAAACGGTCAAATCCAAGGGTTTCGCCGTTCAGGACCCCAGCCGGGATGACAGCTGGCTGAGGCACCACCCGGTCAGACAGACGGGGCAGCTGCGAGTACCAGACTCTCTCGTGCCGTGATCCCCGGTCCGCCCATCCGACCTGACATGGCCCGACCTCCCCACCCGTCCGCGGGCAAGGAAGGGTCACTCGCCCGATGGGGTCCCTGTTCGGGCGCCAACTGAAGGAAGTGACCCGATTAGGGTCACCCAGGTCACTCGCGACCACCTCTCAGCCTTCCATACAAATTAAGAGTCGGTCAGACAGTAGAGAATACAAAGCAAAGTTATTTATTAGAATGCGCTTGAGCGGAGTCCGGTCTGACCAGCCTCCTTAGATTGCTGCAGAGGGACTGACTCCCCCCAACATGGAGATACATGATATACACTTCCAATACCCCTAAAGACACGCCCCAACTAGAATTTTCTAGTTGGTAGCTGGTGAACAAAGGAGATACAGAAGGATGAGCTGCAATCCTAAGACTGGGTACATGCTATCTCAGTTCCAAGGTTATTCTGCCCGTGCCCGCCACTCTGAGGGTGGGAGTGGGCCTATCTAGCGGGAAAGGTATGCAATAATGAGACAGTCTATTCATTAGTACGACGAAGCTCAACCTTGGAGAGAGAAAAAAAACATTGAGGCTGCTTTCTGCTGAGGCAAACAGAATGAGACAGAAACTGAGTTTCGATCATGATACAAAATGGCGGCTGAATACAAAATGGTGCCGCAAATGCTAACTTAAATCACACAATGCTAGAAGGAGTCGACCGGAAGCATTTTCCAGTCCAACAGATACGAACTGAATCCTACCTAACAGCAGACTCAAATTACAAGTAGTTCAGAAACCACCTGAAAACTGTACTTTTCAAACATGATTTCAACTGATGTTTTTGCTGTTTTAAGGTTATAACAGAAAAATATCTAAGCAAATTCCTACCTTCCCTGATCAGACTTTGAACTTCCCTCACTCCTGCCTGAAGACAACTCCCCCATCAAATATACATTCAGCAGTCTGAAGTATCCCAAATGTGGCATACAGCATTTTATAAATCTACAATATAAAGCAATACATAAACGCAGCGCTCTTGAATTCATAGGCCGCTATCCCTTTCATAGATTTTTCATTTTTGGGAAGGGGATTTTCTGTCCAGTTTGACCTGTCCCTGAGCTCTTTATTTCTATGGCATGGAGAACAGTTGAATGTGCTTTCTGTCTCACCTTCCTGTCAAATGGATGGAAGGTTTTTATCATGGAAGGTGCTGGTAGCTGGAGCTCTTGCATATTAATATTCTGGGAGTATACAGTGACCTTTTCCTTGAAGGATGTCTATTTGCCTTAGTCCTTTTTCTCTGCGTA